>OX637337.1:15200306-16400306 GCA_951799405.1 Agapetus fuscipes
GGTGTGTAATAATAATATTACGATGATTTATTTGGTATGCACTGTTTTTGTATGTATCACACTTCAAGAAACCTCTGCAAGCTGGGTCGTCGCTGTAGAAAGCGCCAATTCTCAAGTAAGATCCAGTTGATCCAGTTGCTGTCAGGCTGAATGGACCTTTAGTGACTGGTCTTTGGTAAAGGTGCATGAATTTTTTATCCAGGGAAGAGCATATTTGAAAATATAAAGTAATGTATGTATGTTTGTCCTGTATGGACTTCTAAACTATTGAACATACAATTCTGTACCTTAGAGCAGTGGTTCCCAAACTTTTAATTTCGCGTACCACTAATGAAATTATAAATCAGTGGCGTACCACTGAAGTGCAACACAAAAACGCAAAAAAAAAAAAAAACGCAACTAAGCTACACATATAGTGTAACTTCTTGCCGCGTTATCCCCGAAGGGGTCGCATGTGGCGAGTTGAACCTATTTATTTTTACAGGTAAGGGGGCCGACCTTACGCCAACCACTTCAGTTGAAGTGGGGGTTTCCCAGCTCCCGAGGGGGCTGGTACTCATTTCTTGTGAAGGCTGAGTAAACCTTGCGGTATTTTTATTATGGGGTTTGAAATAAACACCGAAATAGGAAATCATTTCTGACACCCTCCTCGGTGGGATTTGAACTCGAGCTCACGGGGTAGAATGCAAGCACTCTACCAACTGAGCTATCGACCGGACCAGTTAAACAACAACAGTTAAAAAAATATTCAAATGGTAAAGTAATAAAAACTGTAACTGTTAATGAAAACATTATACTTATTTATTTATTATAGAAAAAAAATACAAATCTCTTAGTGCAGGGGTGTCCAACATAATATTGTGGAGGGCCAGATTTAGTATATTTGTAATCGTGGCGGGACAGGCCTGTCTTAGTCTGAAAAATGGTGCTGCATGTTCGAAACAAAAGAGGAAATATTTGGCTCAGTTGTACTTAACTTGAAGCGCGAAATTGAAAAACGTTTTATCTTATTATTTACTATGTATTTCCTATGGCCATGGCTGCTTGCGTACCACCTTGAGAAGCGTCGCGTACCACTGGTGGTACGCGTACCATAGTTTGGGAACCACTGCCTTAGAGCATAAACAACGGAAGTCCACTTTTTTGCGTTTTTGAGTTAATGATGCAGAAATTATTATAATTAGCTGTTCTATAAGTGGTAAAAATATTGGAGTCCTCGGACTCATAGTTACTGAGATATGTGTAATAAATATGGGATGCACATAAAAGTGCGAGCATAAACCACGGAAGTTCCACACACGTTGTTCACATTACTTCACATTAAATAAATATCGATAAAAGAAGATAAACAGTTTTTACAGATCAAAAATATCTCGTCTAGTTTAGAAGTTATGATGGTTTTATAAAAGTGCACATTTTCACTAAAACTCGTCTCCTGCACATTTTACTAAATGTGACTACCGTTGTTTATGCTCTAAGGTACAGAATTATTTATACCTACATACAGAGTTCTATTTTCACAAATTGAGCATTTATTTTACCTCAAGTACTTTCCACATGCTTGCGTCATTTTCAAGCGGACACCTTTCAAGAGGGCCAAGATGGTGTCCTCTTGAAAATGACGTAAGCAAGTTGAAAGTACTTGAGGTGAAATAAATGCTCAATTTGTGAAAATAAAACTCCACGTTTTTTAAAATATATACCTTCTCATACTTATAAAAGAGTCTGAAAATTCAACCTGTGTGTGTTGGAATTAATAGAAATAAGGAAATAAGCCTTAGGTTTTCACGTCCAGCGATTGACACTACCAGAGTAGCTTTCTGGGATCTGTTGCCTTGATGGGCTTCTACAGTGTGATGATGATGTGATCTGTTACAGCATGGGTCGGATATTCGCCGCAACGCATCACGTGCTGGGCGATATCATACACATACACAATGGAGTGAAAAAAAACAATAAATGTCATAAAAATGGACAAAAACAATTTTATTTTTATAACTAAAATATTTATATACAAATACCTATTTTAGGTAATGACATGTGATCCAAGCGTAGGGGCGGGTGGTAGAATCAATAGTGAATTTCATTTGTAGTTCGTATGAATATTTATTAATGCTCACGATGCATGCCTCACAAGAGGGCCCCAGGGGGCGCGGCAGGGGGAGGGGGGGGGGGGGGTTAGTCAGCATTTGCTGAAATGCTGCCCGTTAGATCCGCCACTGCTCAAGTGCGGCCCGCACTAAATCCCACGTAAAATATTTGGCCCTTATACAACAAAAGGTTGCCGACCCCTGTGTTACAGCATTGTGATTACAGTTTCATTAAAATATTACCATCATGGCGAAGATGCCCATCACAGATATGGGTAAACAAATGTACAGAAGCAGCTCCAATAAATCACAGCAACAGACGCCGAAAAGTAACTCTTCAATGTCAGAAAGAAAGGTAAAAAAAACTCAAAGTACTGCTGTATACTATATATAGGTATATATATATTACACTTTAAGCTATGACAATAATATATTCAAGCACATTTCAGACACAAGTAGAAAATCTTCTTCTTCGTGTCAGACACTACACTACTCTTGCCTAGTGTCGGGCAACATCCACTGCTTCACTATCTCTCCATTAGGTCGACCAGTGAGCAGCTTGTTGGGCAGGCCGGGCAGATCGGAAGATGATCCATTGACTGTTGGGCTCTGCATTCACAGAGCGTGGTGTCATCTTGATGAAGGATTCCCCAGGCCCTCATGTTACAGCGAGCTCTGCCAACACCCGTTCTCAGCCTGTTGAGTGCTCTCCACACAGGCCACTCAAGATCCCGTCCAGGTGGGAGGCTCTCGCCTGGCTGCACAAAATTTACAGGTCGCTCCAGATTCCACAAGTGCAATCTCTCACCCGCCGGCTCCGTATTCAAAGGGTGCACGGAGCTGAGGAAACTGCGGCGCGACTTCAAGCGTTGTGATGATGAGCCATTTTGTCCTAAAAGGCAGTGCTGTGAATTATTCAGGGTTTTTGCTCTTTCAACCCTTGAAACCACTTCATGCCTGATGCGTGGGGGGGCTATGCCTGCTAGTGGATAGAGTTTTTCTATAGGCGTAGGTTTGAGACATCCTGTGATGATGCGACAAGTATCATTAAGTGCTGTGTCGACTTGTTTGGCGTGTGTAGAACGCTCCCATACAGGAGCAGCATATTCACCAGCTGAGAAGCACAATGCCATTGCAGTCGTTCGCACTGCGGACAGTTGAGCACCCCAGTTAGTGGCCGCAAGCTTGCGTACCAAGTTATTCCGGGTGGCTACTTTTATTTTAGTATTATGGCAGTGGGTCTTGTACGTTAGTGACCGATCAAGAGTGATCCCTAGGTATCTGGGGTTGTTGCAACAGGAGAGCACTTGATTTTCCCATGTGATAGAAGGTGTTTTTGAGGCATACTTATTTTTTAAGTGAAAGTAGCAAACTTGAGTTTATTGATGGGTTTGGCTTAAGGTGGTTTTCTCTAAAAAACGTGGACATTTGGCTTAATCCCCTCTCCAAAACGTCGCCAACCTCTTCAAATGTTACATTTTGGCCTGATAAACCAACATCATCAGCATATATGAATGACTGTGTTCCTGCGGGAATGGGTTGGTCATTTGTATAGATGTTGAACAGGATAGGAGCTTAAACGCTGCCTTGAGGTAATCCATTTTTTTGATTTCTCCATCAACTCTTCCTACCTTGGAATTCAACAAAAAATCTTCTATTTTGCTGCATCGTAGCAATCATTCTTGTAAATTTACGGTCATTTGTCATGCTATGGACCTTGGTGATCAGTCTTTTATGATTTACTGTATCATAGGCCGCAGTAAGATCGACAAATACTACGCCAGTAATTCTATTTGCTTAGAATCCGCTTTCGATGTGCTCTGTCAGATTGAGCACTTGTCTGGTGCAGGATTTACCCGGTCTGAAGCCAGCCTGCTGCAATAATAATTTTTCTTTTCTTTTCTTGGTTATTTTTTTTGTTTTTTACTGCAATGTTTCATATATATATATTTTTTTTGTATTTTATTGTTTTTCATATATTTTTTTTTCTTGTATTTTATTGTTTTATTTTATTTTTTCGCAGTTTTGTATAAACTCACTTAACATTGTACTTTTTTGTAAAAGGCTTAGGCCGTAAATAAATAAATAAATAAATAAATAAATAAGTTTATCATCAATTATGGGTGCTAGGCGGCTTAACAGGATACGTTCAAATATTTTGAAAAGGTGACAGAGTAGAGAGATGGGTCTGTAGATCTTTGCACTATCTGGGTCTTTTCCAGGCTTAAGGATGGCGATCACTCGGGCTCTTCTCCAGAGTTTTGGGATTTGTTCATTTTTCAAGCAGAAGTTTAGCATTTCCACCAACCATTTTTTAGTTTCTGGCCCAAAGTGCTTAATTTGTTCAGTACAGATATCATCAATACCTGCAGCTTTTCCATTTTTGGCATTGGTGATAGCATCTTCTTGCTCAGACACATTAAAATCCTTGGAAAGTATGCTATTGTTGTTTGTTTGCGCTTTGTGCTTGAGATTTGCGCCACATTTATGGCTTGTTTTAAAGATTCCGTTAAGAAGGAGCTGGTGCGCTATCTTATCTGCAGTAGTTTTGGTGTGTTTAATAGGTGCTGTGCCGTCGTTACTCAACTTTTTCAGAAGTCTCCATGCTTTTTGGCTATTTTTGGGAAAATCAAAGTAGCAAATGGGGATGTATGAAAGCTTTTATGCATCGTTTTGTTCATAGATCAACCAGGCAGAATGTATTGTGTGTAAAATGGGCTTTAATAAATTTAAATTTGTAATTTTTAAACAACATTTCGAGATGAGCGTTTCTTTTAATTTTATGCCGCTGGGCAATACTCTTTTTGCAGGGTCTTTTCACAAACAAAATCCAGCACAGAGTTACAGTTGTATTTGTTGAGAAATCTAGACCTGTGCAATGTGCCGCAGCGATAGTCAGGAGATGTGGGTGTTGGCGTGAACCATGTGTTGAAACCAGTGTCTCTCTGACGCTTGCCTGAAACAAAACATAAGAAATATGTTGAAACCAATGTCTCTCTGACGCTTGCCTGAGATCAAACATAAGCCATGTGTTGAAAGAAACGTATTTTATATAGATTGCCGTAGGTATATTACCATCTACTGTGACAAAGTCGCCTGGAATGAGAAGGTCCGTTGTTCCGATGAAGGCTTGCTCGAAGTCTGGAGTAGTGGGGGAGACTCCAAGGGCACGGCTGACCACCAGAGCCTCGGCCTGACTGGTGATCACAGCAAGAGTTGATGCTTCAGCCAAGCATGTCTTGTAAGCGTCATACCAAGTCTTCCGCAATGTGTGCACTTTGTAGCATGTGTCTGTTCTAGCTGAGTAAATGTATCCTGTAAATGTAAACATTGTAATGCGATATACTAGATTGGAAATAAAATTGTTTGTTTGAAACATATAGTGGAAAATGCATTTAACCAAGCTACACATGTAGTGCAACATCTTACCCCTATGTCTCTGAAGAGGTCGCATACCCCCTCATTCCTCACTGACCCTTACAAACTCCAACTCTCCCTCGACAAATGCTGATACAGGTTTATTCTTTGTGAATTTTGTATTTTTGTTAATATTTATCATTAGTTTTACTGGATGTTTTATCTACATATATATTTTTTTCTTTAACTATTCGCTCCCCCAGTTCTTGTTTACCGTATACGCCAATATTGTCAAATATGACTTTGTCATGCAGTTATCTTATGAATCAAATTCTACACAATCTGAGCTAAGAAAAACCGTAAAACTCGATAATGTGAGAGTTCTTTTAAATATTTTTAAAATAAATTTCTTGTTTTTATAAGACACATTGGTCCAGTACACATCATAATCATAATCATAAGGTCTTTATTGTTTTTTATCAATATGTACAAAGTATTACAATAAAAATAAATTTTAAAAATCTAATTACAATAAATACTCCCCAAAGTAAGCATAGCTTGTGTTTTGGGGAGGAGCAACATTGCATGCAAACATGCAAACATTGCTCATGTAAAATTTTCTCAATGGCGTTTACGCTAAACAAGAACTAAGGCAGCGTATTGATATCCCAATCGTAATCAGTATAACCTGGAGAGGATAATGGTAGAGAAAGATTCCTCACACGGTGGAACGATCAAGTGAAGATAGTAGCAGGTACCTCGGTGGTGAGATCGCTGCGGTCAGCGTAGTCAAGGAAGAACTGAAGAAGAGTGGTTGCCTCGACGAGGGTAACAACCCTCAACAATGAGGATTAAGACAAAGAACTTAGTATCCTTAATAAATAAAAAATAAAATAAGTACCCATATCATTGGTCTGACATTGTGAGTTGTCGAATATGGTCATATCGTTGAGTGAAATAGAGCACATGAATTTGAGGGAGATGGAGCATGGGGCATCGTTGTACTGGTTGTTGACATACAGCATGAGACAGCGCTCATTCACATTATTGGGCTCTCCTGCTAGCCAGTTGGTGTAAGGTGGTGGTTTCCCTGGAACAAAGACACAAGTTTTCTGCATTGAGAGGTATACAGGGCCAGCAGACTCAACGAGCATTAGTAGATCTCTCCGTATCTACTTGAAGATGGAAAGCTACAAAACATGGCGACGGATTAACAGCTCATCACTGTAGATAGACTTCATTGTAAAGAGATAAGTGTGAGGGAAGCTAGAAAATTTCTTTGCAATGTTGGCATTACTAATACTGTGTGTAGAAATTGTGTGCGTTTTAATTGTTCTTGTAGGTAAATTTGACAATATTTAAAGAAAAAGATAAGATTATTAGACATCCTCGAATTTTTGACACAAGGTACTAAACTAGGCCTTAGACATAATCTTTTTGGCACTTCAACGGCTCTGATGCTCTATCTATTTATTTTATTTTGATCAATGGAATCTATTATCTAAGTTATGTACAAAGATGTATTAACATTTAAGATTCATATTCAATGCACGCCCATAAGCATACAAGTAAGTTCACGCTTACAAATTTTGCATGTGTACTTACAAATTAAAATTCAAACTTCAAATGAATATAAGCCCTGCAACTTTTGCCAACCAATCCTGAAACAGGAGTGGCATTGGCAAAGTGAACTATTTTTTACAGTATGGGTAGTCAGCCTCATACCAACCTATAAGTCAAGCATCAGTATAAGTCAATCATCCAACAATTTTTTTTTTATGCTTACCATCTTTTGTGAGAAAATTCCGGGAAGAATACAGATCGTTCAGTCCCAGCCACAAGAACAGTCCTGGAGTTTGAGCTTGCAGGCGCACCACAACGTCATACTCTGCTTGAGATTTTGGTACCACGAGGTCTGCACCTTCTGAGAGGCAGGTGGAAAAAGCGTCACTCCAAGTGGCAGTTCTGTTGTGCAGTTTATAGAAGGTCTGCACCTCTGGAACATACTGATAGTCATTCCTGAAGTAGGAAACTGCCTCAGTAGCTGAAAACAGAATACATCATAAGATCTTCTTTGTCTTTTACTTTCGTATTCAGAGATAATACTCTAATAATGCAAACTTAAGACGTATTCACACTTCCCTGAGTGACTGACATGTCAAAGCGTTGGTTTTACACTGAGGGCCATTTCAGACACAGCACATTCTGGCGGGATTGCCTATGGATTACCGGACGGACTGTGTGAAAGCTTTCATACATCCCCATACACTTCTTACTTTTGATCCGATGTTGGATAGAAAATAAAATAGACAAACTGGGCAGAATATGTCAAGTGCGTAATGGCTGTAATGCTGTTATTGTTGAAGTACTATGACACTGTCATTGGCTGTAGAGATATCCCTGCTCTACTTATATTGCTGACCTATCTGTTGTTTTTCTTTTTACCGCCATCTTGATTACCTACTCAATGACATTTGATAACACAAGGGCAACATAATAGCCTGAAGGAAATGACAAACAACACTGTGTTTATTTCAAACATATGCTAGTCTAATTACCACTGGATTTTGTGTTCAGTCATTGTGCCAACAACATCAAATAAGATATAAGTAAACCCATATATATTTTTTTTGCACAATATTTTAACACATTCTTGTCAATTCTTACAGTAACAGTGCCGAAGTGATCTTTTTATAGCTGAGACAGTTTCTCAATATTGGCAAGGAAGACGACTGATAAGCATGTACTTATCTACAAACATAAAATAAAAAATAAAATAGTGAATTAAAGCTGTGTGTTTTTTTTAATAAATAAAATGGACTTTCACAGTGTGAACCACCAAACCCTAACAAATATATCAAAGAAGATAGTTCAACTATAAAATATATTCAGGTCTACCTTTGAGGTTCCAACACATTAACAAAAGAAAAGACAAAAGACTTCTCGTGGAAGCCATGTTTATATTTTAACACTATTCTTGTCAATGCTTACAGTAATAGTGCCTAAGCAGTGATCTTTTTATAGCTGAGACAGTTTTTCAATATTGTCAAGGAAGACGACTGATAAGCATGTATGTACAAACATACATAAAATATTTACCTAAACAGCTTATCTTGCCTTCTTACTGTCATTTAGATCTTTCAATCTGTGTTCACAACAAATCTTGGGTATCATGAGATGGAGATGTACAGGGTTGGGATTTCTTAAGCTGTCAGTAAGTGATTTTTACGGAGAGGGGGGATGGATGCAAAGTAAGAAAGCGGGAAGGAGACAGATAGCAAAATGATTGCTTGTGTGTGTGGGTATAGTTTGTAGAAAAATAAAACGATGGATTGACAGATTGTCTCAACAGTGTGTGTGAAAAATGTAAATGTATTTGTAAAAATCTTGATTGCTCAAGTTTGACCACTAGGGATGATATCCAAACTACACTCCAGCTATCTTTTAATCTATTAGGAGGCCTTCTAGCAGGGCACTGACCAGTGACCTATTGACATCTCATTAGCTACGATGTTTGCGAGTCTTTCATGATTCATCCTACAAACATGATCTTCACAAAATTCCCTCCTGGATCAGCTCCACTTTAATATGTCCTCTATCTCACAGGCTTTTCATCATTTTAGGTGCATGACAATCTGTGACATCATCCAGCCAAGGGAAATTTAATGCTTGGACACCATTGATTTGTCTTTCTAAGGTTTTGCTTTGAGTCAACTTATCAGTTAGGGAATAATAAGGAAAATAAGAACATTTTATTAGTTTTATGTTTTTCTCATGAACTTATAAAATTACTTACTGTTTATTTAACTTAATGGTTTACTGAACTCCTGTTATGTCTTGCTATGTTTATTTAGTTTTTAATTACTAATATCACTGTCAATATTTACCCTTTTCATAACTTATTATGTTTTTGATTTTGTTTATTTTACTTCCATAGCTGTTGACAGGACTGGCTCTACAGCTGAGGTTCTTTACCTTTCCATGACCAGAGACCAGAGTCAGTTTTCTTTTAAAAAAAGAACTACATTGAATATTATGCTGGAGAGATTTTTTCCGGGATCTGTCTGGAGCTTCTGGACGTTTCGCCCATGTCTACGATGAGCTTCTTCAGCATGATAATTAAATGATAAAGATGATCTTGATAAAACTGTGATCACAACAACAGATCCCAGACAACATCTCTCCAGCAGCCGGCCGTGTAAGCCTAAATACAGTGAATATATATTTTTTTCAACTACTTTGATCGTTTTATAATGATTTTTTCAAAGAAATGCAAGGAAAAACATTTTATCTTTACTTGTAATACTGTTTATTTTCACTTTTTAACTGTAAAAAATTACAAACATTTCGGTCCTCAGACCATCATCATGTACACTCTTTGTTTATAACATTATTTTACTGCTCAAAATAGTTTGTTTGTTTATCTGGGCACATTGAGCTGGCTATATAATCCGGAGATTGTATCAGTGAAAGGCTTATTAAGTATATCCAAACACATTGAATGAAAATAAACCCTAAAACTAACATCTAACAGTTCTGATGGTCTATCTATTTATTTTATTTTGATCAATGGAATCCATAATCTAAGTTACAAAGAAGTATTAACATTTAAGATTCATATTAAATGCTTGCCCACAAGCATACAAGTGTAATTTCACGCTTACAAATTCTGCATGTGTACTTACAAATTAAAATTAAAACCTCAAATGAATATAAGCCCTGCAACTTTTACCAACCGATTTTGAAACAGGGGTGGCATTGGGCAAAATGAAACATTTTTTACAGGATGGGTAGTCAGCCTCATACCAACCTATAATAATAAATAATAATATTAGGATATAATAATAAATAATAATATTACTTTTTGCATAAAGATCTTCTACTTTTATTCTGTAGTAATCTTGTAGTAATCTGTTTTATTTTGATACTATTCGGCCTTATTCATTAGATTGGTTGAACCTCAAACTCGAGTTAAACCAACTTATTGGTATGGGAAAACCGACCTTATAATGGTTTAAAAATTAAAACCTTTTTATGAATAAGGCGGATTATGTTTGTAATGTTTTTTATTTCTATTTATGTATAGGTACATGTAAAAGGCTGCAAGGCACAATGTGCCGTTAACGAATAAATAAATAAATAAATAAATTTCAGTAAGTAATTAATACCCTCATACCAACCTAAAGTTTCTTGACTTATAGGCTGGTATGAGGCTGCCCACCGATACTGTAAAAAATGGTTCACTTAGTTAATGTCCGTTCGTTTCAGGGAAAGTTGGCAAGAGTTGCAGGGCTTATATTCATTTGAGATTTGGGTTTTGGTGTTGTAAGTTCACATGCGGCATGTGTAAGCGCGAACTTATACAATATGTCTGCTAGTGAGAATACATTTAATATGATCCCTAAATGTTAATATATCTTTGCAAATTAGATTATATATTTTAGATTCTGCTCCCAATATATATTTTTTATCTGGGCACATTGAGCAACATATTATTATTATAGCGCATATTATAGCTACAACATTATACCGTGAAGTATACTGGTTGCATCCAAACATGTTGAATGAAAATAACATTTCAGTGGACAGTGTGTAATTGCTCCCTCTATTGCACTCGCTATATCCGTGATCGCTGTAGATAAGTTTCATTGCATATTGATGGAAGCATATTTTACATAATGGGAAAATTCTATACAGAAAGGATTAAGGTTTTTCACTGCTTAACAGAGCCTCAATTTCTTGGATATCAATCTCATCATCATTATCAAAGCTGGGGGAAGGTTGTCTAGAGCTCTGGACCTGTTTCTGAGCTTCCATTACTCCGGTTTTCTTCATGAACGGCTCGTGGAGAATTCGGTACAGCTTGGAGGCCTTCTTCAGCCCAAAGCCAGGACATTTGGATAAGCTGACTTCAGACGCCTTGATTATGCCCTCCAGTGTGCCAAATGTGCTGATCAGAGTCATGGCATCTGTTTTATTTACAGGCTTGATGGACGTTAGGGCATTCACTATCTGTAAAAATAACAATAAGATACAGTAAAACTCGATTATCCAAACCTGTTTTACCCTTTGGTGCAATAACCTGAGTTTACAACTCGCCATTCTTAACAGCGAACTATCTACGGTCGGGTAAGAGACTAACCCCCGTATTCACGATCAAAACTGACTTAAGTGCCTAACTCAAGCGCTACACTAACTCAAGGGTCGACATTCTGGAGCGTTTTGTTTCACAAAGAACACATAAGTATTACTCGGTCTAGTGCCCAACCCCCAGGAGACGTACAGCTCAGTCATTGGCTCTCGAAAAAACCCAGCTCAGCCACTTACCAATTTAAGTAAACCGAAAGTACGAATTTGTTTGTTTACAATTTCTATTAGTTTTTTTAAATACATTTATGTAATATCCAATGTAAAGTGTTTTGATCGATTTCAGCGACAAAAAGATGTTGTTTTCTCCAGCGGAAAAGGAGCTGCTGGTGGCTCTGATTAAAGAAAAACCTGTAATAGAAGATAAAAGAACAGATCGAAGAAATTGTTGGCTTTGCAACCCTCAATGAGCAACGGCAAAATTGTATACAGAAGGACGCATTTTTTCAATCAAAAACGTCTTCTAAATTTTTCCTCTTCGTAATACGTAAATGGGTCTTTACAGTCTCTGATATATTTTCTTGGGTCACTTTTTTGGACAAAACAATGTTATTATACTCGTTGATGTCGTCTTTATCGTAAGAATTCATTATTTTATGTAAATAATTCACAACCAAACAAAAACTGTGCTGATGAAATGCGGCGGAATATTTTGACAGTTCATCTGTCATTGCAGTATGGTCCTAGACCAAACCGGAGAACAAACCCAATTCTGATGGTCAAACAATGTCAAAATACTCGTCAAAACAATGTTAATACACTCGTAAAAATCGTATTCATAGAAAGAATTCATTTTTTCATGTAAATTCACAATCAAACAAAAAATGTGATAACAATGAAATATGACGGAATATTTTGACAGCGCTTAAGCGTTGGTTAATATACCTGTCGACCTTACTTACCTAAGTGCTAGTTTTTGGAGCGCTTGAGTGCTACTTTTACCCTAAGTATTGTTCTTGAAATGAATTTCCCCAATCTAAGCGCTAGTTTGCTCTTAAGTTAGTGCCAGTTTTGATCGTGAATACGGAGGTTAAAATGGTTGGCGTCTTCGGAACAACATAGAGCTCTATGACATCTATAAAGATCTCCATTATGTGGTCAGTTTCATTGAAGTAGAGCACCTGTAGTAGGCTGGTTGCATAATTAGAATGGAAGATGCCAAATCACTAAGCATCTTTCCTTGACTGATAGGTTGGTATGCGGCTGACCTACCATACTGTAAAAAATGGTTCACTTTGCCAATGTCACCCCTGCTTCAGGGAAGGTCGGCAAGAGTTGCAAAGCTTATGTTCATTTGAGATTAGGTTTTTTATATTGTAGGTCCACATGCGGCATGTGTAAGCGCAAAATTATGCGTGTCTGCTTGTGGGAATGCATTTAACCCCTCAAGTGCCGGAACGCGGATCCGCGCTCATAGTACTAACGCAATTTTTTTTCATTTTTCTTTAGTTTTTACACAGCAATAAGATCGAAAATCGCATGAAATACTGCTATTGGGTAGAACCATCCACCAATAAATTCAAAGCACTCATTTTTGTTTGTAGGTATTTAAAATATAATATTTAAGTTGACCTTGAAAACGGGCTGTTGAAAAAGCCGAATTCCACAATTTGTTGACATAAGAACACTAACACAGAGTTCATGTGGGTTGCATCCCCAAGAAGACAGCATCTTTTGGATATGGAGTCTTTTAATATTATGGGTGAGACCATTAAAATAAATACAAAAAAATATCCAAGATGGCCGCAGGTGAACAGCTGATTAATAATTCTACGTATTTCATAAAAAAGTACCTAAACGTCACTCGGTACATTTGGCGACCTATCATTCCGGTAGCTGACATGTCGAGACTCGCATTGATACCGCTTACCGTCGTTACCTGTCCCCATACAAAAAAAATAAACAAAATGGCCGCAGGTGAACAGCTGATTAGAGATTGACAGGTGTTCATACTAATCTGAACGACAATCGGTAGGTAGGATCTACCGTTTGTGTTGAGACTGCCAGCCCAGGAAGGTCAAACATGTGATGATGATGATGATGATGATTATGATGATTTCCTTTTCAGCGCCGTTTCGTAACTCAATGTCACTCCAAGGGCGCTTAGTAATTTACTGGGCGAAGAAAAATGTATGGGCGATGAATGACGGTGCAGTGCAGCTGCAGCCAGACGCATACATAGCTGGAGAGCGAAGGCGATGGCCACCAGGAAGGCCAAACATGTGATGAATGGACGGTGCAGTGCAGCTGCAGCCAGACGCAAACATAGCTGGAGAGCGAAGGCGATGGACACCAGGAAGGCCAAACATGTGATGAATGGACGGTGCAGTGCAGCTGCAGCCAGACGCAAACATAGCTGGAGAGCGAAGGCGATGGACACGCGAGATTGCAGGAGAATCTTGGATTCAGCCAAGCCTAGTAGATTGGACTTTCATATTGGAAAACTGGTTGAAATCCGAGGGTTATCATGATGAAAAGGATCCTTAATTAACCCATAACAGGATGCAGGTTTTGTGGCTTCCACCTCATCCTGACTCCATGCACCGTACTTATGGGTATTCAAGGAAAGATAAAAAAAAAAAATGGAGCCTGTCATGGATTGCTCCTTTTTCAAAAAAAAAATTTGCAAAGTTATATTAAAGTTAAGATTCTTATTTAAAAGATGCCCATGGGCAAACACATGTAAAGTTTGCAATTATAAGCATATTTAACCTTTTGATGGGGATCATTCTCAACCTTCTCCATGATTTTATCCGGAGGTTTATTCTCATATATTTTGTAAGTTTCAATGACCCTTCCAGCTTCCTCTGCGTTCCAAGCGAGCATCAACGTCAAGTCTGCCAGCAGACAGATTCTTGTCAGGCTCTTGAGCGCCATGTGGGGGTCTCCCACATCAACCTGAAGGAAAAACAGTACAAGTCATTAGCCACGGAGTATTGAGCAAGAAAGATTGTGTAAGTAAAACTAAAGGTAAGGATTTAATAAATCGTGATGGGACTACTTATAAAACAAGATCATACTGTGAAATGATAATATAAATCATTGCAATACTTACAAATTTTATTAAACAACAAAAACTAGTGAAAATTGTGAGCATAACTTAAAACCTATCACGCTGTGGTTGACATTGAGGCAAGATGGACATTAAATATTGAGTAAACTGGTCATTTTGCAGCATAAATCTAATCTAATCTAAGCAACATATATTTACATATTACCTGCACGAGGAGGACCCGCAGTTCATAGGACTTGCCGAGGGCCTTGAGCCTGTCGTGGATGTAGTCAGGGTTCATGTTGTGGTACTTGATGGAGAGGAAGAGGGCGCAGGTAGTGGGGCCCATCACGTAGTCGGGCGCAATGTCGTCAAACTCCCACGGTACACTGGTGATGCCTTTCAGAAGGGGGTTGCCTTTCTGAAAAATCAACAAAATAATAAAGGAACAACTCCAACAAATTCCGCACATATTTTTTTGTTTTTGAAAATATGTTTCTGAAGACGAATGAAATTCACCAACTCATTTTGTCTGGTCAGAAAACAGCATTAACGCCATCAATAATCTATCTACTCGTACATACAAATGAAAAAGAACAGGTTTTCCTTTATTTGTAGCACTGTGTTATGTTTAGATTGAAAGGTATCTCCAGGATACTTACATCCGGCTAGCTCTCATCAGCATCACTCTCAGGGCGTGGGGTTCTTTCTTTGGCATTGCTTACTTGTATCTTGGGAAGGGTTTTATAATGAAAAGATAAAGTTAACATGAACAAATAAGGGTTTATTACTGTACTAATATGGGGGGGAAAAGGGGAAATAAGGGATTGGCCAGACCTACAGGTTGTCACTAGAACACTCCCTATTCCGTTGGCTGGAGTTCTAAACGGAAGGCCTGGGGCAGCGCCCCAGGCTAGCGGCGGTTCACAAGGCGGACGCCTCCACACGTGGGAGCCCCTGGGTGGGCGCTCCTATGCCTCTGGTCCACAAGGCGGGTGCCTTGCTGGCAGGAAATCCAAGTAGATGGGGGGGGGGAGGGAGCTCCATCGTAGTGCCCCCTCCTGCACCGCTTGGTGCTTGGTCGCTAACGTCTGACTCACTTCACATCTCGCCGGGAACTAACGATGAACTCACGAGCGTGGGCCGATTGATTCGCACGGCGCAGTTCGGCCGTTTCCGTGACCGTTCGGCCCACAAACACACACTGCACACTTCGGGATTGTTTTTTTATAATATGTTATTTAAAATAACATAACAACTGTTTACTTTCAATATTTTTTTGGAAGAAATTACAAACATTTTTGGTACTCAGACCATCATCAGGGGAGTAAACATAATTTGAAAAAAAAACAACAATTATATAAATTCATTTCTAATTATGTAAACCTGATGATGGATGTGCTGAGGACTGAAAACTTTTGTATTTTTTTTTACAACAAATAGCTAGAAGAAACAGTTTTATTGATTGAAGAGGCATTCACTTTCTGCAAAAACGGTCGTGGAACTGAAGATACTCACCGTAATCAAAAACAAAGTTTTTTTTATTTTTTATCTTTTAAAATAAGTATTGCTTGTAAGTTGAAAAAAAAAACAGTTTTACAGCGTCATATCGACCATTTCGTTAAGAATTAAACCAAGAAATATATAATTTCCTCACTTGCTTAGGATTCACTAGAACTGTATGTAACTTGGTGGTGCCTGGTTTTGGTTTGACCGATTCTGGAAGAAAAAATACAAACAATAGGGTTATTGCAGTGGTAGGGAAAACAGTTGAAAATAGTATGGTTGTGTAGAGTACATTTCAAAGATCACAACCATATATTTTTCAAGTACTTAGTAAAAAAAAATATATCATTGATAAAATTTTCCAAAATAAAATGCGGAGAATTTGAATCCCGCCAAAAACGCAGCGCAACCGGCTTAGAGACATTTGATGTCATTTTGAAGTCAAACGTCGCTAGCAAACTGACTGACTGGGTCCGCCGATATCCGAAGCTCCATCGACGTCATGTCCGCCTAAATAAAAAAATGAGCTGTTCTACCGGAAATCGAAAATACACGAATTTTAAAGAGCTATAATTTAAAAACTAAGCTAGATATTTTTTTTTAAAAACGTAGATGCATTTTTAAAAATGCTATCATTTTATGTTTTTTTTTTTGTGAAATTACCCTATAGAAATAATCTATCATCATGGGTGATAGGGTGAGAAATGATTTTGTAAAAGTCATGAGTGATAGGGTGAGGAATGATTTTGTAAAAGAAGAATGTGGTGCAAGAGAATGTGTGAAAGTGAAAATAAAAATAAGTTTGTTAAATGGTTGGACATATGGAGAGAATGCGTGATAAAAAACTGACTAAGAATGTATAGGTTGCAAGTTGAGTAGATGGGATATGCATATCCAGAGTCAAATGAAAGGAGAGCTTGCATCTAATCTAATCTAAGTTGAAAAGATATTATGTTACATTGGAGATTCACATTACATGCATTCTCACAACCAGACACGTACAAGTTCACGCTTGCACATGCCCCATGTGAACCTACAACATAAAAACCAAATCTAAAATGGACATACACCCTGCAACTCTTGCCGTCCTTCCCTGTAACAGGGGTGACATTGGCAAAGTTAACCATTTTAACAGCATGGGTGGTCAGCCGCATACCAACCTTTAAGTCAAGGAACTGAAACAAGGAATGAAAAAGGTTATGACTCTAGATGAAATGAAAGAAGCATGTAAGGACAGAAAAGAATGGCGGTAAATCTGCAATGTTGATCTGTAATGTTGGCTGCTTATAATTTTTGATTTTAAGTAAGTACCTACTATCTACTGCTTTTTTTTTGGATAGATTTCTTTTTAAGGTTTTGTTATTTTTGTATGCTTAAATGTTCTTTATGATTTCCCGAATCGGTGCTTGTTTCAAACTTAAAATGAAATACCGGCATGGTTTACTACGACTTAACAAGAAATGAGAACCAACCCCCTCGGGAGCTGAGAAATTCATACTTAAGCGTACCTGTAAAAACAGATAGATTACACACGCCACATGTGATCCCTTCGGGAACAACACAGTACCTAAGGAATGGCACAATATGTGCTGCTTAGTTGCGTAGCGTTTTGTTATACTGTTTGTTTACCAGTGGTTGTAGGTTGACAACTTGTTTCTCCAGATAATCTAGGATATTTAGGTAAGCTCGCTTCGTCAAATCCAGCCAGAAGATCATCAAAGTTATCATCCATCATTTGGGATAAGTAAACAAGTTGTTTCAATCGTATTTCTTTAATAAAATAAATGAAAAATTTGAAACGATTTTTCGTGTTGACAGCTCAGCTTTTTGAGCCACGGACAGTTTTGTCTAATTACACATCATACATTTCTGCGATAGGTATAAAATTTTGGAATGGACATCGACAATTTTTTAACGGAGAGCAAACAACGGTCTTGTATGCTTGTATGGGATAGCCGTCCCTAATAACCAATAACAAAATATTTGTTTGTCTTTTCCCTAGCAAACCGACCGCGCGATGACACAATACTGTGGAACCTCTTATAACAGTCTCGCTCTTTATATACATATTTTTTTCCCATATAAATCAATGTAAAACACTATAATGCGTTGTTTAAATTAGGTGTTTATAAATTGTTAATGATTGTAAGAAACTGAATAAAAACATATTGTTACGAATTTAGGGTTCAAAAGTCTTTCAATTAAAAATACTGGTCTTCTTATACAGTTGTTTATTTTACACTTTTAATAATTTATTTTCACAATATAGTCTCGACTATTCCATTACACTTGGTTTCTGTTCACTGGTTAACTTAGTTCAATGTAGTTGTAAAGCTTGTAGGATACTGGCTCTGCAAGCAACTCGCACCCTTCTTATACTTTTCAAAACAGTACAATCTAGATCTATATTCGCTAGACAGTTCCAGAAAGGCGTAGTAATCATTATTTCTCGATGCTTCAAGTATTTTTATTCAATGATTCCTACCCACACAATATAATACAGAATTCCTATAACTATAACTAATACCTATTCTAATATTTACATAAAAATATATATAAATCGAACCAAGCTTATTTTTTTTATTAATTTATGACAAATAATTAATTCTTTTTACTAGAAAGCTGTCTAGTAATATTTGTTTTAGCCGAATTTTTAAAATTTAGTGAAAATGTGACACAGCATTTTATCATTGAATGTACGATGAAACAGTTTCCCATGCTTTCAGTATTCTCTTATTGCGCCAGAAGATTGTTGTTCTGCTATTTCCTCTTCCTTCACTAACTTTGCTCGTTATGCGAATTACTCGTTATGAGAGGTGCTCGTGAAGTGAGGTTCGTCAATAGGAAAGGGCAGAAGAGAAAAATTAACCACCTAAATAAATATTTAATTGTGTTGAAATTACTGAAATGACCATTTTTCGATCATCTCTATTTTTCTATTATTTTAATTTGTCTGTGTAAATTTCTTGAAATCATTTATATTTTTTTCTGCTCCTTGACTGATAGGTTGGTACGAGGCTTTTGATATTTTTATTATATAAGTGGATTTGTATTTTATTTATTGAGAAAAGAAACACATGTTGACTTCTTTTATTTTTATTCCGGAAGTAACATTTTTAATTCTTCTTCTTCTATTTACTTTCATAGACAATATTACCAACATGCACATATGTGAGTTACTATTATCAAAATTACATTTTCAACACACTCCCTTAACGAGCATATTGCATATATTGCATACATTATGAATTTAGGAATTATTACTAGTTGTTTGACTTCTTTAAATAATACATTTTGAAATAAACATTTGATATCACTCCCTGAAAGTAGATATACAAAACATTATTAAAAAAAATCAGTATCATGACTTATTATATTAACATTTATACATTAGCTTGTCTCTTATAGAAGAAAAAATTGGGTTATTCAGAGGTTTAGTAAGTATATCTGCCAGCTGTTGTTTTGATTCACACCATTTTATATTGAACCAGCCTTTGCTCAGTTCATCACAGATGAAATGATATTTTACATCAATGTATTTACTTTTCCTGGTTGTTTGACCAGATTTAATCATTTTAAGTGTACTTTGATTATCAATGTATAGTGTCATTCTCACATTTTTCTTCAGTAGTTCTTCGATGAAATTTTTAATAAACTTCATTTCTTGACAACAAGTGGCTGCCGATACGTACTCTGATTCTGTTGTGGACAGTGATACACCAGTTTGTTTTCTTGAGTTCCAAGATATAGGTCCACCACCAAACAGTATAATGTATCCTGAAGTACTCTTTCTGTTTTCTTCATCATTTGCAAAGTCAGCATCACAGTATGCTTCTAGATGAATATCTTGTTCTTTTGAAACAGAATATTGTATTCCTGTATCTAAAGTACCTCTTAAATATCTTAAAATACGTTTAACGTTGATGATATCTTGATTGGTTGGATTATTTAGATATTTACTTGCCTGATTCACGGCATATGTGACATCTATTATTGTCTTTGTGCTTAAATAGAGCAAGCTTCCCACAGCTTCTCTATATGGATAATTTATTATTCCATTATTTTCTTGTCTACCTTTCAATTTTGTCATGGGAGTTGTCTGTGGTTTACAGTTTTCATTCAAAAATTTCTTCACAACTTTTGCAGCATATTCTGATTGACTGACATTAATTCCTTCATCACTTATTCTTATTTTTAAACCGAGATAGGTTTCTGGTTTTTCATTTACAGTTATTTCAAAACTTTCTTTCAGACTTTTTATCAAATAGTTTATGTCTTCATCATTATTGCCAATTATCAAACCATCGTCTACATGTATGGCTAAATACAGTTGTTTTTCAGATCCATTCAATTTGAAAACTGATTGATCAGTTTTGAGTTGAATGAGATTTTCTTTCTTTAGAAAATTTGTTAATCTTTTATTCCATTGATGAGGTGCCTGTACCAGTCCATAAAGAGCTTTCTTTAGAAAACATACTTTACCTGGTACATTGTATCCTTCTGGAACTTTCATAAATATTTCTTCTTGTAAGTCTCCGTTCAAGAAAGCAGTTTTTACATCAAATGTCTTGATTATTAGATCTTGTTGTGCTGCAAGTGCCAACAGTATACGCAATGAAGTAGTTTGCACAACTGAGCTGTATATATCTTGAAAATCTAGATTATCTTTTTTCTGTTGACATCCTCGTGCCACTAATCTTGCTTTCTTTGTTCCATCAGATTTTTCCTTGAATATCCATTTTGATGTGATCGTTTCTTTACCTCTTGCATGTTTTTCATCCACTAACATCCAAGTATTATTTTTCTCAAGAGAGAGTTTTTCTTCATCAATAGCTTTTATCCATTCTTCTTTTTCTGCCGATTTGATGCAGTCTTCATAGGTGTTAGGAATGTCTTCTTCCGTTAGCATAGCATAGTCTTGAAATCTATTTGGTAGTCTTATTTGTCGTTGAGGTCTGACTTGGTGTGCTTCCTCATTCTCATCATCATTTATATTTTCTTCTTCTTCGTTAATGTTTTCTTCTTGTACATCTTCTTGTTCATCATCACTTTGATTTTCTTTATTTTCTTGTTCTCCATTGATTGACAGCATAACTGTTTCAGGATCTTCTTCTTTTGGAAATTGGTTTGTGAATCTTACATCTCTTGAAATGTAGACTCTCTTTGTTATAGGATCCATGATTCTGTATCCATTCATGGCATATCCCACGAGAATACCTTTCTTGGCTCTATCTTCTAATTTCTTCAGTCTTCCTAGATTCTTGGTAAACACTTCGGTACCAAAAATCTCCAGTCTATTTAAATCTGGTTTTTGTCGATACCAGATCTGTGCCGGTGTTACCTCAACAGCGTGTGTTGGGCTTCTATTAGTGAGATAGGTAGCAGTTTCTGTAGCATATCCCCACATTGTATTGTTTAGTCCTGATTCTTTAAGCATTGCTCTCACCTTATTCATGATAGTGAGATTCATTCTTTCTGCTTTACCGTTCAGCTGAGGAGTATCTTCTATGGTATAATCAATGACTATTCCTTTATTTTTGCACCACTTTTTGAAGCTAGTGCTTCTATATTCTCCTCCTCTGTCACATCTTATTTTTGACACTTTAAGGTTAAAATGTGCTTCAGCTTCAGCTATATGGTCCTTAAGATATTCTTCTGTTTCATCTTTTGTCTTAAGTAGGTAAACTTTCAGGAAATGGGAAAAATCATCCAGACATGTAAGTATATAGTTTTCACCATTTTCTGTTTCAGGGCTTATTTTTCCACATAGATCTGTGTGGATTATTTCAAGTGGCCTAGTCGCCCTTTTCCTGACAGAGTCAAATGGGCTTCTTACCAGTTTTGCAATTGCACAAGGTTCGCAAATTTGCATCACATTTGTTTTCTTTAAAATATCTGGTACACCCTCGCACAAATTGGCGAGTTTTTTCATGTCATTGAAGTTAAGGTGTCCCATCTTCTTATGCCATTTCTTTATTACATCTTCTTGATTAACAGTGAGTAGGACTTCTTCTTCAAAGCTATTTTCATCTGTTTGTTTTAGGTCAACAAGGTAGAGACCGGTGTCAGTCTTTTTTCCTTCAAGTATTATTTCACCTTTTATTTCAGTTTCACAGTCTTTCATAATTCTTACTTTTTCGTTGTCAAAAATAACAACACCACCTTTGCTGGTTGCTTGTCCAACTGAGAATAGATTTCTGGTCAATGTCGGGACGTAAACGACATCATTCAGAATCACATTGTCCGATTCAACGGATCCTTGCTGATTTGCCTTGAGGTTTTCACCCTTTTTTGCAACTTTGATATTTATTTCTTCAATTCTTTTGGTATTCTTTAAAATTTTCTTTTCATAAGTCATGTGTCCTGTGCATGCACTATCCACTGCAAATATTGTGTCAGCTTCTTGTTGATTCTTTACAGATAAATGTGTTTCCACAAGAAAAGCAGTTTTTCCTCCATTTCTATCTCTGTTTCTGAAGAAACATTTTTCACTGGCATGATTGTTTTTCTTGCAGTGAATGCACAGATCTTTGCCAGGTATTGGCTTAAAGAAACATTCATTTTCTTGGTGGTTTTCTCTTTTACAGAACTCACAAATTTTCTTTTTGCCTTTTATATAATTGATCTTTGACATTTTATTATCTTTATAATTTTTCTTAAAAGTTGTTTTAAAAGCTGCTTTTTCTTCGTGTATTTTTTCTTTTCCTAGCTTCTCCTCTTCTTTTGCTAGTCTGGCAATTAGATTTTCCATGTTCCTTTCTTTTTCTGCTGTCGAGTCCCATGCTGCTTCAAAATATTGGTATTTTGGTGGAAGAATTGTCATTATTTTACTGATAACCATTACATCACTTATTTTACTTGTCTCTCCGTCCATTTTGTTAAGTTGGTAGACTATGTTCTGTATGTTACTTATATTGTTAATGACATCTTTGCTTTTGTCAAAGTTGAAATTATAAAAATCTTGAAGTAAGGACTGTACTCTTTGTATTGTGTCTTTTTTAAAAATGGTTTCCAGCTTTTTATACATTTCATTTGAAGTTTCACAATTCACCAAGTGCACTTTAATTTTTTTGTCCAAGGTTTTCATAATTAGAAATTTTGCTTTGTAATCTTTGACGATCCATTTCTTTACTTCATCAGGCTTGCTATCTTCTGGTTTTATTTCGTTTCCTTCTACAATATCCAAGAGACCTTTAGCTCCAAACATTATTTTTATCTCGTAATTCCATATCTGGTAAGTAGAGCTATCCCTAAGGATTTGAATTCCACTTAGTTCTTCGTTTTCTTCATTGAGAGCCATGTTTGCAGACTCGCACCACGCTTCCACGAAACACGCTTCAACTGTCAACTGTCAACAACGTCGAAGTTTTGGCCAATTTGTGTGATCGTACTGGGCACATAACCTTTTGTTATTTTTTATTTATTTATAAGTGGATTTGTATTTTATTTATTAAGTTTTATTTATTGAGAAAAGAAACACATGTTGACTTCTTTTATTTTTATTCCGGAAGTAACATTTTTAATTCTTCTTCTTCTATTTACTTTCATAGACAATATTACCAACATGCACATATTATGTGAGTTACTATTATCAAAATTACATTTTCAACAGAGGCTGACCACCCGTGCTGTAAAAATCGGTTCACTTTTACCAATGCCACCCCGGTTCAGGGAACGGCGGCAGGAGTTGCAAGGCTTATGTCCATGTGAGGTTTTCTTTATTTGTATGCACACATGCAGAATGTGTAGGCGCGAACCTACATGTGCCTGTCTGTAGGCATGCATTTCAAATGAGCCTTAAATGTTAACATATCCTTGCAGCTTAGATTATAGATCGATAGATAGATTGCTTGCCCCCCCCAGAGATGTGCGAACTATAGGTACTGATATTTTTTTTTTGCGATACCTATTAGAAATTTCGATAGGGAATATTGAAATTTTGTGCTAATATATTTTGTTGTCCATTTCTAAGCTAAATTATAATTTGCTACCATTTCAAATTAACCATTTAGTCAAGTTTCAAACCAAATCTAAATGTTGCATATAATGTTATTTGATTTATTCAACAGATGCTATTCTTCAAAACCCACTTAGCCAAGTCTCAAACCTTTGCATGCTTGTCGGCCATTTAAAAATAATAATATCATCGGATCAACAAATCCACGAGAATTTCAAAACAGCTCTCTCTCAAACACTGTGCGGGATGCATGTCGATTTACGAAACATCAAAATATAACTCCTTTCTGCGTTAATTTGTGTATTTTTCGATAGATAAATATTTTTAATAATAGAAGAAGTACAATATACTGTGTAATTTGTTATTTTTCAGTGATTTTGGTGTCAATACCAAATGATATGTGATCGTGACACTTGTTGATCGCCTTTCCATACGCGTGTACAATTTTTTACTACCGAGTTAGATTGTGAGTATGTGTGAATGAAAAATGTGGATGGTTTTAGATAATATAAAATTTTAAAGGCACAAATGATGTGAGAGTGCATTGATTGTTGTTCTCTGATGACTGACTAAATCTTTTCATTTCTTGAAAAGGTGGAACTTAATATTGGGATTACCTGGATACGAGATTTATTTGGTGAGTTTTGAAAGTTCATTTAAATATCGTTTCGGATAAACGTCTCTAGTATATTTCAGTGTATTCATTGTCATATACCTAAACTATTTTTTTAAACTCTATTTTATAGTTACCTATACATATAAGGAAAGAATTAGGTCCGAACATTTTTGAATTTGAAACTTTTTTCTCGGCGAGCAAACGCCATTCTTGCATGGGACTGCCGTCATAAGCAACCAGTAACAATGTATTTGTACAGCTTTTCCCTAGCAACCCGGCCGGGGGACGACACAATGTTGTCTATGGCAATTCATTTGCGAACCTCAAGTTCATTTTTTTAGTACTTAGTTTACCTACATATTATTTTTGCCGACTATCCCCGAATTAGGGGTGACATTGGTAAAGTGTGAACCATTTTTACAGTACGCATAGTCAACCTCATGCCAACCTACTAATCAAGGAACGCAAAAAAAGAAACTTACATTGAATAACTTATATATAAAACAAACAATAAAGGAAAAGAAGTGCAATACTATCCATTGCCTAAGTTTAAAAGACATTGATACGCCAAACTCGACTAAGGCCCGGTATTTTCAACTTTAGCACAGCGACTTTATACTGTATGAAAAGGAAGTACTTATGTCAATCGTGTGGGTAGTTTTTTTATCGGCTTATAATCACAAAAGGCTAACGTTGAAAATACCGGGTCTAAGACCCTGGATTTCGCCTCCCTATACATTGTGTAGTGAAATATCGAGCCAATTTTTTTTATAATGTCAATATTTTTTGAGGAAACATGGAAAAAACTGAAAGTACTCAATGAATTAAATTTTAATTAAATCAAATTACATAAGTCCTGCAACTCTTGCCGACGTTCCGTGAAAAACGGGTTACAATGGCAAAGTAAACCATATTTTACTGTACGGGTGGTTAGCGTCATACTGGCCTATTATGACTTATAGGAATTTGACAGGAATACAAAATAATCGGATGAAAGAAACAGAAAATGAAATTAAAATTAAATTAAACTAAAATTAAAATATAAAATTAAAAATAAAACGCCATAGCTATTATGATTTATGATTATGACTTATAGGTTTGACAGAATACAAAATAATCGGAAGAAAGAAACAGAAAACTAAATTAAAATTAAATTAAACTAAAATCTTTATCTTCTTCTTCTTCTTCAGCCTGTATTGATCGTCCACTCCTGGACGTAGGCCTCCTCTCGCATTTTCCATTCGTTTCTATCCTGAGCGATCCGCATCCAGGCAAGTCCTGCACTTCTCTGAACATCGTCACGCCAACGCAACTGTGGGCGCCCAACTCCACGCTTTGCCGTCCTTGGGCACCAGCACAGCAGTCGCTTTGTCCACTTTTCATCTGGATCGCGAGCGACATGTCCCGCCCATCGCCACTTGAGGGTTGCGGCCATCTTGATGACATCGGAAACCTTTGTCCTGACTCTTATGTCCTCATTTCTGAGTCTGTCCCGCAAACTGACACCCAACATGGTAAACTAAAATGAAAATATAAAATTAAAAATAAAACGCCATAGCCGCCAGCATTGCAAATCAACCAAATAATATAATGTCTACGAAATATCAATAACGTATATTTTACAGTATTATAGGATTGTATATTGATTGAATTTCCATTAAGTAAGTACTTATTAAAATTGTCTTGGATACTAATTAGAGTTATGTTGCAACATAAGTAATAACTTTCTACCGGTATTGCTTGTCGAGGTTATTACAGTTCCAACCGATTCATTACTTGAGTTTCCGCCAGATGAACCGAATCATTCGTCACATTTACTTGAATTTTGTAATCTATATCTATAAAGAAGGATGTATGTATGTATGTATGTATGTATGTATGTATGTATGTATGTATGTATGTATGTATGTATGTATGTATGTATGTATGTATGTCCCCTATAGACTCATAAACCGCTCATCCGATTTTGACGAAATTTTCAGGAAACATGTAACATATTCTTAGAACGAATCCTGTGAAGTTTGATGGTGATCAAATAAACAGTGGTTCTCAATTCTCGATATTTCAGCAACGAGGTCGGTAAATTTCGAAACCACCCAATAGAAGACGACCATTATATTCAACTACAATACAATCTTTGTTGCAAATATACATTTACATTAAAGATTCATATAAAATGCATGCTCACAAGTAGACACATGTAAGTTCACGCTTACAAATGCTGCATGTGTACCCACTCATAATTTAAAATCCAAATCTAAAATGAACAACCCAGTAACTTTTACTTTACGCCAACTTGAAATGGATGTTATTCAGCTCCTGAGTGGATTGACACTCATTTCTTATGAAGGCTGAGTAAGACTTGCCGGTATTTTATTTTGGGTTTAAAATAAACACTGAAACGGGAAATAATTTCTGACAACTTCGGTGGGATTCTAACTCGAGATCTCGGCATGGAATGCAATCTATCTATCTATATCTATAAAGAAGGATGTGTGTATGTATGTATGTATGTATGTATGTATGTATGTATGTATGTATGTATGTATGTATGTATGTTCCCTATACTCATAAACCGCTCATCCGATTTTGACGAAATTTTCAGGAAACATGTAACATATTTTTAGAATGAATCCTGTGAAGTTTGATGGTGATCAAATAAACAATGGTTCTCAATTCTCAATATTTCAGCAACGAGGTTGGTAAATTTTGAAACCACCCAATAGAAGAAGACCATTATATTCAACTACAATACATAATCTTAGTTGCAAATATACATTTACATTAAAGATTCATATAAAATGCATGCTCACAAGTAGACACATGTAAGTTCACGCTTACAAATGCTGCATGTGTACCTACTCATAATTTAAAATCCAAATCTAAAATGAACAACCCAGTAACTTTTACTTTACGCCAACTTGAAATGGATGTTATTCAGCTCCTGAGTGGCTTGACACTCATTTCTTATGAAGGCTGAGTAAGCCTTGCCGGTATTTTATTTTGGGTTAGAAATAAACACTGAAACGAGAAATAATTTCTGACAACTTCAGTGGGATTCTAACTCGAGATCTCGGCATGGAATGCAGTTACTCTACCAACTAAGCTATAGACCGGACTTTTTACAAATATGGTGGATCGATATCGGTTTGGTTAGGGGTAAGCAACCTGCGGCTCACCAGCCACATGCGGCTCTTTGGGTGTGAAGTTACGGCTCTTTAGCTTCATACGCAAATATAAAAAAAACACAGAATTATACTTCTGATCGAAAAAAACTAAATCGTTCTGAATCGATTAACGATCTCTCCGCTACTTGTACTCGCTTTTCACCCTCCCCCCGCCCCATCGACGCTATTTATTGTTGGCAAAAAAACATTTGTGGATCTTTACAAATCCAAATCCAAAATAAGATATGTATCATTTGAGATTCACATCAAATGCATTCCCATAAGCAGACACGCATAATTTCGCGCTCACACATAGGTACCGCATGTGGAACTACAATATAAAAACCCAATCTTAAATGAACATAAGCCCTGCAACTCTTGCCGACCTTCCCTGAAACAGGGGCGACATTGGCAAAGTGAACCATTTTTTACAGTATGGGTGGTCAGCCTCATACCAACCTATAAGTCAAGGAAAAGCTTTGAAATTTGTAAATTGTAATTTTTGGCTCTTCCGACTCAAAAGGTTGCCGACCCCTGGCCTAGACAAAAGTTCCAAATTAAAAAATGTTATTCAAGTATTCCAAGTTGAATTTTAGAAATGTAAGAAAGCTTTTATATCCCGCACTTAAAAAAAATACGATAAACGAAAGTTCGTAGGTCACAACTAGAAGACCATATTGAAATATATTATTATTATTAAAACCTTTTATTGAAACATACTTTTAATTAAAATATACATAATATAGTTGTTTTTTCAAAAACCGCATTTCTGTAAAATTATATACTCACCACAAATTTAAAGATCGTTTTTTTCTCGGCGGTTAAACGTCTTTCTTCTATGTGACAATGGTCCAAACGCAAAAACGCAAACGCAACTAAGCTACACATATAGTGTAACTTCTTGCCGCGTTATCCCCGAAGGGGTCGCATGTGGCGAGTTGAACCTATTTATTTTTACAGGTAAGGGGGCCGGCCTTACGCCAACCACTTCAGTTGAAGTGGAGGTTTCCCAGCTCCCGAGAGTGCTGGTACTCATTTCTTGTGAAGGCTGAGTAAACCTTGCCGGTATTTTACTTTGGGGTTTGAAATAAACACCGAAACGGGAAATCATTTCTGACACCCTCGGTGGGATTCGAACCCGAGCTTTCGGCATGGAATGCAAGCACTCTACCAAGATAAACAAAATGTTTGCCTTTTACCTAACCCGGCCGTGCGACTTACAATTTTGTTGTCAATAGAAAATGTTCCGTGTGCACTACCTAAAACTTTCACTTATTGAAATAATGGATAGAGCACATTTTAAATGTGGGGAAAAAATGTGAATTCACTTGGCCGGGATAAAGACAGGACAGGGAGTCAAAAATTCAACATAAATTAAACACTTTTATGGAGATAGTTGAAAAAACACTTAAGTGCATCATATTGTATGAAGCATTTTCCCCAACTGCATACGTTTCACAGTGCGGTTACATTGAAAAATATTCCTGATTGTTTGGAATACATTTATTTCTTCACTTTGCTCAAAGAGTATAGTGAATTTTATAGATTAGTTCTTTAATTATATGATTATAAAATTTAATTTATTGTTTATATTCTTTTCTTGTATAGGTCAATATGCATCTGACCAACTATAAATAGAAAATGGTTCACTCTGCCAATGTCACCCCTGTTTCAGGGAAGGTCAGCAAAGAGTTGCAGGGTGTATGTCCATTTGAGATTTGGTTTTTATGTTGTAGGTTCACATGAGGCATGTGCAAGCGCGAACTTGTACGTGTCTGGTTGTGAGAATGCATGTAATGTGAATCTCCAATGTAACATATCTTTGCAACTTAGATTAGATTAGATTAGATAAGTTTATAATATTTAAAAAAAAACAAAATTTGAACAAAAAGATGAAACATTTTTATTTTATTTTATTTACAGTTTGCTTATAGACTTAACAAAGTTTTATAATAGTCACACTCAAGTACATTATTCCCCTGGCCTCCTTGCTTTATCTCTCGGCTCTGTAACAAAAAGACAAGGCTATTTTTAGTAATTATATACTTACAACTGAAAAATGAAAGGGGAATGGAGAGGGCCCGATATGAGACAGAATATATCCTGGCTCAATGAAATGCAGAAGCTCTTGCCACCCCTAGTGGAATGTCATCAGAGCTTAAGTTACAGCCGTTACAGGTATAGGTACTCAGAGGGGTTGGTCGAACCATCGTTGATCCTAGTGTGCGACTATTTTGTATGCAGAATGGATACGTATTTGGTATCATTATGCATAGGTTGTCCTTTTTTCTTACATGTAGCATTCAACTCGAGATTAAGGCTATTGTTGAGTTCAAAAATTCTGTAGTAGTGTGAGAACATAATTTGTTCATAACATAATATGAGAACATAATATGCATAAGATAATATTATGCCAGCATTCACACAGATATCACAAAATAGCTCACCAAAATTATTACGAAAATTTACGAAATGCAAGGAAAACGATTATTACTCTGTACTGGTAGGTATATGGTGAATGAAATATGTACCTAATCAACTGTCAACGGAAACGAATATTTGTGATGGTCTTCTTGAAAACCATGTGAGTGATTGCCGCTAAGGATCATTTTGTTAACTTTACAATTTTCCTTCTATGCGCTGTCACTTTGAGATGTCTCGATGTTTATTTATTAACGCGATTGTTGTGCCAACTTGTCAGCGTTTTTTCTATAGCACTGCTGCCAACCCTCGCTGTCGATGCAATCTGTCATCCATTGTTCACATTTTCTACAAAGCTCGTGCGCACGCAAGCAATAAACCATTCGAGAAAGTTTGTTGTTTTGTTATCAGCTATCCCCCTTCCACGCGATAATCACTTATTTGACAGTTAATGAAATCTCAGCCCTGTCACCTATTCTAGCCCCTGAAGAAGCAGACATTCCGAGGGCGGCGCGTGGTCGTCTGTTCTCCACCCAGTGTAGTCTGTACAAGGAGATGAACGAGGTCTGGGGCCAACACGGGTGACTAGAATGTCACGCGTGCCCCAAACTTTCTAAAGCAAACATTCTTCTCCTACTTATGACGTCATTTCTATAAACCTTCTGAGATCAACGTGGCTTTTTAAATACTTTAATACCTACGATAGCTCTTAAAATATGTGAATACCTACACTTGTTATTGAAAAAGTGCGTATTTGACTGATAATAGCTTGATGTTATAGGTTTGAGCAGTGTTGCTTTCATTTAAGATAAAACAATGATTGTTAGATGAGGCTGACCACCCAAAGGTACTGTAAAAAATGTTCACTTTGCCAATTTCACCCCTGTTTCAGAGAAGCTCGGCAAGAGTTGCCGGGCTTATGTTTATTTAAGATTTGGGTTTTATGTTGTAAGAACACATGCGGTATGAACTTATACGGGGTTGCTTCTAAGAATACATTCAATATGAATTCTAAATTTTGGATATCTTTGCAACATAGATTATAGATTACATATTATATTGTTGGCCCCTTTGTTAAATGATAGGACCCATATCCAAACTTATACGCGACTGAAAATGCAACTAAGGTGCACATGTCGTCTCTTCAAAACCTAAGGTGCCACAAGCCACAATGTGACCAATTGAGAAAAATGAGCTTGAAGATTTTCCAGACATATAATTCAATAAAAGAGTGTGCGACATATCTATGTACCTATGCACCTCTCATTTTATTATTCAAAACTCTTTGAGCTATGACAGTTTATCAACACACAGCACGCACAGAATATTATCGAATGACATATTTAACTCAAAACACCATATTTTTGCCTTTTGTTTAGCATATTTTTACTGTTATTCAAACCTTTTTGTATTGTTTCACAGTGTAGGAAAGCTAAGAAAATGGAGTTAACGTCTCATTTGTTGACATAACTGGTTAGCAAACAGCAAGCTTCTGTACCCCGAGTATAAAACAATACTTAACCTTAGCGTTCCAAAAAATATATGGAAACGAAAACGTTCACTATACGCGATGATTTAGTTTCAATACATTATTAGTAAAACGCTACAGTGGAGTTTAAATTTGAACAGGATGTTTGTTCAGTTAGCAGAGTGGAGTGAGGCGTTTAATACAACACTTCCTCAAACACCGACAACTCTTCGTCTTTAAATTTATCTTCTATCGTAGATTGTCAAAAACAAAATCCGTAGTCTCTTCGGACTAGCAATTGAAAGATAATGGATTTAATTAAATCTTCAAATCAGGGTGTTGAATTAAAATAAATATAACAATGAAATTATTCTACACAGTGAAGAACATACTTGGATATTTTTTTGTGAAACCGAGAATGGAACCCTCTACCTTCTGATTACGAGTCCAATTTATTGAACACTAGACTGTAGGCCGGTCTAATTGGACAGCACGTAGTACAACAATCATTTACTTAGCACAATGGCGTCTGGAAGCATGGCACGAACATTGCATTAAAATGACTGCAGCAAAACTTTCTGATTATCGGCATGTGGCCGCCACTGCCTCGCTAAGTCAATTGTACAAATTATCTCAATTTGTTACGGTTTGTTGTCATTATTTCATATTCTCCAGGTTTCTAGCTTGCATTCCACACAATAAAATTGCTTGCAGGTGGTACGTAGCCAACGATTTCAAACCATAATGATCTAAGTTTAAAATTGTATATCAAACAATGTTGTATCGGCAAGGTTTACTCAGCATTCCACCAGGAAGACTTCACTTTCCTCAGCAATATCTTCGTAGAAAGTAGCTTAGAACTCTTAGAAGATAATCTGAGAACTTGTGAAGCGGCTCATTGGTGTCGAGCCCTATCCGCAACTCTATAGAATGGATGCCTTTATTCTATGATCTGCGATGGTCTGATGGTCTGATGGTCTGATGGTCTGATGGTCTGATGGTCTGATGGTCTGATGGTCTGATGGTCTGATGGTCTTATGGTCTTATGGTCTGATGGTCTTATGGTCTTATGGTCTGATGGTCTTATGGTCTGATGGTCTTATGGTCTGATGGAGACAAGCAAACAAAAATGGCTTGCACAACAAGGCAAGTGCCTTTACAAGATAATTATTGCTTATTTTTACAATGGGACTAGCCTTACGCTAGCCACTTCATTTGAAGCTTGACTTTCCCTGCTTCTACAATAATTAGTTCTTATTTCTTGTGAACGCATGAACGGAGAATGTGAAGCCGAACCCAAGTGCTCAGGTTCTCAAAGCAAACCCTCTACCAACTGTACCATCGATCGAAGTATGCATCGATTATTATAAAACAATAAAAATAATGAATACAATTGGTTCGCAGCAATGTTCATCCATATTTTTCATGATTTTTCCCTATCCAAGAAAATTCTTATGAGCTGTTCGTAAAAGGAACAGCACACATATGCCAATACATATATCCTATAGAACAGGGGGCCCATACTTTTGCTTGAGGAGATCGACCTAGCAAACATTTGTGAATAGGAGATCGACATGTTAACTGTTTAGCCCACCAAATATAGCTTATAATTCATAATGTATCAATATTTATTAAGAAAAAAATTAGCACATATATAAAACTACATTGAGTGGAAAATGTCAAATCTGTATTAAATAAAATAAAATAATACTGGTAGGTACTAATCTAATCTAAATCTGAATCTAAGTTGCAAAGATATTATGTATCATTTGAGATTCATATTAAATGCATTTCCACAAGCAGACACGCATAATTTCGCACTCACACATGCCGCATGTGGACCTACAATATAAAAAACCCAATCTCAAATGAACATAAGCCCTCCAACTCTTGCCAGGGGTGACATTGGCAAAGTGAACCAATTTTTACAGTATAGGTGGTCACTGGTCAGCATCATACCAACCCAGTATAAAAATTATCTTAATGCTGATGTCGAAGCGTGATATTGGTGGTCCTCCACAGAATGTTCGTAGTTAGAGATATTCTCAGTTAAAGCTAAACGCAAGCAGGCTGTCAAGTAGTCATTTGTGAGAAGATTACGATATTTTGATTTTATTACTTTCATATGAGAAAATGCAGACTCGCAATAAGGATTACTGCCAAAAAAATGTGAAAAATTTAGCTATCCTCGGCGATCGACCTTAAAACCTCCCGCGATCGACCGTTCGATCGCGATCGACCGTATGGGCACCTCTGCTATAGAAACTGTCGGCATTAAACTTGAGATTGGTTCATTTTGCTGGTTCATGGGATGCCGCTTGGACCTTGGTGGGTAGTTTCCCTTTTTTGCCTCGTACTATGCCGTTGACCAAGAAGGTTTTTCCGCCTTTGGAGATTATGTACTTCTCCAGAACAAGAGGGTGCCCTATGCGACATTCGTCTTGTGAGCCGTAAGTTGAGTAGTTAGCATATTCTGGCCTTGTTCTATTGTTGTTAAAATATTAATTACAACTTTAAAATGTCTAATTTTGTTATTATTTGGGCAGCGTGAGTCTGACTACCGAATATTTAATTAATGGTTTTCTTACCTTATATAAACACAGCCATATAGAATCTACTCGGCCCCTTTCCGTGTTTCTACTCCATTAGATACCAATACACGTTTGTAACTCAACCGTAGTGTTTCATGAAAATTAATAGAAAGTAAAACGCTCGCTAGAGGCGCTGTTTTGTTTTCATACATATTTTATAGTACTGAATCTTGATTGTATTCACACCTGGATCCGAGAGCTGTATCTCCCAGGTTGTTCTGAGCACACGTGCAGATACTAGATGTTATATTATAGACCGGCTTATCCCACATTATTGAGAGCGCGGCATGCCCAGACGCTTTATAAAGTTCTTTTAAGTTGGTGTGACACCTATGTGTGGCGCTGAACATCCATACTTTAAAACTCTGAATTATACGAAGACTTTAATATGGTCCTGTCAATAAAAGTCAGCAGACTGTATTGGCTGGGTTACATTCAGCGACTGGACATCGGAGCCGAAAGATGCTTGTGATGACAAACGAAGACCCAAAGTAAGATGTCTGGACGAAGGTGGCAGACAGCCGTGCGATAGGAGGATGGGACTGCAGGAGGGGAAGGCAAGACCCAAGACAAGTTTTCGTGTCATTGAAGATGACGATATTTTCGTTATCTAATAAAAAAAAAACCTCAGACCACAATAATGTGAGTTGCCTTTACGATGTGAAGACGTCTTTGCAAGTGTTGACAATAACAAAGATGGCGTCTACACCAACATTGACAGTACAATGCGTCGGACAGTCAGTTTAGCTGTGGTTATGAAGCGGGCCATGACCCACCCCGGAGTGACGTGCCATTAATGATGATGATGATGACTATCCGAGGTATAGACTCGTTCCGCAGTAGCTCTGATAATGTCTATATATCTATAATCTAAGCTGCAAAGATATGTTAACATTTAAGGCTCATATTAAATGCATGCCCACAGACAGGCACATGTAGGTTTGCGCCTACACATTCTGCATGTGTGCATACAAATAAGCAAAACCTCACATGAACATAAACCTTGCAACTCCTGCCGCCGTTCCCTTAACCGGGGTGGCATTGGCAAAAGTGAACCGATTTTTACAGCACGGGTGGTCAGCCTCTTACCAACCTATCAGTCAAGGAGCACAAAAAAATTAGAAATGATTTACAAAAATTCTGACTTAAGCACATACAGATCCAAATTAAAATAAAGTAAAATTAAACTTAATATTAAACTTAGAATTAATGCCCTAGCCGCCATTGTTGCAAATCAACCGCCATTTCTTTCGGTCCTTACATACTTCTTTCATTTCACTCAGAGTCATAATCTTTTTCATGCACTCTCTCCTTTTATTATGACTCTGAATATCCCACTCATTCGCTATTTCATAAATTTGATCCATCCATACTTTTCTCGGTCTTCCCCTACCACGGCTTCCATTCATACTTGCAGCGTACACTCTCTTCGTCAGTCTTTCGTCATTCATTCTTTTTGACCGGTCCGTAGCTCAGTGGTAACACTGCGGACTCTGAATGCGAAGGTTGTGGGTTCGAATCCCAGCGGAGCACAAAAAATATACCATTTATATTTTCAAATTTGCTCTTCGCTGGGTTGAAAAATTCATAAACCTTTACCAATGACCGGTCACCAAAGGTCCATCCGGCCTTACAGCAACTGGGTCTTGCTTGAGTATTGGCGCTTTGTAGCGACGACCAAGCTCGTACACCTCTGCGGCACTACAACAAGTGTCATAGACCCCTAGAGTCTCTAGAATCTAGGGAGTCTCCCGCTGATGATTTCTTAAAAAAAAAGGTCCTACAAGTACAACATCAGCTGCAAACTAAGCAATGAGATAACCCACATGATGTCAAAATGATTAAAGGTACATATTCTTACTCCCTTCTGACCAAAAACATTTAAAATCTTCAGTCATCCTTGGCTGTAGTGTGTATTTCAGTGATTACTTGCCTCGTAAAAATACTATTTTTGATCACTTTAAAAAAAATGTATCTTCCATACCGCTTTCTCCCGCAAAGGATCTCTTAAAAAAAAAAAATGTGCCCCAACCATTTTAACAAACCCCTTTTGATTTTTACTTTTATACTTTCCCTTGCACCGCATTCTTCTCTCACTGACTCATTCCTCACCCTATCTTTCCGTTTTTTTCCAATCATACTTCTTAGAAAGTCCATTTCGACCGTATGGACTTTACTTATTTCACTCTCATTCATCGTCCAAGCTTCACTTCCGTACATCAAAGTGGGCACTAGTATACCACCGTGTACCGCCAATCGTACATTTTTCGATAATGTACTCCGAGAATGGACTCCTCATAATAAAAAAATCCTCAGCTTTATGACGTCACCCATAGTAAATTAAATATAAGTCCCTTATAATCAGGGATTTTTCTAATTTACAGTAGGTACTGTGAAATGTAATAATCAATGCAGTGCTTTAGTGTATTTTCAAAGTACCTACATATTTTGTATGTCCGGCCAAGTCCATCACAATTTAAACGTGCTGAGTCCATAGAGGTTTCTATGCGCTTACATTTTTTCACGTATGTAAGTGTTAATACGCCCTAGTAAAGACCCTGTCGAATCCTTGACAAAGCTTGATCAATGCGCTGATTGGCCGGTGTTCGGCGATGCACTGGCCAGGCCAAATCGTAGCTACGAGTAGGTATTGTAATTATTGAAGTGTTCTGAGTTTCACAAGCCTGTTGAAATAGAAAAAAATAAGTGAATGAAAAATAAAACCAAATCATATCAATGTGAATACATACTATGTACGCATACATATGTTTATATGTATGTCGATTGTGGCTTGTGTGTTTTGTGAATTGAACATGTTGTGTATTGTGCCACGTTGTACCTACGAGTGCATGGCTAACAATGATTTGTTTTATTATACGCCACTAAAGGCACCAACACTCTCACAATGGGAGACCATAATATGGCGTACAAGGCCTGAGGCTGATAAAAATGTGGAGCCCATTTGGTTTGGGAGTAACCATTATTACTTAAGGTAATAATCAATGACACTTACTGATCTACTGTTCGAAATGTGAGGCCAACATGAAAGCAATCTAATAGTGACTTGTATCAAGCCACCGTTCCACTGGGGATGGCCAGTACTTCTGCAGATGTGTCTCCACTTTGATCTGCCCTTGCCTACTTCTTTCTTCTCGACATTCATCACTTTTCACTTTTTCTCTCTGCAGATTTCTGTCATTTGCGATCTCGTCTATTTGATGAATCCATTCTTTCCGCGGTCTTAGCCTTCCACGCTTACCTTTGTCATTCCCTTTGTACTTTTTTTTTCAGTCATTCTAATCTAATCTAATCTAATCTAAGTTGCAAAGATATGTTACATTGGAGATTCACATTACATGCATTCTCACAACTAGACACGTACAAGTTCGCGCTTGCACATGCCTCATGTGAACCTACAACATAAAAACCAAATCTCAAATGGACATACACCCTGCAACTCTTGCCGTCCTTCCCTGAGACAGGGGTGACATTGGCAAAGTGAACCATTTTTACAGCATGGGTGGTCAGCCGCATACCAACCTATAAGTCAAGGAACACACACACACGACAAATTACATTTTATACATCACTAAATAATAATATCCAAATACAAAATATCCATTTACAAATAAAAACAAATTCCAATTTAATAAACCCTAGCCGCCAACATTACAGATCAACCGCCATTTCTTTCTGTCCTTACATACTTCTTTCATTTCCTCCAGAGTCATAATTTTCTTCATACAGGCTCTTCTTTTATTATGACTCTGGATATTCCATTCATTCGCAATTTCGGATATTTGGTCCATCCATACCTTTCTCGGTCTTCCTCTACCACGACATCCATCTATTCTACCAACATATACTTTCTTCGTCAGTCTTTCCTCATTCATTCTCTCCATATGCCCAAACCATCTTAACAAACTTCTTTTAATCTTCACTTTCACACTTTCTCTTGCACCACATTCTTCTCTTACAAAATCATTCCTCACCCTGTCACTCCGTTTTTTCCCAATCATACTTCTTAGAAAGTCCATTTCAACAGTATGGACTTTACTAATTTCACTTTCATTCACCGTCCAGGCCTCGCTTCCATACATCAAGGTGGGTAAAAGAATGCCACTGCGTACCGCCAATCGAGCATTTTTAGATATGTTTTGATTTTTGGCGATACAAGCTGTGGCACCCAGTACACACCTGCCCTTCATTACTCTTCTTTCAAATTCACCGGTCATTCTTCCATCTTTTTCAAACTTACTTCCCAGGTATACAAACTCATTTACGACATCAACATTCATTCCATTAATTTTAAATTCATAATTCATACTTTCATCATCTCTTTCAAAAATCAATACTTTCGTCTTACTTGCATTCAAATTCAGATGGTTACCTAACAAAGCTTCATTCAATCTAGAGAGCATTGTTTGCAATTCCACTGCTGAATCAGATACAAGAACTGCATCATCTGCATACAGTAGAACACTCACTTTGCTCTCTCATTCATTTTCCATTAATTCTAGATGCCCGAACCATCTCATTATACTCATTTGTACTTGAACTCTCATATTGTAGTTTATACCGTACTCATTCATAGCCCAGTTATTTCGGACCCTGCTTTGGTTTCCATACATTATTTTGTAAACGCCATGATTGAGTTTAAATGCAATGTACTCGTACTTGCTGTAGGTACCTATTCTTTTTTTCTATTACAACATGGTGTCTGTTTTTTGTCATAATTAGTTTCGTGACTTAGTAATCTGTAACTTAATGAAACATGCAGATCATTTATTGGCAAGCGTGATGTTTAAAATCCAAAAATTACAATCGGTAATCCAGTTCAAAGTTTCCCTCGGCTGGATGACGTCACAGATTATTGCCCATCTATAATCTTGTAATGTTGTAATGATACATTGACATTCAAAATTAATATTAAATGCTTCGTTGTTAGTAGACACGTTTAAATTCGTGCTTACAAATCTAAATCCAAAATCTCAAAGTAACGTAAATCCTGCAACTTTTGCCGACCTACCTGAAACAGGGGTGACATTGACTCCATCGACCGCATCGCCTTCTCACTAAAGTGTTTCTGGCTTTGTAACACAAAGGAGATAGGACCGTCTTGACCAGAGCTTGTATATCAGTGTGACAGTGTATATGTATATTGTATACGTTTCTTCTGTATAGTATGCATACGAAGTCGGCAAAAGCTCGGTTTATTTATAGAAAGCCTTTACGTTTGAGGCTAAAGCTCTTTGTCTGTTTGATTTCATTTCCATAATTATTCCAGATATAATGAATGTCTAGGCCGGTCTGTAGCCCAGGAGTTCAAGCTCTGGACTTATAATCGGTAGCAAGTTCGATTCCTGGCCAAACCTACTCAATTTTAAAGAATGAAAAAACGGATTTTACTGACCGTGCAAAAGAGAAGAACGATTTTCTCTACGTTTCGTCGGAGTCATATCCGACGTCCTCAGGAGACGTGTGTCCTCTACAAGGAGGAACCACGAACTGTAAACCTACTCAATTTTAAATTCCCAAAATACCAACACGATTCAACAATGGACCCTAAAACGGAAAACTGGCAACTAAATTATCCAATATACGGTGGTCGACCTTTTCCTAGAGTCCTCTGCCCTTAGCAATGTTTTACTTTACTTAACCTATTTACTTTCTCCGGCTCACAAGCCTTGAGGCTCAGGGCCTCCCGCACTACAATCCTCCAGGACTCTCTGTCTTGTGCTGCTTCCCTCCATGGCCTCCTTAGTCCCAGGACTATCGCGTCAGCTTCGACATTGTCTGTCCACGGTATCCTGGGACGTCCGAGTGGTCTGAAATCTGTGGAAGACACCATCTAAGACATCCTCTGTACGTACTCAGGTTAGTAATACACGAAATACTAATTGTATTTAAATCGATAAAAATGTAACAAATAAAATTAAAAAAAAAAAAAAAAAAAAATACTCACTCATAAAACAAAATAATTTAATTTAACAATAACCAAATCAATTCAAGTGAATAAAAAATCTAATGTTTTGTTTATTCCGCAATTGAAGAAATGCAAGCTGAAAGAGAATGTGAAAGTACCTAAGGTACAAAATAATGTGATGAGATGGTTTGGGGATGTGGAAAAAATGGATGATGAAAGAGTGACTAAGTGAATATGCAGAGGAAATACAAGAAAAAATGAATAAGAGAAATAAAATCGAAAGAACGAGAAAAGTACTCGTACCTATAGCGGGTCAGATCGAAGACATCTGGCTGGTTCAGATTAAGGATTTTTTAAACAATGGAAGAAACAGTTTTTAAAAGCAGGAAATGTATGAAAAGTGTAATCGACACTTTTGAAATGGGTGTGCAAGGGAAATAAAGAATAGAGACAAATATTCAGAGACTCTGGCTACACTTAGCGGAATAACAGCAGAGTTCCAAGAACTTTTAATCTTGACTACCTACTTCCTTTGACATAATATACTAATATACTCGTAGTAGGTAAGATGTTGTTGTCCTTATAAATCCATGGTCTTACTACATGCATCTGATGTATATAATGTCATGAGGCTTTATATATAAAACAACACGTTCTGGACCAGTATTTATATAGGTACTTGTTTGGTAACAAAGACTCGGCACGAGCCACGCTTGCGGCCATTTTGAAAAACAGCTCCATTTTCTTTCGCTATACATATAATATTATTATCGTCTCTGATATATCCAATACATTACTTACAATATTATAACCTTCCACAGTAGGTACTATAGTATAATATGATATGCAATCTAAGTTGCAAGGATATAATTGTTGGAAAAACGTGAAAGTGTTTTCTTGGTAATAAATACAAACTCAAATAACGGCTATTTTTATCAAGATGGACGTATACCGAAGTGGTCGTATAGTAAATTTAAGTCCTCCCACCATTAGTTTGTTTTTGATGTTCTTTAATTTATTAAATGAGTCTTGTAGGCGTCCTGATTATAACTCCTTACCCACAAGTTTTAAAAATACATTTATACTTAACCATAGCGTCTACCAAAAAATATATGGAAAATAAATTACAGCGCCTCTAGCGGATGTTTTGAATTTTATACATTTTTTGTAAAACTATTTGGTTGAGTTGAAATGTGATGTATTATAATATTTGGGGTACTGTTTGCAAGTCCTATACATTGTGGTGTCTCTTGTTACTTGCACAAATTACTTGTTACTTGCACTTGAAAAACTGTTGCTTACTTGCACAAATTACTTGTTACTTGCACTTGAAAAACTGTTGCTTACTTGCAAGTGAAAGCGAATCACCTATGCGGTGTTGATATAGCATCGTTTAAGTTTTCATACATATTGTTAAAATAGTATCTTCTCCTTGTGGCTCTTCAGTGAAGATTGGCAATCATCCATATACCTCAATGCAATCATCACAACACTTTTCACTTCTGTCCTTCGATACTGCTACACGAATGAGGGATCTTGAGGTTTGTCAAACCATTGTCTCAAATTCTTCAACCAAGATGTTCTCCTTTGACATGTATCCCTTCGTTACTGTAGGTATTGTTAAGTTTTTACGCGGGTTATATTTAATCAAAACTGCGGTGATTTATTTTACATAAGACACTAAGGCCTATCGTATCAATTAGCGTAAGGCCGGCCCCCTTACCTATAAAAATAACACACTCGATTCAGAAACAGAGTCACTTTGAGATGTTGGAAATAATATTTCTCATTATGTGACTGAAGTAAAGCAATTTTAGCATTTATACCGGTATACGGTCACCAGAAGTTTATCTCTGGTACAGGAAAGAACCTCGGCATTTATGACTCCATCCATCCAGGAGATTTTTAGCATCCGACGGTACACCCACATTTCAAAGGCAGTGTTTTTTTTTATATCGATGCAATGGGTCTACGTGTCCACCCTTCCATGTCAGAGTGCAAATCAAATAATGAAATAGTATGGTTGAGAGAAACGTCAATGTTCAAATCTGGCAAGATCGCAACTCAAGGACAAAATTGGCGTAGTTTAAAAAAACATTCTGCTCTAGAGTCTAGATGAAAAAATCTGCAGCTGTTAAAAAATACGCTTACATGTGTTTCGACCGAAACGAACGAGGACAATGTGGTCCACACATTTCTTCTGATCTTTTGCGCCTCTTCAGTGAAGATTGGCGATCATCATAAACATTTGCATCTGCGATACTGCGGCACGAAAGAGGGATCTTGTGCTTCTGTCAAAAGATGTTCTACTTCGACCTGGAGCTCGTCTTGCTTGTATGATGAGATGCAGGAGTGACTACTTCTCATTTCTCATCCACAGGCACATTTGACATGCACGCGGCCTGATTGCTAGGGGTCTGGCTAAAACACGACGTTTGTAAATAGTAACGCTTGCCCGCCGAGAAATGGAATATCCGTTCCGGTAATGTTTCAAGTCCATTGCACCTACCAGGGACGTGCATCCCATTTGGCAGAGCGCATGGGAGTGTTTGTTAGATGAATATCAAAATAAGCCTGGGACGACATCGAACCCGGGATCTTTTTTAAGAATCCTCTGTTGGAAATTGCCTACATTTCAGAGAATCTAGAGGTCTACGATACTTGTTGTAGTGCCGCAGAGGTGTTGGTGATGTGGCGGTTGATGACCTGATCCTTTATAGCAGGGTTGTTAGTTACATAGTGCCGTGTTTGTTGTATTGCCATGGTTTTTCTCTTTTTTGTATTTCTGTCTGCGGCTAGCAAGTCGGATAACGTAAAATGATGTCTGTATTCCAGGAGCGATAATCTCATGCAGGCACATGTATCAGGATGATTTATTTGGTGAGAGCTGGTTTATGTGAATCATACCTCAAGAGCCTACTGCGAACTAAGTCATTGCTATAGAAAGCGCCAATTCTCAATCAAGTCCTAGTTGCTGTATAGCTGGCAAATAAAGTTTTCAACCAAGCGAAGAGCTCACTTGAAAATGAAATGATAATTTTTATGCTCCGCCAAGAATTGAACTCACAACCTTCAGTGTATGAGTCCATAGCCTTAACCAGCAGACTACAGACCGGTCAGTGACTGCATTGAGTCTGTATCACAGTGATACTGTTTGTTATGATGATTTCATCGTTCTCCGGCCTTGTCTGTGAAAATTGATTTAGTTACACGGTCTGTGCCTTTCATAACTCGGCCACTGACGTTTCTTTATTCTCCTCTACTGTACCCCAAGTATAAAATATTGCAGAAGTACTCAACCATCGCGTTAACGCCATTAACAGAAAATATTCATGGAATATACAACAGCGCCTCTAGTGAGTGTTATAATTTATATATTTTTATTGTTTACGCGATGGTTTAGTATCTACTTACATAATGCTTTATTCTCGGAGTACGGATCTCTAGATCACGTCCCATTCATTTCTTCGTCTATACCAGTGACTGTCAAACTTTTTTTGCTGAAAAACACTTAAAAAAGTCATGTATTTTATTAATTTCATTCCTTGTCTCGGCTGGTCGCTATCCTCTTGTAAAGGCAGTGCCTTGTTGTGCTAGCTATTTGTCATGTTTGGCCGCCATCCTCTTGTAAAGGCAGTGCCTTATCGTGCTAGCCGTTTGTATCTGCTGGTCGCTTTCCTCTTGTAAACATAGACATTGCCATATTGTGCTAGCCATTTATCTCTGCTGGTCACCATAATCTTGTAAAGGCAGTGCCTTATTGTGCTAGCCATTTGTATCTGCTGGTCGCTTTCCTCTTGTAAACATAGACATTGCCATATTGTGCTAGCCATTTATCTCTGCTGGTCACCATAATCTTGTAAAGGCAGTGCCTTATTGTGCTAGCCGTTTGTATCTGCTGGTCGCTTTCCTCTTGTAAACATAGACATTGCCATATTGTGCTAGCCATTTATCTCTGCTGGTCACCATAATCTTGTAAAGGCAGTGCCTTATTGTGCTAGCCATTTGTATCTGCTGGTCGCTTTCCTCTTGTAAACATAGACATTGCCATATTGTGCTAGCCATTTATCTCTGCTGGTCACCATAATCTTGTAAAGGCAGTGCTTTGTGTACCTACTATTTGTCCGTACCATCGCCATCTTGTACAGGCACAGTTTTTTCTAGCTTTTTGTCTTTGATGATCGCCATCTTTTGTTTGAAATCTTGAAAGTATGAAATTATGGTACCTTGGCACACAGTTTTTCAGCCTCTGAATCCATATCTCCACAATTTTTAAGCCAGACCCGACACGCTTGGTTCAGTTATAGCTCTATTATGAAGTCTACTGCTGGAAGCGGACACAGAAGTGTTCTATGATTATTTATACCTCCATTCATCGGAGAAAATAGTTCAGCAGTATCACAAACAGTAATGCTTATAATAACTGTTCATAATATTGAGATGATCAGGCATGTCAAACATGGTTCAAATAGGCTCTGTCTGCAATAACTCAAATAATAGAGTGTGTACTGTATGTAGATTGTAGTTATATTTAAAAATCAAATTGTATGCGATTTTTTTTGGATATTTTCATTGAATACAGTTTTTTCTTTTTGTCCTTTGTTCATTTTTTAAATAAAAGTCTATTTTAATTTTTGAATAATGCCTATTTGTATAAAGCACTCTATTCAAAAATTTCATTTAGGTACTTAAAAAAAACAATTAACTGGCTTTGCTTAAAAAACAAAGTCTTTTGAAATAAATTCACAAAGGTTGCCATTTCTATAAGTAGGTTATCGGTGTCAGAGACAAAGACATTTTTTAAATTATAATTTATAAAAATACAAATAAACCGTTTTTTGCATCATTAAATGAGAGATCTGTACCTACCTATATTTCTAAGCCCAATCTAATCTAATCTTAATCTAAGCTGAAAAGATATGTATCATTTGAGATTCATATTAAATGCATTCCCGCAAGCAGACACGCATAATTTCGCGCTCACACATGCCGCATCTGGACCTACAATATAAAAAAACCCAGTCTCAAATGAACATAAGCCCTGCAACTCTTGCCGGCCTTCCCTGAAACAGGGGTGACATTGGCAACGTGAACCATTTTTTACAGTATGGGTGGTCAACCTCATACCAACCTAAAATAATAGTCAAGGAATAATTCAATACTTTGTGAAAATCATAGACTTGTAATTTGTAACAGATTATACACTAATTGAATAATAAGTTCGCTTAAATTAATGGCAAAAAAAATGACATTACACCGCGGGGTTGCTAGGAAAAAGGATAACTAAAATTTTGTTACTTGTTTGCCAAGGACCCCAGTTACATAGATGTGAGCCGTGCATACATATGTGCAGCGAGAAATGGAACATCCGTTTTGGTGATGTTCCGAGTCCATTTACGTATGAAGTACATATTTTATTGTAGAATTGTGAATTCTGGATCTGTTTTATTCGTTTTAATGAATACTTTTCATCATTGTTGTTATTAATTGTAAACTTGTAAAAGGAACGTGATTTCTCGCATGGGTCCCGTGGGAGAATAAAAAATACATTTTTAATACAATTGAATTATGTAATTAGAATCATGTTTTTATCAAATGTACGATTGCGGTAACTTTTCAAAAAGCTCTCAGAACTTTGGTTGACGTGTGGAGATAAAAAAAATGAAACGAACCGACGTTTTTTTTAAAAAGTTGAAAGTAATTTTCATTTATGATTTTTTTTAACCATTGGATTTGAAAACGGGTCGGTATTTAAAAAAGTTCTTAGCGTTAAGCACTTAAAAACGCATCTAAGGTGCGCATATTGTGCATCTTCTTACCGCGGGTCGCATGCGTTGTGTGGAATCTATTTATTTTTACAAGTAAGGGACCGGCCTTACTCCGACCACTTCAGTTGAAGTGTGGGTTTCCCAACTACCGAGGAGACTGGTTCACATTTATTGTGAAGGCTGTAATAATAATAATAATTTTAGGATCATCGATAATGATTAGGATGATTTATTTGGTGAGCGCTGTTTTTGTGTGTATCACACCTCAAGAGCCCTCTGCGAGCTTGGTCGTCACTGTAGAAAGCGCAAATTCTCAAGCAAGACCCAGTTGTTGTAAGGTTGGATGGACCTTTCAGTGACCGGTCTTTGGTAAAGGTTTATGAATTTTTCAACCCAGCGAAACGCACATTTGGAAATATAAATGTTATATTTTTTGTGCTCCGCCGGGATTCTAATCCACAACCTTCCATTTACGAGTCCGAAGTGTTGCCACTGGACTACGGATCGATCCAAGAAAAACCAACAACACGCGGTGTACCTGAGCAGTCACCTATCCGGGTAGCATCCGCGCCCAATGTTGCTTAACTTCGGTAATCTGATGAGAACCGGTGCTTTCAACATGGTATCGTCGTTGACTTTATTTAGTTTATGTTATTTTAGGCTTGAAAGATACACAAAAACGGAAAATCATTTCTGACACCCTTGATGTGAGTCGAACTCTAACTCTCGGCATAAAATTAACTGAACTATCGACCGGAGTATAACATTTAAACTGAAAATATTAAGTAATATTAAATTGATTAGTGACGGTCTTGTTAATACAATTTCACAACATCACAGAGAGCAAGGGTGAGGGTGAGTGAGGTTGTGTAATGGATCTTGTATTTAAATTCTGTTAAATTGCCTCAGCTGAGCGGTGTGAGGAAGCCCACCTTAAAATGACTTGTCACAAAAATGATTTTATCGTTTATTATCTGTTGAGTTACATCTACATTCCATGAGTAATTCATTTTATCATAGTATAATATAAAGGGCAAGATCTGGTTCATATTTAAATGTCATGTGAACAGCTTACCTGCCTTACCGCTAATTAGGTACTTCTATATCACATTTCTAGTTATTTATAATGATTATATCTATCTATGTACCACAAATACCAGTACCCTGGCCCCCGAGTACAAAGCATTGCGTGAATCTCACATCGACTACGTAAATAATAAACGTATGGAATATTTGGCCGGTCCGTAGTCCAGTGGCAACACTTCGGACTCGTAAATGGAAGCTCAAAAAATATACTTACCAGTTATATTTTCAAATGTGCTCTTAGCTGGGTTGAAAAATTCACAAAACCTTTACCTCAGACCGGTCACTAAAGGTCCATCCAGCCGTACTGGGTTATCCGTACCTAACTGGGTCTTGCTTGAGAATTGGCGCTTTGTTGCGATGACCAAGCTTGTAAACAACACCTCTGCGGCACTACAACAAGTGTCAGACACCCCTAGAGTCTCTGAAATCTAGTAAGTCTCCCGCACAGGATTTCTTTTAAATATAAAAAAAAATACGACGGTGCTTCTAGTGAGTGTTTAGAATTTAGTTTCGATTTTTTTTTTTCTTCATAATTTTGATCTGCGATGTTGGCGGCTAGGGCTCTTCATTTTGATTTCAATTTAATTTAGTTTTAAGGAAGGTACCTAATTTACATTTAGTGTATTTTATTGTTTTTTTGTTAGCTCCTAGTCCACTTCGCAATAAATATATTTTGTTCCTTTCGTACAGTGGTATGAGGTTGACCCCCATGCTGTAAAAACTTGATGAAATTTGCCCTTGTCACCCCTATTTCAGGGAAGGTCAGCAAGAGTTGCAGGACTTTATTCGAGATTGGGTTTTTGATGTTGTAAGTCCACATGCGGTGTGTGTAAGGGCGAACTTACAGGTGTCTGCTTGTAGGAATGCATGTAATATGACTCTTAAATGTAGTATTTCTTTGCAACTTAGATTATATATAATAGATTATAGAATCACTTATCGAAAGATCTAAATCAAGAGAAATTAGAGGACAAAAAGTCACAAGGGAAAAAATTTAAAAATAATTCTTTCGATGTAGCTTTATTTCAAGAGCTTTAGCCTTGGGCATGACGACTTACACTTTAAAAATGTTGTGGGTAACATAACACCGTGGTCCAAAGGCATAAGTGGATGGGGAACAGAAAGCAACTTGAGCGAGGACGTTATTAGGGCACTTGAAACTAAAATATCTTCCAGCATACAAACATCTCAAGTGGTCTACATACAAAGCTATTTTTATATTTATTTAAATTTAATTAACGTATTGAAATGAAAGAAGTAATGTAAGGACAGAAAGAAATGGCGGCTAATCTGTATAGTTGATTTGTAATGTTTCGTAATTTTATAATTTCATAATTTTATGTACGGGAATGCATTTAGTATGAATCTTAAGTGATATATATCTTTGCAGCTTAGATTAGATTAGATTAGATGTATATATTTTTTTTGTATACCTATTGACTTTTTTGTATAGTTTATTTTTATATGTTTGAATGTTATTTATTATTTGTATTCCTTGACTTATAGGTTGGTAAAAAATGGTTTACTTTTCACTTGTCACCCCTGTTTCAGGGAAGGTCGGCAAAAGTATATCTATTTGAGGTTTGGATTTTAATTTGTAAGTGCACATTCAGCATTTGTAAGCGCAAACTAACGCATCAGAACGCCTGAAAAACACGCTGAGGAGGCCCATCGCAGATAATGGGCGAAACGTCCGGAAAAAGTGAAACAAACTTCCGTATAGAACACGGCTACACAACCCGAATTTTTTTTAAGATGTCTGTTTGTGAGCATGTATTTGATATGAGATTACTTTATAGAAATACTGTGGAACATGAAAATCTTTTTCAGAATTTATTCCAACCGAGACCAATGTATAGATTCGCCATGTCTCATAAGTATATTACTTAGCTCAAGGCGTGTATCTTACCTCAACATATGCACCTGTTGGCTGTTGCCTAACATCTGCAGTGTCTTCGCCATGTCTCATAAGTATATTACTTAACTCAAGGCGTGTATCTTACCTCAACATATGCACCTGTTGGCTGTTGCCTAACATCTGCAGTGTCTTCGCCATGTCTCATAAGTATATTACTTAACTCAAGGCGTGTATCTTACCTCAACATATGCACCTGTTGGCTGTTGCCTAACATCTGCAGTGTCTTCGCCATGTCTCATAAGTATATTACTTAACTCAAGGCGTGTATCTTACCTCAACATATGCACCTGTTGGCTGTTGCCTAACATCTGCAGTGTCTTCGCCATGTCTCATAAGTATATTACTTAACTCAAGGCGTGTATCTTACCTCAGCATATGCACCTGTTGGCTGTTGCCTAACATCTGCAGTGTCTTCGCCATGTCTCATAAGTATATTACTTAACTCAAGGCGTGTATCTTACCTCAACATATGCACCTGTTGGCTGTTGCCTAACATCTGCAGTGTCTTCGCCATGTCTCATAAGTATATTACTTAGCTCAAGGCGTGTATCTTACCTCAACATATGCACCTGTTGGCTGTTGCCTAACATCTGCAGTGTCTTCGCCATGTCTCATAAGTATATTACTTAACTCAAGGCGTGTATCTTACCTCAACATATGCACCTGTTGGCTGTTGCCTAACATCTGCAGTGTCTTCGCCATGTCTCATAAGTATATTACTTAACTCAAGGCGTGTATCTTACCTCAACATATGCATTTGTTGGCTGTTGCCTAACATCTGCAGTGTCTTCGCCATGTCTCATAAGTATATTACTTAACTCAAGGCGTGTATCTTACCTCAACATATGCACCTGTTGGCTGTTGCCTAACATCTGCAGTGTCTTCGATCATTTTATGCACTCGTTGCACATTTCCTCTGTAAGAAAAGCATGCTGCAGTTCGGCAGGTGCAGGTGGAAGGGCACGCGGAATCGTACCCAGAAAAAGTGAAAGACGACTTCCTGCCATAACGCTGCTTGTTATATTTTAGTATCAAAGGATATTCTGTATTTTCTATTGATTATCATTTCATCAACAGAAGAAAGAAAAATATTATCATGTTTTTTTTATTTACACCTGTATCTACAGGTACGCCAGTATGCGTATTTTACGTACATAAACAGTATTTTCTCCCGAAACTAGTAGGGCATCTATACAAATCTATAATCTAAGTTGCAAAGATGTATAAAATTTAAGATTCATATTAAATGCATGCCCACAAACACGTGTAAGTTCGCGCTTACAAATGCTGCATGTGTACGTACAATATACAAATTAAAATCCAAACCTCAAATGAACATAAACCCTGCAACTTTTGCTGACCTTCCCTGGAACATGGGTGACATTGGCAAAGTGAACCATTTTTACAGTATGGCTGGTCAGCCTCATACTAACCTATAAGTCAAGGAATTCAAATAAAAGCAAATAAAAATCAATGTGACTTTAAAAAAAATAAAAATTTAATTTTTTTTACACAAAACACTATTTATTCTCCCGACATTATTCTACTGATTTTGTAGAGTTTGTGTATTCACACAGTGAAAATTCATTTTATTAAAAATAAAATTATTTTTTTATATTAAACTTAGTTTAATTTTCACAATAATATTTTATACCTCGAGCACTTTCGACCTTCAATACTCGGGTCATTATCATAATGTATAATGATAATGACCCGAGTATTGAAGGTCGAAAGTGCTCGAGGTATAAAATATTATTGTGAAAATTAAACTACGTTATACAAAAAAATAATTTTATTTTAAATTATTCTACTTTAAAAAAAACTGTTTTTTTTTACTTTAAACGTAGAGCAGGAAAACACCCATTTAAAATGCAGTGGTTGGCGTAAGGCTGGCCCGTTTACATATAAAATAAATACATTCCACTCACCACGTGCAACTCCGGGAACGACGCGGTAAAGAGCATAGTTGCAAATTTCGGAAAACGATATTTTCTCAGTTTCGGAGAAAATCGTAGATTGCCGCCTTTGGTTCTTTTCGACTCATTTACAGTTTGAAATACCTGTATCGCAACGGTGCCATACTAGGTCTACCGACACTTATGTAAATTAATGTTCAAGTATCTATATTCATTATTTATTCAAAGTAACTCTGCATAACTTTTTGCTAAGTGATCATATCTGTCATTCATGTGTGCCATTTTTGCGTGAATATCCTTAAAATAAATGTACAGGGATTTATAATGAAATGATTTTTCATTTGAGGCTTCGGGTTTCTTTTGTAAGTAAGCATGTAGCATGTGCAAGCGCGAACCTACGCGTGTTTGCTTGTAGGCGTGCATTTAAATTTGAATCCTAAATCGTAACATATCTTAGCAACGAAGGTCCATCCATCTCGCAACGCATACGAATATATGAAGCATCCATAAAGCAACACATATAGCGTAACTTCTTGTATGTGGCAATTTGAACCTCTTTGTTTTCACAGTTAAGGAGGCTGGCCTTACCCAACCGCTCTGTAGGCATACAAAAATAATATGGTTTTCCTTGCTCCCAAGGGCGCTAGTTCCCATTTCTTGTGAAGGCTGAGTAAGCCTTACTCATATTAATGTTTTGGTTTGAAAAAAAACATGGAAACCTAACTAAGGCTCTATCTGAAACAATTGTGTTTGTTTGCCGGTGTTTTTTTAGGAATATTCATGCTATTTTTACTTTAATGTGATTTCCGAGTAAATGCAAGAATGTCAGGCACAAATGTCCGTGTGTTGAAGACATAACATCTCAATTTATTACTGGTTTTAATCTCTAGCCACTTTTCATTTAGAAAGGGGTTATAAAGGTTGAATGTATTAAACACAATTTTCAAATGTAGCTTTATGGAGATTGAACTTTATACCGTATGAAGTTGTAACATTTATCACTAGACTAAGTGGTCAGAGGTGTAAAAGTATAATCTAAGCTGCATTGTTTTATCAACATTTTATGATTCCTATTTAATGTACACCCACAAGCATTTAATTATATTTGTTATGGTTTGGTGGTTCACACTGTGAAAGTCCATTGTATTTATTTACATTTAAGTTCACGCTTACACATGCTACTTGTGTGCTTTCAAAATATTATTCAAAATCTCCAACGTGTACAGGTAATAAACCCTTGCCGGTCGATAGCTCAGTTGGTAGAGTGCTTGCATTCCATGCCGTTAGCTCGGGTTCGAATCCCGCCGAGGGTGTCAGCAATGATTTCCCATTTCGGTGTTTATTTCAAACCCCAAAATAAAATACCGGCAAGGCTTAGCTTTCACTCAGCCTTCACAAGAAATGAGAACAGGCTCTCTCGGGAGCTGGGAAACCCCCACTTCAACTGAAGTGGTTGGTGTAAGGCCGGCCCCCTTACCTGTAAAAATAAATAGGTTATATTCGCCACATGCGAACACTTCGGGGTTAACGCGGCAAAAAGTTACACTAAATGTGTAGCTTAGTTGCGTTGCGTTGCCGCATATTCCTGAAATAGTGGTGGCATTAGTAAAAGTAAATCAACATTAATGCATTCCTTATTAGTAATTCGAATTTTAATACTAGCTGACCCGACAGACGTTATCGTGCTTTTTCAGTTTAGATTTTATGAAATTCGAAAATCTTCTACTATATTTTAACGACTTTTTTTATCCATTAACCTTTCCTAGATACAAACATCATTTTAATTTTAAAAAAAAAACAGCTAAATTGTTTGAGCCTTTCTCGAGTGATACGGTTACCAACGATCGTCATTTCATTTTTATAATAAAGACTTAAGAAGTAGTACAACCATGCGGAGGCTCCTGCCATCCCTAGCGGAATGTCGACAGAGTTACAGTCACAATTTAGAAATTCTTCACATACAACAAGTGCAGGCTATCATCTTTCATAAGATATGAAATTTTAAAAAGTTGTGTAACTAATGCATGTGGACGGGCCATCATATACTATGTGGAGATATGTAGATAAGCCAGATAGAGACGGGTAGTCTGTGGCACAGGTAATCTAATCTAAAATTGACTCAACTTATCTAAAAACCTCCTATCTTATCTACGTGTTTGTAGTGGAAGACCCGAGGAACGGTCCTAAAGGTTGTTGGGCCGAGTCAGGGTTCCAAAAAAGGACCTCTCATTATATTCTGGAGCTCTACAAAACCTTTTTTTAAAACTAAAATGACCAAACCAGTGGCTGTCCGTACAAATAATATTTTTATAGTTGAAAAAAAAAATATTAAAAAAATGTGAGAGCAAATGTAATTCACCAACATGTTTTTCCTGGCCAGAAACAGTATCAAGTGAGTCGTATAGAATAAAAAATGGCAGTATAGGATTTTTTCGAACATGAGAAAATAATAATATGGAAATGTTCTCTTCTGTTTCCATATAAATATTAACTAGCTAAAATTTTTTAATGAAAGCATCTAAAACGTGAATTTGGTTTATTAACGCCACTACTTTAAGAAGATAAAAACGTTGATTAAATGTTAGTTTTACGGTGCGTACCCGCCGTAAACGAAACGCAACTAGGCTGCACACATATTGCCCGAAATGGTGCGTGGAACCTATTTATTTCTAAAGGTAAAGAGGCTGGCAATATGCCAATCACTTGAGTTGAAGTGGGGGTTTATCAACTTCGGAGCTGGCCGGTGGTCATATTTTATGTGTCATTTGATTTTAGGTTTGAAATAAACACTGAAATACTGAATCATTATTTGGTGGGTATCGAACCCTAACCGTTGACATGGAATATTCTACCTGCTGAGTTTTCTTGGTAACTTAAAAAAGGGATTTTCCTTTCATACTAAAAAGCTCGCGCTCCCATGAGCTTCTTACGTGACGTGTTCAAAGCTCAGTTTGTATCTCTGTCTCGCTTTACCTCATTCTTATGCGATCTCTCCATCCCTCTCTAACTTAGGCGTACCTGCCTTTGCTTTCAAGGACAAGAAGAACGAAGCTTTCGTTCTATAGAGGTAGCTGTTTACTTTCAAAACCATTGGACTTGAAATCAAGAGCAAAAAAACAAAGCTTTTATTTTGCAGAGGTGAATGCTAAAATCAAGAGTATATGCATACAAATTACGCAATATGCTTTTACTACATTTTTTTTTTTTTTTTGTTTTCTTAAACGTAGTTTTATTTTTACAATAATATTTTCTATCTCAAGCACTTTCGACCTTCAATACTCAGGTCATTATCAAAACTCTTATTATTATTATATGCATACAAATTACGCAATATGCTTTTACTACATTTTTTTTTTTTTTTTTGTTTTCTTAAACGTAGTTTTATTTTTACAATAATATTTTCTATCTCAAGCACTTTCGACCTTCAATACTCAGGTCATTATCAAAACTCTTATTATTATTATTATTGGTAATTTTTTTCTGCGGCTTTTAATGACCGTTGGTCATCCCAAAGGCGCTGAAAATTGTATGAATAATGATACTCAAGTCATACTCAGGTCATTATCAAGACTCTTGATAATGACCTGGGTATTGAAGGTCGAAAGTGCTTGAGATAGAAAATATTATTGTGAAAGTAAAACTACGTTTTAAAAAAAATAAAAATATTTTAATTTAAATGAATTTTCACTGTGTGAATACACAAACCCTACAAAATCTGCTTTTACTACAATTATGTATTTTTACAAATGCTCGTTTTACAAAAAAATAGACATGATAAAATAGTATGTCTAATTTAAATTCAACGTAATGGAAATATAGTCTATAGAAGGCACCGTTTCTCAAGCAAGACCCAGTTGCTCTAAGGCTTTATGACTGGTCTTTGGTAAAGGCATAAAAAATCTATATAGCAAAGCGCTCATTTGACAATTTAATGATATTTTTATGCCCCGTTTAGAACTGAACTCTCTACATTAATATTACGAGTGCAAATCATTAACCGATAGACTACAGATCGGTTTTCAGTCGCCCAAACTCGTGAGAATGTGTTCTTCTCGTCCCCCTTTTATAATTCACCTACCCCACGTTTCCACCTTAATGCAGACGCTTCAGCCGTATTTAAACTTGAACACCTGCAGCCTCTTATGGCAGCTTTAGGTACATTATATCATACATATAGCTGCATGCATGTGCAAGCGCGATGCTACATGTCTCACACAACTAAACCTACCTGTAAAAAATAACCTGCCCTTTGTGGGGTTAGTTCAACCTTTATATTCAACAACTTACTATTGCAAGAGGCGAAGTGAAATACGTCATTTTTTAACTTAGCCGTTAGAAAAAATGGTTTCGTCAAATGATACTCCTAATTTACAATTGCAAGAGAAGGAACTCGCAAATAAGATACACATATAGTGTAACTTCTTGCCCATGTGTGGCAATTCGGGACCTTTTTATTTTTACGAAATAAAACATTTTTTAACTTACCTATTAGAAAAAATGGTTTCGCCACATAAAACTCCTTCCGGGAAAACCCGATAAGTTGCTATGTATGTGCAGCTAAGTTAAGATTCACTTACATACGTTACTGTTTACGTCACATGTAAAAATTAAACCTGAAATCAAAGTTCCTTCATCATTTTTTGGAACCAGTGCTTTGTTGTGTGCTATCCTATCTGTGCGGGTTGCCATCCTTCAAAAAATAATCTAGATTCGGATCCTCCGTGCCTTCATTTGTATATTTAACATAATAAAGGAAAAGGTTGCGTTGGGATAGACTAAAGTATAAGTCTAGAGATATTGCAGACACGTTGGGCGAACGTTCTAATAAAGAATTTAATCCATCAAAAGGATTGCTGGAGATTGAGTCATTGCCTTTTTGACGTCATACGTAGACGATTTAAAAAAATCCAGAAATAACATCAGTAAAACCAATAACAGATATCTATAAAAACACAAAATGTAACCGTAACTCTGTCGCCATTCCATTAGGGGTGGCCATAGAATCTAAATCTTAATCTAAATCTAAGCTGCAAAGATATGTATCATTTGAGATTCATATTAAATGCATTCCCACAAGCAGACACGCATAATTTCGCGCTTACACATGCCGCATGTGGACCTACAATATAAAAACCCGATCTCAAATGAACATAAGCCCTGCAACTTTTGCCGACCTTCCCTGACATTGGCAAAGTGAACCATTTTTTACAGTATGGGTGGTCAGCCGCATACCAACCTATCAGTCAAGGAATACAAGCAATTAATATTAGGTCCTTACATATGAAATAGACTCTAGCCATATTTCATATATAGCCATATATTCATAGCCTTTGCAGATATTCCTCATTTTTTTCCCATCCTTGCATACCTCTTTCAGTTCGTTCATATCCATCACCTTTTTCATACGTTCTTTTACATTCGATTTGTATATCCCATTCTTTCACAATTTCACCATTCGATCGAACGATACTTTTCTCGGTCTTCCCATTCCTGTTTTTCCAAATGCATTATAAATAATAACAAGGAGTAGATACCGTGTGTCAAGGGAGATTTAGGGTGTGTAAGGGTGAGTGAGAACGTGTAAAGGTGTGTAAGAGTAAGTATACTTGAGCGTCATGTTGCTGTTGAATTTAGAAACAGAATCGTGTCGCTATTTCTTGATGGGTTCTCTGCATGGGGTTGTAGTGTATATTTGCTACAATCAAAGGGATCATATATCGAGTAAAATAAGGCATTGTAACACTTGAACCTACAACCTTCCATTTAAGACTCGTAAATGGAAGGTTGTAGGTTCGAATCTCGGCGGAGCACAAAAAAATATACCACTAATATTTTCAAATATGCTCTTCGCTGGGTTGAAAAATTTAAAAAACCTTTACAAAAGACCGGCCACTAAAGGTCCATCCAGCCTTAAAGTAACTGGGTCTTGCTTGAGTATTGGCGCTTTGTAGCGACGATCAATCTCGTTAACACCTCTGCAGCACTACAACAGGTGTCAGATACCTCTAGTGTCTCTAAAATCTAGAAAGTCAGGATTTCTGAAAAAAAAACAATCAACGTATCCTTCCGCCACAATGTGCTTCAGCGTCCTTGAATCCTTGTCCCCTCAATCTTACCTAGGATAAGATGAAGTAGGTGGCATTTTAAGGTCCCCATGACGTGTCCAAGGTGCATCATCTTTATCAACCATAACATGCGACGTTGATTTTCCTAATCGAGTCACGAACTTGTCGGATTACAGTCCACACGCGCATCAACATCTAAAAAATAGTCACATTGTAAGAAGGTCCATGCGTGCGCTGTATATCGCTCCCCCAGTTCTTGTTTACCGTATACGCCAATCTTGTCAAATATGACTTTTTCATGCAGTTGTCTTATGAATCAAATTCTACACAACCTGAGCTAAGAAAAACCGTAAAACTCGATAATGTGAGAGTTGATTTAAATATATTTTAAATAAATTTCTTGTTTTTATAAGACTCATTGGTCCAGTACACATGCAAACATTGCTCATGTGAAATTTTCTCAATGGCGTATACGACAAACAAGAACTAAGGCAGCTATATGTCAAGTTGTATGTGCAGTAGGACCTCAAGTATCCGGGCTGTTGTGGACCGAGTTAAAGATAATAAGATAATTAAAAGATAAGATAATACAGGCATTGTGATTAATTATGTTATTTTTTAGGTTTGTATGAGGCTGACCACCCATGCTTTACAAACTTGGTTCACTTTACTCAATGCTACCTCAGTTCAGGGAAATAGGCAGTAGTTGCAAGTTTGATGTTTAATATTTTGTTAGTCGGTACACATTAAGCAACTTATCGTAATAGGTTGTGGGTGCGCGATAAATATAGGAATACATTAAATGTTTTAATGTATTTATCACGTACATAGATTATATTGTATATAGCTAGTATACATAGATTGTAAATATATTAAGAAACTAACAATTAAAAAATCGACATAAATCGTTTGATGGAATAGAAGGGGTACGATTTTTACAGCATTCTAATTTCTTTCCTTCGTGAGGAAAATGTTTGCTTTAGTTTACCTGCATAATATAAAGCTGTTTAAAATGCTGAGAAAGCTCCACGAAGAGGAACTTTCTTATAAATGCTTTCTTCTACGCAACTAATTTCTATTTATGTAAGTCCGCTTACCCTGCTAGGAACGGCGAGTTGTACCTAAGGCTGGTTAATCGCGTCCTCGGGTAATCGAGGTTCCACTATATTACAACGCTCGTCACATTATAGTCAAAAAACTGCTCTGACAGGTTTTAGATTCATCCATGTTGACATTTGATAATGAAGGTCTGGACATACCCCTTCTTCTTTAAATGACACTTTTATCGAAGATCGGGGTTCATCATCATGGCTGTAACATCACCTACTTCTGATTTTTTCTGATAACTTTTTAAGTCCTTTTATCAGATGGTCTTCCTGATCCTATGTCGTTGATCATCCTATGAATTAGTTTATCTGTGTAAGTTCGCAATGAGATCGTTCAAGCATCTAGAAAGAATGGACGATAAACGACTGATAAAAAGAGTGTAAAAAAGGAATGCCAAAGGTAAGCGTGGAAAGGATAAAATAATCAAGCAAGCGAGATTTCAAATGATTGGAATTTGCAGAGGGAAAAAAGAGAAGAGGGTGTTGCATGACGAGGAGATGAAAGAGTGTGCTAGGACATAACCAAGTGGAGACGCTTCTGTGGAAGTACTGGCCACCTCAGAGGATATGGCGGCCGAATACAGTAACAATACTATCTCTGCGTCTTTTTAAAAGTGCCATGTTGACAAATTTCTTATTGGGTTTTACATTAGGTACTTATATCAGCATTAGTGAACAAATTACTTAATTTAGCTGAATACATACTTTATCATTAAATTATATATTTGGTTTTGAAATATTAAGAAAAGGAACGTGAGTCGCCTTGGAAAATGAGCCTTTTTAAATTGGTTTTTTGCATATTTCCAGCTGACTTGAAGGAAAAAAAAAATAAAAAAAATATTTTCATTGTTTTTAAATATATATAAAGACAACCCTATATTTATTTTTTTGAACAGCCAAAGTTGTTTTGGGTCTCAAATCCCCCTTAAGGGGGATTTGAGACCCAAAACAACTTTGGCTGTTCAAAAAAATAAATATAGGGTTGTCTTTATATATATTTAAAAACAATGAAAATATTTTTTTTATTTTTTTTTTCCTTCAAGTCAGCTGGAAATATGCAAAAAACCAATTTAAAAAGGCTCATTTTCCAAGGCGACTCACGTTCCTTTTCTTAATATTTCAAAACCAAATATATAATTTAATGATAAAGTATGTATTCAGCTAAATTACCACGAGTTCCGAAAATTCATTACTTACTTAGTTACTGAGTTATTAATTTTTTTGAAAACGTATTTACGTAAGTTTTTTTCGTACGCGTTTTCAGTTCCTCCGAGTGATCTTCCGCAAAAAATCACATGGCGATTAAATGAAAGAAGTGTTTTTAATTATTTTCGTAAAAGTTTCATTTCTTTAACTTAAACACCTAATTTTTAAATAATTATTGTAATTCTCTATTTGTTTATTGTTTTATTTGTTACACAGATGGCGCTGGTGTCCCCAATTGCGATATTTTGGCCAACAGTGAGGATAAAACAGTTTACTTCATGTCCGACCAATGGGCTCATGTATTTAAATACATCAGTTGTATATGTATAAAAATTCCGAGCCATGTCGTATAGACACTGCAACTATATAACTATACAGCTATAGCACAACTATACGAGGCATGGACACAGTCGGCCATAATATATGCAAAAATACTCAACAAACGTTTGACTATTTTGATCATATCATCAAAGGGTCAAAAACGAGTTGCGGACATATAAAATTTGAATGGGAATGGAAAAAAGGCGATTTTGTTTTATTTTTTAATTACATCGCCACTTAATGCTTTTTGCAGTTTTTTTTTGTATTTCGATACGCTTTTCATTTACTTTACTCTGATAATTTTAGAATTCAGTAGAGATCACCAGTTTTTATGAAAAAGCTGAAAATCATTAGGGGACACACGCACAAGACAAAAGGTACAAATTTCGACGGCGATACCCTTATATTAGGTTTCCAAGCTCCCAATGGGCCTGAATGGAAGGTTGTGAGTTCGAATCCCGGCGGAGCACAAAAAATATTCCATTTATATTTTCAAATTTGCTCTTCGCTGGGTTGAAAAATTCATACACCTTTACCAATGACCGGTCACCAAAGGTCCATCCAGCTTTACAGCAACTGGGTCTTGCTTGACAACTGGCGCTTTGTAGCGACGACGACCAAGCTCGTAAAATGGTCGATCGCTCAATTGGTAGAATGCTTGCATTCCATGCCAAGAGCAAGGGTTCGATCAGCCTTGACAAGAAATGAGAACCAGCCCCCTCGGGAGCTGAAAAACCCCCACTTCAACTGAAGTGGTTGGTGTAAATCTGGCCCCCTTACCTGTAAAAATAAAAAGGTTCGGAATCGCCACATGGGACAACGCAGGCAAGAAGTTACACAATATGTGTAGCTTAGTTTCGTTCTGTGCTCCACCGAAAATTGAACTTATGACCTTCCGATTATGAGTTGGAAGCGTAACCACTAGACTACAGACCGATCTTTTGCACGCATTTGAAAAAAAATTACGAATTCTAAGATTATAATATTATCAATGAATATTATCATAAAAACGGAATTCAAGTTTTTACCCGAAGAAATAAGAAATATTATTATGTATTATTGTATAACAAGTAGGTAGGTACCTACCTTTTGTAGTATTTTGGCATCCAGTTCTGTGTGTCTCCATACTATAATATTATTTGTGATGCAGGTGTTCAACTATTTAAGTAGGGCTGTCAAAAATATATTGTCTTCATGCGTAAAATTAATTTAAAAATATTTTTTCGTTACTGTGGCTTAGCTTAAAATCTATAATCTATAAAGCCCTATTGCCATTTAAGTGCGGCACATATTAAATGCATAACCTCACATGTTGTACAATAATAGTAAAAAATATAATATTAGGATGATTTATTCGATGAGCGCTGTTTTTGTGTGAATCACACCCTCCCTCCCTCGAGCCCTCTGCGAGCTTGGTCGTCGCTGTAGAAAGCTCCAATTCTCATGCAAGACCCAGTTGTTGAAAGGCCGGATCGATTTATTGTGATGATATCTTTTTTTGTGCTCCGCCGGAATTCGAACCCACTTTTTTCCAATCTGGATTCAAAGTTGTGACCACTAGACTGCGGACCGGTGTGCCTTTTTATGTGTAGGTTCCTACAAAATAAATCAAATCTCACATGAACATGAACTTAGCAACTCTTAACGCCGTGTTTTGAAATCGGGGTGGCAATTGCAAAAGTGAACCAAGTTTGTTTCAGTATGGGGGTCAGCCTCATACCAAACAACTAGTAAAGAAATATAGATAAAGGCATTATTTTCTCTAAACTTACTCATTTGATCTCTCTTTAAATAATATTAATTTATGTTGACAGACTGCATTTGCGTCAACCCTTGTGAGTGATAAAAAATATGTGCATGTGTCGCCGCTACACGTTTGTGTAGCGGCGAAAAAACACACTGCAATGTTTTTTTTTGTATATTGATGGGATAGCTCCAAAACTTAATATATATACATTTTGTATTATTTTCAAAACAATTCAAAGATTTCAAAATAAAATTGACAGTTAATTGTGACAGGTTTGTAGTTCAGTAGTAACACTTCGAACTCTGAATGGAAGGTTGTGGGTTCGATTATCAATATACAAGTATGTGTGTGACTTCAAATAACCACACACTGTTATGTTTTTTTTTGTATATAGATGGGCTAGCTCCAAAATCCAAAATGTACATTTTGTATTATTTTAAAAACAAATCAAAGATGTAAAAATAAATTTGACAGTTAATTGTGACCGGTTTGTAGTTCAGTGGTAACACTTGGGACTCTGAATGGAAGGTTGTGGGTTCGATTCCCGGTGGAGCAAAAAAAAAACATTTTTTTTTTCAAACTTCTTCGCTGGGTTGAAAAATTCATACACCTTTACCAAGGACCGGTCATCAAAAGGTCTATTGGGCCTTACAGCTGGGTCTTGCTTGAGAATTGGCGCTTTCTAGAGCGACGAACAAGCTCGCAGAGGGCACTTGAGGTGTGATACACACAAAAACAGCGCTCACCAAATAAATCAGCCTATTTTTTTTTAAATAACCTCGATTTGGTACTACGTACTTTTGACAGTATGCCAATGTATTATACAACGGGATAGCGGAAGGAGCAGTCTGGTCAGGAGCAGTCTGGTCGTCATAGTGTGGAATTGTAGAAAAAAAAAAGAATATTTTAGCTAGCACATTTAAGTATTTGCCCGTTGAAACCATTTATTTTCACAGGAGCACTGTCTGATTTATCATGTTAAAGTGATAAAAAAAATGTTTCTTGCATACAGTTCTATAATAATTTAATTTCTAGTTGATGTAGAAAAATAATTGCTTTAAAATATATTATGTCTATTTGGAACTTACTACGTGTGACACTAAGCCAATGTATTAATTCTAAAATGGCAGACTGAACGAAAAAGATATGTATGCGTGGCCCTTCATGGTGTGGGTTACAAATAATATTATTTTAGCCTGGACACATGCCTGGACATCTGTCTGAGCATAGTCAAAGTAAAACATGTTAAAAAGTGCTTATTTTTTTTAGTTACGCTCATTTTTATCAACAGATGTCTCTAGTTCCCTCCGATCTTGAAATTCCCAAGGCTTAACTACACGTTAAGCTCGATAGTTAAGTAACAGACAGTACTCCAAGCGCAACAATAGCGTTTTAAAAAAAAAGTATGGAAACCAAAACGCTCACCATAGGCTCTATTGTTAGTTTCTATGTATTTTTGGTAAACGCTATTGTTGACTTTAATCGTATTTTTTTGTACTCGAAGTACTGTTATGCACTAAAGGCTGGTTCGGACAAGGCGAGTAATTTAGCCAAGTAACGAGTAATTTAGTGGCTAAACGTGTGCGAACCCCAACAATTTAGTCCAGTAGTTAAGTCAATGGTTTAGTCAAGCCGATCCATTTCATTCTATTTTTTCGGGCAAGTAGCGGCCCCGCCCACCGTCCGTGGGCGAGTGTTGCCGAGAAGCCACGGAAAAGTCCGAGTCCGAAGAGCCACGGAAAAGCCCGAGTCCGAGTCGAGTTTATTAGCGGCCGCGCCATTGGCCGCTCACTCTTGGCGGGGAAACGGAAATGCAAGAATGGCGGCAATTTAAATTGGCTGCAGTTTGAAAAGATAATGCCCGTTTTCAGCAAGAATATTTAAAGATAAAGTGCTGTTTAAAAATATTTAAGTACTTAAGAACTTCTTATATTTGCGAGCCCGATGTTCCGCTCCCTAAACTTAGCGACCTGTCAGTGAGGTTATGTCATGTTTAAACTGTAAATAAGTGGATATGCACACCGATATCCTTGGTTTTTTAGAAACTCTTGAGAATATAGAAGTTGCTAGGACTTATCTACGTCCAAAAAGTTTTGAGAAAGGTAATTTTTTTCGATAAGAATAGTATGACATCGATTTTTGGTGCGGATATCAGCTGTCAAAAATACAATCATGTAGCTCCTTGCTGGATGAAATTGTAGTAATTTTTAAGTTTTCGGACAATAGAGCTGTACAAATATAGTTTTGGTAAAGATGTTGTGGAAATAACTATTATCGTCCATGAATTTATTACGTATTTAAAAACATCGATCTTTTACATTGATCGATGTTTATAGGTACCTACCATAAATTTGTCATATCACAGGCCTTACGATATCCTTCAGATGGATTGTTACTTATTGTTTTGTACAGAAACAATTCAGTGACACACGGGGATAACTGATTAGAGGCATTACAATTTTATGCCACTGTAAGCCATCAGCTGGTATCTGTGACAGACGTGAGAGGCGTATGTAGCAGGATTGAACAAGTTTCTCGCGGTCAGCCTCTGAAAAGTTGAACCATGTTTCTTCTTTAACTTGATAATTGATTGGTGACCGCCGTGTATTTGAAATGCCGATTTTACATTACGAATATTGATGTTAATTGTCAACAACGAAAAACGCAACAGAGAAATGCATCTGAATGCAGCTGCAGACTACGAGCCGTATTATAGTGTGTGCATACAAAATATACTTTGTACACATCATTGAAAAGATAAAAATTCAATTAAAAAATAATGTTTGCAGCGTAAATGGTAGATATTATTATAAACATCAAATAGTCATGTGTTGTTTTTATTTAAAAGGTGTATATTATTTTATAAACCATAAAATACATTTCGAATTTACAAAAGTCGAGTTTCGAAGTTGTTTGCTAAACAGGCTCCTAGCTAGGTGGCCGGGCATTAATCAGTTAATATTACCAAACCATAGCCAATTTAAAGGGCTTTATAATAACATGATTTTAATACTCAATTAATATTTTCAAACTGCAGCCAATTCAAATTTTCCGCCATTATAGAAAGGGCTTTCTGCAGCCAACTTCGCACTTGTGTACTGTACTGGACCGTAATGCGAACGCTTCACGGGCGAGTAGCGCCCCGCCCACTACTAAATTACTCGTTACTTGACTAAATCAGTGGCCTCGTGCGAACCAGCCTTTAGCGTGTTGTCTACATCTACTAGATTATGATTCGTATGGAAACAAAGGTAGTAATGTAGGATTTGTGACAAAGTAAGATAAATATGTGGAAATGGGGACGTAATGATTTACTGTGTTTTCATGCACGTAGCGGTTTTTGAATTATATTTCCTAGATTGCCGGATTTGATTCTTTACGGCTTACGTGGATGTACTTGCAAGTGCGTTAATGATGGCAGAATATCATGTAACTATTTAATTTTTATTTTTTGAACGTGTTTCGTAAGGTTGAAAAAAAGTGTGAATTTTTAAAGACAATTCAAATAAGTATTAGCGAACTTATAAAAAAGTGTTGTGTAAACGATTTGCTTCATTATTTTTATATATATCTATTTTTTTTTTAATTTGAGATTTCTTGTCTTATTTTTAATTCTAATGGTTTTTAAGAAACAAGTATTCTTATATTTGTAACACTGTTTATTTTTACTATTTTATTGGAAAAAATTATAAGGTTTTGGATTTTTATTGAATGCATGCCCAAAATCTGTACACATATCCCATGACCGGTCCGTAGTCCAGGTGGTAATACTTCGGACTCGTAACTGGAAGGTTGTGGGTTCGAATCCCTGCGGAGCACAAAAAATATACCATTTCTATTTTCAAATTTGATCTTCGCTGGGTTGAAAAATTCATAAACCTTTACCAAAGACCGGTCATCAAAAGGTCCATCAAGCTTTACAGCAACTGGGTCTTGCTTGAGAATTGGCGCTTTCTACAGCAACGACCAATCTCGCAGAGGGCTCTTGAGGTGTGATACACACAAAAACAGCGCTCACTAAATAAATCAGCCTAATTTAATTTTTATTTTAATGAGGCTCCTAGACTAGGTGGGTACGAGGCTCACCCCCATACTGTAAAAAAATGTTTCACTTTGCCACCCCTGTATCAGGGATGGTCGCAAAAGTTGCACGGATTGTGTTTGAGATTGGGTTTTTATGTTGTAAGTCCACATGCAGCATATGCAAGCGCGAATTTACACGTGTCTGCATGTGAGTATGCATGGAATGTGAATCTTAAATGTAATATATCTTTGCAACTTAGATTATAGACACATGGTACATGTGATATGAGGCTAACAACCCATACTGTAAAAAGTGTCTCACTATGCCAATGCAACTTCAGTTTCAGGAAAGAGCTGCAAAAGTTGCAGGGGCTAGGTTCCTTCGAGTTTTGAGTTTTACTTTGTAAGTAGGTACACATGTAGTGTGTAAGCGCGACCTCTCACGAGCCTGCTTTTGGGCATGCATTTGATCCGAATCTTAGATGTTATTGTGTCTGTGCAACTTAAATTATAGATTATACACATGCATTGGAATTTTTAAAGTACTGTCCCTACTCCCTATGACAATATACTTCTATACAAAATAGTTAAAATAATTAGAGAACATCCTTTGGGTTGCGTGATTTGAAAATTTTCATACAAAAAACTTGATTACAGTGATGTTTTGTTTACTCCTTTGTTTATATTATGTAGTTACAGTAGAACTGTAGAACCACGATTAATCGAAGTCTGATGAGTGCCGTGATTAGTCGAGCTTACAACTCGCCGGTGAAAAATCATTTTTATGGATTATCTTCATATTTATATACTTAATTTAAGTCTTAATTAATTATATTTTGTATTGTTTGTGTATTAACACTGAAAATTTATATGACATAATTTGTTAATTTTGGATTCAAATTAAACACTGTTTTATTTTCACGTATACAATTATTTACTTTTGAAATTTTTACAAACTTAATTTGTCTCTTTATGTCCAGTCAATATTTGTAGTTTTAAATTATATCAATTAAATAGATAGATAGGTAATTTTTGTATTTTGTAACTTTGAATTTGGATTAATGTAAATTGCTTATTTATTTCAAGAATCTTGTAGTGTTATTATAATTTTATTAGTTATATTGAATTTATATCTAAATTTATGTAATTTTATTGAATGACCACACTATTTGATTATACTACTTTATGGTACCATTGTGACTTTTATTTTGAAAATTTAATACCTGAAGATGATAATAGATCGAAAACGTTTGTAAAAATTTTAAAAATAAATAATTGTATACGTGAAAATAAAACAGTGTTTTATTTGAATCCAAAATTAACAAATTATTCTTAATTAATTGTTTATTTTTAAACACATTTTAATTTCCCTTCCAAATAATAGATCTAGCCGGAAATATCAAAAGGATATATTTGCAATGTAGATTATAATTTATAGATACGTAGATATAAGTCGTATTAACCGGGCTGTTCATCATTCACGGTTGCCACGATAGCTCGGATATTCGATGTTCTACTGTAATTATTTAGTGCGTACAGAAGTATTCTACATCTGATGTGTTTTATTTATGTTGTATCTCGCAGCTATTTCCACATTCCGTGTATGGTTATTATAAAATATTATACAGAAAGGGCAGTCCACTCATGACAGCCGGGAATTTAGTAATGGCTGCTTGACAGCACGCGCGGAAACTAGTTCCTATCTATCTATCTATCGATAGTAATCTAAGTTGCGAAGACACATTCACATTCAGGATACATATAAAATATAGTCCCACAAGCAGAGCCGAACATAGTGTCTGTAATGAAATCAAGAAGACTTTAGTGGGCGCGACAGGTAGTGCGTGCAGAGGACTCCAGAATGATCAGAAATGTGTTGGATGTTGCCCCTTCCGGTGTTAGACTACTCGGACGTCCCAGGATGCGGGGGGTAGACAATGTAGACGAGGTTCTGGAAGTTAGGGGACCATGGAAGAAAGCAGCACAAGACAGAGAGTCCTGGAGGATTGTGGTTGAAAAATTCATAAACCTTTACCAAAGACCGGTCATCAAAAGGTCCATCAAGCTTTACAGCAACTGGGTCTTGCTTGAGAATTGGCGCTTTCTACAGCAACGACCAATCTCGCAGAGGGCTCTTGAGGTGTGATACACACAAAAACAGCGCTCACTAAATAAATCAGCCTAATTTAATTTTTATTTTAATGAGGCTCCTAGACTAGGTGGGTACGAGGCTCACCCCCATACTGTAAAAAAATGTTTCACTTTGCCACCCCTGTATCAGGGATGGTCGCAAAAGTTGCACGGATTGTGTTTGAGATTGGGTTTTTATGTTGTAAGTCCACATGCAGCATATGCAAGCGCGAATTTACACGTGTCTGCATGTGAGTATGCATGGAATGTGAATCTTAAATGTAATATATCTTTGCAACTTAGATTATAGACACATGGTACATGTGATATGAGGCTAACAACCCATACTGTAAAAAGTGTCTCACTATGCCAATGCAACTTCAGTTTCAGGAAAGAGCTGCAAAAGTTGCAGGGGCTAGGTTCCTTCGAGTTTTGAGTTTTACTTTGTAAGTAGGTACACATGTAGTGTGTAAGCGCGACCTCTCACGAGCCTGCTTTTGGGCATGCATTTGATCCGAATCTTAGATGTTATTGTGTCTGTGCAACTTAAATTATAGATTATACACATGCATTGGAATTTTTAAAGTACTGTCCCTACTCCCTATGACAATATACTTCTATACAAAATAGTTAAAATAATTAGAGAACATCCTTTGGGTTGCGTGATTTGAAAATTTTCATACAAAAAACTTGATTACAGTGATGTTTTGTTTACTCCTTTGTTTATATTATGTAGTTACAGTAGAACTGTAGAACCACGATTAATCGAAGTCTGATGAGTGCCGTGATTAGTCGAGCTTACAACTCGCCGGTGAAAAATCATTTTTATGGATTATCTTCATATTTATATACTTAATTTAAGTCTTAATTAATTATATTTTGTATTGTTTGTGTATTAACACTGAAAATTTATATGACATAATTTGTTAATTTTGGATTCAAATTAAACACTGTTTTATTTTCACGTATACAATTATTTACTTTTGAAATTTTTACAAACTTAATTTGTCTCTTTATGTCCAGTCAATATTTGTAGTTTTAAATTATATCAATTAAATAGATAGATAGGTAATTTTTGTATTTTGTAACTTTGAATTTGGATTAATGTAAATTGCTTATTTATTTCAAGAATCTTGTAGTGTTATTATAATTTTATTAGTTATATTGAATTTATATCTAAATTTATGTAATTTTATTGAATGACCACACTATTTGATTATACTACTTTATGGTACCATTGTGACTTTTATTTTGAAAATTTAATACCTGAAGATGATAATAGATCGAAAACGTTTGTAAAAATTTTAAAAATAAATAATTGTATACGTGAAAATAAAACAGTGTTTTATTTGAATCCAAAATTAACAAATTATTCTTAATTAATTGTTTATTTTTAAACACATTTTAATTTCCCTTCCAAATAATAGATCTAGCCGGAAATATCAAAAGGATATATTTGCAATGTAGATTATAATTTATAGATACGTAGATATAAGTCGTATTAACCGGGCTGTTCATCATTCACGGTTGCCACGATAGCTCGGATATTCGATGTTCTACTGTAATTATTTAGTGCGTACAGAAGTATTCTACATCTGATGTGTTTTATTTATGTTGTATCTCGCAGCTATTTCCACATTCCGTGTATGGTTATTATAAAATATTATACAGAAAGGGCAGTCCACTCATGACAGCCGGGAATTTAGTAATGGCTGCTTGACAGCACGCGCGGAAACTAGTTCCTATCTATCTATCTATCGATAGTAATCTAAGTTGCGAAGACACATTCACATTCAGGATACATATAAAATATAGTCCCACAAGCAGAGCCGAACATAGTGTCTGTAATGAAATCAAGAAGACTTTAGTGGGCGCGACAGGTAGTGCGTGCAGAGGACTCCAGAATGATCAGAAATGTGTTGGATGTTGCCCCTTCCGGTGTTAGACTACTCGGACGTCCCAGGATGCGGGGGGTAGACAATGTAGACGAGGTTCTGGAAGTTAGGGGACCATGGAAGAAAGCAGCACAAGACAGAGAGTCCTGGAGGATTGTGGCGCAGGAGGTCTTTAACCTTGATGGGGCTTCACACGCTTGCCAACCCATCACAAGTCAAGCGCACAGTGTGTCGTCTAGAACATGCTAGCTGGACAAAATTTTGTCTAATGGACTAATTTGTCTAATGGACTAACTAAAGTTTACGGAAAGTATTAAAGAGTGATTTTCCCCCAAATCTGCCGTTTTTGTTTCTTTCACTTTATGGTCTTAGCAAAAGAGTTACAGTGATGAAGAAAATCAAGTCCAAACAAACAAAAACGGCAGATTTTGAGGAAAACCACTCTTTAATACTTTCCGTAAACTTTACTTTACTCAAGATTTACAACTCGTACTAAGGGTACAGAGTTAATTTTTGGTGAAAACATGATTTGATTTAATTCCAAGATGAAATGGGAAAAGTTGTAAATTAAATTTAAAAAAAAAACTACAACAACAAACATTGCTCTATAGTTGATATAGTTGATTTGTACAAAAAATATTCCAGCTGTTGGTGATTTAGTAAACAATTGTATATTACAAGAAGTGATGAATGTTTTTACTGCCTGGTCAAGCACGATTTCCAGTTAATCGAATTACTTTCATTTTTTACTGTCAGTATTATTGTAATGAATTTTAGTTAGTGCACTGTCGTAGTCTGATCGTAATCGAGTTAGTATTGCCTTAGATTACTTCTTCTTTTTCTTTTTCTTTTCTTGTGCGTCTTCAGGGAATTTTGTCGACCATCATAGCAAACTGCAGCCTATGTATTTGTGACTCATCACATCAATGTGAAGGCAGATCATTTTTTCACCCAGCCTATTCGGAAATTAAATAACGATACTTTGTTTCGTTCTCCGCCGGGAATCAAACCCTCTATCTTTCAATTACTAGTCAAAACGTTAACCATTAGACTACGTAACTCTCTCTATCTGTTCAGCTGTCATCATCTGAAGAGCACATTTCAAATGACTTATTTTATCATTTCCTTTTAATCTCCTGACTTGTTGATGTTTTCTTAATTTTAGATAAACTGCCGTAAGCTGTTCCTAAAGGGGTCATTATCAAATGTTTATCTGTCATGCCGTGATGACTGGGCGAACCTTAAAGTGCATTTAAAAGGCTTCACACAGTCACCCATTACATAACCCCATCCAGGCAGTGACGTTCATCGCATTTCAAGCATAGTTAGGCAACCGTTCGTTCGTTAGACATGCTTATATTAACTTTTAAATTTTATGGAATGTTCGGATATTTGACGAACTGTTGTTGGAGAACTTACATTATTTTTGACGTTTCTCAGTCGTCGTAGCCAACGTCTTCTGGAGACACCCTTTTTGTGAGACGATAATCAAGGATAAACTGTTCTCACACAATGTAAGCCACATGGAAAATATTTTTGTTTGTATTTTCATTTCGTGTAAAGCTAGATATTAATTCATTACCTATACAAATCATGCATTGTATAATTTTTTTTTCTTCAAATATATATTGAAGCTTATATCAGAGAAGTACCACGAATATAAAAAATTCTGTAAACTCACCTCGAGTCAAGTCGAAAAAATGTATCGAAAGTAAATCATTCTCAAAGAGTACCATCGTATATTTCATACGTTTTCAGTTACCGCAATGAGATGAGATTAACCAAATGATTTATGCTAATGGTATCTATTGTTCAAATTTACTCCAGGATTGTACTTCAAATCAGTACGGCAAAAACTATTTGCTTTTATAGAGGTTTTGCCACTGAATCCAATTATACAACATTACTCAACCATAGTGTTTACCAAAAACTGCATGAATACGAAAACTCCGCATCTAGCGAGGGTTTTACTTTCAATACATTTTTAGTAAAGCGTTATAGCTGAGTATAAACTTATGTTTTATGCTCGGAGTGCAGAGCACTACAGACACATTACTTCTTATCCGAAGATCTCACGTTTTAGAAATTATTTAAAAAATATTTAATGCCATTTCATATGAGTCTTTATCACGTCACGATTTTCAGTAGAAGACGAAATATTTCAGTATTTAGTTTTGAATAAATGTTAATGGACTCGGAACGGATGGTCGGAATTTGTTTTTACTCGGTGTGACGTCCCAGGTATTTTTTACAATTAACTAGTAAAAATAAACGGTGCTACGAATAAAATTTGAAAACGACTTAAGGGTATACGAGAGCTTAAGAAGGTTATTAATATCGGGACTAAAGAACCTCTTTAATTGTTTTATGAAACTAAAATCGTAATTTTACGTCAAATAACTTTGACTGATCATGGCCAGATGTCGTTGCTGAAGTATATAACTTAATGTTCTTACTCAAGCATTACGTTTCATAAAAAAATAATGTAAATTATCTTGACACTCTTAGCGAGCGTTTTAGTTTTTATAAACTTGTGTTTAAACGCTATTGTTGAGTATTTACGACCGCATGGCTCATTCCGTAAGTTATGCATCAAAAATTGCAAAAAGAAATGATTTGACACAAGTATTATTCAATGTTGAAATAATTAAACATTTTTTGGCATCTTGAATTCAAACGTTTGTTGTGAGCAGAGCATATCTTTTGTTATAACAAAGGCGTGCAAAAGTACTATTCCGTCTGTCTCACACTGTATATTATGAACGTGGGTATTTTTTTTTATAAATCGCACACCTAATAAAAAAAAGCAATAACTCAAATATTAAGAAGGTTGGGAAGTTGCGTTCGAAGTTTTGCATGTTTAATTTGTCGCACTAAAGCCCACATCAGCCATGACACAAGTTAATAGTTCTCTTTTCTTTTAAAATAAAACTTAAATAGCTGTAAGCTGTAAGCTGTAAGCTGTAACTCTGTCGCCATTCCGCTAGGGGTGGCCAGAGCCTCTGCAGAGTTGCCTCCATTTTTTCCTATCCTGACATACCTCTTTCAATTCCTTCATATCCATCACCTTTTTCATGCATTTTCTTCTTTTACGCTCACTTTGTATATCCCATTCTTTCACAATCTCCACAATCTGATCACTCCATACTTTTCTCGGTCGTCCCTTCCCTCTTTTTCCTTTCACACTTTCTTTGTATACATACTTTGTCAGTCTATCATCATTCATTCTTTCCACATGCCCAAACCATCTCATCACATTCTTTTGTATAAATTGTAAAAAAATATCATTGGTATAAATTTGAATTATTTCTCTTTTATCCGTAAAATACAGAAAATTATGTCATAACATTATCCATTATTTTTTATTGCACTTTTTTTGAAAACATAATTGGAAACTGAAAAATAATATTTCACGTAAGTAATTATTTTAGTTAAGTGATGATAAAAACAGTGAAAAGTAATACAAGGACTTGGCTTGGATACTATTTTATTCAAAATACACTTTCAGTCTTAAAGTTTGGGACATAAAGACAGAAACTAGTAAGGTAACAAAAAATATGAAAATAACATAGAAACTTCTAGCACAGGGGTGTCCAACTCAAAATCGTGGCAAGCCGGATTTAGCACTTTTGTAATCGTGGCGGGTTACAATTTTTTTGTTGTACTTTTGTCCATAATAATTCTGTTGACGGGGGAGGGGGGGGAGGGGAGGGTAGCCACGCAATTTTAAAAGTTCATATTGTCCATAATAATTCTGTTGACCGGGGGGGGGTATGGGGGGTAGGCACGCAATTTCAATCTTCGCGCGCAATTCAAATCTTAATACTTATCAATATCAAATACAATAATTAAATAGTTCAAATTAAATGAGTCTTAATGAAGTAAGGACTCTTCAACTTACGTCTTGTATAATCTATCTATAATCTAAACTGCAAAGATATGTTATGGCTCATATGAAATGCATGCCTACAAACAGGCACATGTAGGTTCGCGCCTACACATTCTGCATGTGTGCATACAAATAAACAAAACCTCACATGAACATAAACCTTGCTACTCTGCCGCCGTTCCCTGAACCGGGGTGGCATTGGCAAAAGTGAACCGATTTTTACAGCACGGGTGGTCAGCCTCATACCAACCTACAAGTCAAGGAGGTCTTGCTTAGGCAATTTATAACAGTTGAGATCTGGAGCTTACAACAAAATCAACTTCAAAAACTTTAATCAAAAACTCCTACCTTCTTTTCGCATTTTTATTGCGTTCTTCACATTGGTTCTTCATCAAAATCTCAATTTTCCCAATTTTTGAGTTATGGCTCTTTATTGTAAAGCGTGCGTACATCTTGCGTGTGCCGAAAAAAACGAATCCCTTCTCCAAGTATAACTGTCAACGCTTTAACTTTGCCGCGGCGCATACAAATAATGTATCAGGATGTAAAGCAGCACCTCCTACGAGCGTCTCTATTTCCATATATTATAATAAAACTCTGTGGTTGAGTATAAAACTTGTTTTTTTTACGTTCATTCTTCCTCACCGCAAAAATACGTACATGCCTCGAGTATAACATTGGACGTTTAAACTCAAACACGGAGAAAACAAAAAATAAAAAACGATTTTAAACAGCGCCGTGTGGCCGTCTTAATTTTGATGCATTTTTACAAAACGATAACTCCGAGTTACAACGTAAAAAAATATTTGCCTCGACGGAAATATGAACAACGAAAATGTCTCATAATTTTTGTCTCTCGGAAATATAATTGTTTGAATAGTTCAAAAAACCGACACAATGGCGCACTAGGGTGGATTGCGTTTAGTATGAAAATCATTCTCTTTCCATTATTAAATATAAATTGGAAGAGGAAAAATAAAATATGAATTACATTAAACACATAAAAAATATCACTTCAAATCCTAAAAAGAAAATATACCATTAAAATGCAATTTTAGCTACACGATCGTATGCAAAATTTGGGTACTTTTTAAATAATTATAAAAAACCAATGAAAAGTTTAAAAAAATAATGTTCATCTAGATAAAATAAAGCTAATCAAAATAAATGTTGTGAAATAAAAAAAAGTTAGGATTCATTCATAACAACAGTAGAAATCTCCATTTAAGGTATCTCCGTAAATAAATTTATTTTGAATTGGTATTTTATGGGAAAAAATACCTAATTTTATGTGTTAATTTAAACTGGAGAAAAAATACTACCTTACCATTCAAAATATGGGTTATTTCGGTCATCAAAGTTGGGCGCGCTGACCTCTCAATCACCCTTAAGGCTCACAAGGCCGGCTGTTCGTAGCTGAGAGTTGCTTTTCGGGATCAGTACCCTTAGTACGAGTTGCAAAACTTAAGTAGGTGAAGTAAAGTTTACGGAAAGTATTAAAGAGTGATTTTCCCCAAAATCTGCCGTTTTTGTTTGTTACCCTTTATGGTCTTAGCAAAAGAGTAACAGTGATGAAGAAAATCAAGTTCAAACAACCAAGAAGGCAGATTTTGGGGAAAACATTTTTTAATACTTTCCGTAAACTTTACTTGACTCAAGTTTTGCAACTCGTACTCAGTGTACTGTTGTCGTGATCTATTGGCTTAATCATCATCACACAACTTCATCAACATCATCATCGTCACACCACCTTCGCGCTGAAGAAGCCCATAGCAGACATAGACGAAACGTCCGAAAGCTCCAGCTCCAATAGACCACGGCAACAGATCCGGAAAGCAACTCTCCAGTATACTGTAACTGTAACTCTGTCGCCATTCCGCTAGGGGTGGCCAGAGCCTCTATAAGCTATGAGCCTCTATATATACTCCAGTATGAAAGGAAAATTTGTTTTTCTTTATACTTTTTTGAAATAAATAATAATGAATTCTCACAGAATATACAAGCCGTTAAAAATATAAGAAAATAAAATCAACTTTTTGTCTATGTCAAATGTGCCGACTGTCTTCGCTGTTTTAAATAAGACATCTGAGAAATGTAACACTGATTTCATCCACAAATGTTCTCATTCCATCATCAATCACTGAACCAAAAATGTACTCCTGAAACTCCGTGTTTTCTTTGTTATTGTATATTTTGATACAGCCACTGTGCTTGTTATCTTTTGGCCGCCAACTCTGTTTGCTTAATCAAACACCTGGCATGAGTCTGGCTTCAGATGGACTCTACTCATAGTAAAAAACAATTAATTACGTCAACATTGTTTTTTTATAAAAACGAAAACAGTGCCTCTAGTGAGCGTTTTGGTTATCATATATTTTAAAGTCAAAGTACACGTGTGGTCAGGAGTTTGTGGTATAAAAGCAGGAAACAGTGGTCCGTTCTAAACATAAACTGTTTGGTAGTTATTTTTAGATACGTATGTATGGTGGAAATCTGCTATTACCAATTGAGATATTACAGATGGGAAAATTTTCTTTGAAAAGCAGTGATCGGGAAGCATTTGATTCCACAATGGTACTACAGCATTTTAATTTTATTTGCGTACGGCTGGTAAGAGTACCAATTTGTTAGGCCATTGGACCGCATCACAGACGGCGGTACAAACTACTTAACTACCCATCCACTTCCCTGCTTCTGTCGTGGCTTCGTGGAGGTCTTTCAGGCCAGGAGGGTGTCTTCTGATGGGACACTCCTCCACTATGTGCCGGACAGTCTAGTTCTCCGCCCCACAGTCGCATTCTGGAGATGGAGCAGAAAGTTGGTACAACCTTGCTCGGTGTGGATCCTATTTCAGGGCTTTCACAGTCCTCTCCGAAGATTGAACCCTGGGACCCCCTGGTGGGGCAGAATGATCACTGGAACAAGATTATAGACTTTCAATGAAGTCCATCAGCGGTTGTCCAGACGTGATAATGGCCTTTCGGTAATCCGGCCTATATCGGATTTAAGCTCTGCTGGATTTCCAAATACCCTTTACGTATTCGGAACGTTGGGGAATTTGATTTCCAACGAAATCATCCCATTTTAACTGAAAAAGCAATCATTCTGTTATTGGTTGCTAAGGGCCCACAAAGACGTGTGATGTTTGCCTACCGACAAAAATACCCGCGAAAAGATTCTCAATCGTATCTTTAATTTAAGTTGCAAAGATTCATATTAAATACATGCCCACCATGCCCACAAACAGACACGTGTAAGGTCGCGCTAAAAGTGCTGCATTTAAAAAATAATGAACCAAATCTTAAATGAATTACAACTTTTGCCGACCTTCCTTGAAACAGGGCTGACGTTCACAAAGTGAAAAAAATTTCAGTATGGGTGGTCAGCCTTATACCAAGCTATAAGTCGAGAAATAACAAATGATAATAATTCTAAGCTTGCTAATAAATTACATTCCCTAATAAGCTGTCAAGTGACGTGTTAAAAAGCCAAATTGAGCTCAGTGTTGTTAAGAGACTTTGTTAGAATCTGACTTCCGTTGCTTCCATACAAAGATGACGTCATGCACCGTACCGTTGATTCTGTATTTAAACCTTTTCTCTGCTGTTCGTACATAAAGTGTGTCGTATAGAACCAAAGGCGGCAATCTACGTGTTTTTTTAAATATTAGGTGTTGTAAAAATTAGTTGTTTTGTTAAAATCGCATCTGTTTCAGGGAAGGGCGGCAAGAGTTTCAAGCTCCATGTTCATTTGAGATTTTGTTTTTCCTTTTTTTAGATACTGACGCTGCATATTGTGTCAGCGTAATCTTGCGTGTGTCTGCTTATGGGCATGAATGAATTACGAATATTAAACACGTCTTTGAAATTTGTATTATGGATTTAAACGTGTCTTAAACTTGGAGTCAAGTCAAAATATAGAATTCTCGTCTTTAGAGAATAACCATCTGCTTTGGGATTTGGCGGTTTTTAAAGATTTTTTTGAAAAACTGACATGTATGTGGTAGTATTTATAACACATTATGCGAAGTGTCTCGCTCGTATCGTAACGCGCGCGTTTTTTTGACGAAATAATATCTAATGTGTATCAGAATTATCGTCTTTGGCAGTTATGGGGTAAAGCCTCATCATTGTGTTATAATTCAATGGTTGATGAAAAGAGTTGCCGCCTTCATCAGCTGATGGTTGTTACATCAACAACTTAACAACCAATCTCGCCAACCAATTGATTAGCAGGTTGTTAGCTTTTGTTGGGAAAATCTACTTAGCATGGCTTTACATGTATGAGTGTTGGCAGGAAATATAAAATAAAATAAATTTCAGCTTTATTTATTTGGTGAGCGCTGTTTTTGTGTGAATACAACCTCAAGAGCTCTCTAAGCGCGTGGTAGTCACATTTGTGTATAATCTTAATTGAAAAAATATATTATTATTTAGGGTAAACCAAATTGCAAATTTGATTTACACAATAAATTTGATTGTTTAATTCTGGTAAAGACCTCGGTTAAATATTTCTCGGAAGTGGGTAATAATATGATGGAATTTGAGCAGGAAACATGATGTACATCAGCTGGTTTACGTACATGCAATTTTTTTTTTGATTTGATGGGAGAAATCACACATAATTTTGATTTTTGTCTGATTGGAGTTTGGTGCAACAGGCCTTTAGAATTTATATTAAATGCACCACCACAAGCAGATACGCGTAAGTTCGCTAGTCATCGAAAATTATGTCAACAAGACCCTTGTAATTGTAAGGATGGATCAACCTTTGGGACTTTTCTGTTTTCTAACATTCGCAACTTGAAATGTGGGTGTACCGTCGGATGCTAAAAATCTCCTGGATGTATCAAGACTCAAATGCGGAGGTGCCTTCCCGTATGCGTACCAGAGACGAACTCCCGATGTTCTGCGAAAGGCAAACATTACTTTATTTCGGCGCCATTAGAAATATTCTTTCCTACATCAACCTAATCATACAGGGAAGAATTTCAGGACAACGTTCCAGGTCAAAGGATCTTGGTTGAATAACCTAAGATAGTGATTTGGCAGAAGGGCAAGATCCCTCTTTCTGCAGCAGTATCTAAATCTAAATCTAAGCTGCAAAGATATGTATCATTTGAGATTCATATTAAATGTATTCCCACAAGCAGACATGCATAATTTCGCGGTTACACATGCCGCATGTGGACCTACAATATAAAAAACCCAATCTCAAATGAACATAAGCCCTGCAACTCTTGCCGACCTTCCCTGAAGCAGGGGTGACATTGGCAAAGTGAACCATTTTTTACAGGATGGGTGGTCAGCCGCATACCAACCTATCAGTCAAGGAAATTATCGAAGTATCGAAGGTGCATATTGCTACGATGCGATGATCGAAAATCTGAAGAAGACAACAAACTAATATACGCAGCTAACAGCCGTGCTACATTGGATCAGGACATCAATCACGAACACCTCTGCAGCACTACAAAAAGTGTCATAGACCCCTAAAGTCACTGATATTCAGGGCGTCTACCGTACAGGATTCCTTAAAAAAAGATAAGACATAACACCTTTCTTAGCAACATCTTTAAAGGAAATGCTTAGGAAGACGAGCAATAGGTCGCTTAAAAACTTCGGCTAAATCGGCTCACGGGTGTCCCCTCCTATTCACGGCTCAAGAGGATGGCAAACAACATAGACATATGGATGGCTGGCAAAGCTAGTCACTGCTTTAGAAGATGATGATGATCGACAATCTTCACTGAAGGGACACAAGAAGAAGAAGCAATCCCACTTATCTGATGAATCCATTATTTTCTCAGTATTCTTCCACGCTCACCTTGGACATAACCTGCCAACCATCTATTTATATAATACAATGACAAGCAGCCATCAAGAAGTGATTATTTTGAAATGAATATGTTTACATGTGTTGAAATTTTCCTGATGAAAATATAAATGAAAGGAAGTGACAGGGAAATAGTTGTTTATTTATTACATTGTTGTTATTAAATATCTGGTTATTCTAACTTAGTTATGTGTTTCCGTCTTTACTTCCTGAAACGCCCGCAATTTTATTTTATTTTTTCTCCCACATTTGATTTCAATACAACATGTTTGTCATTTAATATATTAGTCGTATAGAATCAAAGGCGGCAACCAGTGTTTTAAAGAAATTATAAAATAAATAGGGTGCGGAAATATTATATCCATTTATTAATTTCAGTTTAAAAAAAACCTATATTGCTGCCTTTAGTTCTACACTATCTATACATAATATATAGTTTGTATTGATATTAGATTAACATAGCTTATTTGATACGTATAAATTTTGATGTATGAAATGATTATCATCATCAATATAATTTCGAGAAACCAGGTCTGATCCGTAGTCTAATGTTCGTGAATAATGTTTTCAATCCAGCTAAGAACGATTTGAAAATGAAAAGATGTTTGTTTGAGCTCAGCCGGGAATGAACCCATTCGAGCACAATGGAAGCCATTTTGAGAATCCAATGCAGAGCCATAGTATCAGCTCCTGAACAGGCATTTTATCTAAAATCTTAGTTGCAAATATATATTGACATTTAAGGCTTTTATTTAATGCACGCCCACAGGCAGACACGTATAAGCTCCCGCTTACACATACTGTATATGTAAACCTTCCATGAACATAAACTTTGCAAATCCTGGCGCCTTTCCATGAAACCGGGGTGGCATTGGCAAAAGTGAACCAAGATTTTACAGGATGAAAGTCAGCCTAATACCAATCTATTAGTCAAGACATTTTATCTATATTCAACAAACATTATCTATGAATTTTGCAATCTCTGATTATTTCAGATATTTAACAAGTAGCAGGAGTTTATTTTAACGATAGGAACACTATTTTACAACATATGTTCACTTGCTAATCAACGCTTGTTCTCAGTATAAAGAATGCTCTCATTTTCTGTTACAAATTCTTTCATCGGAAACCTATTTACCTAGTCAGGAAATCTATTTTTACTGTGAAGGAAGTTACTCTCACGTCGCTTTGTTTTGTTGAATATATTTTAATTTTATTTTAGTATTTAATACATCGTCGAGTTGAAAGGTTCACGTAAATACAATAATATTTTTTTGTTCAAATGTTTTATTGAAGTTAAGTATACCTGAAGATGGTCTGAGGAACGAAAACGTAATTTGTAATGTTTACAGTTTACAATAATAGTGAAAATAAAACAGTGTTTCAAATAAAGAAAAAAAAAATCTTTAGAGTTATTCTTTATTTCGCTACTTTTTTATTGTTTAATTTTATTGTGAAATGTGCATACAGTGACATCGATGACATAATATGTAATACCTAAATAAAGTACGTAGCACTTTAGCGACTTTTCAATCTAACTACACCATATTGAAATGCAGTATAGCTGCATATCCTGTCTCTAGTGGAATATTTATTTTGTTTGGATGATATTCGGAACTTTATAAGGTTCTTTGCTACCGTATTACTAATCACAAGTGCTTAGCAACCCGGCTTAGTGATGTCACATTTTTTCCTCCATATTAAAACGTACAGACTCCACAAGAAGATGCACTATAGTGGCGTTTTTTATGGAAGCTCCTTGGCATTTTTTTTTACAAATTACAAGTACCTAGCAACCTAGCCAAGTGACGTCATTTTTTTTCGACTTGCGTTGCTACATTGGAATATTCCAAGCTAGTATTTTTAATGAATATTTCGAGTGTTTAAATGACTGTCGGAATGTGAGAGAGGTGTGAGCAATTCAAGTGTTGGTGTTAGTAAGGAATCTAGTGGTCGCTGACAGATGTATGAACTAAGGTAAACAAAATATCAACCGACACTGACTAGCGTAAGTGTTTACTTTTTACAGTGATTAAGTGTGAAGATTGGAGGGGAAAGACCGGGAAAAGAATATAATGATCAAATAAGCGAGATTAAAAATGATTAGAATACGCAAGCGTAGATGAATGTCGAGGAGATGAAAGAAGTGTGCAAGAACAAAGGGGAGACACATCTGCGGAGGTATTGCCCACCCCTAGAGGAAGGCTGTTGGATACAGTAACAGTACGACATTTTTAGAAGCTTTTGAAAATTGTTATTATTCTTCTTAGCCTGTTCCTAAAAAGTCAATGGTGTTAATGTGAAAAAAATTAGAGTAAAAATAAGACCGAGAAAAGTATGGCTGTATCAAGTTGGTGAAATTGTGGAAGAATGGGATGTACAGAGTGAACGTAAAGAACGAACTGTAGGAAAAAACGATGGACATGAATGAATTGAGAGAAGTGTGGAAGAATATCAAGCAGATGAGGAATCTGTTCAGTGGCTTTGGTTTGTAATTTTTTTAAAGGCAAGAACCTACCTTGCATGTTTTCTTTAACACTGGATTAAAACGGACTCTTATCAAATTCTATACACAGCAAAATTGTGACGTCACACGGCCGAGTTGCCAGGAAAAGGCAGACAAATATATTTTGTATATTAATCGCTAAGGACCAAAGTTACACGGAATGTGGCTTTAGTCTGCCGAAAAAAAAGTCTTTTCAAATTTTTGCTTAGTACATTACAACTTTTTTTTATGAATAAGGAGATTATAAATTTCAACTTCTCCGTCACGTACCAAGTTGTAATCCTGTTGGATCTTGTTTTTTTTTTAGATGGATGTTGTTCTTGTTGTCTATCAGGGAGGTCTAATGGGTCTCCCCAGGTGTAATTAGACCCAGTGGGACTCTCGGCTTCCGTGCATTCTTGTACTGCACCCTCCTCCTCCCCTCTCTTCCTCAACTCCCTTGATTGCCCTGCTCCCCCGTTGGACCGCAACCAAAGTTTTAAGCCTGGGAGTTGCTCTATCTGACTGGTCGGCAGTCTAGTGATTAGTGCTTCGGACTCGTTAATGGACTGCCGGCAGAAACTGATCCCATCGGGCTCTCTGTACATGCCCGAGAGCTCTTCGCTGTACAGATGACGCTAACCGTTGTTATCTCATTGTTACCAATTTTGTGGTTGTTTTTTCTTCTGTTAGCTTCTAATACACATCTTTTGTTTTTCCTTGACTAAAAGGTTAATTTAATGCTGATTTCAATGCTGTAAAATCTGGGTTCACTTTTGTCAATGCCCCCCCGGTTTCAGGTAATGCCGGCAAAAGTATTTTATCTCCTAATCGCCCTCGAAACTTTAAAAATCCATAAACGCAAAAGTTATAATTCTTATAGTTTGATCAATGTTCAAATTCCTGCTGCTTCACCTTTGTTATTACGAGTACCTATTTGTCGTAACTCAATATTTTTATTTCTTTATGGTTTTTGTCTTGTCAATTTTGTAATAGTGTCCTCTTGATAATGTCGTGAACAAGTCGAAAGTACTTGAGGTGAAATAAACTCTCAATTTGTGAAAATAAACCTCTGTGTTTTTTAAGTTGTTTTAATCTCTTATAGTATTTTAATCTTTCATTTTAATCAACGCATGCAGCATTTACAACTTACACAAGTGTGATTGTTGGCATGCATTTAATATGAATCTTAAATGATTATTATCGATCAATATAAAAGAAATATAACTCTTTTATGTATGCTACATACCTGCCCTCCCCCCTGGGATCGCTCTCGAAGCTCATGCGGCCCGCAAGTTGAGAACCACTGGTCTAGGATGTTATGTGACCTAGGCAACGATAGGAGCTTACACAGAAATGTTGGTGTTTATCCCCTGAATGTTAGTTGAAGGAACGAAGCAGACGCACCTACTCCTATAATTACAAAAATAATTCAAATTATTTTATTCTACTCTTGAGAGGTATTCCTATGTTTAAGACTTTGTTACTTACTAATCTTACTAATCCTTAGATAATAGAAATAATATTAGGATGATTTATTTGGTGAGCGCTGTTTGCTTGGTAATCGCTATAGAAAGCGCCAAGAGCAAGCAAGACCCAGTTGCTGTAAGGCTGGATGGACCTTTGGTGACCGGTCTTTGTAACGAAACATGAATTTTTCAACTCAAGCGAAGAGCGCATTTTGAAAATTAAATGTTATTTTTTTGTGCTCCGCGGGCAATCGAACTTTAGTCCTTTGGTTTATAAGTCCGGAGTGTTAACCACCAGACTATAGATCGGTCAAAACTAGATCTGCAACTTATTGCCGACACATTAACTTTAAACTGCATTTCTATAATCTAAGTTGAAAAGACATGAACATGATTCTATGTTTCATTTGACAGTCGAAACCATGTTTAATAACGAGAGTATTTTTCGAGATAATTGAAAATACTTACTTTAATTAATTTGTGTAATTCATCTATCGTACCTTTACAATTTTCTAAACCATTCTTTGTTCCAAAAGACAAAACGCATCTCCAGAACCTGACGCATCAGAAATAGTTGCGAAAAATGCACAAATTTATTTTACTTGGTTAAAGTTATTTTATGTGACATGTAATAATTTGCTAATATTTTTTAGGTGTATAATCAATCGATACGTCTGTTTTTTCATATTTCACTCTTACTTATAATATAAAAATTATGTTTAAAATACGTAAGTTTACGTTGAGTCTAAAATGCGCTTCCGTAAGAGTGTTGGTTGCATTTAACATTCCAGGCAACTTGCAACTGATCTCAATATCTTTTGGTCGTTTTGTAGAATATCTCGACTCCCCAAGTGTGTGATCTACAGCTTCCTGCTCGGACTTACTCTTGTGAACGAGTTATGTCATAATCACACCCTAGCCCAGCATGGGGCAACAGAAAAACAACGAAACCAAGCGCAGAAACTTTAATTATTGTGGCTTTATGATTGCATTGCGACAGGAGTCTTTCCAGCATTCCTAAGTATTATATGATCTAGAAGAATTACAGTTTTTCTTTTAAAAATGCAACTTAACTGCACATATTGTGCAATGAGAAAATATAATGTTAATCTAATTTGTCTCAGAATTCGCTATCTTTTTGGGACTGGCATGTTTTTCTTTTATCTTTATCTTCGTTATTGTATATTTTCGAATGCGGGCAAATATTGTGAATATTTGAAATGGAGCGTTGTCTTTGTAGAGAGTGGAACCTACCGTGATTTGAGAGGGCCCTTGAGGTGTGACACACACAAAAACGGCGCTCTTTTATTATGTGTACCTTATAAATAAATTATCCTTGTATATATATATATTGTTATGTAAATATGAAATATAAATATTTAAAATAAGTAGGTATTAGTTATAGTTATAGGAATTCTGTATTGTATTGTGTGGGTAGGAATCATTGAATAAAAATACTTGAAGCATCGAGAAATAATGATAACTACGCCTTTCTGGAACTGTCTAGCGAATATGGATCTGGATTGTACTGTTTTGAAGAGTATAAAAAGGTGCGAGTTGCTTGCAGAGTGAGTATTCTACGAGCTTTACAACTACATTGAACTAAGTTAACCAGTGATCAGAAACCAAGTGTCATGGGGCGTCCACACGCTTGCCAACCATTCACAAGTCAAGCGCACAGTGTGTCGTCTAGAACATGCTAGCTGGACAAAAATTTGTCTAATGGACTAATTTTGTCCAGCTAGCATGTTCTAGACGACACACTGTGCGCTTGACTTGTGAATGGTTGGCAAGCGTGTGGACGCCCCATAATGGAATAGTCGAGACTACCTTTGTAAAAATAAATTATTAAAAGTGTAAAATAAACAACTGTATAAGAAGACCAGTATTTTTAATTGAAAGACTTTTGAACCCTAAATTCGTAACAATATATACATATTTTCACGGGCTTAGGAGCCATCCTTAAGCTAACGACTTGAATTAAAGGGGAAAGGCAGGTGTAATCTTTTTATTTTATTTTTTAAGGAACCCTGCAAGGCAGACTCCATAGATTTCAGAGAATCTCTAAATTTTTGAGAGTTGTTGGGGTATTCCAGAGGTGTGGGTTTTGGTGATATGGCGCTTGATATCGTGATACTTTATAGCTGGGCTGTTATCTGCGTAGAGCTGTTTTATGTTGCATTTGTTTTGAGCCACTGAGAGGAAGTGGCGATTAATATTTGTTTTTAATAGACCTAGATTAAATTGGGGTTGAAACAGATATACCGAGCCTTGTTCCATAAAACGGCAGTGTGGCAAAGGAAAGAGTAGTGAAAACATCAAGTTCAAATAGTTTTGACATCGATGGCAATGATGAATGTGATCCTTTCTACGATTAACCCTTTTTGTTACAAGAGTAGGAGGTATAAGTGAGGATATTTCATCAGAACAGACATCGTTATCGTACCGACAGAAGAGGTTGAGCATTCCAGCTTTCCTACTATGCCCGAGAGAATGTAGGTTGGCTGTGAGATGATTTTTGGGTTGAAATGCCTCATATTTTTCTCCGCACCAGAGCCACCAGAAATCTTGATTCGGGCCTGAGCCTTCTTCGTTGCTGAGCCATATGACCTGTTGATTTTTTCACATGTGTACTCAATACTTTACGTTGCTGCTCGTATGAGTATTCTACCACACACTGGTCCAACTCGTTTTCGCTGTTCCTCCAGTTGTTTACATTCCTCTGAGACCAGTCCACGGTCGTGCGTGCCACTTAGTGTTCGCAGAATCCCCAGCACGCCATCTCTATCTGCGTGACGGATATGAGTGTAACTGTAAAGCGATGGCGAATGTGTCAGCGTGCGTGTGTGTGGAGACAATAGAGGCATGTGTAAATATGTTTCGAAACTGCGCATGTCGGAGTCAACCAAACATCTTATAATAGTTTCAATTAATTTTCTTTACGAGGGATTTGATTATCTAGCGATGCTATCTCTGTGTCTGTCAATCTTTTCGAGCATGTAACGATATAAATTATATTTAATTTGTATGTATAGGGAAAATGGTTTTTCAAGTTGACAGCAAAGGATGGACTGCTAGCTTTTTCAACCTATTAAGGCAGGCATGTCAAACCCAAATGATATTTTTGACCAAATGATCAATTGTGTGCTAAGTTAAGGGTCGCAAAGATCCAAAGGCAAAATTTCATACAATATCAGCGAACTCATCCTAAAAATGGTCAACGGAGTTACTGAAAAAGTAGAACGATCCTTTGCAGCCATCTCCGCATGTCCGAGAAGTTTCGCTTCCAAGTCGTGATGAGGTAGTACTGTCGACGAAGAGGTTAAAGATGTCGCAGACCGGATAAACATGATGTATCATTGTTTTTCTTTAATTCTCAAAGTCTCGGCAGGCCGCGACCAATGTCTTGGCGGGCCGCGTGTTTGGCAGGCCTGTGTGAAGGGGTCGCGAATTCAAAGTGATTGGAAAACACTATATTAGAGGGTCATTTACAAATACTCGCGTAGAAAGCTCGGTTTTCGTCCACAGTCATTTATATGCTCGCCGCCAGTATGTAGGTTTACTTTACTGTTTAAATATAATATTAAAGTATATGTAGGTACATCATCAACATTCGTCATGGGATATATTTTACACTTGATATCATTTTTTGTTATTTTAATTTTTGATTCGTAATGAATTTGACACTTCTCTACTTTGACAGGTTCACTTCAACAAATGAAACATGAATCTCGTTTTAATAATTGTGACGCAAGCATTAGTGTGCATTGTAACTGATACACGGTATTAGATACTCTAAAATGTAATGTGATGCTAAGGAAAATATTGAAATATACCTAAAGAGAGAAAAAAAAACGTAATATTTCTAGCGCTTCTCAAAGACGCTGCGTCATACGAATGCACGAACTGATCGGTCTTCACATCAAGTCTGATCTATTTTATGTACTTCTCTCTTGTACTGATATGTTACATGGAACATGCCTTAACTCGGAGTAGGTACCTATAATCTAATTTGCAAAGATATATTGACACTTACGGTTCATATTTAATACACGCCTACAGCAGACACTTATAAATTCACGCTTATACATTATACATGCTGCATATCCCTTACAAAAATAACCGCATATAATAAACCTTGCAACTGCTGCCGCCTAGTCGTCAATATAATCAAGCACAAGCTAATTGCTCTAAGGCGGATGGACCTTGGCTGACTGGTCATTCGTAAAGGCGAATGAATTTTATCAACCCAGCGTAAAGCATATTTGATTTTTTATTGTGCTCTGCCTGGAATCGAACTCACGACCTTCCAATTACTTAATCCGTTGCGTCAACCACGAGACTACTGAGACTCCTACTAACCTATTATCCAAGGAACATATGATATGCTAATATGATATTAATATGTATATTTTTTGTCCACAGAGAGATGGATGAGCGGATCATTCCTGTGCTGACCTTTTGACGACACGATGACCTTATCTGGAGGTCAGTCTGCCTCTGGGTCGTCCCCAGGGTCAGACCCCGTCCACGGCAGACACGCTTCCAGGGATTCTGGCACGTTCACCAACACCAAGGCGACACGATGACCTTATCTGGAGGTCAGTCTGCCTCTGGGTCGTCCCCAGGGTCAGACCCCGTCCACGGCAGACACGCTTCCAGGGATTCTGGCACGTTCACCAACACCAAGGGTCTTCTCAACGCTCCGGGGCAGAACAACTGCTTCCTCAACAGCGCCGTCCAGGTAGGACAATCAACATGCTTTGCTTTTTAATGAACTCGGCATATTCAAAATATCCATCTGTTAGACCCACAGTAAATAAAAATTGGATTCACCATATTTTATTTTTATTTTAGTGGGACAAACTCTGGTGACAATGTATTAAATGTACCTGGTAGGTATGTAGCGCTTGAGTATCTTTTCTGCATACCGAATTATGTTGTATTGAAGTTAGGCATTATATTGCAGTAAAGGACTCGCCACAATCGGAAAATCCCTCGGATATGTGATGCCATCCATAGTATAAAAGAAAGATTCCCGATAATCAGTGCTTATTTTATATTTTACAGCATTACGTATATAAAGTATAGAACGTCCAGATATCTTTCCACCTTTTCCAGCTGGGCGTTGACCTATTGGCATCCCATTAGCTACGATGTGTGCGACTTACGAGTCTTTCGTGGCTCATTCTGGAGACATGATTTCTCCAAAATCGCCTCCTGGATCTGCTCCATCTAACTATGCCCTCTATTTCACCAACCAACTGTCAACGAGGACTGTCAAACAAAAATTATCTGATCTGTTCTGACGAAAGACTCTTTTATGTCTCATTTTTTTCAGTGTATACCTATTTAAATTCGTGGCATATACGAAAACTCTGTATATGTCTACATTATCTTCTATGAATCATTATAATAATATTAGAAGGATGATTTATTTGGTGAGTGCTGTTATTGTGTCAATCACGCCTCAAGAGTCTTCTGCAAGCTTGATCGTCGTTATAGAAACCGCCAATTCTCAATCAATACCCAGTTGCTGTGAGGTTGGATAAATCTTTGGTGACCGGTATTCGGTAAAGGAATATGAATTTTTCAACCCAGCGAAGAATATATTATATTTGAAAATATAATTATTATTTGTGCTCCGCCGGAAATCGAACCCACGATCTTCCGATTACGAGTCCGAAGCGTTAACCACTATACTACGGACCGGTCAATGCATTCGTATCTTTTATTCTTTATTATAATTTTAATATTTTGACTTCAATAGCTAATGGCTGAACCGTAAAATCTTCCATCAAAAAAATCTATTAACATGGTGGTATCTCTACTTTTTAAATGGAAAACTCGGGTCATAAATTTTAGCTTTAAATGTGCTAAAACAGACATAGCAAGTTGACTTTATGTCGTATAAAATCTCCATATATTTCCTGTATCTTACGAAATTATCGCTTTTTCACAGATATTAAAAAAAAAAATTGTTTGACCTCTTACTTTATAATATTTTTACTCATATCGGGCAGATGTGATCAACTTAACACATAATTTAATTCCTACGGAACCAAGTCTGTAGTCGAGGATTTATTTCGGAATTGACATCAACATTTTATAAATGGTTGGTTAAATATAAAGTATGTAGCTGCCATAATGGTAAAACTGAGAAAAAGCGGACAACGTGTGTATGCGAGAAAGTTAGAAATATTTATCAGATTTTGGCACAAAAAATTGTAGAGCAATTTTTTTGCAGTTCACCCGACGCCCTCATCTCCACCATGCATTTTATTGCGAACTTTCTTATTTCGTCTACCGTGCGTGTTGTTAGTTTTCTCGGTGGGCAAATGTCACACGTTTTTTGAGTTTATAAATTGAAATAAAAAATCATTTTTTGGAAAGATTCACTTACTGGGTTTATTTTGTACACAGCCAGTTTCGGGAAAAGCAGTATTTAAGTACCATTTTCAGGTGTAAAATGAAACTTTTTTTCTTCATTTTAGTTTAATTTTACATTTGAAGATGGGAGGAACGGATTCTCCTGAAACTGGTTGACCGTTACAACTTTTTTCTGTATTGAAGTGCATAGGTTGGTATGAGGCTGACCACCCATACTGAAAAAAATGGTTGACTTTGCTAATGTCACCCCTGTTTCAGGGAAGGTCAGCAAGAGTTGCAGGGCGTATGTTCATTTGAGGTTTGGTTTTAATATTACAAGTCCACATGCTGCATGTTTTTAAGCGCGAACTTATACGTGTCTGCTTGTGGGAATGCATTCAATATGAATCTCAAAAGTAATATATCTTTGCAACTTAGATTACAGATTGTAGAAGTGCGATCCTCTTTGACCACTCCTTCTGATTAAACAATCTTGTTGTGTATTTTTAGAATCGACCCCAGCACTAACTTATATAATCCGATTATTCTTAAATAAAAACAGCGGGGTTTCCCCGACTTACAATATTATGAGATATTTAGTCAGCTAATTGATTTTTAAATCTCCATTATTGGTCGATGCGTCGATTAGTCGTTGAATTATATCCACCAACTAAGTTCCATGACTTATAGGTTGGTATGAGGCTGACCCCCCATGCTGTAAAAACTAGGTTCACTTTTGTCAATGCCACCCAGGTTTCAGGGAAAGGCAAGGTTTGTGTTCATATGAGATTTGGTTTAGTTTGTAAGTTCACATGTAGCATGTGTAGGCGCGAACTAACATGCGCCATGTTGTGGGCGTGCATGAAATATAAGCCTTTAATGTCAATACATCTTTTCAGATTATATTATAGTTATAGAAGCAGTCAGAATGGACTCGGAACATCGAAAACTGCTGTATATGTAACTAGGGTCATTGATTGCCGCTTTTGGTTCGATATGGCTCACGGACGTATTGGTTAGCCTTTGCCATATAACAACCTTTGCTGACTTTTTAAAATTCAAATAAAAATTGGCATTTATGTTATATTTCATATTGTTTGTATTCCCTTATAAATATTTGTAAAAAAAATCTAATATTTTTTACGTTACATTGTGTAACTGATATCCTTTCTAAATATTATTATTGTATTAAAAATGCAGGCGTATAATTTACCTGTATTCATTTTCAATACATCTCATAGATCAACTCCTTTTGTGCTCTAAAATTGTAAGGCTCATATTGATCTTGATGCACAGAAAATATTTTTTTCTCGCACCCATCACCTGCTGTTCACACCATGTTACTTACCCATCCCTGATACCTTATTCACACCTATACAGTAGACAAGTTGTGTAGGGCTGCTGGTTAGTAGTTAAGTTGATAATATAAATAAAGATAAGGACTCACCAAATATAGTGAGTGCTGTTTTTGTGTGAATCACACCTCAGAAGACCTCTGCGATGATGATGATGATGATGATTTTTAAAGCGCCGTTTCGTGACTACTGTCACTGCAAGGGCGCTTTCAGACTTGACGCGGCGGTGAAGAAATGGGTCTTCATTCCCTTCTTGAAGCTCTCGATCCCTTCCTTGGCGCGCACTTCAGGAGGCAGCTGGTTCCAAGTGGACGGTTCCGCAACGGCGAAAGCGCGGTTGCGAGGTTGGTCGTCGCTGTAGAAAGCGCCAATTTCCAAAGGTCGGCTACGCGGACCTCGTTGCCAGTAGAGCCAACTACCTTGCATTCCGTCGCTTCTGCCAGTCCTGGCACGAGTCCTCAGCCGCGGGCTCAAAACTGGGCAGAGGTGACCATTAGCCCTCAGTCAGTCCTCGCGACACCCATACATATTGACGTATGTATTACACCCATTAACTTACTGCGCTCAGCGCGGATGGCAACTCGTTCGATACACGTCGATGAAGGGCTCCAGTCAGGCACATTAGCTTCAGTAACCTCGACGTTCTGGGGAGGGTGGGACTTGTGGGAGTCATGCGTTAGCCCCTTATTTGAGGATTCTCTTTTTCCTTTCTTGAGAAGAGTAACTTAAGTTGATTAACTTCAACGGGAAGGCCTTCCGCCGCCAAAAAAACATTGCAAGTGAAGTATCACCAAGTGAAGCGACTCCGCATGAGTTGTATGAACTTGGTGGGTGGAGGTGGGTAAAGTGCCTGGTCTTTAGTAAAGGCAGATTAGGTTTTCTACCGAGCGAAAATTATATTTGAAATATGAAATTTTTTTGTGGTCCGCCGGGAATCGAACCCACCACCTTCCAACCATGAGTCTGATATGTTAACCACTATACCGTAACACTTCGGATTAATACAAATTTCCAATAAATAATTATTAATTACAATTGAAAATACACAGATCGAAATTTTTATGAAATACGTAGGTACGCTAGCTTGACGTTTAACGAGCTTTTTAAAAACGGTAATACGACTCAAAAAAAATCCTTAACTTTTATTGACTTACTGTCTTTGTTTGGACAGCCTACGCGTGGAGCGGGTCAGTAAAAAATAAAGGATAGTAGTATACTAATCTCATGTGTATTTTTGTATTCGTTTTGGGTGTTAAATTAAAAATCCCATCACGATATCGACCAACGCTTAAAATTTAACAGCCATATAAGATGTGTATAACTTATGAGTTAAATTTACTTTAAAAATACATAAAGTTCTCGCCTGGTTTGAATACAAATTAGAAATAAAATACCAAATATGGTAAGTCCCTAGCCTAGTGTTTAATACTTTGAAATCGTAATCGGAAGGTTCGATTTCCGGCGGAGCAATAATAAGTCATTTTCAAATATGCCTTAGCTGGGTTGAAAAATTCATCTGCAGTTACCAAAGATCGGATGCCAAAGGTATTTGTAGAAATACAAGAACTGGGTCTTGTTTGAGAATTGGCGCTTTCTGGGCGCAAGCATGCAGATGGCTCTTGAGGTGTGATTCATACAAAAACAGGGCTCACAAAACCATCTTGAAATGTGTATCTTATCACTTCTGTCGATATCTCTGTTGGTAGATCGCTTGACTTCAAATCCAGAGGGATCGATTCCCACCCACCCAGGATGTCAGAGTTAATTTCCCGTTTCGGTGTTTGTTTCAAATACAAACATCATAGAAGCGTCAAGGTTTACTCAGCTTTCACAACAAAAGGAGAATTTGCAAAGGAGAATTTGGAGGGAAAACCCCACTTGCCAGAAAAGCTGCTCCTATTACTCGTGAAAATAAATAGTTTTCGACGCTCGGCACATGCGACTCGCGCGGTTACAAGTTGAACTATATGTACGACTAAGTTGCATTCGCATTGGCCTCGAACCCAATATCTTCCAACATATCTTTACAGGCGTTAACCACTTGACTACATCCGTTGGAAGGTAGTTTATTGATAGCAGTAATTTAAAAATCTCAGATGTTTAACACCTTGCCTGCGTTTTATCTTTTTCTGATCAAAACTGGTTAAAAAATCTAAAAAACAAAAAAAGGTACTCAGGTAGGTTATGTAATGTAATTTATATATGAATAAAATAATGTTACGTTAGGTAGCTGCAAACATAGGCTTGGGTCTTCTACAATCTACTGAACTAGGACAGTGTGCTTTGCGATCCAGTTCAGTCTTTTCTAAATCGTTCAGACGGTCACCAAAGTCCTATTGTTGTAAGTAAGATATTCACCACTACTATAATGTACAATAAAAGTTGCAAAGCTTTGAAAAAATGATGCATATTTAATGTAAGTATGATCACAAGTAGACACGTGTAATTTCACGCGTTAACAGGCTGCATGTGTACAAAATAAAAATGTAGACCTCAAAATTCAAATGAATATAAACTCTTGCCGCTCTTTTGTACCCAGTTTCATTAGCAAAAAAATAACAAAATATTAGTTAGCCTTTGTCATAGCAATCCGGCCGTGGACGTCACAGCTTTTTTGACATTATCAAATGTTCGGACCTCGTTGAGCTTTCTGAAGACCGATCGGTTTTTATGAACTAGTTATTCCAAACAGATCTTTTGGATCTTAGTTCTTACTCAGACATGACTAGCCACACTTTGAATACCTGGTCTAAGGTTTTGGAAGGTCCAGACCCAAGAACCAGTTTTTTCCCAGTAGGGATCTAATAATCGTCCTTTGGTTTGTTTTTATTCGTTGGGTTGATTGCTCTGTGTGTTTTGGTTTTGGTTCCTGGGTCCTCGGCACCAGAATAGACCCAGCATCTGGCCTTTTTAGACCCATACTAATTATGTTTCACGTAGCTTGTATATAAATCTATTTGGTAGGAAATATTTCAAAAATTGTGTACGTGTGTAGCGATCATCATATTGTAAAGTCCAAAGGAAACCCTGATTTTTATGCAGATGCTGAGTTGTTTCTCTATGATTTTATATTGGGTTTGGTTAATTAAATTTTTCCACTATTTTATTTATTTATTGTTTGTTTTCCCAAGTTAAATGAAGTTTACGATTGTTTCACCTTGACTAATAGTTTGGATTGAGGCTGACCAACCATGCTGTAGAAATTGCTTCACTTAATCAATGTCACCCCTGTTTCGTGGACGATTGGCAAAAGTTGAAGGGATTATATTCATTTGAGATTGGTAAGCGCGAACTTACACTTGACTGCTTATTGGCATTCATTTTATATTAATGCTAAATGTTAATATACATATATTCGCAACTGAGATTGTAGATTATTATAAATGCATGAAGAGGGTGATGAATGTCGAGGAGATCAAAGAAGTGCGCAGGGACATAACAAAGTGGGGACACATCTGCGAAGGTACTGACCGCCCCTAGCGTAATGGCGGCTGGATACAGTTACAGTTACAGGGAGAAGAATTTTAATGTTAAAAATATTATAAACATCATAATTTCTATCCAATTAATAAAGCTTCGTTATTTTCACTTATCCTCTTCGGGAATTGAACCCTGACCCCTGTTTAGTAACGCGTGGTTGAGATTCCTTACCACACGTCCACATCTCAGCCTTACACCAACAATTATTTATTATAGCTGTCTTCACGGCTTGAAAACCCCATTTAAATAAAGCATTGATGTATGCGTGGAGATTATTCTAATTAATTTACATAGTTTCATCAATTTTAAAAATATTGTTTACTATGGAGCTCCTTGACTAATAGCTATATGTGGCTGGCCACTCTTACCGTAAAATAAGTTCACTTTACCAATGTCACCCATGTTTTAAGGAAGGATGGCGAAAGCTTCAGGGTGAAGGTGGGAGTGCTAAACGCGCGAAGCTTTAATATTAAATGTCTTCGCAACTTAGATTATAGATTCCTTACAGCTTATAGGTATGTAATGCATGCACAAGAATTTTCGGATTTATTTTTGTGGTCAGAAACAATTTGAGGTAGAACCATTTTTATAAATTGAACCGGAACATGACGTCATATATACTACGTACGAATGCCTTTAGGATCCAAACTTTCACCAATGAATTTTGAACATAGCCTATTCTTTACATCTAACCAATGGCGTAGCATAGAGGGGGGGGGGCATCTTGCTGAATTTTGTTGCCCCAAAAAAATATTTTACCAAATAAACTTAAACATTGCAACACTGCGCCCAATCTAAGCTTATCAATTCACAATTATTCTTCTGACTTCTGGTGCTCTTTATTACAGATCTGCGATCATCATAGCGATGTGCATCATCGATAGTGCTGCAAAAAGAGGGATGTTGTGCTTCTGCCAAGCGTCATATTTTTCACGGAAATGTGATACCTTGAGTATGCGCGAACGAAATGTATGGAAAAAAGTCGACGCTACGGTCGAGCGCACAAGGCAGTGGCACTCGAATTGGCGTTTTGTTATCAAATTTGAATCTCGTCATGCCCTTTGAAAGATAGCTTTGCCCCTGAATTTACAGATGTCATTGGGGAATCATTAAATTTTAATAACCCATTAAAATAAAATAAATTTGGTCGATTTGTAATTGGTGATAAAAATATATGTTTTTGGCCAGGTAGGCAGTAGGTTGCTGAATTGAATTCCTCTTTTTCCATTCCATTTTTTTGAAATGCGTATGGACATGAATGAATTATTTAATTCTGAAGTGGTTCTGGTCACCCCTAGCGGAATAGCGACTGAGTAACAGTTACAGGTTTACATAAAGCTATATTTTAATTTAACACACAGATCAATAAATCCTTCTAGTCGTTAATCCCTTCGTTATACGTCTCTTTGTGCAAGTATATATTGGATATTATTGTTTGCCTCTTGCATTATGGCCATTCCTATTCTCAACGCGCGTCGTGGAGCTACCACATTCCTGCTGGCGACAATTTTATGGCTTGTCGATGTACATAAAAAAATATTACAGACATCTAACGATACCAAGATATGGTCTGTTCAGTCGTAAGTTTATGGTGAAGTGCTATGTCTTCCACTATTCCCAATGGAGGGATGCACGCTCACACAGGCACTGGAGAGCCGAATAGAAGCGTTTGAAATGAGTGTTTATTGTAAAATGCTATAGTGATCGGGTCACCAACTAAGAAGTCCTCCGACGCTTCGAATTTATTATCTTTCGATTCGAAATTCTGCGAACCATCAAACATAGAAATCTGATATACTTCGGTCACGTTATGATGAATTAAAAATCCGCCTTCTCTATCTTCTCATACAAGGAAGTCGACGAACATCGTGGAACCTGATTAACAAACGATAATGGTTAACAAAATCTCCAAATCTCTTCTGAGAGCTGCAGCAATCGTAAGTAAAAATATCCATGATTATCGTCTGTCTCGCTTAAAAGTGGCTCTGTAAGAAAATGTAACAGATTATGCATATTATCTATAATCTGAGTGGCAAAGTATAATAATATTTATGGTTAGTAATTAATGCATGCTCATTAGTACACACGTGTAAGTGAGGGCTTAAGGGTGCTGCATGTGTATAAATCAAATAAAAAATCCAAAGCTGATATGAACCAAGCAACTCTTGCCGCGGTTCCCTGAAACCGCTGTAGCTTTGACAAAAGCGAACCAAGTTTTTACAGCATGGGTTAAACTCACACGAACCCTTGTATAGGAACATAAATACGGTGAATATTTATTTCCAATATGTTGAGACTCTGAGTTGTCATTCGTCATGCTTGGTCAGTTTTCGAGATTCAGAAGGAAATGTGTTGTTTTCGACGTATTAAGTATGTTCCCGACCTTTATTAGACTGCATAGTCTGTGTTATTCAATATCGTTATAAATACTCTTAAATCATTAGCAAGTTGTAGATATAAACTGTATAGGTTTTCATTATCGTAAACTTCATTAAGAAATATGTAGGAATGCTGCCGCAGACTGTTTATGATGTTTCTCCTTCCTCTATAAAACGTTTTATTATAAAACAAAACGTTGTAAAAATTAACTATCCACATAAAAGTAAGGTACTGATTGTTTATTATTATATTATTGAACTATAAAAAATATTCTAATATTTTTAATGAAAAATCTTTTGTAGAAAAACTCTCACCATAAAGAAAACTTATTTTTTCAAAATCAGGTTTGTGTGTGTTGTTATGTACCTAGAGTGGTTTCTCTGAAATTCGGTCTGTGTATCTTCCATGCATTTTTCTAGTGGGAGAAGGAGTTGATTTATTTGCTGTCACGAGGCTGATCACTGTAAAAATAGATTCACCTTTCCAATGCCACCCTTGTTTCAGAGAAGGGCAATAAAAGTTGCAGGGTGGTGAAATCACACGATATTTCTCACTAATGGAGGCATTTTTAGTTACGCATATTTAGGTTAAAAGTTAAATAAATAATCAATTACCACGTCTCATTTTTTATATACATAAAAAAATATATATATAAAAACAACTAAAAAATCGTTACAAATGAAGGGGGCAATCTATGATTTTTTGAAAATAAGATAAATACATATGAAAACGCAGAGAATAAAATATCCGTATTTATCTTATGTCCAAGAAAATCCTAAATTCGCGCCTTTGGTTCTATATGACTCAACGCAGGTTGTGTAGCCGTCTCAAGGCTTTTATGTTTTGTTTAATCGTGATAACTCTACTTATTCTAAACCTCCATTATCTTGGATGTAAATAGAGCTATGAATAATTGTACGCCATAAGCCACGCCAGACAAACGGGGAGGGCTTTCCACACTCCGTAAATATTGACTGTGTTGTTTCACTTTGGGGGATTTACATTTCACACTCCATACTAGTTATCCAATACCTAATCTCAGTGCCTGGCCTGGTAGAGGTGCGGCGTGATTAGCCCGCATCTAAAACAAACGACTGTCAAACTTTAGCCTTTTACACCCTTAAAATATTTTGAAAATGGTAAAAGGCTGTAATTTGAAATCCAGTTTCAAAATATTCGTTGGCAAGCAAATTAAATGTCTAAGATTGATATCTATTCAACTTTAAGGAACTTAAATAAAAAAAATATAAACTTACTCTTACCTGAAGATGATCGCAACTATCGAAAACGTTTGTAATTATAAATTAAATTAATATAGTAGTGAAAATATCCATACAAACCATAAAACCATACAAAATATATGAATAAGGTCGTAATGATCGTAATGTGTAAACCTCGTACTCTAAATTTAAAATGTACTTGCTTCAAGTTTCCAAGGCAGTTTTTTTTAAGGTACCTACATTTTTGAGTGAATATTAATGGAGCAATTTTATTAATCAAATTAAATAAATTCAAGCAATGGGTTTAATAAGACAGATTATTTATTTTATTTTATCGGAAGTTCGAATACGAATCTCGAAGGTTTTCTACGATCAAGGAAATTGCAAAGATATCTTATGTACGTTTAGAATTCATATTACATGCATGCTCACAAGTATATGCAATCAATTTGGTTCAGCCGCACCGTCAGATCCGTACAAATTTTGGAGACCGTGCTTTCTGTGTTGCGGGTCCGGTGGAGTGGAACAGACTGCCACCCGGAGTGAGGAACTCCAAATCTATGGGCATATTTCGCGGAGCTCTCAAGACGCACCTTTTCAAAAAGTCTTATCCGTGATCGGAGAGGGCCCTTGAGGTGTGACACACACAAAAACGGCGCTCTCTTATCATGTGCAATTAAAAATAAATAAGCCTGATATATATATATATATATAGCTAGTTAAGGTCACATTCAGCATGTATAAGTGCGAACTTACACGTTTCTGCTTGTAGGCATGCATTTTATATCAATCTTAAATGTTCATATATCTTTTCAACTTACATATGACATAGATTTAACGTATAGATAGATTAAAACAAAATTTAATAGAGTATTGTGTAAGTATTTTCCATAACTCATAAAAATATATATATTTTTGAAGTGGGTTTTCCATACAAAAAAACAAGTTTAAGCCTGATTTCTGGTTTAACAAATCTCACGAATATGGCCGATTGTGTTCACGTCATAAGAGATAATAGTTTGATTCTTTCTAAAATTTAACTGAGTTCTAGATTATATACTTTGAGAAGAACTGTTCTTTAGGAATGCAGCTCATTACAGGAAAGTCAAGTGTTGCTCAAACCATCAATTCTGTAACTCCGCCCGTTCCAGAACGCTCTATGATAATTACGTTCGCTTCAATACCTGCTAACCACTGATCTACTATTTCATATACAGCATCTACTCTTCTGTAACATCTACTCATCTAACATGCGAGTAATCTATACGTGAGACCAGATTATCCCTTTACTTTGTATGAATACATTATTCATAGTCAGCTCAGTCCAGAGTCATAATAAAAGAAGAGCTTGTATGAAGAAGGTTATGACTCTGGAGGAAATGAAAGAAGTATGCAAGGATAGAAAGAAATGGCGGTTGATCTGTGATGTTGGCGGCTAGGGTTTGTTAAAGTGAAATTGGTTTTTATGATTTAGTTTTTTATGTCCATGTATATATTGTTATTAATTGATTTAAAAAAAAGTAATTTGTCATGTATGTTCCTTGACTTATAGGTTGTTATGCGGCTGACCACCCATAATATAAAAAATTGGTTCACTTTGCCAATGTCACCCCTGTTTCAGGGAAGGACGGCAAGAGTTGCAGGGCTTATGTTCATTTGAGATTGGGTTTTTATATTGTAGATCCACATGCGTTAGCGCGAAATTATACATGTCTGCTTGTGGGAATGCATTTAATATAAATCTTAAATGATATATATCTTTGCAGCTTAGATTAGATTAGATTAGATTGAAAACGAAGCTTTTACAGTAATAATCTATCTATAATCTTAGTTACACAGATATATTAACATTTAGGAATCATATTAAATGTATATCCACAAGCATATCTACACGTGTAACTTACAAGCACAAAAACCCAAATCGGCGTACCTAAGTTCTGCAACTATTGCCGACTTTCCCTGAAACTAAACATGAATCTCTGAATATAGGGCGAGAAAACGTCACACTTTTATAGGACTACGAACCAATAATAAAATATTAAATTCATTTTAGAAGTTGGTTTTATTTTTTTATCTCATAATATATTGGCTTCCCTTTTCTCTAGCAACCAGGTCATGTGACGTCTCAATTTTGTCTATGTCGAATAATGTTCTGAGTCCATTGGGTCATGTTTTTCTTTTCCCATCCGTACCCTTTTTCACATATTTTCTCTGATTTAATTTCTAAACATGTTCTGATTTACATATTGGCATGTAGGTACTAATTATTTAACATAAAATTTGCGTGCTTTCGGATTCCCTTTCAATCACCTGTAATTTGTAAACTAGCATTTTCCCATCGTATTGTTTATAAATGTATTCTACGTAAAATATATATACACCTATTACATACTTATTTTAGCAAACAACATTGTTGCCATTCGAAAGAAATATAAATCTAAGCTAACTTCACACTACTGAGCTGACTGAATGCTGATAGATGATTAAAGACAGGCTCATTCTGACATTGGAAAGGACAACATGTTTGAAGTCTATTAGAAAAGTTGACTGAAATTGTCATAAGCAACGTACATTAGATTTGCGATTTTTTGTTGTGTCGATCATCATCATCATCATTGGCACGACAACCCGGGGTGGGTTTTGGCCTCCCTCAGCAACCGCTGCCAGCGCTGTCTATCCAACGTCTTCCTCCTCCAGTCCCACATTCCCACTGCACGGCAATCCGCCACCACTCCATCCAGCCATCTTGAACGTGGTCTTCCCACTATCCGGCGTCCCTCCGGGTTCGTGATCACAATCGTCTTCTCCAGGCTCCGATGGTCCATTCGCTGAATGTGCCCCAGCCAATGCAGTCTGTTGACCTTTATTGAGCGGACCACATCAGCGTCCTGGTACAGCTTATACAGTTCGGAGTTATATATTTTTCGCCATATGTTTCCGTCCTTTATTGGACCATAAATACGTCGAAGTATTTTCCTTTCGAAGACGTTGAGAGAGCATTGGTCACGCTTGGTCAGTGTCCAGGTTTCGGAGGCATATGTGAGGACTGGTTTTATTAGGGTTTTGTACAGAGTGGTTTTACATTTCCGTGACAGTAGCCTCGACTTAAATTGTTTTATGAGGCCGAAGTAGGTGTCGATCATAGGATATGATAAATAAGGAATAATTGCCTTTAAGCTATGCTCCAAAACAAGCTTTGCCTGCAGTGATTATTCATGGAGGCCCAGATCCATCATGGGGCCTCATTTCCGTTTTTGATATCGCGAGGAAAGGGGTACGAAAATACAAACTGTATAGCACTTCAACTGCTCATGAGACCGGCCCCCTTACCTGTAAAAATAAAAATTTCGACTCGCCACATGCGACTTCTCCGGGGAAAACGCGGCAAAAAGTTGCACTATATGTGTATCTTAGTAGCGTATAGCAACCTTATCAGCTTCTTTTTCCTGTGCCTCTTCAATGAAGATTGGCGATCATTATAATATCGATTTGCACTTTCGATACTGCGGCACGAAAGAGGGATCATGTTTCTCTTTTGCCTTTTGATGATCATAAGAAGTTCGACTCTGGTATTCATACGATGTAGGACCTTGGCATATGATCCATTCGGATTTTTTAAACATTCGGCGGCAGACCCACATTTCAAAGGCAGTGATTCTGTTCTCGAGGCACTGTGTAAGTGTCCACCCTTACATGCCATAGAGTACAATCGGAAAGATGTAGCATCTCGCCATACGCAGAAGTAACTCTAGTTTTACGTTTCTGTTAGTCAAGATTTGAATGTTTATGATCAGGTGTTCTTGTTTAATCACTTTCTAGATTCTACGCACTTATATGATACATAGACATATATTTACTTCTAGGGCTGGGTTGCCGCGCCAGTGATGATGCTGATGATCACAGGATTACTGACCTGGGTCATTCTGTTTGCGTGCATTTATCTGACATGCGATTTTTCAGACTGAAACTGCAAGTTGCTCCATCAAGCGCCATCGTGCACTTCTCACAGAGATGGTATCGTGGCGCATCCGGTCTCACCGAAACAAAAGGAGAGCCTGCAATTTGTAATAAGAATTAATGATCGAGGAGGACGAGAAATGGTTACTTTGCCTTGGGACAGTGACTGCCAAACTTTTATTCTTTATCTCTACTAAATTTTATAGAACCAAAAAAAAACTTTTTAAACTCTGTTTGATTTTCACTCGATTTATTAATTTTATTTTAGTTAATATACACGAATGAGATGTGGATTCTTTTCTTTAATCTAAGTAGCAAGGATATGTAATCATTTAATATCATGTGTAAGTTCGCGCTTGCTGCACGTGTCCTCAAAGCTGGAAAAGAAAACACTTAAAAACTCAATCTTCAAATTAGCAGAAAACCTGCAACTTTTGCCGCCCTTTCCTGAAACAGTACACATATTCACACCTCAAAAAGTGCTTGTGCGTCGCTTGGTAGCACCAATTTTGCAATCAAAACCCAGTTGCTTTTAGGGTGTATGAACCCTATGTTACCGGTCTTTTATTAAAGGAAGATGAAATGTCCAAACCAGCGAAAAGCATATTTGTTCTGCTGCAGTTCCACTAGGAATGGCTAGAACCTCTCCTCCACTTATTCCTATCCTGACATAGGTACTTCTGATATGCCCAGTTCATTCATATCCATCACTTTTTTCATACATTTTCTCAAAAGATTATCATTTCTTTTTTTTAAATCGGAATACCTTTGTGTGCTCCACTGGTAATCGACTCCGTGACCTTCCGTTCAAGGTTCTGAGCGTTAACCACTAGACTGCGGCCCCTTAGAGTGGTTTTGCGCGCAGTTTGAGAGGCACAATCTTAGACACACTTATAGTCCTGAGCTAGCTCCTGTTCGTGGTAAGTGGTCTACTGGGTAATGGTTCCCGCGCTCCCAGCGTCACGGTTCACATCCACCGGAAGGGAGACATCTAAGATAGCTCAGGAGAGTAGAAAGGGCGCACACCTCACCAAAACATCCACAATAATTACATCTGCCACAGGCAATCAAACTTTATGTAGTGCATTTTAATATCTTAACTTTAATTAAAGGGTTTTTTAATATATTAAAAATATTATAAAATATATTTTCCAGCCTTCCCCTCTTCACATATTTTTCTCTGAATTTATGTAACATGGTCTACATAATAAACATGCACTTATCATATTTAACATTGAACTTGCGTGCTTTCCGATTCACTTTTAATCACCTATAAATTTAAAACTAAAAAATTTCCCATCTTATTTATCCATAATCTAAGTAAAAAATGTACATAAGCCTGTAAGTTTCACATACAATGCACATCCACAACTCACAAGCATAAGCAAACCCTTGTAAGTTCGCACTTACACATGCTGCATGTGAAGATATAAAATAAGACACAAAACTGGAATGACGACGGCAGATATAAAAGCTGCGAATAGAACATAGTGTAATACTTACTACATAGTACATAGTCAGCCTTTCTCTCCATTGCTAAACACAGGCCTTCTTCATATCTCTCCAGGCATCTTTATCCTGCGGCACCTGGATGCAGTCACCAGCAATCCTATTGTTATCGCTTGACCATCGTGTTCTTCCTCTACTTCTCTTGTCCTCACGAGGTCTCCACCATCTAATGATCCATCTTTGTTCATTGAATCTGGCAACATTGTCTGCCCATGGCGACTTCTGTTCTAACCCGAAAGGATTTCTCTTGTAACGTTAATGTGAATATCTCCGCAACTGACATGTTTACAGTTATTGCTGAGAACCGCACATATTCTCAAAGCCATTTCAGTATCCACTCCCAAACCGCAGCATCCAAAACGTATTGTACTGTCAATCTTGGTAGAGACGCCATCTTTGTTATTGTTAACACTTGCAAAGACGTCTTCACATCGTAAAGGCAACTCACATTATTGTGGTCTGAGGTTTTTTATTACATAATTAAAATATCGTCATCTTCAATGACACGAAAACTTGGCTTGGGTCTTGCTTTCCTGTGCCTTCCTTCTCCAGTCCCATCCTCCTACCGCACGGCAGTCTGCCACCACTCTAACCAGCCACCTGAATCTGGGTCTTCCCACTGTCCTGCGCCCCTTTGGGTCCGTCATCACAATCATCTTTTCCAGGCTCCGATGGTTCATTCGCTAGACGTGACCCAGCTTGCTGACTTTTATTGGCCAGACCATATTTTTTGGGCCCATGTTATGTAAATGTAATGTAAAGATGTATCTTTCGAATAAATAAATCAACGTCTTATACCTACAGGTCGTATAGTTCAGGGTTGTATCTTCCTCACCATGTTTATTGGCCCGTAAATATGACGAAGAACTTTCCTTTCAAAGATGTTGAATTAGCTTTGGTAATACGAGTACTTTTTTTGCTTGACCGTCATGAGGTGGGACTTACACATAAAGCTTCCCGAATAAATCTTCCTAATATTCGATTATTTTAACACTACTATTGAAACCCTTTCATGGATTCTAAACTTTTTCTGCAAGGGTTTTTCACGATACACGTATCCAGGATCCTTAGCAACCAATGACAATTTATAAGTTAATCTTAGTAACCCTAGCAACCCAGCCTTGTGATATCACAACTTTTTCCTATCGCATATTTGCGGACTCGAATAAAAATCAACAAAACCTGTACCTATGATCTTTCTTATTTATCAGATTTGTTAAACCAAAAAATCTGGCTTAAACTTACTTCGTTGTATAGGTAAACTGACTTTAAAACGGATTAAAAAGTATGGCATTGTTATGAATAAGGGAGTTTATGTTTTTTACATTTTTACATGGTAGATGGTTTTCCCATGCCTGCCAAGCGTGAAAGATAGTGCTGGCAGCTTTACATAGACATCAATGTTAACACAAGATGTAAAATATAACGTACAACTCCTTTAATTGCTCCATATAAGTATGCGATAGTTGTTGCATAATGCGCCAGCAGAATGGAAATGGTTAAACATTAAATACTACTATTGTTAGGAAGTAATTACCACTAGAATTATTTTTTATTAATTGTTTGAAATAGGATTATAATTTTCCCATCCATGGATTTTATTGTACACGCTTTAATAATTTTATTTCATTTATAATCATTTAACTTTAACATTAGCTAAATCCTGTTCATATTTTTTGTTGACTATTATATGAGGCTGTACAAATCTTTGGTGCACTTTTGGCAATCCTTTTTCAGGGAAGGGTGGCAGGGCTCACGTATCATTATGAATTTCATTTTTCGTGTATTGTTTCTTTGTATGCAATTTTGTACATTATATTCCTCTTATTCCTTGACTTATAGGCTGGTTTGGAGTTGACTACCCAGTACCAATTTGTAAAAAAAAATATTCTAATTTCACCCATTTTTTGGGAGCAACCGACGAGAGTTGCTGAGTCTATGTCTATTTGAAAATTTGGTTTATTTTGCAAGAAAACATGTAGCATGTGTAAAAGTGAACTTACATGTTTTTACAGGAATTATATATGAATCTGAAACTTTTATATATCCATGAAACATAGATAATTAATAGGTAGATGGATGACCAGCTGCAGGCATCGCAAAAATCATTAAAAAAATCTCATAAAAGACGTCAGTATAATTAAAATTAAAAAACAGTTTTGCAACATGACCAAGTTAGAACATGACCAAATTGTAAGATGACCAAATGGTAACATGGCCAAATAATGCATGACCAGTAGGCAAGTCAGCCCACTACCACTTTTTGTTCAAAAGCAATTATATGATTTGTCTATGACAGAATAATTACGAACTGTTTAAATTAATAAATTAAATTATGAAGTTTTCCTACATTGCTTTGCTTGATAGAGGTGATATCAGACGATCGTTTTTTTCTACATAGATCTTCATTGTAAACCTAATAAGTAATTTGACTGTTTTTTCGTTCATTTCTAAATGAATTTTATAGAACAAAACATTAATGGGCTGGTAAGATTTGATTCATCTAAATTGATGGATAAATAATAATACAAAGCAGGATAGAGCAACCAAGAAGAGCTTTCGTTGGGAAGAAAATGTTGCCTAATAAAAGCCTGAAATTAAAGTTACGTCTTCTAATGGTGAGATGCAACATCTTACCAATTATACTATATGGCATGGAAGGGTGATGGTGGACACTAACCCAGTGCATCGATAATAAAATCACTGCCTTTGAAATGTGGGTGTACGTCAAATGCGTCAGATGCTAAAAATCTCCTAAATGCTGAGGCTATTTCCCGTATGAATGCCAGAAGCCAATTCTTAATGTCTGTCAAAAAGCTAAAATAGGTTTATTTCGGCCACGTAATTACAAATGTTAGCTTCTACCTCTCATCACACAGGGAAAAATTGAGGGACCTTAATCAGTGGTTTGGCAGAAGCACAATATCTCCCTTTCGTGGAATAGTATGGAATTTGCCAATTGCTCTGATCAATCTTCACACCAATCTTTACTGAAGAGGCACAAGAAGATGAATTATAAGAAGTACATGGTTGTTTTTCAACTGAAAAATACTCAGCTATGCAAATTATCCATTACCGGAGTTGCCAACACTCAGCTGCAAAAAATTGTACCAAAATTCAGGGGCATCCTGCGTATTATGAATTAATACCTATAACACAAAAAATACTCTCTAGATCTCAAAGAATAAAAAGCGAACCGTCTGATGTATAGATTTTTTACATAGAACAAGTACATGATAGTCCAGACACCTTCACAAGGAGTAATTACTTGCGAAATGTGTATTTTTTCCATCTTCCCACGTCTCACATAGCCCCATAACCCATTACACCTCGCTCCCTCTCTCCGCAGCTCTTGCACATCTCTTCTCTCGTTTTTTCCACCATTGTTTTCCGAGTTATACAATGACGTGTGAACGAGATCTCCTCGGCGGCAATCGAAAAGTTCATCTCAACGCGGCTTTATGGGGCCCATACGAACTGGAGCTCAGCTAAATTTTAGAAACAATCAAAGTATAATTTCTAATGGCGTGAACTCAATCGGAATTATTCGTTGCATGTGTTACAACAGAAATCAGGCGTGAGCCTGCTTACTTGTGTGGAAAAACTGCCTTAAACTGGATTAAAAATACAACCTTTTTATTAATAAAGGGGCATACCTCCACAATACTTTCTTAAATTCTCCCTTTAATCTATAACTTTTAATATATAATTTATGTGTACTAAACTAAAATTTAAAATTTAAATAAAATCCTGAAACTCTCGATAGAATTAATTCCCTGAAACAGAGGTGGCATTGTCAAAGTGAACCAATTTTACAGTATGGCGTCATACCAACCTATAGGCTCATATTTAAAAATAAAATCCGGTCCATAGTCTAGTGCTCAACACTTAGGACTTGTAATTGAAAGGTTGTGGAATCGATTATATGTGAAGCACAAAAAAACATTTATTTTTCAAATATACTCTTCACTGGGTTGAAAATTGACATTTGCCTTTAGCAAAGACCGTTCATAAAAATGCCATAAAAATAAAGAGGCAAAAAAAAGCCCTGCCTTTAATTTCATTTTTTATCTTCATTTTTAAGGGAAGATAACAATTCAAATTAAAAACTCATTAAAAAGACCGCAGGTTGCGGTTTTTATTTTCTTTTGTCAAAATAAGTTTTTTTTTCTACAGGTGGAGCTTAAAGAGTCCCTAAGCTCGATTTTAAACAATTGTAACGTTCGTTGATGCGTCAGCCTTAATCAGGCTGTTCGCATTGAGAAAGTATTTTAGGATAGTTGATGAGTAGCAAGTTGCTGAAAGAGTCCAGGTATAGGTTGTTTGGTTTGAGCCTACGAAATAGGAAAATCCTGGATGCAATCAGTGTTTTATTTAAGTACCTACCTATAGTTGACTATTCTATTGTATTGTTGTTGCAGCTCGAAAAATAGTTATTTTGATTCCCGACAGGCAAAAAAAAAATAAGTTTTCAAATATATTCTTCGTTGTGTTGAATAACTGATTGCAATGTGACAACTGTGACATGCATTTAAAATTAATTTAAAATGTGTAAATATGTACGCAGCTTTGTAACATATTTATGTAGATTACAGATTTTTATGGTATCTGGTATTTACGAGTATCATTCCTTGACTGATAGGTTGGTATGCGGCTGACCACCTATACTGTAAAAAATGTTTTACTTTGCCAATGTCACCCCTGCTTCACGGAAGGTCGGCAAGAGTTGCAGGGCTTATGTTCATTTGAGATTGGGTTTTTTATGTTGTAGGTCCACATGCGGCTTATGTAAGCGCGAAATTATGCATGTCTGCTTGTGGGAATGCATTTAATATGAATCTCAAATGATACATATCTTTGCAGCTTAGATTTAAATTAGATTCAAGTGATATAAGTGTCTTAATTTTTTTCCAATCACTTGCACTTATCTACTATCCTGTTCACTGGAATCGTGTGAAGGTACACTAAGAAACACAAGTTTACGGTCTAATGATCCGAAGGGGAATCCGAGACATACTAAAATGTTACAATTGCACTTCATGATCCTGACCCTTGCGACACAGGGGCTAAGGCTCATTGTCGCCTGAATGATCAGGTTTGAACAGTCCCACAATCCGGAAGCTTGCGTTTCCTTAGTTGGTAATTGGAAATGAGATTAAAAGTCAGCTAGGTTCTTTGAATGGCGATGAAGAATACTACAGGATGATTTCATTAATTCAATGGGATTATATTTTTTCCTTGTACTATTTTTTTTTTAATTCAACGTACATTATTATTTTTCTCCTTGACTTATAGGTTGGAATGAGACTTACCACCCATAATGTAAAAAAATGTTCACTTTTGACCATGTCACCCCTGTTTCAAGGAAGCATGAACTCACACTTGTGTGTATGTGGGCATGCATTAAATATGAATGCAGAATGTTAGTATATTTCTACAACACTCTTAGATGTCTCTTCTGACCATTTGACGCTATTGTCCTTCGTTCTTTGGACTTATCTATAATAATCCATAATCTAAGTTGCAAGGATATATTCATTAAAAGTTTTCAAATGCATGCCCACAAACAATCACGTGTAGTTCCGCTTACACATGCTGAATGTGTACTTACAAATAAAATCCAAACCTCAAATGAACATAAGCCCTACAACTTTTGCCGACCTTCCCTGACACAGGGGTGACATTGGCAAAGTGAACCATTTTTTTACAGTATGGGTGGTCAGCCTCATACCAACCTATATCTAAGTCAAGGAATGGACTTCGTCCTTAGAAAACTTAAAACAGTAGGCAGTTAAGTAGGCACTTACTACACTACTTATATTAAGTTTTTTCACTTGACTGAGACAATCTTTCCGTATTCTAGCGGCTAAAGCTACGGACTAGTAAACGTGAGGTCGTGAGTTCGATTTCCGGCGGAGCACAAAAAACATCGTTGAATTTTTCAAACATACTTTTACCTTTGCTAAAAGACCTGTAATACAGCAACTAGCTCCTGCTTGCTAAATTGGCTAGTGACAAACAACTATGCAGAGGGCTCTTGAGCTGTCATTCTCTCAAAAAAAGCGCTCACCAAATAAATCACCCTAATATTTATTTATCGTCACACTTTTCCTTTCCTACCTGCAGGCCCTTGCTATGAGTCATCTCCACCTGTCTTGCCAACACATGGCTGGGTAGTCTGCATTACATTATGTATACAATAGCACACCTGTGGGCGTGTAATACAAAGTCGCACCACATTTCACGCTCCGGTGCACACAGTTCAACGTTCAAACCCAACGAACTTACTTACTTAAGGAATAGGGCTTGCACATGGGTCTAATGCTAATGCATTAGTTGGTGGGTGGGTGCATGAGCCGCCAAAAAGCACGCATTATCTCACCCTTACCAAGCCGAATAGAACCGTTGGAAGATAGCAGTGCTAAAAGTCTTTAAGCGTTTTCAGGTACCTAAATGACATTCGGGAAATTCATGCCGTTATTGTGTAATGTTTGATAATAATTGTGCGCAAAAATATTATAAGCCATTTAGTGCATAATCAATCACAAATCTTTTGATACTGAAATTAAATTAACCTCTCGGAGCTACAAATATATAATTGTCGGAATTACTTCTTGTTTAATAAACGTGTTTGCCTGAATTCCTGGTTATATAACAGGAATAGTCCGGTCCATTGCTCAGCTGGTAGAATATTGCATGCCATAGTGCTGGGGTTCAGTACCCACCGAGGGTTTCAGAAATGATTCTGTGTTTCGGTGTCCAATATAAATACGGCAAGGTTTACTCAGCCTTCACAAGAAATAAAAATCAATCCCCTCGGGAGAAGAAAAAAACACACTTCAACTTCACGCCTGGCTCTCTTACCGGTGAAAATAAATAGGTTCAATGCGTAAGTTAAAATTAAAAACCTGACAAAAAGTAATCGACATTGTGCAACTGAGTGCTCGTAAAATCGAATTTTCGGGCCGTATCTAATGTTAAAGTGTTATAAATGTTTGTCTGTCAGTTAACCGCGTTGATCATTGTAGTTAATTAGGTTTTGCATCATTAATACAGTGATTAAGCTCGCCGTTAATCACACCATTAAAGTAGAGCCCATGCCTAGCTATTTCTAATTTGAATACCATTGTACCGGACTATGAGTATGACCTCGGAAGTCTCGCAAGGCATTTGTTTTATATCGCCTTCATTTAAAAACCATCATCATCATCATCTTTGTAACTGTGTCTTTGTCGTTGGGTGGCCAGAGACGCCGCAGATCTTCCTCCGTTTTGATATGCCATCCAATCACAGTTCACTAATCTCATTGAAATAAATAAATGAATGAGGGATGCTTTGTTTATAGACCGCTGTTTTTTTGTGAATAACACCTAAAAAGCTCTTATGCGAGCTTGGTCGTCGCTGTTGAAAACGACAATTATAAAGAAAGACGCAGTTATTGTTAGACTTACCTTTGGTGACTGACAAATAATTCTTGGAAGATACAGTAATAAAACATTAAAGTTTAATAATTCACGGACCCTATATTCTGAATTATAAAGAACCCAGGAAACCTTAAATGATAAAAATCTTTTCTGAAATTAATTACGATGTAAATATTTATTTTTTGGAAGCGTTGAGATATCAGTAAATAAGTAAAAGGCGTGTACGCAGTACAGGACACACGTTCATACATATGAGAGATCTGAAGCGTTTATAAAAATGCATTATTCTTTTCATTAACCGAGACAACGTGAGAGAACTTCTATGATTAACGGACGTCGGTTTCGGTTTTGTGTTAAGTTATCAATTTTAACCTTAAAACTCAACCGTAGAGTTTATTGTATAAATTTATAGAAACTAAAACAACGCCGGTATTGAGCGTTTTACTATCCATACATTTTTGATAAAACACTATGTTAAAGTTTTCTCTTTATTCTGCGTTAACTTTTACATTAACTGAACATCTTATTTCATATCAGTAGTTCAAAAACAAATCAAGAGCACCGTGTGATCTTGGTCGTCGCTATACAAAGCTCCAATACGCAATAAATAAGATTCAGTTGCTATAAGGCTAGATGGATCTTTTTGACTAGTTTTTATAAGGTTCATTTTTTTTATATTTGAAAATTAAATGTTTTCTACAAGAAAATTCAACCCACTACCTTCCGATTCAACATAATTCCGAAGAGTCAACCACTAAACCACGGACCGGTCAAAAAGGAATAAATGGGTTTGAAAACACATAAAGAAATTATTTGATCTGAGGGCGAATTGGTTTAAAATTGAATGGACACGGCGAAATTCTCTTCAGTCTAAAAAATGTGAAATGAGGAAACAGCTAATAGCAAGAGTTACAAGGTTTTTGTTTTTTTGAGTTTGCTTAAGTTTTTTTATTTTGTAAGTTCACATGCGGCATGTGAAAACGCGGACCATGACATGTTTTCTTGTGGGGCTGCATTAAATATAAATTTTCATTACAGATTATAGAAGTTGTACATATTTTTTAGGCTTCTCGTTCCCAGAGTGTGCAAACTTTATTTATTTCATAATCACTTTCCGTCCATGCTTCACTTCTATACGTTCGAATCGGTACATTAAACTTTTTAATTAATATATTTTATAGAAAAGTAAAAACAAATAAATTAGCTACAACATTTTTACGATAAAATATAATCGTTTACGCTAGACCTTATTTTCTCACAGAAGGTTTTTGCTAAAAGCTTGTTTTATGATTATTGCGATTACCTCAGACCTTTTAAGCCTTAGGGTCAATTCACTTTTAATACCGCATGGGCTAATACCTTATAAGTAGGGACTGGAAAATTTCGCGATCGCGATAAAACGAATTTATTCGCGAATTTTGATGTTTTTACGCGAATAACGCGAAATTTGAGGTTTTACGCAAATATCGCGAATTTTCGTACTTTTGGTAGAAATTGTGCGAAAAGTTGCTATGTGTCGCTTCTGCAACGCAACTATTTTGTGAGAAAGAAAAGATTCCTGTGAAAACCCTTTGCAAGGTGTAAAGCACAGAAAAAATAGTCGGTGTTATAGCCGAGGGGGCCAAGTGAGCTGATGTTTCAACGTTGAAACACGCTAGAACGCTAGACGCGGGGTTCGATCCCCGCCTTGGTCATTTGACCATAAATTTGACCCTAGTTCAACAAATGTAATTGGGTAATTATAAATTAATAATTAATTAAAATGAACAATACTCGTAATGAATTTTTCATTAATGATATTAATACCTGTTTCTGACCAGGCAGAGTAGGTTGGTGAATTGCATTCCTATTCACAAATCTATTTTATTAAAAAAATAAATGATAAGCAGAACTATCCTGGACATCCAAACAGACTTGAATCGTGACATCAATGAATTAGGAAATACATCAAGGAGTGAAGCTGCTGCTGGATTAGCCAAGAGCACAACTTGAGGCTTTCATAAAAGCCAACATCCCTCGAAAAAATTAGATAACCCTCATCTAGAGAGACTAAAATTTAATATTTTAAAAGGATATTGCAGGGTATTCGAAGTGCCATTCAAATATTAATACTTTTTTAAATCAATGGTTTTTTGTAAGTTGTAACTCGTATTGATTCAGATGATGTTTATTCATTGTTTTTGAAGGTAAATATTGATGTTTATATAATAAATTGTAAATATTAGTAAAATCTATAGTTTTGCAATTACATAAACCTTTATTTCGATCAAATCAACCCTAAAAATTACACTGAATCTCCCCGTTTATCATAAAAAATAACGCGAATTTCCCTGTTTTTGATCAAAAATAACGCGAATTTCCCAAAAAAATAACGCGAATTTCGCAAAAAATAACACCACTTTTTTCCAGTCCCTACTTATAAGTGTTTCTGCACTTGAGTGCAGCAAGTGTGACTGTTCTCACGGGGTGGCTTGGCAAAACTAATGTAAAATTAAAGATTCAACTTTTCTCCTTAAACAAACCAAAGAATTAAACATCGATTCTTCCCACACACAAATTTGTGTCTTATTTGCCTTGATTTCAATTTTCAATCTGTAATCCAGACGAAAAACTTCATATCGGTTCTAGTTCTTGATTTTGAAAATTTAATGTATTTGTGTTGCATCGGGAATCGACCCCATGACCTACCGATCCGTGGTGTTAACCACTAGCCTTAGGACCGGTCATATTATTATCTTCATACTTCAGCATCATTTCTTGTACCAATAATAATAATAAATGGAATATATATAGCGCTTTTTCGTGAGTTGAGGCACTTCGAAGGCGCTTTGTAAAAGTATTTCAGTCCTCTCTTAAAGAGTGCCTCAGTCCACAGCTCCCTTAGAGTCACAAGAAGCGGCTTTCATTCCATCAGAGCAGCAACACGAAAGGCTCGATCGGCAAACACCGTCATCTTGTCTCTGCGTGGCAGCTGGAGCAAACATTAATTGTATTGTGACCTTTGGATTAGTGATTACTGTTCCCCCTAAAATCTACCTATGGTTAAGACATAGTCTTCCCCTCTGACTCTATATAAGACCGTCCTGAGTGTCCGTCACGCCTGGAGTCCGATTCCCACACATTGTCTCCCTCCCCGACTCCTCTCTAGTCCGACTAGCATCGCTTCCATATGCATGAGGTGTTCTGTCCACTCACACTAACCTTTACAAACAACACAATGAATATTATAATTATACTCAAAAAGTATCAAATATAAGATGTGAACGCACTGCAGGCCAGTCACTTGAGACATAAAATTTACGTTAGGTCAAAATGATTGCAGTTTTCTGATTTTTTATAATGTTGCTAGGGAAGTAATAATAATCCTTTTTTTTTCTAGCACACACAATCCACCTTATTCATAAAATGATTTTTATTTTAAAACCAATATAAAGTCGGTTTTGCCATACTGGTTACAAGCTGGTTAAACTCTGGTTTTGGGTTCAACCAATCTAATGAATAAGGCCGAATTAGTTTAAATTCAAATAATATGAAAAAAAAAAAATAAAGTATATCTAAAATAAATAGTCGATGTAACAATAGAGCTAAGTATAGAATTGTGTATGGAAGACTGGGGTCTAAGCTGAATGTGTTTCAAATCGGAACTAACGGTGCCATCTTGTAAAACATCACTTTTCTTACAGAAACTGGCTCTTGCTTGAGAATTGGCGCTTTTTAATGCGATGACCAAGCTCGCACATGGCTCTTGAGGTGTGATTCACACAAAAGCAGCGCTTTCCGAATAAATTATCTTAATATTATTTTATTATCATGTTCAGCGTAGACGTGCAGGTACATAAAATCGATTGCAACTTTAAAAAACTGAATTAATGAAATATTTGGATACTGAAAACATCAGCAGTTCTTTCCAAGCTACAAACTTTTCTTTTTTGTTTTAAACTACTGATATCTATCCTATCAACATACCAAAATATGAGAACACTGCGATTACTGCGAACCTACAGTGTTCCTGGCGACTGGCCTACTTAGTCTGAATGAGTAATGGATTATCCCATAATCTGTAACACGAGCTCTCCACAAACCCCATTTTCGACACATGCTCTTAGGCTCAAGCTCATCCAAGAACCGTGTGATCAACTCATGAAGACGTTACGAAATATTGTATTTAAATAAATTACCATTTCAGTATTAACTTATCTGAGTTTTAACATAATTTAAAGTAAATTCAACATGCCCGTGAAATTGTTAATTCAACGTAACCTGTTCTACCGTTAAAATTAATTTGAAATGTACGTAATCTTTGTTTATCACGGATCAAGTTTGTATTTATATACTTCTAATTTGTTGCAAAGGTAATGTTTATATACTTAGGATTCATATTTAATACACGTCCACAAATAGGCACGCGTAAGTTTGCGCTTACGAGAAGGCATGTTCCACTTACAATGGATGAACATAAAGTTTGCAAATCTAGCAGCCTTTCTATAAAACAGCGTTGGCATATGCAAAAGTATACTAGCCTTAAAACTTTTCATGCTCCTACAATCTTTGATCGCGAGTAACAACAATTATTTCTGACTATTAGGTTGTGCTTCTTGGACAAAGAAAAGACATGTCTCCTCATGACGTCTTGATACGAAACCTTGAGAAACTCGTTTGTCTCTACAACACCGTTCGTACAATCCGTTTTTTTTATTTCTATTCAAAAGTGAACCTCTTTTTACATTATGGGTGGTCAGTCTCATACCGACCTATAAGTCAAGCAACAAAAATAATGTAAGCTAACAATATTCCGCTATTGGCCTTATTTTTTTCAATATTAATGGCAAATTCAATATTACTTTTTTATTTATAAGACCTGCGAAATATTTTTATCCTGAGTATAAAGCATTTTCTGTAATGTAAAAAATGAAAATGTATGAAATATACGACGGCACTACAAGTGAGTGATTTAGTTTTCATACAGTATTTCGATTTACGCAATAGAGGAACGTTTCATACTCGGGCTACTAAACGCTATCTTATACGAGTTTATATCCCAAGGCAGTACAAAGCTTAAAAAAACTAAATTTAATGCGTACGAAAAGAGATAAAAATAATTATGGCCAGAACATATAATGTATTTAACGTTGAATATTTTAAATGGACTTTTGTGTTCAAATATCTATAATTAAAAATAATGACTAAACAGCGTCATTAAAATGCCTAGATACAGTCTAAAATTAAGGCTTTATGCCTTGTCACTTATTTATTTATTTATATTTACCAACGAAAAAGTAATATTTAATTTACTGTACATTTTACTATTGTTGGTTCCCGCAAAGTCAAGGCATGTCTACGGGCCATAATCTATAATGTAACTTCATGAAGCCCATCGCAGACATAAGCGAAACATCTGGAAGCCGATAGACCACGGCAACAGATTCCGGAAAGTCTCTTAGGTTTTTTTTAGAGGATCGAAATTCACCAACCTATTTTTGCCTGACTAGAAACAGGCACTTGTATCATCAATTTTTATTTTTAATGAAATTTGAATTCCTTACTACCCTATGAGATCTGTTGAACCAGGGTCAAGTCGTCGATACGGGACTCGAACTTGTGCTTATTTCAAAAACGCTAATTCGGTAGACAACGCCTTATCCGCTTGACCATAGAGTCGACAGTATTTGTTTAATTCTTGAAGCGATTAGTATGGCTTTATGCTTTTATGTAGGTTGAAAAAACTGTTGATAATAATATAAATTATTAAGTAGGCACACGGACGGAACCAGTGTTCCATGGACCAAAAAAATGCTTTTTATAATAATCAAATTAATAAATGTAATCTCCCACGTGTCCGTTTCTACAGACATACATGCGTGGGCGGGTGCGCGTCTATGAATAGACAGTAAAAAAACGTAACTAAGCTACACATATAGTGTAACTTCCTGCCGCGTTTTCTTTGAAGGGTTTGCATGTGGCGGGTGGAACCTTTTACGTTATCCAAAGTAATAAAATCGGGATAGAGGAAGCAAGAGGAGCTTTATAAAAATAAAAATGTTGACTCACAGAAACCTCAACTCTTTGAATAGTAAGTTTTGTTAAAGAATCCTGTGTAAGGGACACCCTAGATTTCAGAGAATCTTAAAGTCTGGAATCTGCTGGATTGCCGCAAATGTGGTTTTAGTGAAGCTGCGGTTGATGTCGTGATTTGTAGCAGATGTGTTAGCCGTATTGTGTTGTGTCTTTGTTTTGAGAGACTGAAAGAAAGTATTGATTGATATTGGCTTTTTATTTATTTATTTATTTTTAAAGACACCAACAGAACAGGCTCAAATTGGGGTGGGATCACAGATAGCGGTAGCTCGTTGTATAAATGGGCAAATAGGGAAAGGAATGAGTCGTGAAAATAACAATTTTTCATAGTTTTTAGTTGCTACATCAGTACATCTTTCTGATTGTACGGTAGGAGGATGGGACTGGACGAGGCTTTGGACACACAGCGATGGCTGCGGTTTTTCAAGGAGGCCAACATCCATCCCGGATTTTGGTGCCAGTGATATATAATTGATAATGATTTAGTCTTTGAATAATATTGAATGGTTTGACATATTATAGCAGAAGTTAAGAATTATTTCGATTTTTTTTTTTTAATGTTGCAACATTAGTCTTAACGACCAATATGGTTATGCGATGAAATGTCCGAGGTGCGTAACATATTATACATTATCTAACATCTATTATATTGCAAATAAAACAACTCCCACCTACGATCTCTTTTTGTATAAATAAAGTAGAACCTCGATTATCCGAGCTATTGTGACAGTGGCTACCTCTGTTAGTCAGGAGCACGAATAGTATCTACGGACTTTATAAGCATGCTTTAAATAAAATCGTATTTAAAACAGTAATGGCGGATACAGTGGGTGCCATTGAGGTGTTGGTCGAACAGGAAAACACCCTTTTCAATCAAAAGTGAGAAATCAAACGTGGAATGATCACAATGTCTAAGAACTATCCATTTTAGTATGAGATTGGAGAATACCCACAGTATTTCCACGTTTATATTCTAAAATCTGAAAAGTCTTTACCCTTCGTATAAAACATTCCCTATACATTATCTACTGTGGATACATACACTGTTGAATGCTTAAACATTCCCTCAATCGCGTAAATAAAAAATATATAGAAAATCCCATTGAGGTATTATTCATAGAAGATACATCGTTTTTTTTTATTTCGAAGGGATGTAAGGGATGTTTGGATGTTAGCACTCACTAATCCGACGCGTCCAAGAGTCTGGAATTTTCTAACACAGTAAGCACTGTCCTTCTCTATAATCCGGCTGGTTTTGATCAAAGATCGGAATACAGAGCGCGCTGCACTATTCGTTATCGTTCAATCGAGGGGAATTGACGTAATGCTTTATACTTAGAGTTGTAGGTATCTATGGAAAAGGTACAGGAATCGCTTTTCATTGCGAAAGTCAGTCGATGAACGCTTTCGTGTCAGTATTCTGTATTCTGTATTCTGTATTCTGTATGAGTATGAGTATGAGTATGAGTATGAGTACATGTGTAGCTCGTTAGTCTCTGTGTTGCGGTTTGTGAATGGACTCGCGTGGGAAATCACTTCCGCTGCGTCGCCGAGCTATAGCTCAAACATGGCGCCTGCTAAACCAACTAACAGAAAAACAACCAGGTAGACACGCTCTCAGATGCGGGGAAAGTCATTTACTTACTAAACAAGTGTGTGAGCATGAAGGCAAGTCTCTTTCAGCTCCATCCCTCAGGTTTTACTCCCAAACAAAGGGTTGGAATGCTTGCCGTACGCATGGCTGCCTTTATCAGTGAAAATAAATATGTTCATTTCACTCGTTGAGACATTGCAGTGAGAAGTTAAATTGCATTATAATTGCACCTTAGTTACGTTTTTTTTCAGGCTTACGGCAGTTTGCATTACCACTTTTGAATTTTACCAATGAATGTGTTAAAGAGAAATGCAAGTTTAAAGAGGATGTGAAAGATAAGATGCAAAAGGAAGTGATGATATGGTTTGGGCATGTATAAAGAATGGATGATGAAAGACTTACAAAGTGTTTATACAGAGGAAGTTTGGCAGGAAAAGGTGGTAAGGGAAGACCGAGAAAAGTGTGGCTTGTTCAGATTTCAGGTGAATGTGAAATTTGAATGTGAATGTGAATATTCAGGTGAATGTGAAATAAGGAAATGTATGAAAAAGGTGATGAAGATAAATTAATTTAAAGAGGTATGCGAGGATTGGAAGACATGGAAGCAACTCGAGTCACTCCTAGTGGAATAGTGGCAGAGTTACAGTTACAGTTTTGGATAAAAACGCATTCCCACTGCCTACATGTACTTTTTATCTTATATATTTGGTAAATAATTCGTCGTTTAGGTCTTGCGCCTACCAACTTTCATGAACGCAACCCGCCGTACAGTAAAGCAAACAAAAATGCGGGTTGCCTTGCTTCAGGCGTAGAGTATTCGGGTTTGTCCACGCGTCGATGTCTTTCTCGTGCGGTATACAGAAAACACCAACGAAGCAGAAAGCTCGAAACTTAAACACTGGGTTTAAAATATCAGCACCTATTAAATCATTTTTAAACTTAAATAATGGTTAGCTGTTACCAAATTGTAACTTACAAATTCAATTTATTGTAAAATATTCGAAGCGCACGTTATTGAGTACAAGAACAACCCGAGTGTAAAAATACGACATAGATTTCATAATTTGGAAATTGAAAAAGGCTTCCTTGCAACTAAAAAACGCAACTAAGCTACACATATAGTGTAACTTCTTGCCTGCGTTATCCCCGAATGGGTCGCATGTGGCGCTTCGTGACCTATTTATTTTTACAGGTAAGGGGGCCGGCCTCACACCAACCACTTTCAGTTGAAGTGGGGGTTTCCCAGCTCCCGGGGGGCTGGTTCTCATTTCTTGTGAAGGCTGAGTAAACCTTTGAGATCGAACCCTTGCTCTCGGCATGGAATGCAAGCATTCTACCAATTGAGCTATCGACCTTTTTACGAGCTTGATCGTCGTCGCTACAAAGCGCCAATTCTCAAGCAAGACCCAGTTGCTGTAAGGCTGGATGGACCTTTGGTGACCGGTCATTGGTAAACGTTTTATGAATTTTTCAACCCAGCGAAGAGCAAATTTGAAAATATAAATGGTATATTTTTTGTTCTCCGCCGGGAATCGAACCCACAACCTTCCCATTCAGAGTCCGCAGTGTTACCACTGAGCTACGGACCGGTCATTGCCATATTCGAAAAAAGATTTTCAATGTATTTTACGAGAAAATATAGCAAAGAAAATAAACCTCTGATCTTTATGAGCTGTGTCAAGACGTTGGTGTGAGCAGGTCAATAAAAGTCAGCAGAATGAATTGCCTGGGGCCTCTGACTATCACAGCCTGGAAAAGATGATATTTGTGACAGACCTTCAGGAATAAGTGCCGCCCCCCTTACTTGTGAAAATAAACAATTCCACATGCCACATAAAAAACGCAACTAAGCTACACATATAGTGTAACTTCTTGCCTGCGTTATCCCCGAAGGGGTCGCACGTGGCGCTTCAAGACCTATTTATTTTTACAGGTAAGGGGGCCGGCCTCACACCAACCACTTTCAGTTGAAGTGGGGGTTTCCCAGCTCCCGGGGGGGCTGGTTCTCATTTCTTGTGAAGGCTGAGTAAACCTTTGAGATCGAACCCTTGCTCTCGGCATGGAATGCAAGCATTCTACCAATTGAGCTATCGACCTTTTTACGAGCTTGATTGTCGTCGCTACAAAGCGCCAATTCTCAAGCAAGACCCAGTTGCTGTAAGGCTGGATGGACCTTTGGTGACCGGTCATTGGTAAAGGTTTTATGAATTTTTCAACCCGGCGAAGAGCAAATTTGAAAATATCAATGGTATATTTTTTGTGCTCCGCCGGGAATCGAACCCACATCCTTCCCATTCAGAGTCCGCAGTGTGACCACTGAGCTACGGACCGGTCACATGCGATCCGTTTACCGATTTAGCAACCCGCATTAGTGGTTTAGCGAGTTGCATTTCCTAGTGTTGACTTTTCACCTCAGTAACTTACTTTTTACATTGACTATTAACATGCTTGCATACTTGTTGCCGATGTATTTAAATGATTATTCTTTTCTGATAAATCTTCCCCTTTTCTCAGCATCTTGTAAAGTCAGTGCCAACCAAATGTCTCTGTTGGTTGCCAACCTCTTGTAAGGGCAGTGCCTTGTTGTCCCAGCCATCTGTCTCTTTTGGTTGCCATCATCTTGAACTGCGAATTAGGACGAGACATCCAAGAGCGGCTTCAAATCCTGCAGTATGCCGTGCTTGGGCGACCTCTTGTTCGTGTCAAAGATTTTGCAAAGAAAGGTGCTATGTCTAATCGAATACCCTATCATTTTGGTTTTCTTCTTCAAAATGTGACTTATAAGCTCTTTTTTTCCTTCTACGTTCTGCAACAAATTTCCTTTAGACTTTCTTTCTACACATGATATCTTGTTCATATTCTCTTACATCTACTTCTCAAATGCCTCTATTCAGTCCTTTCCGTATTTCTGAATGTTTCTCTTTCCTCTTAAGTGTAATAATGATAAAAATAAGAATTTTAAGTCGTCGTGGAATAGAGAGATTACGTTGGCATGCCCTCCTTTTGGCTACTTAAATTAAATAGCTCCCTATCCTAGTAGTCTCTGCGCATAATGGGTCAACTATTCCTCTAATAACACGGCTTACTAACAATAACTACTTCCGAAACATTCCAACACATTCTCATATCAATTCTTTAAAGTAGATTTAAACCAGACCAGTAGACGTTTGACAACTTCAATGTATCTGTTCTTGAGCATACTCTAATTCTTTATATTTTTTATTTAGATCTGTCAATCTGTGAGTCACAAAAAAACTGATAGATCCTGAGACGAGGACGACCAGCATCATTTCACTTTTTAGGTCTTCCAGCTGTGCATTGAACTATTGACATCTCATCAAGGCATACTGATATGATTTTAAAGTGATCATAATTGTAACTATAACTGTGTCGCCATATCCCTAGGGGCATTTAGAGTCTCTGGAGAGCTGCCTCCATTGCTTCCTATCCCTGCATACCTCTTTCAATTTATTGATTTTCTGTATTCATTACATTTTCATACATTTACCTATCTTACATTTGCTTAGTATATTCCATTTAAAATACAAACCAGCCCGTCGTTTTGGCGTTTACACACGGTTCTTCACATAATCTCTTCTCAGGGTTTTGGTTGTGCATAAATCGTTTTTTTTTAGTTAGATACTACATTTACATTCAAGCTAATCTCTTTACTATTTGAAGAGATTTACGAGGTAGTTTTTTTTTTATTGTAACTTGTATAATTCCATAGAAAAGAATCGAACTATTTACATTCGGTTAATATATATTGCCTTGGCGTGACTCCGCTTTCCTATGTACAATCATTAAAATAAGGTGCCGCTATTAGTATAAAAATCATCGTCTACCCTGATAAAACGATCGTGTAAAATTGCGTGTGGGGAATAAATATTCCACTATAATGTATTTTAAGTATTTTACCAGATTAAGAGGTAACTTATCTGTTGTCTATCCTGGACACTAAAGACAACTTTCCACTTGCACACTATCCACATCTGTTTCACGCTTTGAATCTCTTGAAGACATATTGGATGCTATATTTTACACGATGACACATTAGATTAAAATAACTCAAGTTTACAAATCCCTTACAATTACACGCCATTCTGCACCTTATACTCACCGTCCCGAGATCTTTTTTTTCCACAGAGTGTAAAAGTAGCTTAAGACCATTCAATTCTACTTAGTTTATAAATCTTTTTTAGCTTCAAGCTATTATAATCCTTATTTTTACGTAATTTAGAACATTTTTCCATGTATTGTTAGTGTCTCTTAAAACATTTTGGCTTTGAATCGACTATTTTAAGATCAACCTATTACAGCTCTTATTTACGTGAGTTTAGGGTTTATTTTTGTAAAGAGTGTAAGTGTTGGTTCGTTCGTTTTGTTGCTGAGCAGTGAGGATGACCTTTTCTAACCCGTTGTATCAGAAACGTGAACTATACTCTATGGGTGATTGCTACATGTGGCATTGAAACCTTTAACACATAGACGCATCTCATCCTATTTTTAAGGATTTATGTGCGTAAGCTTTATAGATTTCAGAAAATCTGGAGATAGAATCAGTCCGGTCGATAACTCAGTTGGTAGGGTGTTGCATGTCAGAGCGCTAGGGTTCGATCACCACCAAGTGTGTCAGAAATAATTTCTGTTTCGTTGTTTATTTCAAACCTCAAATAAAATTTACGGCAAGGCTTATTTCACAAGAAATGAAAACCGGCCTCCTCGGAAGCAAGAAAACAAAATGGTTATCGTAAGTCCCCTCACGTGTGAAAATAAAACGGTTCCAGTCGTCACGTGCGACCCTTCGTGGGGCATTTTGGCAAGAAGTTGCTCTATATTTGCTAGGCATACGTTCTTCCTCGCGTAAATGTTGCGTTTATGTCATTTTTTATTCAGGAGTTTTGTGTGGAATACTCTCCAGATTTCAAAAAATCTGGAAGTCTACATGACTCTTGTTGGAGTGGCGCAGAGGTGGTGGTGTTAATTAATTCCTTATTTCCAAGTGCACCTGCAGCATGTGTAAGCTCGAACTTATCCATGTCTTCTTGTACAAGTGCATTTAATTGGTATCTTAAAGGTAAATAACAATAGCATCTTTGCAATTTAAAATATTAAAGTGTGAAAATAATTGAACAGCTTTGATCACGCCCATGGCTTACTAGTCTCTAACAATGGCTGTATCATACTTTAGTTGTAATCTATAACTCATTGTGCTACATCTCATACCACTCTGAGGCTGATCTTCTTCAGCACGAGTGACGTGAGAGGACCACATGAACACAGCACAGCAAGAAGATGGCTGTCAGAATCAATTTTACAACAATAAAAAATGAAAACGTATGGGTACTCATATAATATCTAAAATATTAATGATTAACAAAATAATGGTATTTCATCTTCCTACTTCATTACATAATACGAAGAACAGTTCATAATGTAGTGGGTAACGCATCGGATGAGTATTCGCAAGGTAGTGAGTTCGATTCCAAGCGTAGCTCAAAATATATCATTTAAATTTTAAATATGATTTTTGTGTGGCGACCTGGTGAACTGGTCACCAAAGCTTGCAAAGGCTCTTGAGGTGTGATTAATGCAAAAAAACCTTCTTTAACATTTACTGTCTGTATATCTCAATCCTTCACAATTTCACGACCATTATTCTAACTGCAAATCGTTAATTTCCACACATTGCTTTTAAAATGCTTACGCTGATCTTAAACGTGAAGTTGTATACTTGGCGTAATGTCTCACAGTGCCTTATGAGTATGAGAAATGACTTCATAGGCTTTGATTGAAATTAATCTCTCGAAGGCTGAGTTAACCATAAATTCTAATCATCTCTCATACATCTCATGTGACGTGCCCTCACTACGCTGCTGTGGGAATGTTTTGTTAATTATTTTATTTGTTATACTGAGTACTAGATTTTTAATTAAACAAATATATTGTTAACAGTTTTTATATAATTTAGAAAATACAAAGACGCGGAAAGCTTTCTGCTTAATAGAGATAAAATGAGATAAAATTAATTGTATCCATAATCTAAGTTGCAAAGATATGTGAACATTTTTAAAATTCATAAATAATGCACACGCTTGCAAGAAGACGCCCGTTAGTTCGCTCTTACACATGCTGCACGTGTGCTTACAAAATAAAACATAAATTTTCAATAAATAGAAATCCAGCAGTTGTTGCCGCATTTCCCAGAAACAGAAGTGGTTTTGGCCTCAAGGAGCAAGAAAACCACGTTTAGTGTAAGATTACGCTTCCATGCCTGTGAAAATAAATAGGTGTAACTTGCCTTATCCGAAACTTTTGTAGACAACGCGGAAAGATGATGCACTTAATTTATTTTAGCGCGCGTGACATTTTTTATTTTTTTTATTTCCAAAATCCACCTCAGAGTGCTTAAACCAGTTTTAAACGTTAAATATATTTTATGGTACTTATCGCCGTATTCCATTTATTTGCCTTTTTTATATAAAACCAAAATGCTTATTTTGTTTCAAATTGAACATATTGATATCTACTTCGAATCCCGCCGAGGCGAGGGTGTCAGAAATGATTTCCCGTTTCGGTGTTTGTTTCAAACCCCAAAATAAAAATGCCGGCAAGGTTTACTCAGCCTTCACAAGAAATGAGTACCAGTTCTCTCGGGAGCTGGGAAACCCCCACTTCATCTGAAGTGGTTGGCGTAAGGCCGGCCCCCTTACCTGTAAAAATAAATAGGTTCAACTCGCCACATGCGACCCCTTCGGGGATAACGCGGCAAGAAGTTACACTATATGTGTAGCTTAGTTGCGTTTTTTTTTTAGTTGCGTTGCGTACTTTAGTTACTTCTTTAAATAAACTATTCACTTATAAAGGGTCAGAAATAATGGAAGAAGAGGAAGACAGAACTGCTTTAGGAAGATGTTCTAGTCAGGAAGTTTTTTTTACGATAATTCTCACTAAGTACACTAAGGTGGGTACAGAGAACACACCTATATAAACATCCACCTTTCGTCCGCTAGCAATACCAAGAAAACACTAGCCTTTCTTTAGTTCACAGTTTACTCGTAGGACAAAACTTCATATTTGAACCCAACTATATATTTTTATTCTTTTTCATGATTTAGATATTTTGTATCCGCGAGTCACAAAAAAATCATATCGGTTCATGGATCCTGAGATGAGGACGTCCAGCCATCTTTCCACTTTTTAGAAGGTCTTCCAGCTGGGTGTTGACCTGTTGCCATCTCATTAGCTACGGTGTGTGCTTCCATGGCTCATTCTGGAGACACGATCTCTCAGAAATTGCCTCCTGGATCTGCTCTATTGCGCTGTCAAATGCACACGGCACAATTTCCAGAGACAAAAAATTGTGACGTCAAACTTAAGGAAAAGGCCAACTAAATATTTTGTTCCTGGTTTCTAAGGATTGTGTCGAATCCATTGATCGTGAAAATGAAAATCAGTTGATTTTTTTAAATTAACATTATGTTTGTATTTGACACTTAAAGCCTATTCTTTCTTGATATTAATTTCTACAGCCTCATATGTTGATACGTTTGTTACAAATTTGAATGTTTTTTTTACAACCAAAACTCGCTAGTTTTCTTGCTGGTGTGGGCGTTGCAATCTTCTGGTAGCTGTTTAGTGTTCAGTGTTCCATACTTTATTTTTATTGTACAAAAAATGTCACATCAACAATATAACACAGCATGAGATCAAACTTCCTATACCTACCTATCGACTGATCGGTAGTCTAGTGGTTAACGCTTTGAAAACGTTATCGAAACGTAGCGATTTCGATTCCCGGAGGAGTAGATACACATTACGGAAACCGGTTGATTATTTAATATGCTTATCGCTGGGTTGAAAAATGCATCTACTTTTAGGCCTTTACCCACGACAGGTTACCAAAGTACATCAACTGAGTCTTGCTAGGGAATCGGCACTTTTTGTAGTGACGAACAAATTCGCAAAGGGCTCTTGAGGTTCTTATAAAAAAACATACTCTTTGGCGTTGAACAGACTCGTGCCCTCCTGACTTTGGGTACGACTCCGTCGGAACGTTGTATTCCACGGTTAGAAAAATAAATATAATTTTATTCTCTACAAAAATTCTAGCTACCGTTGTTCTTTATAATGTAGGTATTTAAAGTATTAACACCACGCGATTTAAAAAGTTATCTTCGTTGAACTTTATGAGTACTCAAAGTTTAAACCTAAAAAATGTGATGTTGTGATCTAGGCATAACTGTTTCTGCATTATGTGTCGGGTCTATGTTATCCAACTACGCCTTCCCAGTGTCTTTGACTTCCATCGCTCTAGTGATTCTGATAGTCATCTAGAAACCTAATTAAATCGTGATTGTAAAGGTGACATAAGACTGTTAGCTTCCACCGGATAAACCGGCCGTAGAGAACTTTTTTTATTTTCAGGCAGACACGCAACTTAGCTGCACGTATATTGTAGCCTCTTAAAGAGTTCCTAAGGCTCACAGAAATATATTACAGACTTTTAGAAATATGTTGGGTCCCATGATCTTCTTGGTACTGTTTTGCAAGTTGAGCCGGAAAGGACCGAATGCCAAAAATTCTATCAAATGAAAATCGTCGACGGACGAAGGGAGGAGGGAAGTAAAAACAAACTCTCAATTTCAAAATATGTTGGTATGAGGCTGACCCTCCATGCTGTAAAAACTTGGTTCACTTTTGCGAATGCTACCGCGGTTGCAGGGAAAGGCGGCGGGAGTTGCAAGATTTCTATTCATGTGAGGTTTGTACGTACACGGTTGTACGTCATGGTTGTACGTACACATGCATGATTGTGTAACCGCAAACTTACATGTGCCCTTGTGGGGAAAAATTAAGTATGAGTCTTAAATGTCAATATATCTTTGCAACTTAAATTATAGATTATGACTTAAAGAAGGGGCTCTATTGATATTATTATTCAACGGAATAATGTACAAGTCTCGTTTTTGACATGCCTGCCCTAAGTGGTCTGTGGAACCTATTTATTTTCACGGGCAAGAGAGCCACTTCTACTTGACTATTTATTTTTACGTTTAGAGGTATACTCTAACTATTTCACTTAAAGTGGGGGTTTCCCAGCCCCCAAGTAAGCAGGTTGGCTCAGTAAACCTTGCCGGTATTATGATTTTTGGGTTGTATCACTGAAATGGGATATAATTTATGGGGACACCCTTCCTGGGGATTGAACCGACGACATTATAACACGTGTTTCTTCAACGTCAAATAGGCTGTTTTTGTGTGAAACTCAAGAGTCCTCTGCTATCTTCTTCTACACAAATCACCGACTCCTAGCAAGACGCAGTTGCTGTACAACTGGATGTAACTTTGGTGACCTGCCCTCTGGCTTTGAATGCAAGCGTTGTACTAATCGATCTATCGACCGGAGCGTTTATCTCCTATTAGGAGTAAAAACTTTTATGGTGTGTAAAACGCCCGAGGACTAAAATCTATAATCTGTATGTAGGTCCGCCTTTATAAATTAAGCCTTAATAGAGTGTTTAACTCGCGTGATTTGAATCTTTTATTTAATGCCCGAACCTACACGTCTTACCTCATAAACGTTTCGTACATCGGCGTCTTGAGCTCTCAAAGGAAAAAAATAAAACACTTTTTCCTAAGTGCTTCAACGATGGTAAATTTAATTTAATAGCTTAACTGCACGCATCTTTATTTCTTGAAATACTTTTTCTCATCTATTTTTTCTTAGTTTAAATCCGACGATCTGTGATTCACAAAAATACTTCATACAGGTTGATGGATCTTGATATGAAGACGTTCAGCGATCTCTTTACCTTTAAGGAGGTCTTCCAGCTGGGCGTTGACCTATCGGCATCTCATTAGCTACGATGTGTGCGAGTCTTCTATAATCTATAAACTAAGCTACAAAGATAAGTTGACATTAAAAAGGCTCACATTTAATGCGTTCCCACAAGCAGGCACATGTTAGTTTTGTACGTACAAAATAAATCACACCTCACATGAACATAAACTTTGAACTCCTGCCACCTTTCCCTGAAACCTGGGGGGCATTGGTACAATTGAACCGTGTTATGGCCGAGGGGGCCAAGTGGGCTGATCTTTCAAGCGTGTTTGGAATATAACAACGTTGGTTCGATCCCCGCCTGTGTCATTTGATCATAACTTTGACCCTAGTTCAACAAATGTTATATGAATTATTAATTGATGATATTAATACTTGTTTTTGGCCAGGCAGAATAGGTTGGCGAATTGCATTCCTCTTCACAAATCTATTTAAAAAAAAAAGTTGTTACAGCATGGGGGGTCAGCCTCATACCAACCTATTAGTCAATTAAGGTACATATATTCTTCTTCTTCCTCCTCCTTCTTAAAGATCTAATGGATCTGTTTGTGCCGCTACTTCCGCCTCCTGTGAGCTGGACTGCCAGCTGTCACGCCATCTCTTCAGAGGTCTTCTTCCGATAAGGCTCCTTTGCAAAGCGATACGTCGGATTCTCTCATGGAGACATAATCTCTCCAAATCTTCTGAATCGGCTCCATCTCACTATGTGTTCTATTACACAGGTTTTTCGTATGTGGTGATGGCGGATGCGATCTCGCACTGCCCCATGCTAGCAAGACATGATAGTAATAAATAATTAGTTTATTGTTCATTTCGCTTGCACGACCATTCCCCTCGTTGATGAAAAAGACAAAATCAGATACAGTTTTAAAATCGGAGGGGACAGAGGTTCATCCACCATGACGTCACGAAGTAACAAAAAAATTAAATGCGTTTTTTGTTATGCAACTTTTGAACGATGAATAAACAAAATCGTGCCCATCCCTAAAACCTCCCCTAATTGAATAGGAAATTTACGTAATTAATCGAGGAAAGATTTAAGTCATTAAGTCTTGTACGTAAACGATGACAAAACATTGATTATTTATTTAATCTTAAATAGACTTATCTCAAATTTAGAAATATTTTTTTTTCTCGGCGAACAAATGTCACACATGTATGTGCCTCTTGGTAACCAAGAATAAAATATAAATTTGCCTCTCCCATTTTGATAAGGCGGTATCAGACTTACCGCCCATAGTTACTGTGATAATCGATAAACTTTTACCAGCGCCTCCCCTGCTGCAAAGGAATACGCCGAGGTAAGAAAATATTGGTGAACCTTTTTTTACAGTATGACTGGTAAGTCTCAAACAAAAATAATAATATACATTTAGAGAGCTACATTGCAAAATGGTTACTAACACCAAAATCTTGTAAAATGACACGATAGTTCAGCTGAGTACTTGGAAGAAGTTATTTATTAAAGTAAAACAACGTAATAATGTCCATTGGTTTTACCAATTGATAAATCCTAACATCACAATTTCCCTCGCTTTCCCTCAACTGTCATCAACGTTCAGTTTTAGTTTTGCAAATAAACCTAGATTGCCGTCTCTGATTCTAAAAATGCCATTTATTAAATGCAATATCAAAATATTCACCAAACTAACCTGTGTTAGTATTTTCATGTTTATTTTCAAGGCTCGCCGTCATGCCCTTTGACCATCTTTTTCATTGTGTTTTGTTCCCATACCAATAATATTATGAAGCTTTACTTCTAAATTTACGTTTCCCCACAAAACCATCTACGCTTGGCCACCCACCCTCCCCGGTCCCCTGCTTCCTTTCCTCACCTGTACCCCGAGTACAAAACATTGCGTAAATCTCACCTCGATTGCGTAAATCTAAAATGTATTGAATATACGACGGTACTCCTAGAGAGTGATTTAGTTTTCATTTATTCGATTTACGCAATCGAGGTGAGTGTACGTTTTATACTAGGGGCACTTGTTCACCAAAATATATAATTTTTACGTTCAAACTCAACAATAGCTTTACACTCGATAGTTTTTTTTTTTTTGTTAAACGCTATGATTGAGTTTAAATTAAATTTTATACTCGAGATTTTTCCCGCCATTCTGTCTATCCTATCACATCAGTAGAAGCTCCTAATATTATTATTGTTATTTTTTTACAAGCAGTGCCTTTTTAGGGGAACCATTTTTAGGTAGAAACAGTAGAGTCGTTTTGAATATGAATGGTTGATTTAAATAAGGCAGTAAGTATCAAATGCAACCACACAACTAAGCCACACATATATTGTAACTTATTGCCGCAAATCCTAACCCTCAGCATGGAATCAAGCATTTTACCTACTGAACTATCGACCGGGCAGAATGTTCAGTTTAATAAAAAGTATGCAGTTTCGCTCTATTTCAAATTATTTTAAAAATAAACAAAGAAATGACAAGTAAGGGATTCTTTACTCGTATTTACCACTGCTTATTTTCAACTATTAAAAAAAAACACGAACATCCTCAAACCATCATCAGGTTATCTGTATTGGCGGAATTTTGAAAATTAAAGTCAGGTGATAGGAGAAACAATAGTCATGTCTACACTTTCCATATACTTATGCAATAATATGGAAACACATATAATGTAATTTTCTATGTTCCTTATGTATTTTTGAAACAATCCTAGATTAATGTGTTTGGTTTTATAGCAGACATTGTTAACTCTGATAAATGGAGCAACAAAACAACAACTTCAATGTTGTAACCTTCAAATACAGCGAAATACAAATGAAAGTAGGCACCTAAATTTTTACCAATTCTTTGTATTGAAACCATAATACAGATAAACCACGTATAGTTAGCTCCTAATAGTAGAAATCTATTCAAAGACATCAAAACTATGGATTGTCTGCGGACTTACACTATTTTTGCATACAAAAATAAACAATGATCTTTGTTTCGTCTGTAGATTAAATGTTACTGAATAAAAGTTTGTATCTAGCGAAGTTGTGCAACGTTTCGAACCGTGCTTGGAGTAATGAGCTGTTCTCATGAAGATAGTAGAAAGTTGTTTAAGACAGTTAGTTAGTGGTAAGGTATTTAAAGTGTCCAGGCATTGACTAGACGTCCTACCTACCTAGAACTTTAAATAAAGGTAGTTACATATATTCAGTTGACAAAAATGTATTTTAACTAATATCAAAAGAAAATTGAAAGTGAATTTGAACTGTGTTTAAATTATTTATAATTTATTTTTAGATTAATGAATGATATGGATAATAAAAAAATTGAATTTATTGTTAACAATGAATAAACGAGAAGAATTTTAGCATGCAGCATGTGCAAACGAAAACTTACACACGAATACTGTATTCTTCAAAACAGTGTTTCTGAAATGGAATCAAACATGTGAAATGGCGACAATAACAAATTTTGAAGGCAAAAATATTAGCAGCACAATTCTACAGCTCCAAAGTTAAAATGCGTTTTATATTAGACTCCCTAAACATGCCAAAAATACATCAATGAACGAAGTTGATATCCTTCAAAATTGTTAAAATGTTAAATCGGGCTTTAATTTCAAAATTAATCCCTGAAATCTTTTCAAAAATGCAATTGGGCATTTAGCTGTAGGTACATACTATCCGTATCTTACTATCTCAATCTGAACCGCTTCTAAAGGTTCTCATGCAGCCACTAAACCTCCACAAAATGGCCGCCAGTTAGTTGTTCTTCCCGCCACGGCTCGGCGCAGGCGCACAAACGCTTTATCCACTCCAACCAACTTCATTCCCAACCCCAGCCATATAGAAAACACCCGCGGCCGATCCCTCCTCGGGTTCTACTTAAGGCATCACTGGAATGACCCTAAAACATCGCTTTAGAGACCCTTAAAGTTCACTATAAAATAACCTGTTTAAACGACTAAAAAGCTGATTGCAGTTTGTTATAGAATGTTAAAAATTATGAATCAAAAGACTTTAAATCTGAGTGTTTTTGTGAGTGAAATGTGAGATACGAAAAATACTATATTTGAAGGATTTTTTTGACTGAAAGTCACTAACCGAATGACTAAAAGCTAAGTAAAATGCGTTGGGATATTAAAAATAAAAATGAAACTGAGATGTGTTGTGAGTAAAATGTGTGACATAATGTTAACTATATTTGAAGGGTGCATTTACTAAATGACTAAAAACTAAATTAAATTTGTAAGTTAGTGTATGGTAGGATTTTCAAAAATTAAAACTATAAACTGCGAGGTTTTGTGAGTGAAACGTGTGATAGGATGAAGATTATACTTTGAGATAATTTTGGAGAAGAAATGACGAAGGGAAAGATGTCGCAAGACAGTGCCCTGTATCAAACTTGCAAGGTAGGTTTTTGGTTTTGTTTGTTAGTTTTTTTCACTTGCAAGTTCCACCTGTAACTCCTGACATAGTACTTGTGACACGTTTTGCATTTAGCACATTGTTTGAGTAAACACTCACCTTTTTTGTTATGTAAACATATCTGGACACGTGTACATTTTGTTTGTTTTATAAATATTGAAAATTTACGTTAAATCATAAGAAAAATATTTCAGCTTCTTTTTCTTCCTGTATAGAATCAAAGGCGGTAATCTAGAATTTTTTTTCGTAAATGAAATATGTATTATACGTTAACTCATAAAATGACATTCTCTATATTTTCATATAATCTCACTTTGCAAAAAACTTTAAAAATGATTTAGGCAATCATTACTCCTTTAGCATTTTATCAGCTTAGCTTACTTTGGCATATCCATTTTTGAAAATTCAAACAGGTAGATGATCCTCAATATACTGGTTTAGATGTGTATAGCTAGTTACAATATATTATACTGTATGCATATGTGGTTACTTTTAGTCTATATATACCACAGTTACCTATGTTGGGAGTTGACCTCTCAAACACAGACACACAAACACACACAGACACACAAACACACACATACACACACGCGTTTTGTCTATATTATGTAGATGCAGGCTCTTAAACTGGCAGACATTTTGATTCAGCTATGCAAAACATTTTTTGTAACCTTTTTTAATTTTCTATTATAATATTCATTTCTAACACTTTCATGAGTTTGTTATTGTGATTTGTTTGCGTTCGCTCCCCCTCCTCCTCAAAATTGAGAACCTACTCATTCAAGAAAAAACCTCCATTTCAAGGGAAGTGGTTGGATAGACGCTGGCATCCTCAAGTGTGAAAATAAATAAGTTTCACACGCCTTAGCGACCCTTGCGGAGGCGGCTACCGTTAGTTGCGTTACGAAACCATAACTTAGAAGTTGTGTTATAAGGAAGAAAGTAATATGAATAAGAAATAAAAACACGAGTTTATTTTCCTTTCAATAGACTTTCACTGTAGATTTTATATTTAATCAGCTTTAATTAGAATGTACTAAATGTTGTACGTCAAAATTGTCCATTTGAATCATTTTTCCCCATCTTGGCTCATCAACCGATGGTTGACAACATCACTCAATTATTTTGAACCGATCCAAACCTCAGAGTTAAAAGTTGTTGTATAGTAACAATACCGTCCTAACTCAAGACAAACACTTGAAACATACCGCCATCCTTTTCCCACTCCCTCTAAAAATCCAGCATCAGAGCGAGACGAGAGCATTGCACACCTGTGTAAACCTCCACTTTAAATAAACATTGTTTATGTATAGTAATAGTACCAGTACCTCGAGTATAAATCGTGACGTTATAACATAACTATAGCGTTTAACAAAAAAAAATATTGAAACTTTAACAGCGGCTCTAGTTAGCGTTTTAGTTTCCACATATTTTTTTGGCTATTGCTACATCTACGTTTTAACGTAATGTTTTACGCTTTGAGTGTAGTACCTCGAGTAGAAACTTATAAGAACCTAAATAAAGAAGTTATCAAACATTTCAAATTTGGTTTGAAAACTTTCAGAGGCGCTATCCCATTTGTATACCAAATTGGCCACACTCGATGACTTTCTTGCTTATGTAGGATAAAAGATCTTAAAAACTGTAAAGTGTATACTCTAGCTACAGTTTCTATCTATAGTTAATTTTGGCGCGAGTTTTTTTACGAATCTTGATAATCGGACCACAAGTAAAAAAAAAGAGCATTAGACATTTTTTTCCTTTACTTATTCTAGGTTGGAACGAGGCTCACAAGCCATATCTACTGTAAAAGTTGCTTCACCTTTTTCATTGAACAAAGACAGGAGTTGCAGGGCTTACGTTCATTTGAGTTTTTATTTTGTAAGTACAGATGCAGCATGAGTAAGCGAGAACTAATGCGTTCCTGCTTGTGAGCATGCATTTAATATCTAAAATCTAAATCTAAGCTGCAAAGATATGTATCATTTGAGATTCATATTAAATGCATTCCCACAAGCAGACATGCATAATTTCGCGCTTACACATGCCGCATGTGGGTCTACAATATAAAAAAACCCAAACTCAAATGAACATAAGCCCTGCAACTCTTGCCGACCTTCCCTGAAGCAGGGGTGACATTGGCAAAGTGAACCATTTTTTACAGTATGGGTGGTCAGCCGCATACCAACCTATCAGTCAAGGAATACAAGCAATTAATATGATTCCTATTAAATGATTATGTGCATTTGCAACTTAGATTATAGATGGCGTAAAAAATGGTTATCACCATCACCAATCTTTTATAACAGTGTCACTAAAACAAGACGTGCAGTGTCTTGTCAATGCAAAGAGATTTCAATGAAAGGGGACATAAGAAACCCGTAGATGAATCGATTTTATCACGCATTAAAAAAACATTTGATGCAACAAATGATTTCAAAATTGACTGAGCAATGTTTATTTTTATAAATGCTGGCTGTCTGCAGGGATCATCATCATCATCACTTTCTACTGCATGCAAAATTAAGATTCGCGGAATTCTTTGCCAAATCAGCGAATGAGTAGCGTAGTATCAAATACTGGAAAATGCCATTTAAAACAGCTTTGTTCTTTAAAATACACTTATTTTTCATAGATTAAAAAAAATAGACGTGTTTATCGATTATTAATCCAATGTTTATTGATTATTAATCTAAATTTACTGTAATATAAATGTAATATGTACCTACCTACTCAACTAAAAATATGGCACCACAAGAAATATTTTAAGAAGTAGTTTTCCCATAATCTAAGTAGCAAGGTAAACATTTTTGATTCAAATTAAATGGACTGCTGCATGTGCACTTACAAATTAAGCTCAAAACCTCAAACGAACATAACGCACGTTTAATAATAAAGAGAAATAACTCAAAAATTGAGAAAATCGAGATTTTGTAATAAAACGCAAAAACAATGCGAGAAGAATAGGTAGAATGCGACAGCCGTTCAATTTGGACGAATATGATCGAGATAAAACATCGGTCGCCTTTTTCATCCCATACAAGTTGTACTGGTTGTCTAAACTTCAAACGTGATTTCCCAACATTCTTATTTTTTGAGTTATTGCTCTTTATTATTAAACGTGCGATAAACTCTGTGGTTCTGTGTATAATTATATATGGGAACATATTTTTTTGATAATGTAATTAGTTCTGATGAAAAGCCATCTGCAGAGTGAGAAAAAGAGAAGAGAATTCATGAAGAGAGTGATGAATGTCGGGGAGGCGAAAGAAATGTGTAAGGAAAGAATAAAGTAAAGACCAAACTGCGGAGGTACTGGCTACTCCTAGCGGAATGGCGGCTAGATACAGTAATAGTATAAGAAATAAAATATCACCTATTGTAAAAATTTCAGAAATAGCAGTTACCCATCTTTTCATACAAGACTATGCAATTACCGTCTTTTAGCCCAGGTGCAGTGGTGATCTACTTAAAAAAGAAATGCTATGATTAATATTCAGAGTTTTTTTTTAAATAATAACAATGTTTTATGTCGTTTTGCACAAATTTTTAATGTGTGAATACACTTGCAATTAAAAATATTAAATTAAAATGCAAATTGTGCGAGATTCGGGTTAAACAGCTCATTAAGATTGTTTGATTTTTTTTTAACTGTCATTGTTATTTTGTATTAGATACTTTTATTTTCTACTTCCTAGGCTCGGGTGTTTCAACCATGACAAAAGATAAATATTACTTGAAATTAAACAAAATCTATCTCCACGATTCTTATCATTATTATTCTGCGTCCTTTTCATTCAGTGTTAACGGATCGCTGTACTGATGGTAAAAAACATCACCCATAACTCAGTTGGTAGAGCGCTTGCGTTCAAAGCCGGAGGACTACGGTTCAATCCCTTCCACGAGTGCCAAAAATGATTTCCCGTTTCAGTGTTAATTTCAAACGTAATTTAGTTTACTCAACCTTCGCAAATAATCAAAACCAGACCCCTCAGGAGCAAAGTTTAAGTGGCTGGCGGCAAGAGATTGCACTGTATGCGCAACTTAGTGGCGTTTTTGCTGCTCAGCTTAGTTTGAGACACCCGGATCTGAAACTTTTCATCAAAACCTTGTAAAATTCTTTCCCAACGAAATTGACACTTAGAATCAATGGTCTCAGCACAGATTTGATTTTTTTTTTCTCGGTTGGCCAACGTCACACTTGTAAAACACTACAGTCCTTATATATATTTACAATATTTGTTTGCTTTTTCCCTGGCAACTCAGACGTGTGACTCTGGCTATTGATGGAAGATGATGATGATGATGATGATGATTTGTATAGCGCCGTTTCGTGACTGCTGTCACTGCAAGGGCGCTTTCAGGCTTGACGCGGCGGTGAAGAAATGAGTCTTCATTCCCTTCTTGAAGCTCTCGATCCCTTCCTTGGCACGCACTTCAGGAGGCAGCTGGTTCCAAGTGGACGGTCCCGCAACGGCGAAAGCGCGGTCTCCGAACACTGTACATCTTTTTCTGTGTTGAGTGCTGACAGATGTAAGAGCACTGTCGGCAGATCGCAGAGTGAGCCCCCTCTCGCTCAGACTCCTCGGTAGTATAAGCTCCTGCAAGTACTCTGGCGCCACTCCATGCAGCGCTTTGTGTACCGTGAGGCCCAGCTTAAATTTAATCCTTTCTGGGATCCTCAACCAGTGAAGCTTCTGCAGGAGTGGAGTAATGTGGCAGTACTTGCTCTGACCATAAATCAGGCGGGCGCTGGCGTTCTATTAGTTTTATTATGGAATTTCCATACCATCATTCAATTCCCTTATCTTTACATCACTGATCAGACTCCTATATCGGCTTCTGGGCTTATACGAGCTCCATTTTAGAATTTCTTTCTTACATTCTGAATCCAAATCACATAATAAGGAACAGTGTCTCACAAACTTTTTTTAATTTGAAGTCAAACTTTTGAGCTTCGTTGTCTCAAACAACTAATGCTTTTTTTACTAAACAACTTTGAAGTTGTGAAGAATTCCTTGACGAATATGTTGGCAAGCAGCTGACCATCATTCTGTAAAAACTGTTCCCTGTTGCCAATATCATAGTTGGAAGATTTTAGCAGGTTCACTCGTGACTATTGATTAGTCCTTAGTTTATATAATTTAATTTTTAATTAAATTATATATATATAATACCCAATTACATCTGTTGAACCAGGGTCAAAGTTAAAGTCAAGTGACCCAAGCGGGGATCCAACCAACGTTGTTCCATTCGAAACACGCTAGAAAGATCAGCCCTCTTGGCCCCCGCGGCTATAACCCCAACTAATTTACTGAATTAGTTTACTGAATAACGCTTAGAACTCGTAAATGGAAGCCTTTGAGTGCGAAAGTCATTAGAGTATAACGGCCCTCTTACCTGTAAAAATAAATACCTTCCACACGACATGATAAGAAGAAGCTTAGTTGTGTTTTAGTCTGTAGGTATTCCAAGCATAAAATAATAGTCCGATTCTCCTCGATCGTGTAAGAAGAAAAAAATAATAAAAAGTGAATCACTCACTAGGAGTGCTGTTTTATTTTCTCAACGTTTTTGTGCCTACGCTAGCGATGGTAATTAAAGCAGTGGTTTATACTATTCGTACCACATCTATGCAGTTGTATTGTTTATTTACTCACTTAAGGTGCTGTTGCATCTTCTATAAATTGTTGAGCCTACACGATGGGGAATTTAAGCAAAGCATAATAATACTCGGGGTACTTGTCACATAAGATATATTGTCACAAAGTTTGACCGCCACTGTTACACAGGAAGAATGTAATGATAGGCTCTATTACTTACGAGTATTATACGGTCAATAAAAAATAATTACTGGCATAACATTATATTATGTACTGAATGAAAAGGTCGAAGCAGACGGGGACAGTAGGTGAGAAACTTAGTTGAATGTTTTCGAGAATAAATATATGGTACACGCTGCACTGTCTTAATGCATCAGTGATATAATATAACAGATATTTGAGGCAAATAAGGAGTTGCAATTAGTCTAAAACATCAAGTTTTCTCGCATAAATGACGCGCTACCCTTTCTTTCTATGCGAGCTGGGAGAGGATGTGAAAGTAAAGGTACAAATAATGAAATGAGAATATCTCATCTTAAAGAAGGAAAAAAATATCAAGATATATAAGAGGCAATGTAAAATGAAAAAGTTGAAATGGAAAACCAAGAAATATTTGACTTTATCAAAAAAGGTAAAATTATTAAAGAATGGGGTATATATAGAGTGAATGCTCAATAATGGAATTCATGAAAAAGATAATGGATATTAATGAATTGAAAGAGGTATAGGATCGAAAGATATTGAGGCAACTCTGCAAAGAGGTTATGCATGAACATTTCATCACAATAATTTTGAAGAGTACAAGTTTTTTGGAATATCCGAAAGTATCCGCGTTATGGTACTTATATAATGAGTGAGAGATAAATAGAGAATATTATTATCTTCCTCATACTCTTCCACTTACCACTTACCAACTGCTCTCGTGTGTACAAGCTTGAAAAGACAAAGTATTATGTAAATTGCATGTTTCATACAGCTTGTAATTGTTTATCATTTGTCAATAATTTATATATTGGGATCAAGAATGGAAATTATAGCTTTTGGTAGAAAAGCCATCGTAGAATTCAATCTACAAAATTGTCGACTAATTTGTCTTTGGTAGCTGCAATTATTCTTTATCTATAATTTTCTTACGAAATATTGGAAAAATCTAGTTATGACGAGATTCTTTCAACTTTTTTAATAACAGCCTCGTAAATAACTTCTTCTGTTTTGTGATATCGATTTCCCTAGTAGATATTGGTTTTTTACTTTTTTATTGTGAACAAACTTTATTACTAAAAAAAAATAAAAAAAAATTGTGAACACGTTAGGCTTAGTTACTTAAAAAAAATGATTCACTTTGCCAATGTCAACCCTGTTTCAGGGAAGGTCGGCAAAAGTTGCAGGGTGTATGTTCATTTGAGATTTGAGTTTTTATTTTGTTTGTATACAGGCTGAGTGTTCAATCATGCAGTAATAATAAATCTTAAGAGATAATACATGGTTTTTTTCTACTTTGGATAAAGATTATTTGTGAAGTTTAAATAAACCATGCCGGTGCCTACTATGAGTTGGGCTAGAACAAAACTCCGAAACTGGAAATCTTGTCTGACCCCCTTGGAGGAATCGAACCCTAGCGTACCTACTACCAACTGAGCTATCGATCACACTTAAATACTTACATGATTACTATATGCTTACTAGTTCCCGTATAGTAGTTGTCGACAATTTGGGGATAACTGCCCAATTATAATTGTAACACAGAAAATCCGTCTTAACATTTTTTATACAAGAGACATCAGTATCCCTAGTATAAAACATTCCGTAAGCTTCCCTCGATTGCGAGAATCGAAAAAATGTATGGAAATTATATTTCTCACTAGGAGTGCCGCCGAATATTTCACTCATTTTCGATCTACGCAATCGAGGGGAATTTATGTATTTTTTTATACTAGAGGCATCGTATGGCTAGCGTGACAAACTTTTTCTAATGGTGATAATAAGGGGAAATAAGGTTTTTTTTCAATATTTCTACATATTATTTGTACGTAAGATAAGTGAAACTAAATTGAGATGAAATTATCAAATTCTCAGAGACATTTTACAAAATTGTGAACCTATGTTTTTATTCGTTCTACTGGTCCGTAGTCTAGTGCTTGATGCATTAAACTCAGAAAACGAAGGTAGTGGGTATATTTTACCGGTATTTTGGTTTTAGGTTTGATATAAACACCGAAATGGTAATTTAAATCAGACACTGGAGAGTTGCTTCCCGGGATCTGTTTGCGTTGTCTATTGGAGCTGAAGCTTCTGGACGTTTTCACCCATGTCTGCGATGGGCTTCTTCAGCGTGAAGATGATATCGACGGTTAAAAGGAAGTAGGGCATAAGCGACGTTTTGATCAAAAATGAGTTATAAATGCTATCCTACTTTTAAAAAATCGCTGTTTCTAATGCGCTAACTCCCATGGCTGTACGATGATTTTTTTGTTGTTTATGCCCAAGCAAACAACTGCGTTTTCGAAGTATGGTTTTGGTGTAACCGACAAAAATTTCGCCTGTTTTGTCCCAAAGGCGCTTGTGACATAAAACATCGTAAAACCACGTTAATAGTAATGCCAATAAATGCTTTTGTTTTTTTTTTTTTTTAATTCTAGAGCTGTTTTGATTTTAACGATATGATAAAAAATAAAAAAGATATGCCATCTCATGTCAATCTCAAACTTTAAACTGCTCTCCTGAACAATTGAGTTATTGTCGCTTATGCCCTACTTCCTTTTAACCGTCGATATGATGTTGATAAAACTGTTATGAGGTAGGGAGTAGGTAGGTAAACCTTACCGAGATTTGGGTTTTGAAATTAAAAGAAAAGTCATTTCATTTCTGACAACTTTAGTGGGTTTTGAACCCCAGTCGTCTGGAAATAAACCCAAGCATTCTACAAACTGAACTATCTACCGGACTTTGAATTTCGTTTACTCTGACCTCACGAACTTTCTTTTAATTTGTTCCGTTAAAGTTCATCCTTTCTTACAATATTTAAAATATCAAACTAAAAATCTGCACGACCTGCAATTGGCCATGGAAAACAAGCTTACGAGTATATCGCTGTAGAGCAGTATTGTATACATATTTTTAAACATAAAACTAACCGGTCATTTTTCCCAATATATATATATATATATATATATATTTTTAAATAAAATTTAGAGGACGAATGCAATTCACAATCTGGTCATAAACAGGTATTATATTCAATCGAATGGTTGATTTAGGCATCAAGTAAGGACCATTGCCGTCAAACAGAGAAAAAAATTAAAAATTATCTGAGAAGGTTGAAATACACATTAATCAGATATGTGTATAAAAATCAACAGATTAACGTGTTCATCCAACGCAGTCAATTTTTTATCCTACTATAACTTTTAGTACAAACTGTCGTATGCAGTGTGTGGAATAGGGTAATTTCACACTTTTTTTTTCTTTCGTAAATTGATAGATTTAAGTTATTAAAATAGTCTCCCGTTTTTTTTTTTTTTTAATAATGCGTATTTTTTGAATTAGGGCGCTTTTAAATTTGTCATTTTTCCATTTCCTGTGAAACGGCCCATTTTTTGCATTTGGGCGGATGTGACGTCGATGGATCTCATTCGGCTCAGCTGTCATTCAGTCGTGTGTATTTTTGTATGGCGGATTTGTTTACATTTGACGAGTATATCTATTTTCATCAATTTCAACTATTATTTGCACTTTAAAGTTAGTTGTGCCGTGTATAAAGTATAATTGAATTGGTGTAATCATCAAAGATGACTAAAAGGGCTTTGAAAAGGCTCAATCTGACAATTTACCGGAGGTCGATGCTATGATGATGTATGTGTATTTCTCCAAGAACATGGACTTCATAAGTTCAGAATTACGTGGAGTAAAAGCTTCAAGGTAAGAAAAATAGTTCTGTTTATGTGTCAAAGTTCATTTAGATTCATAAATTCTCCAGATATTATACGTTTTCATGCAAACATCTTTCCTTTACAAATTCTGTAACCTTACTTATTCAAATTGCAATACTGCCATGTCATAGCTTCTAAATCTTAATATAAAGGCTAAATTAATTGCTTATAAAGCTTACTTCCTTTATTACATCATTAAAAGTTGTTTTTAATCACATAACCTTACTTTACACCAGTCAAGGGTTGTGCACTTGCAATATATCCTAACCCTTATTCCGTTTGTTTGTTTTTAGATCTTCGAGAGAAAGTTACGGAGACAATGCCATTGGCTATGTGCAAGTGAAACGCGATGGAGCCATTTGCACTGTTAAGGCCCGTATAACACCAGAACACAAAGTCCGTACAAAAGCATACGCGGTAACCTTGATCACCGATGAGGAACAAGGCACTGTTGAATCATGTGTCTGTGAAGATTGTCCAGCATCTCAAGGTCAGTAATGAATATTAGATTCACGAGGTGTCATGATTCCTTTGTAAAAGCAATAAAATGTAAGAGATCTAATTAGCAGGCTCGGCTCACCAAATAATTGCTATCTGTAATCTAAGATGCAAAGATATGTTAACATTTAAGATTCATGCCCACAAACGGACACGTGTAAGTTCGCGCTTACGAATTCTGTATGTGTACCTACTTACAAATTAAAATCCAATCTTCAAACGAACATACATCCTGCTACTGGTGCCGACCTTCCCTGAAACGGGCGACATTGGCAAAGTGAAACATATTTTATAGTGTGGGCGGTCAGACTCATATCAATCCATTGGCCAACATTATGGCCTTGCTGACTGCAAATATTTTTTCTTTTTAATTTCATTATTTTTCTAAAGAAAACAATATTTTGTGAAAAAATATTCCAATTTTTACTTAAAATTTATGTCAACAAAATAAGTGAATATTTTTTGTTAATTCATCAATATATAAAGTATTAAAGCAGAGGTCTACATTATTTGCATCTGTATTAATCAAAATGAAACATTTTTTTATTTTTACTCTCTTACAGGAGGTTGCAAGCATGCAGTAGCCTTTCTGTCATCGCAGCGAAGAGCCAGCAAAGACAGAAGTGAAATGTTACTGGAAGCGGTCAAAGATGGCAGAGATAGGCTCAGCTGTGAAATTCATAAAATGTAGGGATTTAGGAGAACTTAAAACTTTCACAGCTGGGCCTTCGAGTAACGGAAAGTTTTTGGCATCCGTCGTTAAAGCAACGAAGGAAGCTGACGTCAAGGATGTCCTCCTTATGAAGTATTTTAAGGAGGGCAATCCTATAGAATCCCTTAGCATCCATAGATTAATGGAGGAATTTATAGACGATGGAAAAGGCACGACCCCTCAGCAATTTCAAACATACTGTGAAAATAGAATGAGTGTTGAGGCGTGCAACGAGGCAGCCAAGGAAACTCTGGAGCAGGCTGATTGCACTCTTTGGTACGAGTTGAGGTATGGGAGAATCACAGCATCCAAGATCCATGAAGCGTCACGCTGTCACACTCCTGATGGCTCTCTTGTGGAGCAGCTGTTGGGAGGAAAAATTTTTGAGACGGCAGCTGTGACACGTGGCCGAAAACTGGAAGAGTTGGTTTTCAAAAAAATCAAAAAGCAATATCCCGATCTAAAAAAATGTGGATTATTGCTATCCAAGCATTATCCATTTTTTGGAGCTTCTCCTGATGGAGTATCTCAAGAATATGTACTTGAGATAAAATGTCCAAGCACCGAAAAATGGATGGAGAAATATTTTGTCAAAGACAAACCCACTCCGAAGTTCTTTGCACAAATCCAAATGCAAATGCATTTTACAAAAAAGAAAAGAGGAATATTCTGTGTTGCCAAACCGGATTTTGAAAAGAGTTGTGAGACCGTTGAATGCACTGTGGAGTATGATGAAAATTATTGTTTAGATTTAATGGAAAAAGCATGTGAATTTTGGACTAAAACATTATTTTTTAGATTATTTCAATAAATGTTTTATTTTATATGAATTAATTTTTATCTTTAATGTTGATCTGCTATTCTTGTTCTTATTCTCTCAACATTCTGAATAATTATATACTTGAGAATATTATTTATTGTTTGTATCCCTTGACTTATAGGTTGGTATGACGCTGAACACCCATGCTGTAAAAAATGGTTCACTTTGCCAATAAAAGGACGGCAAAAGTTGCTGGGCTTTTGTTCATTTGAGTATTCATTTATATGGTTTTTGAATTGTAAGTACACATGCAGCATTTGTAAGCGAGAACTTACACTTGTCTGTTTGTGGGTGTGTATTTAGTAGGAACTTTAAATGTTTATGTATATTTTCAACCTAGATTACATTAGACTTTATGTATTACACTGTGGGTACTTTGAAAAGTATAGCTATAAGGTGTTTTAATGCATATTTACCAAAGTCTAACAATTTTAAAGTATAGTTATTTATGTATTTTATAACTGCTGTTTCTTAACTACTTTTTTATATTTGATATATGTGATAACTACTTTGTTAACAAAAGGTTCACTTGCCAATATTACCTCTGTTCCAGGGAAGAGCGTCAAGTTTAAGGGCTTGTGCATTCAGTTTAGATTTGGGTCTTTATTTTGTTAATGAACATGCAGCATATTATGTAAACGTTAACTAACACAATATGCCTGCTTATAGAAATGTATTTAATATGAATCATAAAGTCATGTGTATCTTTACCATTTAGATTATAATGTAAAAATGCACTACTTAACAATACCTGGTATTGGAGTTTTTCATATGTTCTTATTATGTAGGTATCATCTTTCTGTTGGTTTTTCTAATAAAAATAAAGAAGTTGTTGATTGAAGTGTACTTTATTAATAAAAAAGGCTTTCCATTATTAATACAAACATTAATACTCATTATGTACATATTGCAACAGATGTAAAGTGAGATTCAGAAAAATTGACCAGAATAGTAAATGTAACTTAGTAAGCAACATGTGAAATGAAGAGTTGAATAGTAAAAATTAGATAAAAGCTATCAAGGTAAATTAAAACACATTAAGATTTAAAAATAATCTCAGTCATACAAGTGAAATGAAGAGTTGAATCGCAAAAAATAGATAAAAGCCACCAAGTTAAATAAAAACATGAGATTTCAAAAATAATCTCAGTCATACAAGTGAAATGAAGATTTGAATGGTAAAAAATAGATAAAAGCCACCAAGTTAAATAAAAACACATGAGATTTCAAAAATAATCTCAGTCATACAAGTGAAATGAAGAGTTGAATAGTAAAAATTTTATAAAAGCCACCAAGTTAAATAAAAACACATGAGATTTCAAAAATAATCTCAGTCATACAAGTGAAATGAAGAGTTGAATGGTGTAAAATAGATAAAAGCGACCAAGGTAAATAAAAACACTTGAGATTTAAAAAGTAATATCAGTCATAAGCTCAAAAGCATAAAGGTTAAATATAAGTACTGAAAATAAAAATTGAATTTTAAAAGTAATGTCTAAGGGTGGCTAACCCTTCTAAACTTTGATCAATGATTTTTGTAAGTTGATCAGACCACAAGCAATCACAATAATTTCATCCAAGCGATTCACGAGGTTGTGGTCGATAGTTGAATGCATAGTGAGCATATGAAATTCTCTCACTCTGCTTATCACACGCTCTACGTGAATACGTAAAGCGGCAATTCGCTTTGCTTCCTTAACTTCGTTTTGGCTAAGGGTACTTTTCTGCAGCACGCTTGGAGGGCGAACAAGGTGAGCACCCTTTTCCTCTAAAACATGGGAAATATTCTTAAACCCCCGATCTGCCATCACCCATGTTCCTGTGGCGATGTTGTCGAAATAGCCACAGTCCTGAGCAATAGTAGAGTCGGTTGCTCGGCCTCCATACCCACATGATAAGAAATTAATGAGACCATCTGGAGTGCAAGAAATTAGATATTTTACCGTATTACAGGCCTTGTATTCAGACCACGTTAATGATTGGTGCAGCGAGTTGCCTGGTTTCTCAATTTGAATTTCAAGACAATCAATAATGGAACGGACGTTCCTATATCGAGCTCGAAATGCAATGGGCAATTCCAACCTTATGAGTTTTGCAGATGGCCATATAATCAACTCTTTGAGTACCCCTGATAAAATGGGAATCGTTTTCTTAAAAATGCGACATATAGAGGAATCTGACATTCCAAAATGTGCACCTATTACTTTATATGAAAAATTCAACCTAATTTTCTTTAGGCAAATCATTATATCTATAATAGGTGCACAAACTGTATCTTGCAGAATAGCCAATACATGGTACATTTCTTTTGGAATGCCTAAATACAGTTGAGGTTGGCGTTGCACAAGCAAAATATAACCTCTTTTCATCTCAACGTTAAGCGCGTCCATTTCCATATTGTTGTCTTCAAAATCCGAGCCACTACCATAGTCAACAAAAAGATCAGAATCACTATCTTCAGGGTCTGAACTGGAAGATGAATAGACAGCTTCCACATTCAATTTTTCCAGAGGAGATTCCACAGGTTTCACCTTGATCGGTGAGCAGCTACTGTGAGTGGTCGGGGGTCTCACATTCAAGGTGTTGGTTGCTTTGCTCCTGTAGGTGGGTACCATATTCACCTGCACTGCTTTATCCAATGGAGCAGAAGTCAGATGCGTTGACTGCTCCACAGCATCCACATCAGTTGATGTGAATGCATCCACATCAACGGATGCGGAAGCATCCACATCAACTGATGTGGATGCTTCAGAGTTTGTAGCGTTCAGACTTGCTTCTCTTAAAAGTTCCATCACTAGCATTTTTCTTTTTCTAATCTCGCCGGTTTTCCTATCCACAGTCTTTTTAGCTTTTTGGCACTCAAATTTGTGCGGCAAAACTCCTTTCTTCAGGCGCATATTGCTTCCCATCAATCTGCCCATCATAAAGTTTTCCAAGTCGTCCTGGAGCTGTAAAAATATAAATAACATAATATGAGAGCATGTAGTTCACACAACTACTACAACAAAAAGTAAAAAGGTAGGTTAGACACATTAGTACATGACAATATATTATTATTAAGTATGCACACAAACTTCTAGGATAAAAAAGTTGTGATGTCACACAGCCGGGTTGTCAGGGCAATGGCAAGCTTATATTTTATTATAGGTTGCTAAGGGGTCCAGTCCCATAGACCTGTGACCTTTGGCCGATGAGAAAATATTATATTTACATTCCAGTCCATTGCTGCCTTCCTAAAGAAACAAGTACAAAAACTTTGCTATGTTAACACTTGTTTTTTTATAAATTACGGAATCAAACAATATTTGAGGATGTTTTTGATCATTACTGACAAAAAAAACTATGAGTTTCTAATCAATTTGTTAAAAACAAATCGATTTTAATTTTGACACGTTTGACAGCGTTTTCACATGCCATTTCTTGAGCCACGTGATTTATTTACGAAGGCATGTAGAAATAACATATTTTATACATAGGTATGCAATTAAATAACAACAAAATACTATAACTTACATTAAAATGGTCTTCGCAAATGAAGCGGGTAGATTTGGAAGACAGAAGTTCGTCTCGCTTCATCACAAGACACCATTTTTTGTGGATAGCTGGATCGCGGGGCATCCGCAAAAACTTTTTATCCGGTGTTGCACGTGACGTATTTGTACACATCGGAACTACACAATATTTATGATACTTCGAAGACATTTTTCAAGGTTTGTTGTGAGTTTATATTATGTTTGTCGGATCTCGGAAGCTTGATAATAGCACGTATTTTCACACTGACAGCCGGCTTTCTAATACTACAAACACACGTCACTCACGCCACTTGGATCCAATGACGTCACACGAGCTCCAGCCAATAGCGTCGCGTTTGAATTGGACTCGATTTGTCGGCATTTTATTTTACAAAATTAAAAATGAAAAGCCCAATTTTACCACTTAAAAAAAATATAGTTGAGATCCTTGACTTATAATCTACACAAAAATATCGTTTTCAACCATATTGCTCACCATTGCAATTACCCTATTAAGCGTTCATTTTTTACTTTTGAATCGTATTAATATAATATGTAGATCCAAACTGCTTACTTCGTTTACCTGAATATGTTGGTGCTTCGTGCCTTATTTAAATTAATCCTTCACTTTATATCTCATCAAGTCATTAATTAATTATTAATAAATAATTACCGGATAGCATATATTATTCATGGTTTAGTGACTCAATTTTCAAAAGAATATTTCATCTTATCGCCCCCCCAGAGCCCAAATCGCTCCAGGTTGGGAACCACTGGATTATATGAATAGATTATGGCGTTAAAAAACAATTGATGGAAAAAATGCTTAAAAACCGCTTAGCATTTTCATTAGTTGTTGATTGAAAAATTGCATAGTGTTTGTTTTACTGTTTATATTCACAATGGTTGCAAAAATACACAAATATCTTAGATTTTTTGCTCGATTCTTCTTACCGTCAGTTTTTAGATTTATTGAGGAAATAGAGAACAATTAATATGCTTGCGTAACAGTCGAAAAATAATGTTGTTTGGTACGGATGCGTGCATCGCGTCGAATCAAACAAAGATTTACTTACAAAAAAAACTCATATGAACATAAACTTTGCAACTCCTGCCGCCCTTACCTACAACGGGGTGGCATTGGCAAAAGTGAACCAAGTTTTAACTGCATGGGGGTCAGCCTCATACCAACCTATTAGGCTATTAGTCAAGGAACTACCAACTTATTAGTCAAAGGAACAAAATACATACGAGATGAAAAATGATTTGACTTGAAATATATTTGACTAGTCCATAGTCTAGTGGTTGACACTTTGGACTTATAATCAAAAGGTGGTGGGTTTGATCATTTAATTTTCAAGTGTGCTCTTCGCTTCGTTGAAAAATTCATCTACCTTAAACCAACTGGATCTTGCTAAAGAACGATTTCTATACCTCTATAACGACGACCAAGCTTGCAGATGGTTCTAGAAGTACTTTGGTGTTAAGGTTCACACAAAAACAACACTCACCATATAAACTATTTGATTGTTTTTATTTTCAAACTAAATAAGAACTTGAATTCGATGAATACCAAACATCATTTGAATTGACTTCTACCCGCCTTTGAATAAAAAATTCAAACGCGTGTAGTCTATTACAGCGCAGTAAAAATAACATATTTGTAATTCATCCATCCCCTAAAATGCAATCCAAATAATACAAAATATAATGAAATTCCCCTTGTTAGTATTCTCCCGTTCCAGGGGGTTTCAAGTTGGTAAAGCTCAAGATCTAAAATATTTTACACACATCTGGACGAAATGAATGAATATAAATAATTATAAAAAATTATAAAAAACACAGAGTTTTATTTTCACAAATTGAGTTGTTATTTCCACCTCAAGTACTTTCGACTTATTCACGTCATTATCAAGAGGATACTCTATTAACATTGTGAAAATAAAAATGAAATGAATGAAGTTTACAAGCAGGCCCGGATCTAGGGCGGTTCGAGCGGTGCGACCGAACCAGGATGGGCCCCGAAAGACTTTAAAGGAATTCTAAAAAATGTCGTAGGAATTGATATTGAATACTTTTGACTCAAAAAGCTGCGTTTTGCCCAGACAAAGACACCGATAATAAAAGTTTCTCACAGCAAACGTTCGGGGCCCCCGACGATCTGAATGGGGCCCTTAACGACTTTAATGGGCCTCCAAAAATTTTAAACACAGCCTCCAGTAACAAAGAAAAAAGTTTCTGGGTAGGAAGTCAGAAAAAAAGTAAAGGTAAACAAAGGTATCGACTGCGTATGATTTTATGACACCTGTTCGTGTCTTATAATGAACTTCTAGGATAATAGCTGCATAACTTGCCTTTGTAAAGTCAGCGGAAATATAAAATAAAAGGCTCCGACGGCTGTAAAACATTTATTGCCATTGGCGCCGAGAGAGTAAACATTGCAAATTTAAACAATGGATGATTTATTGAAGATAGGCGGTGTCGAAAATAATGTAAATTTGGTTGATAGGATGTCAGATTTTTTGAGCTTTGTGATAATAATATTAACTTGATTTAAGTAAATTTTTGATGAACAGGTGACCACCCTAGGATTATGCAAAGGCGATAATTACACGTGACGCTTGTGGACAACGCAAAAAAAACGCAACTAAGCTACACATCTAGTGTAACTTCTTGCCGCGTTCCCTCAAAGGGTTTCGCATGTGGCGAGTGAAACCTATATATTTTTACATGTAAGGGGGCTACGCCAACCACTTCATTTGAAGTGGGGATTTCCCAGCTCCCGAGGAGGCTGGTATTCATTTCTTGGGAAGGTGAGTAAGCCTTGCCGGTATTTTATTTTGGGGTTTGAAATAAACACCGAAACGGGAAATAACTTCTGACATTCTCGGCGGGATTCGAACCCGAGCTCACGGCATGGAATGCAAGCACTCTACCAACTGAGCTATCGACCGGTAGTGCATTAAAATGAGCCTTGAATGTCAATATATCTTTGCAACTATGACTATAGATTATAGAGGTCAGTTTCACACAAACTTATATGTCAAATAAGCTTTATCTATTATGTGTGAATCACACCTCAAAAGACCTCTGCAAATTCGGAGGGAAAATTGCTAAGAAGTAGCATTGTACTTGCATTTTTTTTTACCTAATTAGTACCGTTTTTATTATAATCTAAAACTAAATCAAAGATGAAAATCAATTGAGATTCATATTAAATGCATTCTCGCAAGCAGAGACGTATAAGTTTGCGCTTACACATGCCACATGTGGACCTACAATATAAAACCCAATCTCAAATGAATATAAGCCTTGCAACTCTTGCCGACCTTCCCTGAAACAAGGGTGTCATTGGCAAAGTGAACCATCTTTTTACAGTATGGGTGGTCAGCCTCATACCAACCTAAAAGTCAAGAATAGAATTAAGGAATTCAACCATTCAATTAGCATGTTCGTAAATTGTATATTTTGCGTTCTGAAAAAAAATAAGCGCGAGGGGAGGGGATTTTGAGATAAGGGGGGAGGGGGGAGGGGAAGGGGGGGGGATATAGGGGGCCCCGAGATTTTTTTTCGCACCAGGGCCCCCACAGGGGTTAATCCGGGCCTGTTTACAAGGACCGAAAAAAAGTCTTGTAAATTTTATTAATTTCACAATTGAAAATCTAAAGCACTTCTTAGTTCTTACTCTACCATTTGTGATCTTCCCAACTGTTTTTTTCCAAAATAATCTAAAGGTTTACTCCTGTAACTCGGTTGGAAGAAGCTTGCGTTCAAAACTAAAGGTCTAGTGTTCGATCTCCACAAAATGTGTCAGAAATGATTTCCCGTTTCAGTGGTTACTTCCAATCCAAAATCAAAATCCCGAGGCTTACTCATTTTAGACATAAAGGGCATTTAAATTTAATGAGAAAATTGAAAAAATATGAAAAGAGACACGACTACCGATGTCGCTGGATTCGACTCTGACAAAACGTTAAAAGATTCGACTTGCTCCACATCACGGTTCGGAAATTCAGTTTTTTTTTAATTTGATATGAAGTTTAAATTTTGTCGCCATCGGATTTTTAACTATCCCTGTTTTATTGTACTCTTACTATGTACAGTGCATAGAAACGTATCTACCCCTAACAAAGCCTCACCCTAAGCAGTAACCTTGCAGACTACATTCTAGCGACAGGTGTAGCATTGGCCTGTGTTCGCACGCGAACCCCCAGTGCCACCTGTTAGTATTCAACTTCACGTTTAAACTCAGACAAAGCGTTTTTATCACAAATGGACCTATGTAAGGAATCATTCCAGAAACAACAAATGAATGGGATGGTCTGAGTCATTATACAAGAACAGCTTGTATGAAAAGGTTGTGACTCTGAATGAAATGAAGGAAGTTAGCAAGGATCGAAAGAAAATGGTGTTTGATCTGCAATGCTGGCGGCTAAGGTTTTAAAATAAGGCTGCTCATATTTTTTGTCATTGTACCTTGTTAATTGTGTTAACATGTTGATATAATGCTGACATGCCGTACTTTAAAAAAATGTTCACATTGCTAATGTCACCCCTGTTACAGAGAGAAGCTGCAAGAGTTGCAAGGCTTATGTTCATTTGAGATTTTTAAAGTTGCAGCATTTGTAAGCGCGAAATTACAAGTGCTTTTCAGGATGCATTAATTACGAATGTTAATAGATGTTTTTAATTGAGATTATAAATTTATGTAAGCTCTTTATTTTTTTTAAACTCAAACCCTGTAGAGGTGCAGTTATAATATCCATACATTTTTAGCAAACGCTGCGGTTGGTTTTAACGTTATGTTTTATGCTTAGAGTGGTTTTATTATAGGGTGCCAGACACTACCTTGGGGTGATAACGACAGACATTAATTCTACAGACACTTGTGTCTAGCAGTTTATTTGTCTGTCGAAAAACAGTGGCACACGACTTCGATGATAAAATCTATATTCTCTAACATATGCTCAAAAAAATATTATTTATTGTTATGTATCCAATCCGGTCAGTCGGTGTTTTTTCCTAACCGAGCATTGGTGGGGATTGAACCCTGGCCCTCTGGTATGGAAAGCAAGTATTCTACCAACTGAGCTAGATCTTATCATACTGGTGCAACAAACCAGGATAGGTTTTGGCATCCTGCTGTATAATACATATCTAGATTGTAGAGATTATAGATTATAGAGATTACATAGAAGGATGCCCAAAACCCATCCTGGGTTGTCTCATCAGTGATATTGATGTCTGCCAATATGATCCTTGATTTTAAAATTCCGGGTCCTTGATCGGTCATAAACATCACTATCTCTCCAACGCCTTATTTCACCAGTTCCAATCTTCTACTATAGTGTGGCCCGACTCGCGCGTTTTTGGGTCAGTACAACTTTATTTTCCAGAATCTGATGATCCATTCGCTGGATGTGACCCAGTTAATGCTTACTGCTTTATTGTATCTAACTATCGACATTTTGTTGTTACAGGTGTTGTGGCATTTGGACATCTTCAGAAGGAGTTTCCGCGAGCTCTCCGGCCATGCCTGTATGGGGAACGCTTGTATCTTCTGCGCCCTCAAGGTAAGCGCCCAACCCTTTTCACTCTCATAACAACATCATAAATAACATCATCTTCACGCTGAAAAAGCCCGTTGCAGACAAAGGCGAAACATGCGGAAGCTCCAGCTACGATAGACCACAGCAACAGATCCCCGAAAGCAACTCTCCAACTTCAACCGCCGTTCGTGTAAACCCAAAACAACCCATGTAATGTTATCGAACGGAAAATATTAGATTTTTGTTCCCGTATTTTATTCCCAGTATTTTGTTCCAAGCAAAAAACATCTTTTTTCAGTCCAACAAAACTTCAAAATTCTCCATCTCCGTCTTCTCCACCAATCCTAGGATTGGTTTGCAGCATTTTTATCCACCTAATTCTCTTTTTTGTTTTCTATCCAAGGCAATACTTTTAATTCTTCTTTAGAGCAACAACACAAATCTGCCAATAGGAACTTCGTCTTCTGTTTCAATCTTAGGATTGGCTTGCACCATATTTATCCATATTTTTCTCCATTCCTCCCTATCCAAGGCAATCTGTAGGAGCAGCCTTTAGGAGGAACAGCACTTATAATTGGTAGATTTTACTGGCTCTCAGGATGCCGCATGGGCCTTTAATGTGGTAGTTTCTAATCAAGCTTTTTTTCACGTTTTCTATTGAACATAAAGTTTATTTTATAAGTTGTTTTGACATTTCAATTTCGTCATTTAAGCCTTATCCTCCTACGTATTTCCTGTTAACTTTTAATCCAAATTTAAATATTGATACAGTTTCTTAGTTTCGGAAATCGCGTAGGCAGGCTAAGCTGTACTCGGACCTTAAGTCTTGCGATTACTTTAAAGTCACAATCAGAATTTTTCGCCCACTTTTTAAAGCTGTGATATCACCAAACCCACCCACTAACCATAAGCCCTAATAACTAACACCAGCAACTCTGGTTGCTATCTGGTTATTTGGCAGGCGCGACAATCGCATTCAGGCATCGATCAACATCAATCTAAATGTAAAAACTGTATTAAAAAAAAATTGTTAATAAAACAATTAAGTCTTTTACATATCAATATTTTCGGATTTAAATTAAAAAGATCACTCTTAAATTCAAAAGAAAAGAACTCGCCTCCAAGATATGATTCATCGAAAATCAATAAGGTACAAAAAGTGTAATAAAACATGTTTCTCATTTTTCAGCGAAATTTTCTTTGTTTCCTATAGGTATGTACTTTTATCGCTTCGAAATTGAGATCGCTAATTGTCTGATCTAAATCTAAATCTAAGCTGCAAAGATATGTATCATTTGAGATTCATATTGAATGCATTCCCACAAGCAGACACGCATAATTTCGCGCTCACACATGCCGCATGTGGACCTACAATATAAAAAACCCAATCTCAAATGAACATAAGCCCTGCAGACTCTTGCCGACCTTCCCTGAAACAGGGGTGACATTGGCAAAGTGAACCATTTTTTACAGTATCGGTGGTCAACCTCATACCAACCTATCAGTCAAGGAATTGATTGATGAATTGAATCTGATTATTTTCATAAATGTCTTTTTATAGGTACTTAGGTACTAAGAACATAAAGTTAATGCCACATTTTTTTTAATTTCAAGGTACATATTATACAGCTGCCTTAATACCAAAGCTCTCAAATATGAAGCTTAAGTTTTCACACAATCATTATCATGTACCTTCGAGTGCATTTCCTCTACTAATGACTTTTTATGTCACTTGGCCTTTTCTTGCGCAACCGGCTGACACGTGGCCGCCATCTTTGTTGCATTCTATTTTTCAATCTACCGCCACATTTTGAATTTGTGTTCTCCATTCAAATTTTAATGATGCTGAGTCATACGAAATCTCTTTTTTAACCATTGACTTAATATAATATCTGTGGACTAGAAACTATTTTAACGAAAATAGATACCTACCATACGGCATACCCGTTTCAACTTACTTTACCGCTAATTGTCCTTAGTTAGAAAGAAAACAAAGATCTTCAAAGTGCATTTTCGTTGTAAACAAAAAAACCTCGGCGAAACTACGAAATCTCTCCAGAAAGTTGGCAGCTTTAAAATTCATCTTTGTGCGAATATTGTGCGCACGCTCAATAAATGTGTTGGTGCGCTTTGGTCGGAAACGTTGTCAATTTTTAAAATAATTATGGCATGTGTAATTATTAGGTGTCGAAACACAAAATGGAGAAAGCAAGAAAGCATGGGATAATTATAAGGGTTTTGTTATGTTGAACAGCGGCAACATGGTGTAAGCGCGAACTTTCTGCTTGGGAGCATGCATTTAAAATTAATCTGAAATGTTAATGTATCTTTGCAAATTACAGCATAAATTATAGATATTAGATAGATAGATTGTTGTGCATATTATGTTTTGATAGTAAAAAAGCTTGGCCTAAAAATATTATATTCATACATACTTTTCGCGCAAATTTACCTGTCAAGCGAAACCCGTTCTTATGTTTATATTTCTAAAGTATATGAATTACATCTTAAGACGGGTTAGCGTTACGGGTCAAATTGGCATTTCCAAGTTGAAGGCTCATCACACCAAGACAGTTCAAAACGGACAGTGCCTACTCGAATATGTGTTCCTAAGTATACCATACACTTTTTGGTTACACTATATTAAACATGTTTCTGTCTAATTGATAGGCAATCAAGGTGGGTCCATTAGCTTAATATTTAAGATTTAGTGTGTTTTTCTAATCAACAATATTTTATAATTTGTTTTAAAAGGAAAACATTATACTTAAGTAGTATAGTAAATTAAGTGTAGAAGTGTAGAGAATAAGATTTTCTGTCAGAAAACGCATACTATTTCCAGTAATGGATTCAGTACAAATTAGAAAAAAAAAATCTCAGCGGGCAACCGTAACATGCCAGTGTCACTAGGGTTTTTAGCAACTAATAATAATAATAAAATGCTTTTTGACGTTACAATTTTGATGTCTATAAAATTTGTACCTCTCCACTTTTAAAAATATTTGACCCAACGCTGTCTTTTCCCTCTCCAACCTTCCCATTTAGTAGTATCTCTATTACTCTAAGGATTTGGTGTTTCAATAGTAAAGGTTCTTCAATTGGCTCAATCTGTCCTGGAATGATGAAATTACGAAAACCAATTGATTTCAGTTCAATGAATTCTCTATTTACCCTTATTACTTCTCACTTACTTATGACTGATTATCCACTAACTACTTAACACTTACCCCCGTCAGTGCTGCATTAGTGACTGAATCTCGCGCACTTTTCCTCCAATGGCGCGCATTGGCGCGAGTTCGAGGAACCCGTGGCCTCGCCTCCCATTGGCTGGCTGGTTCCCGCTCACCCGAGATGCTGCGCGCGCAGCACCCGCTTCCACATTCAAATTTCAATTTTCAAGCGTCGAGTAGAACCATATTTATAGTAATGCTTACTTACTCTGTGAATAGAACCATAGATATAGTAATGCTTACTTACTCTGTGAATAGAACCATAGATATAGTAATGCTTACTTACTATGTGAATAGAACCATAGATATAGTAATGCTTACTTACTCTGTGAATAGAACCATAGATATAGTAATGCTAACTTACTCTGTGAATAGAACCATAGATATAGTAATGCCTACTTACTCTGTGAATAGAACACTGCGTAAATACTCAACCATGGCGTAAACATTAAAATGCATAAAAAGTAAAACACTGACTAGACTCTAGAGGCATAGTTGTACCTTCCGATAATTTTAGATTTACGCGATATTGGAGTAATCGTATTTACGGTGCCGTTTTGCTGTTTTTTTAACGTTCCTTGACTTATAGCTTGGTATGAGGCTGACTACCATACTGTAAAATTTGGTATGAGGCTGACTGCTAAAAAAATACGTCACCCCTGTTTCCAGGGAGGGAGGTAAGAGTTGCTGAGTTTATAATATTTATTTGAGATTCGTGTCATTTATTTTGTGAGTATCTACACAATCAGCATGTGCAAGCGATAGCTTTCCCGTGTCTACTTATAGAGAGTAAATGATAAAATACAGAAGCCACTACTTCTCATATTATGTTTATAAGGTTTATTATTTAAACATAATACTCGTGAATACTTTCAGTGGAATAGAACATAGTGCATGTTTTGAATAAGTACCTACGTAAAATGTTGTTAAAGCAAAACTGGTTTGTCACGAAAAAAATCGTATTCGCAAAAACCTGATTGCTTAATGTTTATGTATTGGACTCAAGTCGAGCTTTATGCAAAAAATACTGTTAATTTTACACGACGACATATAAAGGCAATTTATATGATAAATCGGTATTATTGTAACCAATATTATTAAAATAACAAAAAATGAGCAAGAAATACAACTGTAACTACAAATCTAACACTTTTCCACTAGGGGTGGTCAGAGCTTCAGAAAAGTTACCTCTACTTTGCAAATCCTTGGATTCCTCTTTCAATTAATTCATCCATTTCCATCGTTTATTTTCACTCTGTAGTTATATATCCCATTTTTGACAATTTCGTCGATCTGATCAAGACATACCTTCCTCCATCTTCTATTCCCTATTTTGCGATTAAAATTTCATCCATATACTTACTTACCCACTTTGTTTGTCTCTTATTGTCCATTATTTCTACATGTTCAAACCATCCCATCACATTAAATATTTTGTTCCTTTACTTTCACCTTCTTCAACTTGCATTTGCCTTTCACCCATTCATTCTTAACTACATCTCTTAGAATTTTTCCCGACATAATCCTCAAGAGTTTCATTTACATCGTACATACCTTACTCATTTCACTTCATAGTCCATGCTTCACTGCTATACAGTTTCATCTCTATATCTATAATATTAGTTGCAAGGTTATATTTACATTTTAGATTCATATTTAATGCATACTTACAAGCATCACAATTTTGCGCTTACAACTGCTGCATGAGTTCTTACAAAATAAAAACACTAACCTTGATCGAACATAAACCCTTCAACTCTTTCCTGAAACAGGTATAACTTTCCTGAAACAGGTATAACTTTGACAAAAGAGAATATTTTTTTAGTTCAGTTAGTCAGCCTCAAACAAACCATATCTGATAAATTGAAAAGGTGCTGCAAATGGGGACTAGTCAAATGGGTACTTTGTTTTTAATCGCTCAATATTATATAAACTGTACGTCATTTCATCTATTGTTTTAGCTTATAAATATTTATAATGAAGCCGGCTGCAGCTGCGATTCAAGTTTTCCTGTACGTACAGTAATGGCAATATGTAATCTTACGTTCCCTTTTGAGTCGGATAGATATACTGTATAAATCAGGGATGTCCAAAGCATCAAAAGAACCAAAAAAAAACTTTTTTTTTCTTGCAAAGTTTTAAAATTGAATCAAGGACGTTAGATACTTTATATTGGATTAAATACTTTTGATATCATAATAAATATATTATTGATATCCGTGGCAACATATAATTGGCCATATTTTTTGTAATTGTTATTATTATATTTCTTAAGTAACGCTGTTTGTTGTCCTATTAAAAAAAATACGTAATTTACAAACCGTGGCTTAGAGAAGGTCGGATTTTCAACGCCCTCAACTGTATCCTTATTTTTTTTATGAAAATGGAGGCTTAGTGAAAGAATATTAGAGTGTATTGATTATAAATGGCAAAACGCCAATATCACTTATTTTTTAGAGAAGGATAAAAAGGAGTTACATATTTATTGTAGGTTGGTTTCATTTTATTTCGTAAGTAAGTATCTACACATATAACATGTGCACGCGTTAACTTAAACGTGTCTGCTTGTAAGCATGGGTTAAATATTAATCATCAACATTAATATATCTATCCAACTTAGACCGCTCATGAAAAATCTCATCTTCTAGGGCATTTTTTTCAAAAGCAATTTTTGCGGTAGGTATAGTATTTGGCTCAACCATGTTTCATGACGTTGAGACCTTTTGCTTCCGAGGCTTGGGCGCAGTAAGAACTGGTTTTTAAGGCTTCGACTCTTGTGGCTTCGTCTTACTATGGACCAACTGTATCTCGTGTAGGTACATGGCATATAGCATATCTATCATATTATATTGTGGGTATACACTAACAAGGCAAAACCACAAAATATACTCACACATACATGTACGCTATGTTGGGACTGTCTACCTTCCATCACAATACATTGGACAAGAGATCTTCAAACTTTTAATCCTGTGGGCCACACTGATAACTCTATAGTAAGCTCCAATGGCTAGACCTTGCTCAAACTGTTGTCAAAGCTGCTTTAAATTTACTAAAACTAACTACGAGATTACAAAAATATCCCTTTTCGAGCCGCAGCATCTCAGGTGAAAATATCCATGATGATCTTCGTTAGAAGTGGCACTGAAAGAAGAAGAAAAAATAAATGCATAGCAGAATGCGGCTAAGCTGGTGAACTTTTCATCGCGTTACCTTCACCAGTAATATGTACCAGCCCCTCTCGGGAGCTGGGAAACCCCCATTTCAACTGAAGTGGTTGGGGTAAAGCCGGCCCCCTTACCTATAAAAATAAATGGTTGCACTCTCCACATGCGACCCCTTCAAGCCTGCCCTAGTTCAATCACTTTCCTTGAAGTATGAGCTTTGCAGCTTCTGCGTGGGCTTATTCTCATTTCTTATAAACCTTGTGGTTTTTTTTATGTTCAAAATAAACACTGAAAAGGAAAATCATTTCTGACAAGTAACTCCCTTTGTGGGGTCGAACCCTAGCCCTCAGGTTCCACACGCTACAAAAGTAGCAGTATATATCCAGCTTAGTTGCGTTGCCTTGATGTAATCGGGCATTAGTTTAGGAACCTCTGCTCTTCTATATCAATCAGAAGGCTTCATTTAAGTATGCCTGTATAAGAATAGAATGTTAATATGATGTATAAGTTATTTAACGTTCTGATTAATGGCTATCATACATTTTTAGTTAACAGCCCTGTCGGACGTTAATCATGAACTCGGCGTGTAAACATCACAAATGGACAAAAAATATAAGTTGTGAAATATTTGAATGTTTGACAAATAGACGTGTGACGTCACCACGCATGTTCTTTTTTTCCAATTTATCATATTTTAATGTACTCGGAACAAATAAAAATGTGACGTCACGCAGCCGGGTCGCTGAATATAAGGCAATATTATTATTGGAATCGTAGGAACTCTAGTTGTAGCGCTTGCCCACCAAGAAAAAACATTTTTACCAAGTTCATTAGGTATTACACACCTATCATTCTTTAATCTATAATATAAGTGGCAAATATATATATTGTCATAGGTTAACAATTAACATGTAATGTACGTCCACAAACAGAAACGCGTTATTACGCGCATACACATGCTGCATTTGTACTTTCAAAATAAATGTAACTTAACGTGAACATAAATCTTGCAACTCCTACCGCCTTCCCTGAAGCCAGGGCGGTAAGTGAACCAGGTTTTTACAGTATGGGGGTCGGCCTCACACAAACCTTTTAGGCAAGGAATAAATGAATAATGAAAGTAGGAGATGACAGTTTTATTTATTTAAAAATAGGTTTTTTTGTTGTACATTTTTTTTCTCAGATGTTTGTATAGCTAATATAATATGGTTGCGTGAGTTGTCTATCCTCAATGGCATGCTTTGTGCAGTTTAAGTTTTCGCTACTGGCAGGACTGTTTTCAAGATGGCGACTGGCGCCATTCTGCAGATTACCTACTTGTACACAGAGCTTTATGCCAATGCTCCTCGCGTCTTTCTTGAGTACCTCTTTGAAATCGTGACTGGGTGATCTGTTTTCAGTCCTCCAAGTACAAAACATTCATTTAAACTCGACCGGAAAAACGTAAAACGTTACCAAAAATGTGTTGAAGCTAAAACGCTCACCAAATACATGCCCGGTTTTGGTTTCCATGCAATTTTTGTAAAAGTTTGAAGTTAATGTTTTATAATATGTTTTATACTTAGGATTTAGTATACCTACCTACGTGAACTTAGTTTCATAGAATTTATTTTCTTCATACTTTGAGAGGTAGGTATATAATAGCACATCAATAATCTAGTTTGTAAAGATATTATATTAACATTTAAGATTCAAATTAATTGCACGATCCCTAGCGGAATGGCGGCAGAGTTACAGTTAATATGAACCAAATATAAAACATCGCGTAAATGGACTTGCACAAATTTTATATACAAAGAACTATGACGTCACATGGTCACGTTGCTGGGCAAAGGACAAACAAACATTAAGTTATTGGTTGCTGAGGACCTTACTCACATAAAGGTGTGAAGAATTGTTCCGAGTTCTTTCTCCGTTGTCGCGTACAATATTAATAAAAAATGTATTATAAATACACCAGAATATTAGTGATATTTTATTCCATATTTCCACGATTGTGTTGAATCGAAATGATTGTTTCCACTAGGGGTACGGATTTAAACGTCCGGACTATAATATGTATTAGATATACCCACAGAGAGTTGGATATTTAGCTCATGAGTTTAACCAGAAACCATTCAACCATTACTGTTTAGGAAATAATGGTGGATTGAAAGCGAAATGTCAGACAACTCACGTGCATGAGTTGGCCAATATTACGTTTGGAGAATTAAATCCACTTTATTACTAGAAATACGTTTTATGACGGAAAATCGTACCTGAATTACTCGTACCTAATATTGCAACAGAAATCCACAGATATGTAGATCGTTTCTCCAGATCAAAACTCCGCCGACCTACATCTATCTTAAGTATTATAAACTTTACCTTGCAACTCCTGCCGCCTTTCTCTGAAAGCGGGGTGACATTGGTAAATGAGAACCAAGTTTTTACTGCATGGGCGTCAGCCTCATACGAACCTAGTAGTCAACGAAGAAATATGTATTTCAAATGGTAACATGACAAAATATCACATGACAAAACATCACTAGACAAAATATCACAGGATTAAGCATCGCAAAGACAAAATATCACAGGAAAATAAATCACAATGACAAAAATCGCATGACAAAACTATCGCCGAGGAAATTTGTTATTTTGAATATCCGTGCTAAAATCGTTCCGACTCTATTTAAACAGAATAGGATGTCACGTGTACTCTCAAAAAGTTCATTGAGAGAGATATGCAAAAATAGGAAAAATTGGAGGCAACTTATTGAAGCTCTGGCCACCTTTAGCGGAATGACAGCAGAGTCACAGTTACTCAATCAAACAGGATGCCGTAAACAAAAACTTTCAAAAATATTACGTCTTTGACTCACTCAATTCCAGGTATAAAAGATTATTATTATACAAAATGTCACTTTAAAAATCCAAACATCGACCAACAAATCAGCTTCCGAGCTCACTCACTAATGGACCTCTTAGTAAAAATCGTGAATCGTGACCGCTACATTTTGTATAGAAAACTCATCAAATCGGCCGCTTGGTGTTGAAGTTACCACAGACGAGGGCAGTCTTTATTAATAATTTATAATCTAAGTTGCAGAGATGTATTGACTTTTAAGCCATATATTTAATGTACGCCCAAATACATACAAGTTCGCGCTTGGACATGCTGCATCTGTACTTACAAAATAAGCCAAACCTCACATGAATATAAACCTCGCAATCTTGCTGCCTTTCCCTGAAACCGGGGTGGCATTGGCAATCGATTTTAGAATAAGAGAAAATGGCGAAAAAAATGTTTTAATCCGATTTACATCAACCTTCAAACGAGCCATTCCGGGAATAAAATATAATAAAATTATATAATATTTTATTTATTTAATTGAAAGGTTCACTTATTTTCAGGATTATATTATATAATCGTGAAATCGTTGATTTGAACCTTTCAATTAAATAAATAAAATATTATTGAAATGAATTTTCACAGTGTTAATACACAAACAATTCAAAATATAATAAAATTATAATTTGTTTTGCGGTTAAGAAGTTCATAGAGAAATACATAATGTGTACTCATAAATTCATTTCTAATCTTATCTAATCTAAATTAAAAGATATTTTAATACTGAAAATTCATATTAAATGCATATTCACAAGCAGATACGTGTAAGTTTGCGCTTACAAAATACAAATGCTGCGTGTGTATTTCATTTTATAATATCAGATTGAAAACTAGTAATCATCCCTGGACACTTGTTAAAGTTTTGCTAAATACCACTTGCTACTGACTTCTTGCTTCCACGTAGTGCCTACTATATATATTCCACTTGTCACTTACCCATAGTGTCCTCGCCTATAGCATCCTTTAGCGTCTTGTGAATTGCCGGACCTCCTACAGGCCACTTATCCTTGTTGCACTAAATAAGACATTATCAGGATATTTCAAATACAGTAGCCTCGCGCTAAGAGCTCTTCATTTTAATGTTTTACCTTATCGTAGACTTTATGGCAGTGTTAGCTCGTGCTTAAAGATAACAGAAGCTCTAAAAGCTATGAATGCATACTTTCATTTTAAATTTTCTTCTTTAGTGATTTGCCACATGTCTGAGGAATGTAATACGGGACATTATATCTGCCACTCGGAAAACACAATTCAGAGATGAAACACTTGAGGAATATGAAAGGGAAAACTATAGAGTTAAGGATAAATGGTTAAAAGAGCTAAAAGAATGTGTGAAAGTAAAGGTACAAAAGAATATGATGAGGTGGTTTTGACGACTTGTAGAAATAATGGATTATAAAAGACTGGACAAAGTGTGTACACAGAGGAAATTTGAAAGGAAAAATAGGAAAAAAAGACGGAATGTACAGAGTTAATGTGAAAGAATGAAATGTATCTATGAAAAAGTTTATGGGTGTGAATGAATTACATAAAAAAGAGGTATGCAAAAATAGGAATACATAGATGCAGTTCTATATAACCTCTAGCGGAACGGTGAAAGAGTTATAATTACAGAAAGCTCCAGGAATTGAGAATCCCTTGATCTCCTTCTTCCAGTCGTTTAGATATAGATACGTATATAATTTATGTTAACCATTTGGATAGAACAATTATGTATATTATAATAAACTGCATCTATAACGGCGACTGGTTTGGCATCTGCTCCTTCATTTCATATTCCACATCCTCCACAACCTCCACATCCTCCACAACCTCCACATCCTCCACAACCTGCCGCTTACTTTTACTTATTCAATCTTGCTCAATGCACTCAAAGCGCGCCTTTTCATTCACCATCAAACATAATATCATCCTTAAAGTTAGCAACAAAATGAGCATATTTTGAGAATACTCAAGTTTCAATACTTAAGTTTTGTCCGGTCGATAGCTCAGTTGGTAGAGTGCTTGCATTCTACTCCGTGTAGTATTAACTACTGTAGAATTACCTTCTTGTTACGAAAGAGTTGCACTTTATTATTAGCCTATCAATTCAGCGCAGATTTTTCCTTTCAAAGATGTTGAGGTGCATTGGTCACAATGTGTCTGTGTCCGATATTCTTTATCAAGCATTTGACACGCATTTTGTTATTTACTTACTTAGTCTGTCATTCTCGTTCACTGCTGAACACAGGCCTCCCCCATATCTCTCCAGGCATCTCTATCCTGCGCCTTCTGCACACACAATCCTTTTGTTGTCGACTGACCATCGTGTTAGAGGACTTTCTCTAATTCGCTTGTCCTCACGAGGTCTCTTCTTCACTATCGTAGTGGTCCATATTTGGTCATTGAATCTGGCAACATGACATGTTATACATATTCTACCATGATACGTATTTCAAAGATATTTAAAGAATTTTGGAATACCAGGATGTTTTATGTAGGTATTGAAAACTCTACAATGAAATATTTGTGTAAGTTTATCTTTAGCCATTGTCTAGTGACTCCCAAATCAAATCCGAGGTTCAGATTATTTGTTAGTTTAGCAGATAATGGAGCTAACAAAGGCAAACCACTGATTGGCATCGCTAATGTTTGGGAATTCAATGCATTTTTAGCATTTCGGTCAAGAGCGAATTTCATAATTGCCTGCTGAGGCACAAAGAAGTTTTTAAGATGTGAAACAAATACCGATAAAGTGAATATATGAAGAGAAAATGTGAAAGAAAAAAGAGGAAAAGGGAAGAAAACTTATTATCAGATAGATGAAATTGAATTGAAAATAAAATTATATAATAAATAAAAATCTGTCTATAGAGTTTTGTTTAACGGATTAAATGATCTTAATAGATAGAGAGATTGATACTAGTATATTTACTTGACTAATAGGTTGGTATGAGGCTGACCCCTATGCTAAAAATACGATCTGAGGGCTGTAGAGGAGATGCTATGGTTCTGCAAGGAATTCACCAAAGGAAACTTAAAAAATTAATATCGTATTATTGTAACTGCAAAATCGGTTCACTTTTGCCAATAACACTTCAAAATTAACTGAGAGTAAGTTGCAGGGTTTATGTTCATTTGAGATGTTGTTTTCAATTTGTTAGTTGTGTATACACACGCAGCATTCTTAAACGCAAACTCACACGTGTTGGCTTGTTTGCATACATTACATTAAATCTAATAAACATTTTTTTGCATATAACATAATAGATAGAAAAAAGATAACAAACCTTTAACGACTGTAATGGTAGCTGGTATTTATGAGTAAATTAACAGACATTTTGATATTTCAATTTTAGTATAGCTGGTACCTACAATTGTTGTTCTGAGTAGTAGACATGTTTGGTTCAGATGAGAAATGTCACGGCCAAACGTTTAAAAACAATCTTATCTTAAGATCTGAACTCCAAGTATTAAACATTACATTCTAACTCAGTTTTATCAAGTTTTATCAAAAATATTTTTCCGGGTAAAAAAACACAAGTTGTAAAGTTATTTTTACACTTGTGCTCAATCTGTTCGGCTGCTTTTTACGAACACTGTCTCCTAAACAAATTTGGTCCTTTACTTAACGGCTTACTTGTTCTACCAGTAAGGTTCATTTGAGTTGTCTCAAGATATTTGTAGAAAATTCAAGATCATTCCAGTACATCTGTGCATTATTATTTACACTGTTAGCTATTTAACAACTAATAATTTTAACACAAATTATAATACATTCAGCATTTGTAAGCGCGAACTACACGTGTCGGTTTGTGGGCATACATCTGAGAGCTTTAAATGAATATATCCTTGCAACTTAGATTATAGATTATCTTATGGGGCATCCACACGCTTGCGGCAAACGCCTTGCGACGCGTAGTCTTAGAGTTAGACGTATGAAACCTTACCTCGCAGAGACATTGTCAGGCTGGTAGTTTGCATCGAGTACATGATTTTTTTCACAGATCTGCCTTTTCCTATCCTGGAGCGTTTTGGATCTGTGAAAAATTCATGTACTCGATGCAAACTACCTGCCTGACCATGTCTCTGCGAGGTAAGGTTTCATACGTCTAGCTCTAAAACTACTCACCGCAAGGCGCTTGCCGCAAGCGTGTGGATGCCCCATTATGTACTAAAAATCATAACAATATGAATAATAAAACGCATGTACGTGTAACACTGTTTTTTGACACGACTCCAAGGAAACGTTGAGAAATTCGACCTTCTACGCAACGCGGTTCGTAAAATCAGTCTTTTAAACTCAAAATATCGAATGACCGTAATTTCAATTGGCTAGGAAAGTTTTTTTCAAGGATGTTTCAAAGTATTTTTTTTTTGCTTTCCTTTACCTTTTGTCTTTTCATTTGGAAATAATCAGATAATTTTTGCCCAAACAACTTTTTATTCATTATCAAAAATGTCAGGACCTCATTAAAAATAAGTTCTGTTTGGAACATTCTGTTTTTTTTTATGTCAGAAAATTATAGCTCAAAGTAAATATGTACGCAACAAAACTGTAATTTATCTTTTTTCATATCTGTTTCAATAGCATTCTCCAAGGTCTGGTTTCTGGAGCCTATTTACCTTTATTAACAAGACAAGAAAAGAGACATATGGCGCCACCTGTACTGTAAGACCGGATGTACCATTGTTAAGGCATTCTTTTCCTATTCCTTTTACGTAGAAACCTCCAATTCTTCAGAATACATACAAGTATAATTATACTACAGTCCACAATGATTACATCAAGTCCAAATAGCACATATCTTTTGTATGTTTAACTTTTTGTATCACAGTTACATAATTTACCATGCACAATGTGAATGAACTAATATATTTTTTCTCGGCGGACAAGCATCATACTTGTATAGGACTATACGGTCCTTGGCAACAAAATATTTGTTTGCCTTTTCTCTAACAACCCGGCCGTGTGACGTCATAATTTTGTATACATCAATTCATGTGCTGGCATCAGTGTTTTGAAGTGCAATGATTTATTTAATTAATGAAGTTGAACATATATGTAATATATTTACGTTTCAGATTAATATTGAATGCACGCGCAAAAGCAAACACGCGTAAAATCTCTCACAAATACGCAGCATGTGTACCTACCTATAATATAAGAACTAAACCTCATACGAACATAAAGCCTTCAAATTCTGCTGCCTCTTCCTGAAACAGGGGTGATTTGACAAAATTTAACCAATTACTACACTTCGACTGGCGGTGCATGGTGGTATATCTACTAGTGCCCACTCTGATGTATGGAAGTGAAGCCTGGACGGTGAGTGAAAGTGAGATTAGTGAAGTCCATACAGTGGAAATGGACTACCTAAGAAGTATGATTGGAAGAAGACGTAGTGATAGGGTGAGGAATGATTTTGTAAAAGAGGAATGTGGTGCAAGAGAAAGTGTGAAAGTGAAGATTAAAAGAAGTATGCTAAGATGGTTTGGGCATATGGAGAGAATGAATGATGATAGATTGATAAAAAAAGTATATGTTGCAAGAATAGAAGGATGTCGTGGCAGGAAGACAGAGAAAGGTATGGATGGACCAAATTTCCGAAATAGCGAATGAATGGGATATCCAGAGTCATAATAAAAGGACAGCTTGTATGAAAAAGGTTATGACTCTGGATGATATGAAAGAAGTACCTATGCAAGGACCGAAATAAATGGCGACTGATCTGTAATGTAGGCGGCTAAGGCCAAGAATCAATTTTCATTTTTATAGATGTTTTGTAGGTTTTTTAGTGTTTGTTTGTTTGTATAACTGGATGTAATTAATTGCTTGTATTCCTTGACTTATAGGTTGGTATGAGGCTGACCACCCATACTGTAAAAAAAATGGTTCACTTTGCCAATGTCACCCCTGTTTCTGGGAAGGTCGGCAAGAGTTGCAGGGCGTATGTTCATTCGAGATTGGGTTTTTATATTGTAGGTCCACATGCGGCATGTGTGAGCGCGAAATTATGCGTGTCTGCTTGTGGGAATGCATTTAATATGAATCTCAAATGATACATATCTTTGCAACTTAGCTTTAGATTTAGACTACAGTATCGATTGTCAGATTCATCAACCTATTAGTCAAGTAACTCATACCAACCTATTTATTTATCAAGGAATTCATACCAACTTATTAGTTAAGAAAGTGCTTATAAGTTGGCATAAATTGTGCTGCATATATACGATCAGTTTTTCTTCATGTTCTTCTCATTTTCCCACTCATCAAACCCTACAAACTTACCTGAAATGTAGATTATGGAAAAAATAAGGTCAGTTGCATTGATGCAATACAAACTTAAATACAAATATTGTACAATGGAGACGTTTCACAATAGATACCCCTAGTTTAGCTTTAACGTGGGAGGGGATTTATTTCTGATTTTTGACAGGGGATGAAGAAACTATTATTAAAGCGTGGGAATGCACAGGGGGAAATGACAACCAAACCCCAGGAATAAAACCTCTCGTTCAAACTCATGCTTAGCGTATTACCAGAAAATAAAAGGAAACTAAATATCTCAATAACGGCGCTGATTTAATTTCGTTATATTTTTAAAAAACGCTATGGCTTAGTTTATACGTCAGGTTTCATACTCCAAGTACAGAACCTGCTTTTTGTGAGATCAAAATAAGGTTAGAAGCGCGCAGGTGTAAGTGCTACCTTTTTTTTTTGTGTAACTAATCATTGTCACCATGCATTATTTTGATGCAAGATAAATATGATTTGGGAATTAAATTATATGTGTACTGAAAAAATATATTAATTGTTTTATATCTATCGATCTGTGATTTACGAATAAACTTTATTTCACCTCATGCATCCTGAGATGAGGATGTCCAGCTATGTTTCCACCTTTTAGGAGGTCTTCCAGCTGGGCGTTGCCCTATAGCTACGATGCAATACCCATACTACGATGTGTGCGAGTCTTTCGTCACTCATTCTGGAGACATGATCTCTCCGAAGTCGACTCCTGGATCTGCTCCATCTCACTATGCCCTCTTTTTCACAGGCTTTTCGGATGTGGTCATTCCTGATGCGATCTCGCAATGTTTTGCCTGTGATCTGTCTAAGAACTTTCCTCGTATATTGACTCGAATTTCTTCAAGTTTGGCAGACACTAGACCTACCAAATTTTGCTTAGCAATGCTAATTTCTTTGTAGTAGAAGGTAAATTATCTAATTAATGTTCGCTATCACTATTGTTAAATCTCTAAGAGCACAGTTAAATAACGTTTAAACTTAACTATCGCGTATTGCAAAAAATGTGGGGAAACTTCAATACTAACCAGAAGCTTTGTTGTAGTTTTCATACATTGATTGGTAAACGCTATGGTTGAGTTGAACGTATAATACTTTACACTGAGGTGCAGCTTACCTGTTTAAGTAAATACCGTTCATTTGAGGCGGACGCTCCTGACAAACGTGCTTGTCTAGCGTACACGCGAACAAAAACTCTACAATTGAATCTGAGTGTCATTTTCTCATATTATCACTAACTGCTTAGTTCCATACGAGTAGATGGAGCTTTGCTTTTGAGCTTGTAAAAAAAACAGGACGGATGTTACCGGATACTAAAAAGTAATGCTTCCGGCAAAAAATAATAATGATAAAAATAATATGAGGCATCTTATGCATTACATACATTTGTTGAAAAAGAAATCAACAGGTTTACTGAATTCGGCACAAATTCTATTGACAACTAAATTGGGAAGTCTGTAGATGCTTGGGAAACCGCGAGTTTAAAATTTGTTATATTTACGAAGGACTCTAGCCACATACACCTGTGACGCTTACACACAGACAATTTTGGAAAAACGTTCTGCTGAGTGCATTATAACATGTTGTTTGTTTTTAATGTCATTAATTTTACTAGAAATTAGAATTGGTGAAATGTTTTTTTTTTCCTTTTTTCACAACGAGCGCGAGAAAGTAACTTCAGTATCTATCTTAAATCTAAGTTACACATTTTAACATATGCGATTCTTATTGTATCTAAATGCACCCCCATGAACAGACATGTTCAATTCTTACAACATGTAGGTACTTTCAAGATAGCAAAATGGAAAAGAAACAACAAAATGACACTGCTCCTAGTTGTTCTGAATAAAATAGAAAATTTGCTTTAATGAATGCGCCCCATGGTCATTCGTCCATCTTGTCCGCCATGACAGTTTCTCCTTCCTGGCTTCCCGCCATATTTCATATCATAAGTACAACACAACGTTTCAACTCAATCATAGCGTTTATACAAATATGTATCGAAACTAAAAGAATGCCTCTAGTGGGTGATTTAACTTCCATTATTTTTTTGTAAAACGCTGTGTCGGTTTTAAACTTGGGGTGCAGACCGTTGGCGCATTATGAAGTCACATCCTAAGTAAAGACGAGCTGCATTTTTAGTAAGGGCGTGCGCTTAGAATGGGCACATCTCATACAGGTAGAAGGGAAAGAGGAATACAAGGATAAGACGGCAGAGGCCAACAACCATTCTTAAGAACATTTGATTCAATTTTTAAATTGAATATTTTCAAGTGGGAACAATAAAGCTAACAAAAATTGAGATGTCAATCCGCCGGGTTGCTTGGTAAAAGGCAAACTAAATTTTGAATCAGTTTAATAGTCGGTTTGGATGAAGTTCAACAGAAATATTGTTTATTTGACTCACGGTGCAAATTGAATGGGATCTGAATCTTAAAGCAGTTTATTATACCAGTCAGGATTTTTTTTAAATGAAGTCAATGTATATATTTTTTTATATCAATAAAGTCAACACAAATTTCATACCCAAAATAATTTTCACGCGTACTACTGTAGTTTTTATATTGGGTACTAAGGACCCTAGGTACGTGTGACATCCGTTACATTGTGTAAATTTAATATAATTGTTTTCAATCTTAAACTTCTGATTTGCAAAACATGTTTCTACAAATTAAGAAGTCCAAAAGTGTTTTTTTTTCCTAATTTATTGGAGTATTTTACGACACGAGGTGACAGGGAGTTACCATAAATAAAAACTACAATGCCACGATGTAAAAAATCGATTGACAAATCTTAGAAAGAGGCGTTTTCTGTAATCCAAAATGTAATAGGATTACAACTAAATAAGAATAAATTATGTTTACAAATATAAGAAATTAGCATGTATTAAAAATACTTGTCCTGAGTGCTAATCAAATAAATATACAATGACAGATGAGCGTAGGACGTCTGCAAGTATAAGGCTCATTTGACATTACGGAATTAAAAATTGAGCATTTGTTACAAGTTGTCGCAACTGGTGGGCTTGCTGATAAACATCCACAGCAACTGATAAACGGTTCTGGAAAAAACTCGTGCCCTAGCGAAAATTGAAATGCCAATTAATTCGAAAGCGATTGTACGTGCGAAGAGTTGGTCCATTGATGGTTCCAATTAAATTATACTTAGATTATTTATTGGGTGAGCGCTATTTACGTGCGAATCATACCCTAAAAGCCCTCCGCCATCTTGGTCGTCGCTATACTCAAGCACGAGCCAGCTGCTGTAAAACTGGATCGACCTATGGTGACCGGTTAAGGTAAAGGCAACCCAGCGAAAAGCGTTTTATGTATTTAAAAAAAAAGTATATATATTGTGCAACCCTCCCTCTGATTACGAGTCCGAAACATTAACTACTACACCTAGGACTATTCTGTAATAACATTTTTTTATCACCGTAGGAAATATAATTCTAAAAAAATGTGAAACCTTCAGCAATGTTGTCGATCACTGCGTGTTAGTTCTTAAGAACACCTTTATTTTATATTTCCTACCTGAGCTCGCAACATCTTGCAGATACGAAACGGCACACTTCGGCAAACTTCGGCCAACATCGGGCCTATGCTACTCTCAGTTCGGCAAAGCAAGCCTTCTCCTTCCACTTCAGAACGACGCCGAGAGCCGAAACGAACGTACATCGATATATGTATTATTTTATTTGCTATGTTTACCTTTGAAATAACCCAGTAAAAAATAATTAAACATAAGTGAATTAAAAAATACGTAAACTAAAGTGTATCTTATTATCTATATAATATACGGTTGGATCTGTAAAAATAAAGATACAATAATTAGAAGGATTCGTTAACAAAAAAGTGAGTGAAAATTGTGATACAGTTGTTACTGAATGGATTATCTCTAAAATTGGTAAAAAAATAAATGACAAAATATACAATAAGCTACATTAATTTGAAATCTGTAAACTGAGAAACTCTTCAGATTATTTCATTAGCTTTGTCCTGATTTTATGAGCATTCTATGCTGCAAGCTACACTTTAACTACAAAATGAAAACAAAGCTTTTTCAATTCATTAATTTCAGTGGAGCTAGGATAGAATCTCAAGCTGAAATATTTATAAGACTGTCTATTGAGTCTTAATATACAACTAAAGGCGGCTAAGGACGGCAGTCTTGTGTGGGACTGCCGTCCTTAGCAACCAATAACAAAATATTTGTATGCCGTTTCCTTAGCAACCCGGCGACGACAATACAGTGTCTACGACAATTCATGTGCGGACTTCATTGAATATTTTACATTCTGTCCTGTAAATAACTCAATTAGCAGAACTTCTGCTTCTGTGAACCAGAAGCTTGGACTAAGATCCACAACACGTCAAGTTATTGCGCTATATGTGCAGCTTAGATGCGTTTTAGATCTGTTCATATTACTTTGCTAGTTATTCCTTAGTTGTCTGAGTGTAAAGGTGCACTCGGTCTTACCGCATTGGGGTCACAGCCGTCATAAAACAAACAATAAAGCGAGATGCAGGCATACATAGAAAACTGCAAAAAAATTAAGATCTTTTTTCCGAATAAAACTTGTAGGAACTATTAATTATGACTTGATATATTACAGTACGGCCGGATTAAAAAGGCAGAGTCATAAACAGTTTTTTTAATCAATTAAAAAATGCTGCGTTTATTTGTTCAGGTGTTTAATATTTTTCATACAATTAATTATGACACGTATTATCTTAAACCACAGTTGTAAACCGATAACAAACGATCATTCAAACGTAGCATTTTTGCATGTTGTCTTCGTTTGGGAAAAAGTTGAACTACCTGCCTACTTTCTTTATCAAAATGGCATGAATGAGAATGCTAGTCTCCATCCTGTGTAAAAGCAGTGCCTTTACACAGGTCCCCATGCTCCAGAATTTTGAATAGAAAGCGACCTCCATGAGCCGCATCAAGTCCTGCAAGTATGAAATACATGGCCGACCTCTTGTTCGTCTTCTCAAGATTTTTTCTTAAACAATGTAGCAAAAGGGGATGATATTTCTTATCCCAATACCTTACGAGTTTGTCTTCAATGTGTGACTTAAAGCCCATCTTATTTACACTGTTATCTACGCAAAAATGGCATGCATGCTTGCCCATCTGTAACAAACATGGAATAAAAATATGTAGAGCATATTCCACTTATAATATTCAAATGTGTATAATATTTTTGACACGTTTACGACAGAAAATTAATTTATTGAATTGAATTAATGTTAGAACATTATAATCGAGCTCGCTGGTGTGTTTTTGTACCTTCTAAAACCAGTTTTATCCATGCCAACTTAACGAGGTAGTACTAGTAGGTACGTATCTCAGATTCTATATTTCAAGCCCATAGCGCCAGTCTCTTTCTTCTTCCTTCTTCCTTCTTCCTCATCTTTTCCTGAAAGTAAGCCTTCTCCAATCTTCCTTACGCATTTCAATTGGCTGCTGTGTTCAGCTTTTTTGTTGTACTTATTCGGCAATTTGATGTTTTATTAAAGGGAGTTGGTAATCGTTACCAAATTTGCCGGACGAGTTGGTGACTACCTTTTAGTCCGTGAGAACTATTTTATTTCATCCCTATCCTCCAGGGTGAGCACTTTCCCATCCGCCACCTTGGAGATGCGCTGTGTAAGGGTTGCAGATTCCTCTGTCATTATCACAGACATTTTGGATTGTCGAATCAACACACAACTAATTCAATTTTCCAAAAATAGATGACAACTAAACCACTGCAGGCCCAGTAACGGTCAGGTACGGTAACCACAAATTTTTGAAGAATACAATGGTTCAAACATTTATCTCTTGTACGGTTTTCTATGTCTATGCATATTATTTATGTGATAATTATTACAGTTTTCAAGGAAACACTTTCCAATGACACCATGACGTCATAATTCAGTAAATTATTTTGACAGTATTGGACTTTACATTTGTGATACTTTCACTCACAATTCGTACATTCCTCGGAATAATTTTCCGTTTCTGTGTTTATTTCAATCCTAAAGTAAAATACCACCATGTTTTTTTCACTCTTCAGAAGAAATACGAATCATCTTCTTCGGGAACTGCGAAACCCTCACTTTAACTTTAGGGCTACCAGTAAATAAAAATAGGTTCTACACGCCTTATGCGACCCTTTGGGCTACAACGCGGTAAGAAGTGGTACTATATGTGATGCATAGTTATGTTTTTTTTCGTTTGTGTACATTACTTGTATACATTAACTGCTATGTATGTATTACGTAATTCTTTATTTCTGTTACAAGCGCTGTTTACTTGTTTGTTTGTCATTTAATAGTCAATACACGCCCAGCCACCCCACTTGTCATTCTCAGTCCTGCGGGCTGTCTTACTTTACCATGTGAACTGTCCACCACGGCGACAAAAGACACCTTGAATACTAAATCGGAACCTTCAGTTTTATAGGTTCTTCAAACCGAAAGCTTTAGAAATGCAGCTTCAACCTTTTTCAAACAAAGACAGTACAAGGTGTCCATGCAACTCACCTTCATCTTGTATCTTCTTGACTCACATAAAAGCTTCATGTCGGCCATCTTACCATTTTGACAACTGAATGGTTGATTTATAAAAAAAATACATTAAAATGTGAAGTGGCTGTACCGGAAAAAAATCCTATGAAACTAAGTAGGCTCCACACGCCAAATGCAATCCCTTCAAGGACAACGTGGTAAAAAGGTGCACTATACATGCAACTTAGTTGCATTTCAGTTGTACCATGCATCAAAATATTTCATTCTTAACGAAGTCAAGAATGCCATTACAAATCACTTAATACAGACCGAAGTCCCCGAAATATCTATTTACTTACTTGTTAAAAAGTTATTTAATTTTGGAATTTTTTTTAAATCACTAATACCATGTTAATGACAGTTTATTTTAAAATGTATGGCGGACGGAGATGAGAGCGTCGTGGGAGCTGCATAAACTAGGAACTTTTGATTTTCATACAAAACTCTTCTAAATTAGTTCTAACCTTCTCAAATACGTTTTCCTCGTTTTCTCAGTGTGGCTACTTGAGAACTTAGTGCTTTTTTGTGAATCCACCTTTCGTTACTGTCTCGTTCTGTACGAGGCTGTATGCCAGGAATGGTAATTTCGACCAGGCAAGACTCGAACTCGCGACTATTTGTTGTTATGTTCAATATGCTAACAGCCACACGGCTGCGCGGTGAAGAACATGGATTGAAATACAAATGAGAGGACGTATCTATTCAGCCATCGGTGGCATATTTAGTTGGCAATGCTCAGAGTCCAGTGCCCCCTAAAGAAGGGCACAAGAGGGGCATGTGCCAGTAACATGCGGTGACATTTTATTTTGGGTCATAATTAGTTTAGTATACACCTACACGGCTGTATAGGTACTGTAAAAAAATGGTTCACTTTACCAATGTCACCCCTGATTCAGGGAAGGTCAAGAAAAGTAGCAGGCCTTATTTTCAGTTGAGGTTTGGATTTTAATTTGCAAGTACACACACAGTTTGTAGGAATGAATTTTAAATGTTAATACAGCTTTGCAACTTAGATTATAGGTTATAGAAACGTGAAGTTAGCTGAGTCGTAAGTTTAAGAAGTAATCTGTTTAAGAAAAATAATACCCATGCATTTTAGCTGTTTGTAGGCCCTAAGTTAGGTTCCAGTACCCATCTATATACATTCAGTTTAAGACACTTTTTTTTGGTTTCAACGGGAGATTCGAGCGCGTCTTAACTTTTTTCCTCCGGCGACGATCCCATTTTGAAGGTAATTTTTGTCAAAGTGATCCCTAATCGAAACACTAAACAATGAAAGTATTCTCTGTTTTAAAAAAGACTTAACGTTAATTCTTCTTTTCGTGTTAGTCAGGTCTCCTGATGTTGACTATCACTTGAGAACCACTGACTTAGATTAAAGCCCACACATGTGAGCTTCGAAGAATCGCAAAGGTAGATTTGCGTACAAAATAAAGTATAGAAATAACAATAAGTATTATTTGCAGAGCGCTGTTTTGGTTTTAATTTTACACAGAGAGTCCTCAGCGAGCTTGGTCATCGATTTAGAAAGCATCAATTCTCAACAAAAACTTATTTACCGAAGACTGAATGAACCTTTGGTGAATGTTCTTTAGTGAAGGGAGATGAATTTATTGATCTTAGCGAAAGGCATATTTGCAAACTAAATAATAATATTGTTATTGAAATACCCACAACCTTCTAATTGTTTATTTTAAGCGTTAACCACTTGACTACGGAATACATGTGGTGACCGGTTTTTGGTAGAACTTTTCTGCCCAACAAAAGCATTTTTTTTTTTTGTGCTCCATTGGGAATCAAATCTACCATCTTCCGATTTCAAGTTCGAAGCGTTAACCACTAGACTGCGTACCGGTCGTTACATCGTAAAAGCAATATGATTCAACCTTCGACATCAAAACTCGGATTTGTAATTCATTACGATTCCTCCCACTCGATTCAACAGCAATTAATTTGTGATTTGGTTGAACGAAAAATACAAAAGTAGAATATTTCCTATTACCATACAATGAAGGAGTGCTAGAAACACTAAGTGTTGGTAAACACTATCAAATAATGGTAAATGACATGTGTCTCACAGATCGTGACATGTTTTCGTCATGGCTTAGCACTCAGAAGGTACCAGGTTCGAATTCCAGACTGTAGAGAAATACGTGATTTAATCATTAAAAATTAAAATAACCATCGTACAACATGGATTTAACGAACCGTTTCGTAGAGAAGAACAGGTTATTTGACGTTTCGGTTAAGTTGTTTCCGACGTCATCGCGAAATTTGTCTCTTATACGGCGAAGAAGCACCAATAAATTGCCTGAAAATTATGATTACGGATGCGACTTCAAGCAGACAAGGCGTTGTTTCTTGCGTATGTTTGAAATTAAAACAGCGACGGTCCGATTCCCGTCTGTTCCGATTAAATTAGCGACATTGCAAGTTACTAGAAGCTGTACAATAAGGAAAAGGAACGAGAATGAATGACAAGAGATGAATGTCGAGGAGATGAAAGAAGTGGACAAGGACAGAACGCATCTGCGGAGATACTAGCCATCCCTAGCAGAATGGCGGCCTGATTCAGTTACAATATTTTCACTGATATTTTGCAAAAACCTCTTAGATATCATTGCACCTGAATTGTTTCAAAACTAATAATTGGTAGTTATAACAAATTGATTTTTCATTGCAGTCATTTCAAAATGTATATTTCTAATAATCTGTTATTACAAATTCTATAATTAAAACTGCTTAATGAGCTCACAGAGTTTGGGCGTTGTTTATAATCTCTAGATTAATCTAAGTTGCAGCTGTCGATAGAGAGATATTGCATCGCACACCTACATTAAACATTATACGGTAGTCTAATTATATCTGATTCAGATTACGTAAATTATTGTGTAAACCTTGTATTAATGCTGCTTCACTGACACACCGACAAATTGCCTTTCATTTTGAGTGGACACGAAGTTGTAAATTTTCTAATGGTCGGAATTAAAAATTAAAAACCGTTCCTTTTTTATTATTTGCTGATTTTTTCTTTCTCAATCCACTTCTGGGCGTGGGCGTCTTTCTATGTACAATCTAATTGCAACGATGTATTAACATTTAAGATTCATACGAGTATTTAATGCAGATACGTTTTAGTTGGTGATAACACATGCTTCTTGTCTAGTGGAACTGTTTTTCTAATAAGTCAATTTTAGGATAAATAATAAAATACTTTGTTTACCCCTAGCGGAATAGCGTCAGAGTAACAGTTAAATATAGTTTTAACGAAAATAAGATTAAAGGTACAAGAGCCTATATTTCAATATTTTAAAAATCATTCCGAAAATGCGTTCGAAGAAAATGAAAGCACGCCCTGTCACTCTGCATTTTGTGAGTGAAGTTACGTTTATTTATTCTTTTTTATCTTGTCAGTGCATTATTTCATACAACAAAGAAGCTCGTAAAGGAACGAAGCAGACAGGAGGGAAAATTTATTGTAAATGGAATTCCGATCGCGGGTCATACACGGAGACTTCAGGCTGAGTGGATGGCTGAGGGTGAATCACAAGGAAGGAATCTCAGGCATTCTCTTTATGTAACCCATATCCGATATGTTACCCTGACTGACAATGCTTTGAAGATTGTTATAATCATATTTAAGTAACTGTTACTTTATTGCTATTCCAATAGGGGGTGGCAAGAGCCTCTGCAGAGTTGCTTCAACTTCTTACTATCCTTGTACCCTTATCACTCTTAATTCATTCACATCTATCTAAAACGCAAAAAAAAAACGCAACTAAGCTACACATATAGTGAAACTTCTTGACGCGTTATCCCCGAAGGGGTCGCATGTGGCGAGTTGAACCTATTTATTTTTACAGGTAAGGGGGCCGGCCTTACGCCAACCACTTCAGTTGAAGTGGGAATTTCCCAGCTCCCGAGGGGGCTGGTACTCATTTCTTGTAAAGGCTGAGTAAACCTCGCCGGTATTTATATTATGGGGTTCGAAATACACACCGAAATTGGAAATCATTTCTGACACCCTCCTCGGTGGGATTCGAACCCGAGCTCACGGGGTAGAATGCAAGCACTCTACCAACTGAGCTATCGACCGGACAAATATCTGCTTTTCCAAATCAATGTTTCAAATCAAGGTCCAGCTTGTGTAATTGGCGCTTTCTATAGCAACGACCAAGCTCGCAGAGGTGTGTTTCACACAAAACAGCGATCACCAAGTAAATCATGCTTAGCGTGATCATTTGGTAACAGAATTTCTCAAATTTTATTTCAAGTATCCAATTGTTAGCATTACGTGTGGTCAGTCTAATGACAACCTATGTAAAAAGATGTTTACATCAGTTTTATTTTCTCTAAATCATGTGATTTTAGTTTTACCTGATATTTAAAAACATTCGTTACCAAAGAAAGTAACAAAAAAGTGGAAACAAAAGCTTAGACATTTCTATTTGCTTACCTGTATCCGAAAATCTTTTCAATAGAATTTTGAAAAGATTAAGACGAATGTCAATTTTGGCCTCGAAGGAACAATAAGGCCAGTTTACCTGTTCGCCCAGTAGGTAATAAACTGCACATTTCAACTCAACCAAAAACAGTATGGAAACCAAAACGCTCGTTTAAAGCGCTTTTTTATTTTCTGTAGTTTTTGGTAAAATTATATGGATTCGTTTAATAATGGAAAGCTTTATTCTTGAGATTCAGTGTACCTGGCACCCTAAAATTAAAAAAAGGCAGGATAGCACAAAATAACCTTTTTTTCATGCCTTCCCTGTTCAGTTTTGATTTAGGTTCCCTACCTACATATTGTTAAGTCAGGTTTTATCTGTGCACATGCGTTCAAATATTCTTTTATTTATTTTTTATTATTAAGTTAAATAACACCTTTTAAATTTCAAAACACTGTTTTTATTTTCACAATTCTATAATTTATTAAAAAATATCAATTTTTAAATATTTTACAAAGTACAATGGTCGAAAACGTTTGTACTTTGTAAAATATTTAAAATTGATAATTTTTTAATATATTATAGAATTGTGAAAATAAAAACAGTGTTTTGAAATTTAAAAGGTGTTATTTAATTAAATAACAATAAAAATAAAATAAAAAATAAATAAAGAATTTTCAGTGTTAATACACAAACCATAAAAAATATATAAAAAAATATATTTATAATTTTTTTCTCTATTTGAGCTATATTATGTACCTACAAACGATGTCTAAACGCTACACATTTCTGGTTGATGAAAAATCAATAAACGGAGACACATTTGGCATGGTACATCAAAAAAATATGTGGCGTCACCAAGCCGGGTTGCCGTAGAGAAAATTTTCTAATCAATTATTATCGAATAAAATGGACTCAAGTCACAGATTTTTGATGTTAAACAAATAAAATTTGAAACTTTGCTGCGATTCCATTACGTTGATTTATTTTTTTAGCTCACATTTCAAGAGCCGCTTGGTCGTCGCTAGTCTGCGTCAATTTCCTAGAAGCAAGACTCAGTTGCTATAAGGCTGAATGAACGTTTGTGACCAATAGTTGAATTTAAGTCATCCATTCAAGGGCTCATATAACAGCATCTGGCGACGACGTTAAATCTATAATATTAAGTTGCGAAGACGTATGAACACTTAGGATTTACATTTAATGCATGCCCACAGGCAGTCATATGTAAATTCGCGCTTACACGTGCCGCATGCGTACTGACAGAATAAAGCTCAAATCTCAAATGAATTTAAAAACCCCGTACCTACAAGTCTTGTGACCTTTTTCGAAAACAGGGGTGACATTGGCAAAGTGAACTAATTCATATAGTATGGAAGGATAGCCTCTTATTTACCAATCTAATTTAATTTAGAATGAAAAGAATTATGGTATATTAAAAAATAGCTTTCCACCCAAATTAAAATTGATTCATCGTATGATAGTAGGTAGTTGTTATCCCAAAACCTACCTACACATTAATCTGAAGCAGGTAAGCATTTTCAAGGTTATTATACCTACTGTATCAGATATAGGAGTATTAGGTATTGGAAAAATACTTAATTTAGCCTTTTATAAACAAAAAGTGGAAGGCAAAAAATATACCGTGTAATGGACGGTAATTTTTTCTGATAAAACGAATGAAACTTTAATTTCAGCTATGTTTTTTTATTCATTAAATCAAAATAATTTTTTGAAGATATCGCAAAAAAAACGCAACTAAGCTTCACGTTAAGTGCAACATCTTACCGCATTGTGTCCATGTAGCGAGTGGAAACAATTTATTTTTACATGTAAGGGGGGCAGCTGCTGTACACCCACCACTTGATGAAGTTTCCCTGCTCCACGCTCTCATTTATTGTGATCTTACACCCATGGTAGGGATCTAACCCTACACTCTGCCATTGAACACGAGAGCCCTACAAACTGAGCTATCGACCGGACTATTTCTAACTTCTTTTGAGATTTTTATATGTTCGCATACATCAGCATTTTAAACAAATCATAAGTTCAAAATGTATAAGCAAAAGTACTAACTTACAGGAAAGAAGCTTTTTTGCTTAAATTTTACACAAATTTGCTATAATGCGGTAATGTATACGAACCACCATATATTTTATTACTTTGTCCCTTAAAAAACTTTAAAAAGCCACCTTTTATTCTAGACATCTTAAAAATCAAATATTAAAAATATAATGTGAACCTAAAAGTGAACCAGTGCCATGTTACCAAAATAGTTTTTAAACATTCAAATGACTCACACAATTTGACCGTGATTTCTGCGGTTGGAGCAACCAACAAAACATCATGATAAAGTTTCGATACAAGCGAAAAGAGGCGTGCGATCTCGGATCGGCATTTCCTGCCCAGAAAAACGCCCCGAGCATCGCAACTTCCACGAAGAACCTTCCCAAGATATCTCCAAACAAACCAACCGAACTCAAGAAGAGCGCTGTCATCAGTAACCTGAAGAAGAACGGCTTCGGAGCAGGGTTAAAGAATGCCAACACTCTGAAGAAAGAACCTTCAATAGAAAACTTACCAAAACATAGCAATGCGCTACACAAAATTGGATCTAGCTCCAGTTTACAGAGGAACTCAAAAACAACACCTTTGATAGTGGAAAATGGAAAGGTTCTACCTAAAACTGCTTCTAGGATTGGTTTACCCAAATCTGGGAGCACGAATTTGCTGGATGCGATAGCTAAGGGTAAACCTGGCGAGATGGGGATGAATATTTTGCCTTCCAAGGATTTGGGCTTAGCGGTGGATTTCGCGACGAAGAAAAACAACACGCTGCCGAGGATGAAGTCGGCGAACAACGAATTCAAATCGAATACGATCGAGAAAACTGTGGCGGCGTCGAAGAGCTATGAAGTAAGTAATTTAAAACTTAAATTTACATGTTACATCTTAGATTTTTACTGTTATTCACTTGTCTAGACTCACAGGTTCAATGCCCACTTTTGCGATTTTTAATTTGAAATTTAATTGGGCTGTAATTTTTAGCGACTACGCTATAAAGAAATCATCAACTCATCATCATCTACCTTCCTGTGTACTTACCTAATACCTACTTTCAATTTTTTCCAACAAGGATTCACTCACTTGCCCAATATACAACTGGGATGTTTTTGTTACATTTTTGAACTGTTTTTATATGTTTGTGTATTTGCCACGTTTCTTACTTTCTTGAGTAACACTTAGTGCATACATTTATCTGAGGTACTTGACATGAGTACTTATCTGTCTAAAGGCACAATTTAAAATTCTATACATCTATCGCAGTTTCAGTATACAGTGTGATAGATAGATCAGTATTTCATATAAGTAAAGATTTAATTATCTAATATTATGTTGACATCTTCCACGGTTGACATCACACCGTACTGTATTTTGTGAAGCAGGAAGAACCTGAAGTATCAGATTTACGCTGAGAGGAGACCACAGCTTGATAGATGGAGCAGAGTTTTATAACATGTCAGTTCACACACCGCGTGAGAACAAATGAAATAAATACAGTGTTTAATATATGAGCGGGCTACTGTTCTCTGCGTCCAAGATGGCCGCCCTGCCCCGTGTCTAAGTTCCCACACGTGGTATTGACCTTCGGTGCAAGAGACCACCGTTTCGTAACAATTCTGCGACTGTTGTGTCTTCAGGGTGGGCAGAGTCTCTAAAGAATTGTAACAGCGTCTTCATATCCCTGCAAATAATCTATAATACGTCACCTTTTTCAAATATTTCCTTCTTTTACGTTCACTCTGTAGGACACATCCCATTCTTTCACCGTTACTCCAATCTGATCTAACCGTACATTTTTATATTAAGCTTGCACTTCTCTCTTACCCCCTGTCATAATTCTCAAGTGGTAATTATAAATTATATGTTGAATGTAGATTATATATATTGAAAAATCCGTACAACCATGTAAATTTAACCGCTCATAGTCTAGTCTCTAGTGCAGGCCTGGCCAACCCGCGGCCCGCGGGCAGCATGCGGCCCGCGACGCCTTTACGTGCGGCCCGTGGTCATGTGTGATGATTTTTTTAAATTATGTATTTGTATATATTTTTATTTAAGAACTTTATTGCCGTTAAATTTGTAAAATTTTGAAATCAAAACTACCCCAGAACTTTCCTAGTAAAAACACTATTTCGCTCCCCCAGTTCTTGTTTATCGTATACGCCAATCTTGTCAAATATGACTTTTTCATGCAGTTGTCTTATGAATCAAATTCTACACAATCTGAGCAAAGAAAAACCGTAAAACTCGATAATGTGAGAGTTCTTTTAAATATTTTTTAAATAAATTTCTTGTTTTCATAAGACACATTGGTCCAGTACACATGCAAACATTGCTCATGTAAAATTTTCTCAATGGCGTATACGATAAACAAGAACTAAGGCAGCGATTTGACTGAACTAGAGATATTTTTCAGCGATTTGAGTTGCAGCGGCAACATATGTAAGCGTTAATGCGTAATATGGGGGTGCAATTTTGAAAAAATATCTAATTTTTCCCGCAAAAACATTGTCGTGGAGGGGGGGGGGTAGCGACAGGTTTGTGTGGCCCTTGGGGAAATTTTAGGCCATCAATGCGGCCCGGGGTGCAATTTGGGTTGGTCAGGCCTGCTCTAGTGGATAAAACTTCAGACGTCTAAATTTCACTTACTTGTTCAACCTATACAACCTTTGTATTCCTTTATCCTAATGAAATGTCTTCCTTCGTGTTAATTTAATAAAATAACAACTTCAAAAAGAATTTTACAAAAAATGACCGACCTTCCCTGAAACAGGGGTGACATTGGCAAAGTGAACCATTTTCTACAGCATGGGTGGTCAGCCGCATACCAACCTATAAGTCAAGGAACTTGCAAAATAAACCAAACCTCACATAAACATAAACTTTGCAACTCCTGCCGCCTTTAACTGAAACCAGGGTGTTGTTGGCAAAAGTAAACATAGTTTTTACAGCATGGGGGCTCAGCCTCATACCAACAATTATTCGAGGAGCTTCAATTCCTTTACAATCCCCGAGGTAATTTGCACCTGTAGATACGCACGCCAAATTAAATAAACTTTGCAACCTTATTCTCAGGGTTGATTAATTAAAACTTAAGTCATAGTTTTAAGGTTAGATGCTTTATTTACCATACGTTGTCTATCTCATAGGTGCATTAATTGCCTGTGTGGGATTCACGTCCCTGGGAGGTAGCTCCAATACTCGGCAGGAAATGGCTCCTCTCTTTCTCATGAAATCATCGAGCAGGCTTTGTTGCTCTTGATTATTATTTATGTTTCAGAAGTGTTCATCGCCTCTTTGTTTCATAACAAATAATGGGTTTGTTTCACGAACGTTCAAACTTATAGATTTTAAGTGCAATTTCTATGTTATAATACCTTCTTTATTATTTAGATCTTTCAACCTCTGATTAACAAATGAACTTTATTACACCGCATATAAAACATTACATTAACTCCCTTCGATTGCGAAAAGTGAATCACTCACAAGGAGTGCGGTCTTATGCTCCATACATTTTCGATTAACGCAACCGAGGGGAGGTTATGTAAATATTTTATACTTGTTGTACATGCCCCCTCGTGGATCCTGAGATGAGGTCGTCCAGCTATCCTTCCACCTTTTAAGAGGTCTTCCAGCTGTGCGTTGACCTATAGGCATCTCATTAGCTACCCTACGATGTGTGCAAGTCTTTCATGACTCATTCTGGAGACTTGATCTCTCCAAAAGTCGTCTTCTGGATCTGCTCCATCTCACTAATCACAAATGCTTAATGCAAAATTAAAAATACATTATCAACACCGGTCTCCATGGTATAACAGCCTTAACGCAGCTTTACCTTTTTTGAGTTTCATTCTACTGTTACTTGTGTAATGTATCCAGATGGTTATATTGGAAACTTAAAATCTCACACGTTCAAGTTAAAAATCCCTTCCAGATATAGGTCTATTAGGAAAAGTACAATAACAAATATGCAATAATTTCATTTATTAAAAAAAAACAAAACGTCCGCACATGATTGGATCAGATCGGTAGAGAAAAAGGAAACAAATATTCTGTTATTGGTTGCCAAGGATTGAAATCCCATACACTAGTGATGTTTGCTTGCCGAGAAAAAATTCTCAAATTTGGGACCTATTATTTTTTTCCTTTGATACTAAGATTTTTTTTTTTCAAAAAATCTGCGGAAAAGTTAAGGCGTGACTGCTCTATTCTACATTTCTCGCTTACATGAAATATGACGTCACTATCCATGAGCATTTTCATAACAGAGCAAATCATCATCCACGGAGGATTGTTTCGATTGAACGGTCTTGTTGTATCTGATCATGATTTCTGTATTTTTCTCTCCACACGCGTGGGAACTCCGAGCACTGCTCACCGTACCGTAAACCCATTTTGAATAATTTAATAAATTTAATGCACGCCTTCGTTTTTAGCACCTTTGTATTTTTTTACTCAAATTTATTGTTTTTACGTATTGCTAGCCCTCTGAAGGAAAGAGGATAACGCTTACATATCAAGTATTTCTGAACAAAAACAAACTTTTCACAAAACAAATTCTCAGTTAAAATTCTCATTTAAAAACAAATGCAAAAGAGATTCTTAAAAGCTTTTGTTTGGAGCATTTTCTTGCATGGTTGCGAAGCCTGGACAACCCAGAAATATGAAAGAGGCCACCCAGAGGCATTCGAGATGTGGATTTGCGGAGAATTCGTTGAGATGGAGAAAGATGACCAAGGGTGAAGGGAAGTCCAACGAAAAAGTGTTGCAGGAAGTAAAAAAATTAAGAAAGCTGGCAAGTCACATTTAGAAGAGGAAAACCAATGTTAGAGGACACTCGATTTGACTTAGCAAAATCTTTTGGTAAAGTTCATGGTTGGGCAAAAAAGCCAACTTTTATAGTCGGCACAAAAACTTGAGAAATTAAAAATAAAGTTTATTTTTCATAGTGAAAAGCCATGATGTAGTTTTGAATTGTTTTGAGTCCGAATATGGCCGACGCGAGATCTGACCACGTCTTGCACCTACCTACTGGTTATTCTTGTATTTTGTGTGCCGGAATTTTGGGGTCGCGGCCTTAAGTAGGTCATCATCGTCATCATCATCATTGTACTACAAAAAATGAATGTAATAGTGCCTCTACACTTATGCTATGTGTTAGGTATTTTTTAGTTATATAAGTTTTAAAGTTAAACTAAGGCCAAAGTGTTTAAAACTTAGCTTAGCGACTTATAACTGATTGAAAATACACTTAGGAGAATCGTGCAGATAAATTTATTTTTCCACTAGTTTTTAATGAAAAAGCAGACACTGTAAAATTTGCATTAATAGTTTTCTTTGTTGTACATAATACAAGAATTATATTAATATCGTCAATATTACATTTACTCCAGCATACATTTCCACAATTTATTTTAAAAAATCACTTGTTTTTTAGTTTTACTTTTGCACTGTCAGCTTTACATGTGCACAGTCGGTTTGTCAGTTTTACATCTTACAGAAAGTTGTGCAAATTTACCCTGCAGTTTGTCCGTATGAACTGACAGTTCTACATCTATTACTATAATAAGTAAAAAAAAATATTTTGTTAGATTTCCATTTCCATGCGTTTGAACAGCGAATTTTACATTTGCACTGTCAATTTAACTTGGACCTACATTTGAAATGTCATTTTATACCTACGAGTTTATTTATAAGTTTCAGTTTAACAGTCATTTTAAAATTATAGGTAATTATGAGTAGGTATTGTGTCGGTAATGTTATTTTTACGAAGAATAAATCAAAACCGTCCTAATTTAGTAGGTACTTAAATTAAAATAATTTGTGATCATCGATATATCGGCCATCGATCGATAAGGTAATCATGTGAAGGATGTTATAATCATAACAGTTCTAGAATTGCGATTCGTGGACCACGCTTATCGATGGTAGCAAACAACATTACACACTTCTGATGTAGGTATGCAGTATACACACATTCTATATCTCATCAACACAACTGGCATCTCTCCATACCCGCTAACGCAACAAGCTATCGTAGAAATGTGTGCCACGAGCTCAAGCCCCGAATAAGAGAAAGAAAAAAAACACATAATCATTCTTACGACATTCTGGTTTGATTAACTTTCACACATCTCCGATACATGCTTGCTTCTTTAGGCCAATCTATTAACTATAATCTAAGTTGCAAACATTTGAAGCTCATGTAATATATAATGCACCCCCACAAGCACGGGTAAGTTTGCACGTATGCACAAATGCGACAAAATAAAATAAGATCCAATCTCAAATGAAAATAAGCCCTTTTCTTAAACAGAGGGGGCATTAGCAAATTTAAATAATTTTTGACAGTGAGCCTTATACTAAACCTATAAGTTAAGAAACAAACTTAAAAAAAAAACAAACAAGTATAATCTTTTTGTGGTTCTGTTGTTGCATAAAGTCGCTTGTCTCTTATATCTGTGGAAATAAATTCATTCCACATGCCCAAATGGCGTAGTGGAACACGCCGGGTAGGTACTGCTAGTCTATTTATAAAAATACTTTTGAAATTAACATAAATATTTTTAATATCAATAATTGATGAGGCATTCACTTTGTAACCTTTCATTTTTAAAAAATTAAAATAAAAAATAAAAAACAAATTGTATAAGGTTACGGGGCGAGTCTTGTCTTGTATCCTGCCGCCTTTCCTCTAGGGGTGGCCAGTACCTCCACACAAGTGCCTCCACTTGACTCTGTCCTTGCATACTTCTTTCATCTCATCTGGCGTAAAATTTAATAATGTACGACCGGTTTCGGAAACAATGGTACAAAATGGTCAGGTACAAAAATATTTTGTACCTGACGATGGAAACATTGTTTCCGAAACCGGTCGTACATTATTAAATTTTACTCGCCCCGTAACCTTATACAATTTGTTTTTTATTTTTAATTTTAATTTTTTAAATATTTTTAATTTAAAGCCAAAAATCGCCACTTTTTCGATCATTGCATACTTCTTTCATGTCCTCTATAGTCATGTTTTATTTACATGTTCCTTTTTTAATATGACTGGATATCCCATTGATCCTCTGTATCGGAAATCTGATCCATGCATACTTTTCTCGGCGTATCTCTACCGCGACAGCCATAAATAACTTTATTGTGCTTGCGTCGAGTTGAATTGCCTGCAGGCTTTATCATATAACGGTGCACTCTCATATACACGTGTATGTACTCCCTTACACATGCTGAATGAGTGCCTAGTACCTACTTACCAGACTTCACTTGATGATTGCAGGCAATATAGTGAAAACTTTCTGTAATAAAATACATGTACGTACATACGTGGGCATACCAACTTTTGCTTTTAAATTTCTTGACTTAGTCAAGATAATGATATTTTTTTACTGGTCTATACTCTTGTAGTCATCGCTGCGGAAACATAAGGTCGAGGGTTCGTTTCCCGGTGGAGAATAACAAAAATATTTATTGATTTTCAAACATAAATAATTTGAGTTAGAGTATCTAAATATTCAGTTCAAAAAGATCATGTGCCTTTGACATAGACCGGTCACTAAAGGTCCGTCCAGCCACACAGCTACTGGGTCTTGCTTGAGAATTTAGTTATTTTTATAGGGACTACCTAGCTTGCACAGAGCTCATCAGGTGTGATTGACCCTAAAAAATCACCAAATAAATGATAACGTTTCTTCTTTTTTTACTGTCACAATCGAAGAACGGTCATAAGTATGACAGTTTTTACATTAGATGCTGCAGTTCAAAATATTGCTTTACTGCTCATGTTTAACCGTTAGTCTGGTCGAAAGCTCAGATGTGTTTTTATAAATTGAGTGTGGTTAGCCTACCTCATACCAACAAATATATAACTTCATTGTTTTTTTTTTATTTCAATTTATAATTTTTGGATGAAATTTTTCAAGCAAAACACTGTTTATTTTTTTTTTTATTATTATTTCTAATTTATGTTTTTCTTTCTAACGTTGTTATGAGACTGACCCCCCCCCCCCCCAAAACTGTAAAAAATGGTTCACTTTCGCCAATGCCACCCCGTTTTCAGGGAAAGGCGGCAGGAGTTTCAAGGCTTGTGAAGTTTGGTGTATATTGTTAGTACACACGCAGCACGGGCGCGTCGATTTAATATTAGCCTTAAATGCCGATATATCTTTGCAACTTAGATTAAGGATTATATAAAGATAAAAATACATAAATAATCATTTCTTTGGCATCAATCTCACACAAGATAAATTGTTCATGACATGTTTTTTGTTGTTGTTCAATATACATAACCTGTAAAAAATACATTTATTCTGATTGTAGCATCCACCGTGGTCACTCATTTACATGCCAGGATAGTATAGGAAATCACGTTTAAGCTCAAATCATTAGGAAAACTAAAAAAGCACGACTAGAGAGTGTTTTATACTCTATGCGTATTTTGATAAACGCTATGGTTGAGTTAAGTATTGGGTTTTTATACTCGGGGCTCTGGTTCTATAACCAGTTATAGACTTGCATATTAGAGGCTGTAGGTACATGCCATCTTCAGAGATTAGGTGGTAAAAAAACATGAACACCTGCGATGGTGGATTCACTAATAAATAACTGAGATCAAAAGTCAGGAATAGGTTTTGAGCAACCAAGAATAACATCTATTTAATAAAATAACATAATACAGTCCGGTCGATAGCTCAATCGGTAAAATGCTTGCGTTTGAAGCTAGAGGCTTGGGGTCGATCCCCACCTAGAGTGTATTTCTCTTCTTTTCAGTGTTTTCAAACTTGAAATTATAAAATAGGTAAGGTTTACCCAAAACTTGCAAGAAATGGAAAGATTGAGTCAAGTAATCTCATCTTCGATGTTCTCTATGACTGTTATCTATGACTGGTATTTTCTTTGTGACGTACTTATTACTCCCACCAGTGATTAATCTTACTGTCCTCCGTGTACCCAAGAGCTGTTCTCCTCTTTGTGACCAACATTTAACGCCACCAGTGATTAACCTTGCTGCCTCCTTGTCCCCAGGAGCTGTTCTCGCAGCTGCAGTTCTCGTGCGAGCGCGCGCTGCCGCCCGACGAGGTGCGGCGCGCGCTGGCCGCGCCCTTCTGCGGGCAGCGGCGCTTCCGCCTGGGCTGCATGGCAGACGCGGCCGAGTGCTTCGAGAACATCCTGCTGCGCGTGCACGCGCACGCCGCGCACGCCGAGCCCGAGGACGCGTGCAGGGCCGCGCACTGCGTGCCGCACAGGAAGTTCTCCATGGCGCTGGTGGAGCAGAGCGTGTGCGCGGCCTGCGGGGCCACCTCGGAGCCGCTGCCCTTCACGCAGGTACTTCACGAATCAATGTGTCTTCTTAAAGCTAACTTCTTGAAGCTTTAAATCAAAAAGACTGTAGGGGCGCTAGATACCTATCAGTGCATTTAGTATGGGCCTGTTGCACCAAACTCCAATCAGACGAAAATCAAAATTAAGTGTGATTTCTCCTTTTAAAATAAAAAAATTGGTTGCATATATATACGTAAGTCAGCTGATGTGCATCATATTTCCTGTTCAAATTCCATCATATTATTACCTACTTTAGAGAAATATTTAACCGCGGCCCTTACCAGAATTAAGCAATCAAATTTGATGTGTCAAATAAATATTAATTGAAGGTTGGTGCAACAGACCCTGAGTTGTGAAGGAATGGTCCTTAGAATAAGTATAATTTAGTAGTGAAAAATAATATTTAATTGCTGGATTTTGTGGACAAACTATTTACATAATATATTTTCGCCTTTTATGAGTAACTTCAATGCTGAAGGGAATTGCTGCGTGAAAATAGATTTTGTCTTGTCCGATCAGTAAAAGTAGAATAGGAAGAAGGCATTGAATGATCACCATCTGACGTCTTAATGGAGAGTTGGTAAGCGACCAAATTAACTTAACTACATGGTGATTGATGCAAAGCTAGCTTGTGGTAAACCGCTTCCATATAAGGACGTTAAGTTGTCGCCTCCGCTCGCCAGGTCGTCTCCTGAGGCTGGTGGGTGAATGGTAACTCTCTTCACGCACTGTCCACGTGGGAGGAGCAACTCTTACTACATCCCGTGCGTGGGAGCTGGTCAACACACTAATCACTGGCCCACGGAGTCAAAGGCTTGTGACCATATCCAGTAAACTACCGAGCAAAATGAAGCAATATTTGAGTAAAGCAAGGTTTTCTTCAAGTGGCGCCTTTTGCTTTATTAATAGCCGATGAGCAGGCACGGATGGAGACGGCTTAAACTGAACGTGGTGAAAATCATAACTAACGTCGCCATCTTGTGAAACGTCACTTTTAATTGTTCATTGTGATATCAGCTGAATTACTAGAATTTCAGAAGGATTTTGTTGAAGAAAAACAGAATAATACCCATTGATTTAGGAGGCCACAAGGTCATAACAACGCTCTCCTTTGACTGTCTAATCTAATCTAATCTAAGTTGCAAAGATATGTTACATTGGAGATTCACATTACATGCATTCTCACAACCAGACACGTACAAGTTCGCGCTTGCACATGCCTCATGTGAACCTACAACATAAAAACCAAATCTCCAATGGACATACACCCTGCAACTCTTGCCGTCCTTCCCTGAGACAGGGGTAACATTGGCAAAGTGAACCATTTTTACAGCATGGGTGGTCAGCCTCATACCAACCTATAAGTCAAGGAAACTGTCATTGAATAATAATATAATATTAGGAGATTTATTTGGTGAGCGCTATTTTTGTGTGTATCACACCTCAAGAACCCTCCAGTACCGCGATTCGCATCTTAGGTACTGCGGCACGAAGAGGGATTTTGTGCTTCTGCCAAAAAACTGTCTCAGGTTCTTTAACCAGGATGTTCTTCGACCTGGAGCTCGTCTTCCCTGTATGATGAGACGCAGGAGTGAATACTTCTTATTTCTCATTATGTGACCGAAATAAACCAGTTTTTGCCTTTTAATGGACATCAGGAGTTTGACTCTAATATTCTTACGAGAAAGAACCTCGGCAGTTGTGACTCCTCGATCCATCCATGAAACCTTCAACATCCGACGGTAGACCCACATTTCAAAGGCAGTGATTCTGTTCTCGCAGTGATTTTGTTCTATTCGGCTCACATTGAAAAAGGTTCAACACGAAGAAGGTGACCGATTAGTCGCGATTCCTTGAAGCTTATGGAAGTGCCATGCCGTTGGTTGACTCGCTCCACTGGTTTATATAATCTTCTTGAACTCTTGGGCCACGGAGTTTTTGCGAGCCGCTCTAAAGGTATACGGAGAGGCAGGATGTAGGATGACTCAGCAAGTGTATTGTTGTATTTTGTTGTCTGCTGTTTAGTCTGTTTCTTACGAATATGCGTGAAAATTGGTTTTTATCTACGGAAGATATCGACAGCGGGAGCTACACTTAAACGATCCAGCCCAAGGCAGTGTCGACATATCTACCAATCTTATAAGTAGATAGAAAGCGATAAAACTTGGCCACGCGTGAACAGCTAATTCAAGCTTCCAAGTTCCCTTCGTAGTAATTGTAGTCAGAAGGGCTATTCGGGATCTCAAAGGCGAGGCCGAAGGCGACTGATACCGATTCGTTGCCGAATGAAAGGTGAATTGTGATTCTCGTTTGAAAATTTGGCTGAAGGCTATTTCTTATAAAGGTGAGGAATCTCCCGGAACTGTCAAAATATAGCGCGGCCGATTTACCCCGCCGTACAGCGAAGGACAGAAATTGTCAGTAGATTATTACAAATATATGACTTATTTTCTTTAATGACCTAAATAAATGTATTCGCAAACTCATTCCTTATGTTTATTTGTGACCCACGTGACATTATTATAGGAAATTATGACGTAGAATAGGAATTACGATCTTACGAAAATTGGCATTCTGAACGGCATAATATGCGCGTTGCTAAGTACGTCATGCAGATAATTATTATGCTTTTGACAACAATAAATTTGCGTTATTTTTTCACAGTTTCATCTTCATTTGTGATAAATTGTAAACATAATTATTTACAAGTGATTTTCAATCATTATAACGCTCAATTTACAAAGATTTAAGCATAGATTTAATTGTCAAAATGTCAGTTGACAGCAGACGTGAAGTTAGCCTGATTTGCCAGCCTGCTATGCGAGAGCTGTGAACTATGAGAATTGCCCCCAAAGTCCAAGGAAAAATAATTTCACATAAAATGTTATTTATAATCATTTCCTAATTTTAACATATTTGAAATAAACAAATCACCTTAAATTTTTTAATTAAAATAAATTGGGCTAGTTTTAACAAGTTGAAGGAGTAAAAGTACAATATAAACAATAGTTTTCACCAAACATTGTATTGTTGAGAACTGAGTTTTTTATTACATTGTAATGTAGTTTTATGTATTTTCATTCCGTTGTTTCGTACTTATTTGCACTTATTATTGTTTTACTACTTTTTGATGAAGTTTTAGTATTTTTTTTAAATATATGGGGAAATTTACCCTTTGGGCTGGCACCTGTCGGACGATTATCACATCGATCATCCGTCAGTCTGGCCAATCGAGAAAAAACATACAAAACCCATTGCTGTCCCTTGTAAGGATAGTCGGAAGGTCGGTAGGAACGAGAATCGCAAAACGGCAAAGGAACTCTTTCGCAAGGGCTATTAATCTCCACCGGCAACTAATATCTTCAGTGCAACCGAACATCGAGAATTGCACTTCTGATCAGATGTTTTATCGCTTTCTGTCTACTTATATGATCGGTTGATATTTCGATACTGCTGGGGCGGGATGCAGTCTCGGCAAATCAATAGACCTTATAATTTTATAACAAAGTGATCAGCTAATCAGACAATCAAATGTCCTGAAACAGGAATGACTGATAAACATGAATGACTGATTAACATGAATATTTTTTACAGCATAGGAGCTCAGCCTCAAAGTAACTTTTTCGAGCCCATCAATATTTTTTGAACTCTGCCGGAGATTCAAACCAGATATCTTGCTATAAATAATCTGAATCTGTGAATACTAGACTATGACCGGTCTTATTTGGTACCTATTACTAAACCTTTACTTATTTCACTTTGTCAATCTCACCCCTGTTTCAGGAAATGCAAAAAAAATAAAGATTGTAGGAATTATTTTCATTTGAGAGTTTGTTTTTTTAATTTTATTTTGTGCGTACACTTGCGCCATGTATAAGCGCCAACTAACACGTCTCTGCTTGTGGGCAATGCATCAAAAGTGAATCTGAAACGTGTCTTTGCAACTGAGATTAAAGATTATATATATTTTTTGAAGTTGGTATGAGGCTGACCACCCATACTGTAAAAAATGGTTCACTTTGCCAATGTCACCCCTGTTTCAGGGAATGTCGGCAAGAGTTGCAGGGCTTATGTTCATTTGAGGTTTGGATTTTATTTGTAAGTACACAATCAGCATTTGTAAGCGCGAACTACACGTGTTTGTTTGTGGGCATACATCTGAGAGCTTTGAATGAATATATCCTTGCAACTTAGATTATAGATTATAGATTATAGAGGTAGGTAAACACAGCCTTATTCTGTTTTTCTGCATAAAAAAGAGTAAAGCAGGATTCTCTTTTATATCGAAAAAAGTGGTTTATCTTTTTAGAAATTAATTCTATAGAGTATAGACGACAGATCACCATCGAAGTTCTCTTTAAAATCGTGCCAGATTTTCGGCGGCAGATCTTGTGACATTGTTGTTAATGGCTTCGCGTTCTCCTCACAATCTTCTGAATTCCTACATCTTTAGTGTGGCTTCCATTTAAAGCAGTTAACACCCAGCTCAGTCACGTTCTACTATATTATGAATCTAAAGAAAAGGAACCCACAAAATTATAGGTTATTCGAATAAAAGGAATGCTAGTTGCGATAATCGAGACGTGAATTTGGTGGAAGATGACCAAGAGATCATGAGTAGAAAGGAAGTCCAACGAAAAAGTAGGAAGTAAAAGATAGAACAAAGCTTATAAGTCTCATTTTGCAGAGGAAAACCAATCTAAAGGTACACTTAATTAGACAGCACCTTCTTAGCAATATCTTTGAAGTTCGCCAAGAGCTTCATACTTCCAGGACTTTCTGCGGCTCATGGATATCTCCTCAACAGCAGGATATCTCCTCAACAGCAGCTCAAGAAGATGGCAACCAACAGAGACAGATGGCAGGCACTGAATTTGGAAGATGATGATGAGTTGCGAAATATATTTAATTAAAATTGTATTGGTCCGGTATGTAGTTTAGTGGCTAACGCTTTCGGATCGGTAATCCGAATGTAAAGAATTCGATTCTCACATTAATTTTTCAAATCTGCTCTTCATTGGGTTGGATGTATTCATCTGCCTTGATTAAGACTGGTCAGCAGAAGTCCATCCATCCTTACAGCAACTGGGCTTTGCTTGAGAAATAGCGTTTTTATCACCACGGCGAAGCTCGTAGCGGGCTCTTAAAATCGAATAAATTGTCCTCATATTTATTTTATTTTCCGCTTATAAACACGTTAGTATTCACTTACAGCTCCCATAGCAGGGTCTCTGCATGCAATTACATCAGCTGCATTCACCGTAAAGTAATAGTGAAGCTGTTCACCTTGAATACAACATCATAGCATTCATTTTCATATAAAACCAGTGGGCGATTAAACTGGCGAATTTATTTCAAGTATAAAACTTTATATTATCTAGATTTTCAGTAACTTGTTAAAGTTCACTTTTACAAGTTAAAATAAAATTCAATTTTGTGGGAATTCACTGGGATGGGAGGCATGGCTTCTGCCGAAACTGGGTGTGCACAAAATACACCCAAAAAGTGAATTTTAATTTTACTTAAATGTATAAAACTTAATCATTAAACTCAAACATAGAATTTATCAAAAAAAAAATTAAGACGGCTACACACTCTAGAATTTCGTGTTCACATTATCTAAATCTAAATCTAAGTTGCAAAGATATGTATCATTTGAGATTCATATCAAATGCATTCCCACAAGCAGACACGCATAATTTCGCGCTCACACATGCCGCTTGTGGACCTACAATATAAAAAAACAAATCTCAAATGAACATACGCCCTGCAACGCTTGCCCTTCCCTGAAACAGGGGTGACATTGGCAAAGTGAACCATTTTTTACAGTATGGGTGGTCAGCCTCATACCAACTTATAAGTCAAGGAATATAAAAGTGATATAAAAGAAAAAATGCCGGGTTTATCGATAATGTGAATATTTCTCGAGAAAATATAAAAAACTACTTCATTCATTTATTTTTCAAAACAGTATTTCCATATTTTCGCGAGAACCATTCACGTATGAAGAAATCGGTTTCAAGCTTAAATAAATATAAGTAGAATCACTTTTTATTTGAAAAGATAAAAAAAAACTCATCTCCAAAACATAGGATATAAATGGATATAAAAGAATTGCAAAACATGTCAAACAAATGATGCTCCTGTAAATATTTTTAGTGGCGTTTTTTTTTCAGTTACAAAATTCTTACAAATTACACATTAACAAAAAGAATACAAATTTAACTACAAAATTCTGATAAAAAATAAAAAAACACGCTGATTTTTTTAATCTCACTTTTATACTTAGATCATAAAGTTAAAAAAAAAAACAGATTTAAAAAAACGTCAATTTTAGGGTTTGAAGCCATCTAACTTAATAAATCAGAGCACGGCTATAGTTGAGTTTTAATGTAAAGTTTGACAATATTTTGTAGTCTTGTCTCGCTGACATTTTTATTTATTTACAACCAGTATGTTTTCCACTGTTCTTTCCAAATAAGGCAAAAACTCTTTTACTTTTAAATGTCTATACATCACCTGTTTATCTATCTAAGCAATAATAAGTCGTGGGTGGCATAAATTAAAATGCTATGTGAACCATCGGATGATGAAGACTTAACAAAGCGTATAGGTATACTCGTCATGGAAATGTGAAAGGCAGAAGGAGAAGATTTGGGGTACTATTCCATATTTCGATATCGCGAGGAAAAAGGATAGATGCGTTTACAGGAAACAAGTGTGATCCCTCACAACTCTCCCGAGACATAACAAAACAAGAAACGCTTACGAAATGTTTACTGTTAGCTTGCATATAGGTACAATTTGTAGAAAGGAAGAACCATGAAATGACACAGATTTTCAACAGTGTTTGTTGAAAAGTGGATATGTATTTATAAAATCTAGCCTTATTCGCCAGGAGTGTTATCAAAATAGTACTCTTGGTCATTGTAAAAGTATTGGATATGACTTAAAAGAAGGAAATGTATGTAAAAGGTGATGGACACGAATGAATTGAGAGAGATATGCTAGGATAGGAAGAACTGGAGACAACTCTGCCCTGCTAATTGCAAACGCAGTACTTGCAAAATGACAGCTTGGAGATAAACGAATGCTGCAGATCCTGTGTGCTAGTACTGCGTTTTTTCTTAAATAAAACACAAAGTTCTAATATGAACAAACATGGATTTTTTTTTATATATGTATTAAGCCCAGGAGATGTCATTTTTGCAAAAAAGTGAACATTTCAAAATGTCGATTACTGCGTTTGCAATTAGCAGGGCAGAACTAAGGTTCACCCCTAGCAGAATGACGACAGTCATAATGGAAAGGAGACGAGGGTAGACCGAAAAATGTATGACTTGATTAGATTACGCTTAGGATAGAAGGAATTGAGATGAAACATTGAAAGTGAGAATAGGAAGGACTAAGGTTAACTCTACAAGAATTTGGTTACCCTTAGCAAAATTGCAACAGAATTACATATGAAGTTTCTAATGATGTATTGTACTTGTTGTCCAGATGGTCCACTACGTGTCTGCTTCAGCCCTCACCACACAGGCGAGGCAGAACCTTCCCAACAACATCAACCAGAACCAAGACAACTTCGGGGACCTCCTCAAGAGAGCTGGCGGGATGGGAGACATTCGAGATTGTCCGGTGAGCTTTATTTAAAAAAATGTGCAAATGCAATTCACCGTCCTATTTTAGTCTAGTCAGAAACAGGTATTAACATCATCAAATTTTATTTTCACTCAATGTCCTAGGTTGAACCCCGGTCAAAAGGACACAATGTGATCGGAACTTGCCTTAGTCTCAAAAACACTAATTCAAGTGCCACTACCCTATCCGCTTGAAATAGCGTTGACAAAACAAACATCTCTCATTAGTCAAGCTGTTGAAGCTACCGACTCGTAAACGGAAGGTCGTGAGTTCAATTCCCGATGGAGCGTACAAAATTGAAATACTCTCTGCGGGATTGATTCATTCATTTGCCTTTACCAAGAGACCGGTCGCAAAGATCCATCCAGCCTTATGTTAATCGGATCTTTCTTATAAAATTGACACTGACTATCATTGAACAAACATGCAGAGGATTCTTGAGGTGTGATACACACAAAAACGCACTTTCCAATAAATCATCCTGAAATGTTTTTTAATTTCTTTGCAAGTAGGTCCGGTCCGGTTGATAGCTCAGTAGTAGAGTGGTTGCATTCTACCCCGTGAGCTCGGGTTCGAATCCCACCGAGCAGGGTGTCAGAAATGATTTCCTATTTCGGTGTTTATTTCAAACCCCATAATAAAAATACTGGCAAGGTTTACTCAGCCTTTACAAGAAATGAGTACCAGCCCCCTCGGGAGCTGGAAAACCCCCACTTCAACTGAAGTGGTTGGCGTAAGGCCGGCCCCCTTACCTGTAAAAATAAATAGGTTCAACTCGCCACATGCGACACCTTCGGGGATAACGCGGCAAGAAGTTAGACTATATGTGTAACTTAGTTGCGTTGCGTAGACAGGCCCAAGACTACGAGGCCTTGAGGACGTATAATATGAGAGTACCAATTGTGATGTTTCAGAGGCCATTACAAAAATATAGAAAGAGCCAAGGATATAAATTAACTAAATAATTTTTATTTTTCCAGAGTTCCTGTGGTGCAAAAACCCAAATCTGCCGAGCTCTAATGAATAGACCTGAGATTGTCTCCATCGGAGTTGTGTGGGACTCAGAGCGTCCCACCCTTGAGCATATCATGGATGTCTTCAGCACAGTGGGAACAACTCTACAGCTTAAAGACATATTCCACAGTGTTGTGGACCAGCATTGGTCTACCAGCACCATCCATAACTTAGTCGGAGTTGTGACGTACTACGGAAAACACTATTCAACATTCTTCTTCCACACTAAACTCCGATTATGGATCTATTTCGATGATGCGACCGTAAAGGAAGTCGGACCACGATGGGATCAAGTTGTAGAAAAGTGTCGACGCGGAAGATATCAACCGTTGCTTCTGCTTTACGCCACTCCAAACGGAACTCCTTGCAACACGGAAAATGCTCCTAAAACCATCATTCCGTTTCCCAATCTGCACGGAAATATTCCTGCTGCGATGCTGAGGAGATCTGTAACACCGAGTCCTGAGAAGCCTAACATCGGGAACACTAGACGTGCCATCACACCTAATCCAGATACACACGTGTTCACTCCAAACAGACCGCCCATAAACAGATCCTACAGTGAATACCAAAACTTAGCAGTCATACAAGATAACCTATTTGGGAAGCAACAGCAATGTGATGTTGATCAAGTAGATGGAGATATAGGGAAAGAAGCCGATTACATATCTAGAAAGACAGTTGAGAATGTTCTTAATGCTCAAAATGCAAAGAAGCAACAACTCCACTTACACAGAAGTTTAAGTACAGGATCTTCATCCGTCAATATGGGAGATGGCATTGTCATTCCAGATCATTTGAATGTTCCTCGGAGAAGAGATTCCGGCAATTGGAGTGGAGATAGAAACAGTACGTCGTCGTCTTCTTCAACCACCATGGAAAATCCTTACCTGTATTTGGTGGGAAAGATGCAACAAAGAAATGGGAGTGTCCCAGGAAGTCCCACTAGGAAAGGTGAACTCTCAAGTGGTAGCAGTGGACGATATGACGCAGGTTATGATTCATACTCTTTGTCATCGACTGACAGTCTGCCACTTCAGCAAGGCCTCAAGCATAACTTACAACTGGCTCAAATTCCAGAGTATCAACCGCAGATGATGCTTTTTGGCAAACCACAGATGACTCAAGATGATTGTGAAAGGCTTTGTATGGAAGCTGATCAACTTTTGGATAAATCACGGCAAACTGAAGATGCGCATGACTTGGAAACAGCATTGGTGTTGTGCAATGCTGCAGCAACCAAAGCCAGAGCAGCAATGGACGCTCCATACAACAATCCGCACACAATGACATTTGCCAGGATGAAACATAACACTTGTATCATGAGGGCAAGAAGTCTCCATAGGAGAATGCTGCAAGAGCAAGGATTCAGTGAAAAAGAGACTGGAGTGCCGGATGTGAGACATACAAGAGAAGGAAGCAATTCCAGTGCACGGCATTCACGCCAGAATTCTAGAGACAAGACTAATCATTCAAGGCAGAATAGCAAAGAGTTATTGGTCACTCCGCCTGCACCAGTAGTTGAAAAAGCTCCCACGCCTCCAACTAAGAACATTGAGATTTATGCTACGCTTCCCAAAAAGAAATCTACTCTCAAGAAATCACCTCAGCCTTCCAATGCTATTGAAGATGAAGAGTACATGCTTTATACTACAACAAAACCTGGCAGAGAAAGTCGAAGCATCTTTGGTAGATCAAAAAGTAAAGATGATGACAAAAGTAAGGAAAAGAGATCCCGAAGTGAAGACAGGAGTAAAATGTCGAAAGATCTTTCGCTTGCTCCGGAATCATTGGCTAACGCGAAAGATACATTAAAAAGAGAGAAAGTTAAAGAAGACAAAGATGACAAAAAAAATGATAAGGATTCCAAATCAGGAAAGAAGCAGCACAAGATCCGCAGGAAGTTGTTGATGGGCGGCTTGATCAGAAGAAAAAACAGATCCATGCCAGATCTCACTGAAGGAAATGTTGATGATGGAAACAAATCCACCATAGATATCAAACCTTTGAGTTCCGTAGATGATAGCGCTGTGGGGCTCAAAGGCTGCGACAAGAACATGAGTGGGATGAGTGGATACTTGTCAGAAGGTCATCTGGAATATTCCGGCAATACCACCAATCCCAATTTGGAGAGGAGTAAACTGATGAGGAAAAGTTTCCATGGCAGTGCAGGGAAAATGTTAGCCGTGGCCAAAGTGCCTCCACCCCCACCTCTAAGGACTACTTCCCAGCTTAGTGGAGCTAAGCCTGGCACAGAAGGAAGTCATGAGCTGGCTGATAGGCCACCGTATCCTCTGCCTGAAGAAATGCAGAACCCTTACTATCATCAGCAAAATTACCACGGAAACCAAGATGTCATCATGCAAGACAATGTAGATCCATACAACGGTAACTTTGACCACGAACCACAATCTTTGCCATTCTTGCCATCCTACAATGATATTAATGCTCCACAAACAATGAAAGAAAATCTTAATCAAGGAATCGTGTATGACTCTTGTGGTAGAATAAAACCTGCAATCAACTACCACACAGTTGTAACAAAGGCTGATATTCATCAAGAGATGAGTCCAGTGAAGGCGGAACCTATTCAAGCAATGCCAATCACACAATCATACGTGAGGAACCTGCCAGCTTCTTTTGATAATGGAGTGGATGAAGTAGATTGTGTCGCATCTCGCTTGTCAACATTGGAACTCCCGCCTTATCCGAGTCCTCCAACTTCAGCTGTTCATTCAAGACAAGCGAGTGAAGACTTCCCACCTCCACCCCCTCCGATTGAGGACAATCAGAACCAAGGTGACCAGAAAAGTGGAAATGCTGCAACGCATTCCGCGATTGAACCTAAAGAGAAAGAGCCTGCTACTGGTTTACTTGCTCAACTGCAACAAAAGAGGCAGCAGATTCTTTCTCAGGAAAATGTAGCAAAGAAAACTCCTGCAGAGGAAACTTCTAGGTCTTTTGGTGAAACCTGGTTGAAGGAGCTGCAGGCTAAACAAGCGGCTTTAAAACTAACTAAGCCAGGGAATGCTGATAATAATAAAAGGCCTGCACTGTTTGATCATCAATCTCAGTTTAACCACATTGAAAAAATGGATAACGAAGGAGTTAATCTCGTTAAGAATTTGGCTTCTAGATTTGAATATGTTAAGTCACCTATCAACTTGGGTGAGAATGATCAGCCTGCTTTAAGAATACCAGAAAGATCACCTGTGTTTAGTTCTGCAGATGATTCTAGGTGTAATAACTCTGTTGGGAATGGTTCAGTTTGGCCTTCAAATGGTGATACATTGCAGTCTTATGCTAACGATCACTTCCCAAACAGCAGACGATCATCTGAATCTTTGATTGGTAAAAGTCAAATAGAAGAAGAGATCCGTGAAGTTGAAATGTTAAATGCAGCTGTTAACCGACAGTTGAGCCAAAATGCCATGAACAATTCTGACACCCTAAACAGCATTGAATCGAAGGTTGACAATATCCTTAGAACCAAGAAGAAATCTGTTTCTTTCTGTGATCAAGTCATCTTAGTTGCCACGGCTGAAGACAGAGAGGATGACAGCTACACTCCAAACCCCATCCTCGAAAGAGTACTGAAGAATGCAATGAACAAACCAGAAACTATGATTGTGCCACTCCAAGGGGAAAAGACATCCTTGCAAAGACAGGATTCAATGGACAGTCAGAAATCCAACACATCAAATTCATCACACAACTCCTTAGCTGAAAGCACCCAACCTGAATATGTTAGATTAACAAATGGCATTTCTCCTTACCAACATGTCCCTGTTCCTCAACAGCATTTGATGAATGTTGAGACACATATTGCTAAATCTCAAGAGGTGGTCCAACCCACCCAGCAGATGATCCTGCAACAATCAAGGGTTTTAAACAACAGTCCATATCAGCATGTTCCTAACTTACATCAACCTAGTGCAACACCCACTGGCATCTATCAAACACCGCCTGTTCTTAACCAATCTAATGGAACACAACAACCTAATCAAAGGCAGCCACTGAAAGCAACTCAGTATGACTTTATAGATAGTCCGTATTACCAAGGAAGCAATCAGAACCATCATATGTTTGCAATGAATCGACAAAATAAACTTCAGTATTCTCACATCAATACAAATGCACAACCAGCACAAAGTTACCAACAAGGTCAACCTTCACAAACATACCAACAGGGAGTGCAATCTACTCCAACTCATTTGCAAGGTCAACCCACACAAACTTATGCTCAAGGAAGTCAACCTTCACAAACTTACACACAGGGAGCTCAAGTTTCACAGACTTATGCACAAGGAGTTCAACCCGCACAGACACATTTGCAAGGAGCACAATCTACACAAACTTATGCACAAGGAGTTCAACCCGCACAGACACATTTGCAAGGAGCACAATCTACACAAACTTATGCACAGGGAGTTCAACCTACACAAACTTACTCACAAGGAGTGCATTCCCCTCAAGCTCCCATGCAGGGAGTACAATCTTCACAAACTTATTCACAAGGATTACAGCCTGCGCAAAATTATAATCAATCTGCACAAGGAGTTCAACCTACACAAACTTATACACAGATAATACAACCAACACAAACACATTTGCAAGGAGTTCAATCAGCGCAGAGTCACGTGCAGACAGTTCAACCTGTGCAAACTCACATACAGACAGTTCAATCTTCACAAACTTATCCACAAGGAGTTCAACCTCCACAAATTTACACACAAGGGGTTCAACCAACACAAACTTATACACAGGGAGTTCAACCAACGCAAACTTATACTCCAGGAGTACAAGCCAACCAACAAAGTTCTTCTCAAAGACAAGTTGTACCAAACACACTCATTTCTGCACAACAAAAACAAAACAACTCAATGTATTTCCCAATAAACCGCACACAACCTTACCAAGCCAACATGCCTCACTCAATTCAATACACGACCAACAGCAACACGTCACCAAGCCAATCTAACTCCCCTTACCAATATGTGCCCAACACATCCCACACACAATACAACCAAAGTGACAACATAAGCGTAACATCAACACAAAGCTATGATAACGACCACAACTCTTCCAAGAACCTTTCCACCAGTCCTGGGCACTACACAAATGGATCAAATCCAGCAAACTTCAACGGTAACTACTCACCGTATCAAAGAGTTCCGCAAATACATCCCGATCCTCAATCCAACCTCGTACCAAACGGGAACTCTCCAGTGTATCAAAGGATCCCTCAACCAATGTATAACCAAGACAACAAACCTTTACAAAATGGTCAAGAACATAACAAGTTGTATCAACAGCAGTACCCAATGCAAGATATAAGACAAAACCAATATCCGCACCAACAGGGATATTCAATGGAGACAAATGTTAATAATTCATCATATCAGAGTGTGCCTAGCAAGATTTCTCCATATCAACATCCTCCAATGATGAAACAACCTCAGAAGAAGTCTGTTTCTTTTGAGGTTGGGACAAAAAGTGGAGCAGAGTCACCGGTGCCGAAAAACCCATCAAGTAATCCCATGTCGCAAAATGGAGTAGGGACAGTGTATAATGCAAATGCACACACGATACAGACTCAATTAATACCCAATAATCAAGGGTCAAATGTAAATAATAGTGTAACTAATATGACAAATAATAGTGGGGTTAGAAACCCGTGTAATTTGTGTAGGAAAAAACAAATTAATCCACCTGCAATGTACTGTGTGGACTGCGACTTTTACATGTCAAGATTCAAGAAAACGTAGCAGGAACACAAACAGTAGGGGGAGTTTTTACTTTATTTCATTGTAATTGTAAAGGTGCTATTGAATTATTTAAAATTATCAGGGTAACTCTTAAATTCAAATAAAGTTTTTTTTTATTATTAAAAAATGATAACAAACTTTGTTTAGTTCTATTTTATTTAGTTACAAACAAAAATAACGAGTTGTGACCGGTTTCGGCCTCTTGGCCATCCTCAGAGAAACTGAAATCTATAATATTCATTTTGCTTAATATAGTCTCGCATTATTTTAAGATTTCAGTTTCTCTGAGGATGGCCAAGAGGCCGAAACCGGTCACAACTCGTTATTTTTGTTTGTAACTAAATAAAAATAAATAAAGTAGAACTAAACAAAGTTTGTTATCATTTTTTTAATAATTAAAATGGAGTTCTACAATGTTTCCACTAAAACTTTTCAAAATAAGTTTTTTTTTGTAAATGATAGGTACCTAATAGTCTTTGATGGCTGAATTCAGTTTACAAAAATAAGAAACCGTTCATGCCAAATATCTGATCTACGCCCCCTCCACAATTAGGTATTAAAAAGTAACAAAACTTCTAAGTTACTCACAGATTTCAAGAAGGATTTCCAACATTTCTGTTATTCATTTTTTTTTAATTTTCGCGTTAACTTTGTACTTCAGTTTATTGTAAAGTAAAAACTCCAAGTAAATTGACAGAAATTATCTCTGAAAAAGTACAAAAAGTTTAGGTAGCTAAATAAAAGAAAAAACAACAATAATTTTAACAGATCAGTTATATAGGTTTTTTTATTTGTATGTAAATTAGCATTCTGTAATTTTGTAAGAAATTGTAAAATTTGAAATGTGCCTCTAGTTCATGGAAATCATTAAAATAAGTTAGTTAATTAATGCTATTTTATTTTATATATTAAACTTCTAAATAAAATTAGAACTTACTCCGGTGGGTCAATATACTTATATTATCTTTATTTTTTTATGGTGTTAGCCCTAAAAAAACGGCGCCAATTTGAAATATGGCCACCGTTTTGTGGTCAAGTATTTATAAATATTTTTAATAATGTGTAAAATTATATTTTTATCAATGTTTTTCAGAAATCGTCCATATACCTGCATGGTTAGTTGCCTTATAGGATATCAGAAGTTAGCAATGTTAAAAATCGGGAATGTCAAACTGACACTTAAATTCAAATAAGGAACATTATGTTGAATGTAAGTGTTAATTTAACAGTTGGCGTTTATAATGGAATCTGCACATTTTAAAATTCGCTCGGCTGGATGTCACAAGTTGCAACCAGTAGAAAATAAACTAAGGTCTTTAGCAAACATTCAGCCAATCAAATGTGTCTAGTAATCCGGACAAGTGATCATTTGAATGTGTGGACTCCATTCTGTTATCATTAATTCTATAATGTCATTGTGATATAACTTGTAATGAATTATTATCATAATGTAAAATGCTAAATATTAGAAGAAATAATATTAAGATTATGAAAGTATAAATTATAATATGGAGCACAAAAACGATGCTCTCTAGATTGAACGAAGCTCTGCTAGGTAATTATTTGAAATTGAATGCAAGTAAGACGAAAGTTTTGATTTTTGAAAGAAATGAAGAAAATACGAACTACGAATTTAGAATAAACGGAATGAATGTTGATGTGGTAAATGAGTTTGTATACTTGGGAAGTAAGTTTGAGAAAGATGGAAGAATGACAGGTGAACTTGAAAGAAGAGTAATGAAGGGCAGGTGTGTACTGGGTGCCACAGCTTGTATCGCCAAAAATCAAAACATTTCTAAAAATGCTCGATTGGCGGTACGCAGTGGCATACTTTTACCCACCTTGATGTATGGAAGCGAGGCCTGGACGGTGAATGAAAGTGAAATTAGTAAAGTCCATACTGTTGAAATGGACTTTCTAAGAAGTATGATTGGGAAAAAACGGAGTGACAGGGTGAGGAATGATTTTGTAAGAAAAGAATGTGGTGCAAAAGAAAGTGTGAAAGTGAAGATTAAAAGAAGTTTGTTAAGATGGTTTGGGCATATGGAGAGAATGAATGAGGAAAGACTGACGAAGAAAGTATATGTTGGTAGAATAGATGGATGTCGTGGTAGAGGAAGACCGAGAAAGGTATGGATGGACCAAATATCCGAAATTGCGAATGAATGGAATATCCAGAGTCATAATAAAAGAAGAGCTTGTATGAAGAAGGTTATGACTCTGGAGGAAATGAAAGAAGTATGCAAGGATAGAAAGAAATGGCGGTTGATCTGTGATGTTGGCGGCTAGGGTTTGTTAAAGTGAATTTGGTTTTATGATTTAGTTTTTTATGTCCATGTATATATTGTTATTTTTATTCTTTGATTTTAAAAAATGTAATTTGTCATGTATGTTCCTTGACTTATAGGTTGTTATGCGGCTGACCACCCATAATATAAAAATTGGTTCACTTTGCCAATGTCACCCCTGTTTCAGGGAAGGACGGCAAGAGTTGCAAGGCTTATGTTCATTTGAGATTGGGTTTTTATATTGTAGGTCCACATGCGGCATGTGTTAGCGCGAAATTATACATATCTGCTTGTGGGAATGCATTTAGTATAAATCTTAAATGATATATATCTTTGCAGCTTAGATTAGATTAGATTAGACAAGATCTCATATGTTTATTGAATCCATTATTTTTAAATAGAATATATTATCTATTTTCTAAGAATACTTATTTGTGAAATGAAATGTATATTATGATTTTTAATAAAGAGAACCTAATAAAAATATTTCCATTTTTAAATATAAGTCGTATAGAACCAATGGCAGCAGTCCAGGATGCAGTCAACCAACGATCGTTAACGTCCTTTATACAAGCTTTTACACATTTGTAGATGCTCCTTAACGGAAACACAATTTTTACAAACTCCTAGATTGCTGTCTTTGGTTCTATGCAACTCTGAAGGCAATACTTTAGTTTTCATACTTTTTTAGTAGTGCAAAAACCAGGAAGCTTATATTCAATTACTTATTTATAAAACCAATTCAAGCAAAGACAGTTCGTAAAATGGTGATATCTGTACATATAACAGTGAGTAGATAAGTCTTTGTCCTAACTAAGAAAAAAACTTTTTTTTGACAAAATTCAAATTTATTATTCAACATTATTTGCCTTTGAGGACGATATAGCGATCTTTCAACTTTTCGATATCATTTTTGTAGTACGATTTGTCTTTAGGCTCAAAATAGGCCTCTGTTTCGGCAAATACTTCTTCATTGGTGCTAAATTTCTTTCCAGCGAGCATTTTCTTGAGGTGTGCGAACATAAAATAGTCGCTGGAGGCCAGATCTGAAGAATATGGTGGATAGGAAAGCAATTCGAAACCCAATTTCATGCAATTTTTTCATCGTTTTCATTGATTTGTGTCACGGTTCATTGTCTTGGTGAAACAACCCTCTTTTCTTCTTCAAATCAGACCGTGTTTTCACAATTTCGCTCTTCAAACGCTCCAATAACGCTATGTAATAGTCAATGTTGATGGTTTTCCCCTTTTCAAGATAGTTGATAAAATTTATTCCATGTGCATCTCAAAATACGGACGCCATAACCTTGCCAGCCGACTGTTGCGTCATTCCACGCTTTGGATTGGTTTCATCCCGTGCAGTCCCCTCCGCTGACTGTCGATTGGACTCAGGAGTGTAGTGATGGAGCCATGTTTTATCTATTGTCACATATTGATGCAAAAATTTGGCTTTATTGCTGTTAAACTACTTCAAACATTGCTATAAATCATCAACTCGTTGTTGTTTTTAATCGACTGAGCTCACGCGGCACCCACTTTGCACAGAGCTTTCGCATGTCCAAATATTAGTGAATAATGATGTACACGTTCCTTTGATATCTTCAGAGTATCAGCTATCTCGTTTATCTTCCCCTTACGTTCATTAAAAAAAAATTGTGGATATTTTTTATGTTTTCTGGCGTAACCACCTGTTTTGGGTGTCCAACTGCTTTTTGCATCGTCTGTGTCTGTACGACCATGTTTAAATTCACGAAACCAATATTTTATATTTGATTGTGCTGGCGCAGAGTCTGGGTAACATTTATCAAGCCATTGTTTGGTTTGCACAGTATTATTTCCCATCAAAAAGCAATGATGAATCAATACACGAAATCCGTTTTTATCCCTTTTTTTCACATTAACATAAAACGCTTCAATCAAAACACTATATCTCATAAAATAATAGCCTGATAGCTGTCAAATTTATACACGTATCTTTTGAAGGTTGACTATAACTGAAGATCATATGGATTTGATACTAGTGGCGCCATATATGTGTCAGGACAAAGACTTATCTACCCACCCATTATGTACTTGTGAGTAGGTAAGTAAATTATATAACCAGTGTAACATATTTTACCGACATTCTCTCTCTGGCTTTGCCTGAAGAAAATCATAAAGAAATAACCTGTAACTTGTAAGTGCTCAAAAGTATCAGGGCAACAGATTGGATAAAAGACATTGAGATAAAAGATCATTAAACTAACCTGCTCAAATGTTTATGCTAGAAATATTAGGGTAGCAGAAGATATAATGAGAAGGACAGCCCAACCTAATCAAATGTTAATGCTAAAAATATCAGGGGGGCAACAGCTATAAAGAGATGGATACACCAACCTACTAGTTGAAATTGTGGATGAATTTAGATACTTGGGAAGTATGTTTGAGAAGAATGGAAAGATGACAAAAGAACTTGAGAATAGGATGTGTAAGGGCAAGCAAGTGGTCGGTGCAATAGGAAGAATAGCAAAGAACAAGCGATTGACGATGGATCTGAGAATGGCGGTACACAATGGCATATTGTTACCGACTTTGATGTATGGAAGTGAAGCATGGACAGTGAACGATAGCGAAATGAGTAAAGTATGTACGGTGGAAATGAAGCATTAGAGAAGCATGACAGGAAAAACTCTGAGGGATAGAGTTAGCAATGAATGGGTAAAAAAAGAATGTAATTTGAAAGAGGATGTGAAAGTTAAGGTACAAAAGAATGTGATGAGATGGTTTGGGCATATGGAAAGAATGAATGACAATGATAGACTGACAAAGTGTGTATACAAAGAAAGTGTGAAAGGAAAAAGAGGGAAGGGACGACCGAGAAAAGTATGGAGTGATCAGATTGAGGAGATTGTGAAAGAATGGGATATACAAAGTGAGCGTAAAAGAAGAAAATGCATGAAAAAGGTGATGGATATGAATGAATTGAAAGAGGTATGTGAGGATAGGAAAAAATGGAGGCAACTCTGCAGAGGCTCTGGCCACCCCTAGCGGAATGGCGACAGAGTTACAGTTACAGTTACTCAAATGTTAATGCTAAAAATATCAGGGGGGCAACAGCTATAAAGAGATGGATACACCAACCTACTCAAATGTTTATGCTTAAACTTTTAAGTTGTTTTTTATCCTGGTACTTACCAGGGCAGCAGAAGATATAAAAAGATGGCTGGTAAAACCTGTAGACGTACCTAACTACTTCATTTTATTTTTTTAATTTTTACGCCAGAAAATACAAATGGATTGATTTACTAAGCATGACAAGCATCATTGGTGTCTTCGTCTTGTTGTCAAGCTGTAGGTATTTTCAAAATATAAATATTTAAAGTTTCGGATATGGATAAGGATATTGCAATCACATTATTTCGGTTACGGATATGGATATAGAATTATTTCGGATATCCGTTAGTTTCGAATAGTTTCAGTTAAGGATATAACGTTCATTATAGTTTTATTTCGCTTCTGCATCGATTAGCGTAAGGACCACTCACATGGTTTTTAGTTTTTACTTGTTTGTTGAAAGTCGACGGGCGAAAAGGAAAACTTATCAAAACATGTTTCATCGAGATTCCACCATTAGGTATCCGAAACTTTTATTTCGGTTTGGTAATGGATCCGGATACTTTTTTATTTCGGATATCCGAGAGTTTCGGATACGGATAAGGATATCCATAACATCCCTGATCCCTAGAATAAAACATCACGTAAAATCCTTGTATCACATAAATAGTAAAATGTATGGAAGATACCTACAACAGCATTCAGCACCCTTGTGAGTGATTGCTCTTACATATTGTATTCTATTACTGGGATAGAGGGGAAATTACGCGAATTTTGCGTTGCTTTTTTTTTTTATATATAAAAGGGATACTTTACCCCGAGTATACAACAATTAAATTCACTCTTCGATCGCGTAAAACGAAATCGTATGGAAGATTTAGCAGCACTCCCAGAGAGAGATTTAATTTTCCTACATTTTTTCTATTAACGCGATAGAGGGAAATTATCGCAATGTTTAATAGTAAATCTCAATCAAGATATGGCAATCAAATAATATTAATTAGAATCTGTCGTACAAAGTAATTTCGTTCGTCTATAATCCGGAATGACGGAAATTCTTGAAAGCAGCAACAGTGTATATTATGACTCCGGTCAAAAAAAAAATCCCGTTGTTTTTAAAAATATGTCACTTATACTGTGTGGCTTTAGTAAAAGAGTGACATTAAGGTTATACGAGAGCTTAAGAAGATTATTAATATCGGGACTAAAGAACCTCTTTAATTGTTTTATGAAACTAAAATCGTAATTTTATGTCAAATAACTTTGACTCATCATGATTAGATGGCGTTACTCCCCAGCGATTTAGTTTTTATAAACTTTTGGATAAACGCTATGGTTAGGTAAACGCTTTTAGAATTCACCGGTAGGGCTTAGAAACTTTTCTTAGCCATTTTGTGTTTCTTTTTTATAATATATCAAAAAAATCCTGACTTTCATTAAAAGCAATAAGTTGTACATTTTTTAAATAAAAGTATTTACTTTATTTCGAAATAAATTAATTTATTATTTGTTACACATTTCATTTTTCACAAAAATGTATAGAAAGTAACACAACGCTCCTTGAGAGCGTTTTACTTTTTATATAATTATTGTACAACGCCATGGTTGTGTTTACTGTATATTCAGATAAAAGATTCAGCACACATAATTATAGTGTTGTAAACAAACTATAACAATTTATTGCATCTTGAATACAAACACGGATTTGTGTGCAGAGCACATAATATTTTAATTTACCACGTCAGTGCGTTCCGCTGTTCCTCACCATTTTTTATAAATTATTGAAGTGTAGGTCTCAGTGGTAGAGAACCAGTGTATTAAAACAAATTTGGCCATAAAAAATATTTTCATTATATTTAGGTCTCATTTTCTATCTTGAATTATAAGTTAGTATAAGGCTGACCACCCATACTGTAAGAAATGGTTGAATCTACCAATGTCACCCCTGTGTCAGAAATGATTTCCCGTTTCGGTGTTGATTTCAAACTTTTCGGCTGACCACACATGCTGCAGAAAATGGTTCACTTTGCCAATGTCAGCCCTGTTTCAGGGAAGTTTGGCAAGAGTTGCATGATGTATGTTCATTTGAGACTTGCTTTCTATAATGTAGGTTTACATGCGGCATGCGCAAGCGCGAACTTGGATGTGTCTGCTTGTGAGAATGCATTAAATGTGAATCCCCAATGTTACATATCTTTGCAACTTAGTAATGGTTAGTTATAACTAAAGTCAATAAAAAAACCGGCAAGGCTTATCAGCCTTCAAAAGGAATAGGTACCAGCCCCCTCGGGAGCTGAGAAACCCCCACTTCACTAAAGTGGTTGGCGTAAGGCTGGCCCCCTATCTGTAAAAATAAATGGGTTCACTCGCAAGAAGTTACACTATATGTGTAGCTTAGTTGCGTTAGCGTTAGTTGAGTAAAAATTCCGGTCGATAACGCAGTTGGTCTCCGTTGCATGACGAGTTATCCCAAAATAAAATCCCGGCAAGCCTTACTCAGCCTTCATAAGAAATGAGTACCAGCCCCCTCGGGAGCTGAGAAACCCCCACTTCAACAGGTCAGCGTAAGGCCGGCCTTCATACCTTTTTTAGGAAAGGCCGGCAAAAGTTGCTGTGTTAATGTTTATTTGAGATTTAGATTTTAAATTATAAGTAAGTACACATGCAGCATTTGTAGGTGCGAACTTACACGTGGCTACTTGTGGGCACGCATTTTATATGACTTTAATGTCAATATATCCTTGTAACTTAGATTATACAATATATTATAGATGAATATTATGGTCTTCTTGTATCGGGTTGTTTCAAAATTTATCGACCTTGTTGCTGAAAAATATAGAATAGGCAACCTTTTTTTATTTGATCACCATCAAACTTTACAGGAACCATTCTAAGAATATTGTACATGTTTCCTAAAAATTTAGTCAAAATCACATAAGCGGCTTAGGAGTCTATAAGGAATATACATATAAACCCACATACATACATACATCCATACATACATACATACATACACACATACACACATACATTATGTTTTATAGATTTAGATAGCATGAACAATAACATACCGAAGAGCACATTCGAAATATAAATGGTATATTTTTTGTGCTCCGCCGGGATCCGAATCCACAACCTTCCATTTACGAGTCCGAAGTGTTGCCACTACGGACTACGGACCGGTCCAAGGTGATTGTATAGGTTTCATTTAATTGTATACCTACATACTTCAGTCCTCAATACATTGAGTTAAGAGATTTTGGTTTGCATTATATTAGATAAGAATCAAAAGTTTGCATATTAGAACAATGGTTTCCAAACTTTATGCTACCATGCCTCCCCAAAACAGCTCTTTTTTTCGTGACTCCCTTCATCTCCTTCATCTTGTCCATAAAATTCCTGTCGACGGGGATGGAGTAGTCACGTCTTTTGAAGTTAGCTCCCTCAAAAAAAAATTCGCGCCTCCCTTTTCGCGTTTTATTTTTAAATTTCATACTAATATTTTTGGCGCCCCCCCTAGCCATACCTTGCGCCTCCCATGAGAGGCGCCCCCCCTCCCCCCCTTCAGTTTGGAAACCGCTGTATCAGAATGAACTTTAATACCTACTTTTTTATATGACCTTTCTGATTGAAGATTAAGTATGTACTCGTTTACTTTCATTTTCGTCTTCATATCCAAAATGTTATTTATTTAAAAAATGAAAAAAGGTTTCAGATTACTTTACAGGGAATGTTACGAATACTTGTGAGGGCGTGAGTATGTGTTGAGTAGGTATGTAGCCTATAAGTGTGTGTGCTACTGGACTTTACTCGGGTACGACGAGAGCATTTTTCCGAGACCGATTTTTCAATGGTCAGATAAACAATCAAATAGCTAACTGTCTATTAAATTTATCTGAGGTTTTAATGGACGAATAAAACTTTTTAATTTTTCAAACGCCAGATAACGGTTAGATAGTTATCTGACTGATTTTGTGTGACTAGCTCAGACAAGCTTCACACCATCTGCGAGAGCGAGACACGCTTATGAACGTTTTGTTACTTTAGAAAGAGATAGAGGACTTTGAAACTATGACGGCGTTGACCAAATAAAAACATAACCTTAAATTGTCGGCTTGGCTCCGTGTTACTATTTTCTTGTTTTTTTTTAACTTTAATAGCTAATTTAAATATGTCAAAGATACTAATCTACCAATTTTAGTAAGAGCGAAGTGAGGTTGTTAACCGAATTAGTGGCGAATTATCGCACGATAATTGAAAATAAAGACGGATATAATTGAAAAGAAGAAAAGAAAAGGAAGCAGCTTTTAACAAAATTGCTTCATTATTTAATGCTGCTTCAGGCGTTAAATCTCAAATATGAAAGCATTAAAAAAGAAACGAAAAAATCAATGGCAACAGATATATAAAACTAGTGGCGGGCCCTCTTCAGGCCAGACAAAATCTTCGTTGCAATTCCTCATCGTCCCATACCTACAGACATATTATAGGTCTTTCTCTTACAACTCTGCATGAATTTAAAAAAATACCACTGTATAATCTTCTTATATTAGTTCATCGTCAATGAAATAAAAAAATATCCATATTTTTACAATGAAGGACTACGAAAACGAAGACAACCTACAAATATTAGACGCGCGCTGTGACAGAAATGCCAATTTATTCGACAGTTAGCGCGCTAACGGCGGAGTAAAGGGGCAGTTAAGTTTATTCGTCAGATAGGGAACTTAACGGGCCGATACAGCCTAACTGTCAATTGAAAAATTCAAAATCTTGTTAACTGTGGAATAAACCTTAACTGACTGTTTATCTGACCATTGAAAAATCGGCCCTAAGTATTATTATTATGCCTGTATAGTATAATAATATACCGTGGATGCGTAGCTTTATACACATTGTTTATACAGCAAAATGAATACTTTTCTTCCAATAATTAAACTAAATGATGGAATATATTCTAAGCATATACTTACCCCACTGGTTTGAAGTTCATATAATATAATAAATCTAATAAACTATAAATAAATAAAAACATAGACATTTTCGGAATAACAAATCTACTTCTACCGTTTTAATAAATCAATTAAGCAACATTGGGCGCGGATAGTACTTAGATGGGTTACCGCTCAGGTACACCGCGTGTCGTTGGCATCTTGGACCGGTCCGTAGTCCAGTGGCAACACTTCGGACTCGTAAATGGAAGGTTGTGGATTCGAATCCCGGCGGAGCACAAAAAAATACCATTTATATTTCCAAATGTGCTCTTCGGTCACTGAAAGGTCCATCCAACCTTACAACAACTGGGTCTTGCTTGAGAATTGGCGCTTTCTACAGCGACGACCAAGCTCGCAGAGGGCTCTTGAGGTGTGATACCAATGTGTGATACACACAAAAACAGCGCTCACCAATTAAATCATCCCAATATTATATATTATTATTAATTAACAAAATAGCTAAATAGCCAAAATAACAACATAAGTCATCAGAAATGAGATAAATATACTTACTTTTGTTTTGTATTGTAGATACTGCAGATCTGTCGATACTTACGAGATGTTGTCACTAGAAGGTTTTGACTTGAAATGCTGCCATCAATGAATGCTGCATAAATTGCACGTCGCGGATGCGCGGTTTTAGCTCAATCGATGTATTGCATTGATGTATTGTAACTATCTATAACCTATAATCTAAGCTGCAAAGATATGTTAACATTTAAGGCTCATATTAAATGCATGCCCACAGACAGGCACATGTAGGTTCGCGCCTACACATTCTGCATGTGTGCATACAAATAAGCAAAACCTCACATGAACATAAACCTTGCAACTCCTGCCGCCGTTCCCTGAAAAGGTGTGGCATTGGCAAAAGGGAACCGATTTTTACAGCACGGGTGGTCAGCCTCATACCAACCTATGAGTCAAGGAGCTACTTACTGAATATGCTAATATAGTGTGACTTTTTGTTTTACATGTCCGATTCAAAACACTCTGAAAGTACTGTTATAAAGTACTCGTATTGTATCAAGTCGATAGCTCAGTTGGTGTATAAAGTGCTTGCATTGCATGATGAGAGCTCGGGTTCGAATCCCACCGAGGGTGTCAGAAATGATTCCCGGTTCGGTGTTTATTTCTAACCCAAAATAAAATACCGTCGAGGTGTACTCAGCCTTCACAATAAATTAGTACCAGTCCCGGGAGCTGGTAAACCTTCCTTTCAACTGAAGTGGTTGGCGTGAGGCCGGCCCCCTAACCTATAAATCATTCTAAAAATATAAATAGGTTCCTTCGCCACATGCGTAGCCCTTCGAGGATAACGCGGCTAGAAGTTATGCTTTATGTGTAGCTTAGCCACGTACTCATGACATTTATGTTAGATTTCGACGGAACTGAGTTGTCTTGCACCAGTTGAAATCTCGTCCGTAGCGTCAATCACTAGACTAAAATAACGGCCTGAATGCCTATGAGCATACAATGGCCGATCTACAGTCTAGTGGTTAACGCTTATGACCTATACTCTGATGGTTGTGACTTCGATTCCCGGTGGAGCACAAAAAAAAATCAAATTGCTCTACGCTGGGTTCAAAAAATCATATCATTTCAACAAAACAGGCTGGCCAGCAGAATTCCTTCCAGATAAATGAATTTCGCTTTGGAATTCAAATTAACTATTTCTATAAAGTCATGTGCAGCTCTCCGTACAATTTCTTCCAACAGATAGTGAAGCTTTGCAAACCTAGTGGCATATCTGTATATATACGTACCATACTACAGCGTTTATGTATATACAATTATACATACACAACATTTCTCTCTCGTGCATTTCCGTCAATATACGAAGATATCCGAGTACGATATACCCGAAGTATTAAATTCTCGTAACTATAGGAAATAGACCGCATGCGAAAAATGTATCGAATCTTAAACAGCATCTCGAGCTGACGTTTTGGTTTTCATGCATTTTTGTGCCTGTTTGGTTCAGTTTTAACGTAAACGCTTGAACTCCGTTACACTAAATTTCGGTCGCCTAATTTTTTGGTCAAAAACGAAGATGATTTAAAATTTTAAGCTCAGTTCGCGAGACCGCCGCAGGATTCCGTGGCGCCAAAGACTGGACCATTTTTAGTATGAAAATCTTTATTTTTCCATTATAAATTATAAATTAGAGGAGAAAAAATAAAACAAGCAATGCATTGAAAACATAAAAAATATCACTTCAAATCCTAAAAGGAAAATAAACCATTAAAAGACGAATGTAGCTACAATATCGTATGCAAAATTTGGGTACTTTTTAAATAATCATAAAAAATCAATGAAAAGTAAAAAAAAACAACTAACAAGTAGAAAAAATAAAACTAATCAAAATTAATGTTTTGAAATAAAAAAAAGTTAGGATTTATTCATAAGAACAGTGGAAATCTCCATTTAAGGTATCTCCGTAAATAAAATTATTTTGAATTGGTTTTTTATGGAAAAAAATACCTAATTTTACGTGTTAATTTAATTTGGAAAAAAAATGATACCTTACCATTAAAAATATGGGCTATTTTGGTCATCAAAACAATTTTTTATCTTAATTTTAAAGTTAGTTTTTTTTATATAGGTAACTTAAAAAATGACGCCACAAAAAAAAACTCGGTTTTTTTGCTCGCATTTTGTTGTTTTGTATTTTAGAAATATTTTTTTTCTTTATTATTATAGAATGTTTCAAATGTGGTGTGATTTTTGATAGAATAATGTGAATCGTTTTTGAGATAATATGAAAAAACTGTTTTCAACAATTGAATAAGTTAATTAGTTTTCCGTTTTTTTAATTATCGCAAAAACTATTCACATTATTCTATTAAAAATCACACCACATACTAGAATTTGTATCATTCTATAATTATGAAGAAAAAAAATATTTCCAAAATTCAAAACGACAAAATGCGAGCAAAAAAATGAAATTTTATATTTTTTTGTGGCGTCATTTTTTAAGTTAGGTATATATAAAAAAAACTAACTTTAAAATTAAGATATAAAATTGTTTAACACGCGTGATTTTTTCATAAATGTCACTCTTTTACTAAGGCCATAAAGTATAAGAAACATATTTTTAAAAACAACGCGATTTTTTTTTTGAACACAGCCTTATACATTGGCCTTATAATGGAGAGATTGCGCATTTTCTGGAAATATTTTTTTCTTGTCGTCTTAGTCTACCGAAGCATAAGCCATTCGTTTTTTTCTCAAAATTCGCAATATTTACCGAGTAATTAATTTTCAAAAATGGCTTTGTTCGCTTTCGGCTAAAACGGAAGTCGGCCATTTTAAAACCGGATGGGGTGGCTTTTATTGTCTATGATGAAACTTGGCAATTTTTAAAAGGTTTTAAAAGTAAAATTTCCTTGTTACAGTTCACAGTGAGTTGTATTGTATTTATTACACATTAAAATGGACTTTCACAAAGTAACTGCCGAAAATAATATAAATAAATAAATAATATACCTACCTAAGCTTGGCAATTTTGTCGGTAGCCATCAAAATACTATTTTAAAAAGCAATAAGTTGACTTTTCATAGGGATGGGATAATGAAAAAAAAACAATTACAAAACGATATTTTCAAACACTATCGAAATATTTCGACGAAAATAAAAATCGAAAAAAAACAAAATTTTCGAAAAATGTATCGGTCACGTGTCCATATTTTGAAAATTTCGAGTGTTGAAACGACTATCAAAAAACATCAAAATTTCTGGAAAAAAATACCGGTCGCTGGTACAGGAAAACACCATCGCAAGGGGAAACGGGTTAGTACGCGATTTGCAGTGTTACCGCCCACGAAGCAAGAAACGCATTTGAAGAAAAAAACACCATTTTTGATTCTCCGAAATCAATATGAATATATCGATAGTTAAAAAAATTCAGCCGTACGTACTTTTGAGATTTGGGAAAATATCGATATTTCGATTCTATTGAAACGTGCTTCAAAACAATATAAAGTCGCTAGCGGAGAATATTTCCAACAAATAAGATGGTATGGAATGAAAAGGTAGGGAGGGGTGGAAATTCATTTAAAAAATCATGTTTATGTAAATGTGTGCCTGGCGACGAACACTTTCAAAACATTTTTGTTGTTCAAAACCATTAGGGAGAGGTAGAAACACATTTCAAGAATCAACAATTTATTGTCGAAATATCGATATTTTTAATATCGAAGAAAATATCGATTTTTTTTACAACGAGATTAATATAATGCCCATCCCTAATGACGAACGTCAATATTCCGCAAATTTTGTTTGTTGTAAATTAAAAAAAAACAACAAAAATAAAGTGAATTAGAAAATAAAACCACCAGGCCTCATCCCGTTGTATATTAAGGCATAAGGAATGAAATTTTGCACGGTTCGTGGCCTAAGTGCAAAAACCCCTCATGACTCAAAGGTAAGTTGTTTTAAGATTTTACCAGGTGTGTGTGAGTATTTATTATGCTATTTAGTTGAAAACTCACGCTGTGAGTAACAATTATGAAATTATTTGTGTCAGGATTAAGCATTTACCATGTTTGTTGATGAATGTAATTTTTGAGGTTATGTTTTTTTTTTCTCATTTTTTCCTTCCAGCAAACATGAATTTTTACTATCTGTAGTTTAGCCAAACCTGTTTGTGAAACCATTCCAGATAAAAATCAACTGAATGTCTAAATATAAATCTAAGCTGCAAAAATACATATCATTTAAGATTAAGATTCATATTAAACGCATTCCCACAAGCAGACATGTATAATTTCGCGCTGAAACATGCCGCATGTGGACCTAAATATAAAAACCCAAGATTTGGAGTTCTTCACTTCGGGTGGCAGTCTGTTCCACTCCACCGGACCCGCAACACGGAAGCACGGTCTCCAAAATTTGTATGGATCTAACGGTGCGGCTGAACCAAATTGATTGCACCATCAGCCGCGGATCTGAGTGTCACCCATCTCAACAGGCGAAATCATGTCAGTCAGATAAGGTGGAGCCAAGCCATTGATGGCTTTATATACCATCTAGCACTAGGCGAGCATGACCACCTGATGGTGCTGGAGAGTTTGCTTTGCGGGATCTATTGCTGTGGTTTGTAGGAGCTGGAGCTTCCAAACATTTCACCCATGTCTACGATGGACTTCTTCAGCGTGAAGTTGAAGTGATGTTGATGAATCTGTAAGTTTCTTCACCTTCACATTTCACCTACAAGCTGAAGAAGCCCATGGTAGACATGGGCAATACGTCCGGAAGCTCCAGCTCATACTAAACCTGAGCAACAGATCCCGGAAAGTAGCTCTCCAACTATAATCATTGTTTTGATTGTTTGTTTACAGATTTCGAGAGTGAGGAAGATGTAGCAGAAGACAAGCCACCCTGTCAGGCAGATAATCCGTACCCACAGTAGGCCTGAAGGGACCTGAAATAATGGAGCTGAAGAAAAATATCTAAAATGACTTAGACAGTAGAAAACATCCAAAATCATCTCGCCACCTTTCCATTGAGGATTTTCAGGGTGCCTTTCAAGCATGGAAGATACATCTCTGCAAGTATACTGATGCAGGAGTTGAGTATTTTGAAGAATTTTCAGCATTTGCGCACATTGCATCAATTAATCATAGCCGTGAGCTTGGGTTTGTATCTCACCGAGGGTGTCAGAAACGATCTTCCGCTTCGGTATTTATTTCAAACCCCACAATAAAATACCGGCAAGGTTTACTCAGCCTTCACAAGAAATGCGTACCAGCCCTCTCAGGAGCTGGGAAACCCCCACTTCAACTGAAGTGGTTGGCGTAAGGCCGGCCCCCTTACCTTTAAAAATAGAAAGGTTCAACTCGCCGATCTATTTTCCCCAGAGAATGTGCATTACTATAATAATGTAAAATATCTTTGCAACTTAGATTAGATTAGATAGAACGACTCTGCTTGTTGTCATTCAAATATACAAGCTCAGTTAACGATAACCAGTTTTGATAAGGCTGGATCAACCTTTGTGATGGGTCTTGCTAAAGGCACCCAAATATTCAGCCCAGAGCATTGCTGAAATTCAAAAATATTTTTTGAGGATGAAAATGTTGGTTTGTGGGCATACATCTGAGAGCTTTAAATGAATATATCCTCGCAACTTAGATTATAGATTATAGGGGATTTGGGATTTGAAATATTACAATTTATCTCCATGTAGTTACATTTACATAAAAGTGTTTCTCTTTCTTTCCAGACAAATATTACATTGTACGTCAAAAATGCAGAACACGTCTCCGCAGGTATAACGACACAGGGGAAGATTATATTAATGAGTTTTAGGCATTTGTACAGTTTACATCAATAAAATTATTTTTTCCCAGAAAAAGCGATTTATTTCATTATGAACCTTGTAATATGAGCTTTACAAAAGAAGGATTAATGAAACATAATGAGAAAAAAAATTGGACGAGTAAACCCAAAACTAAAAGCAGATTCCTACTTCAGTCATCAAAATAGAAGTGCTAAAGGTTCAAATCTTGAATGCTCAGTTCCCATCCTTGTTTTGTGAACTGTAAAAACCATTGTATCAGTAGAAATCATCCTCAAGGCGAGTTATAAAAGCGCGACGGCTTTCTTCGTTATGGAACTGGCTGAAAATACGTTGCACTGTCCTCATCTTCCTTCATTCTGTGGTGGGGGGGTAAGTGTGACAGGGGGTGGTAGCGATGTGGGGACTTAGTGACTTGGTTCTCTTCATCCACTTCTAACGCCGCAGTATACGCCTTCTTTTTCATTTTATGTTCAGGTGTCATCTATTGTTGCATAGCCTGTCTTTCCTCATGAACAAAGCCAATGGCTTCTGTAAACATCTGGAAAATACATTTATATACATTAGTTAGGTTCTGTATTCATTTGGAGGTTTTTTTTTAAATATATAGATTTCATATAAACATCTTCCACAATAATTAAAATGACAATGATAGGTGTGTAAAAGGAACCATAACCTCAATATCACAGTTGGACAACGTGATGTTTAATCCTATTTGAAGACTAATACTGCGTGGAATTATTTCATTATTGTTATGCAATACACGAATTTTCAAGAAAACAGCATAAATAACCCAAGCTTGCCTCTTAAAAACGAAAAAAGACTTACCTTTGAGTCTTGACATTTACATCTCTAAACTGCCGTTGTATGATAAAAAATCCAGCACTATCTCATTGCTTATTGATGAAATTTTATGCGACTGCACTTTTGCGTACCCTACATCCATTTTTATCCATTCAAAACAAAATAGTCGATTAAAAAAATCCGAGATGTTGACATAGGATTGACGTTTCGGTGTGTAAGATTTTACCGACAGCCAACAGTGGTGCCAACTCAACGCTGGTCATAAAGCCCAGTGACGGTTTTATCACTATCAGCGCCCTGGGCAAGATTTCTTAGGCGCCCTTATCCATGGTCGCTAGCAGAGAACGTACTCATATTTCATCTCTCAAAATCATCGTCGACGGGAGGAGGGGGGTTAGAGATGCTATTTCCAAATTTATATGGCGCCTTAATACCTAGCCTATGGCGCCCTATTTTACCTGGCGCCCTGAGCGGTCGCCTTACCTCGCCTTACCCTAGCGCGGAACAGATTTCACGACCCCTCCAATCACAGAGCGTTTCGTTTTGAGCTATCTGGAACACGTTTTCTTTTGCGAATTAAAATATGAAAACTAAAATTTCCTCATTTCCCACCAGGCTCATCGGGTTCAGGACAAAATACTTTACACATTTCAAGTATTACTTTTGAAATCCCTGACACGCGCAATCTCTCCATTATATATGTCATTTTGGGGAAACCACACATCTCGCGCATGTGCGGCCAACTCCCTCACGCACAAGCGCACTCATGAGTCCCGACAACAAACAAACACTACGAACTGTGTCAATCTGTTTACTTCAATTTTCGGGCCATATTTATTTGCGAAAATTAATTTTAAAGCTTAAGCTCACAGTTCCTACGTAATTAACAATTTTACGTATTTCAATCGCAATCTTTGTAGGTAACTTTATTTTTTCTCGTGAAAAAACAATAATTGGAGTCGTATTGAATCAAACTCAGTATTTCTAGTAATCTAGCATTTTTTTCAAAATTGAGATAAAATATGTGTACCTAAACACAGGAAAACACAAAACAATCTCTGCGTTTCCATAGGTAAGTTCTCATTTTCGGAAAAAATCCTAGTTGGCCGTCAGGGTTGTGCACAAGATTTCAATCGTGGGTATAGGCAACAATATGGATTTTTTCTTGATCTCTGAAGAACACATCATTTATTTATCGGATAAATACTTTTTTTATAGAATGTAGTGAGCATATGAATTGACATTATATAATTGTGGCGCCACGCGGCCGGGTTTCTAGGGGAAAGGCAAAAAAAAAATTTTTTTTGGCTTCTAATGACCGCATTCCTACACAAGTGTGACTTTTGCCCTTTGAAAAAAAGTCCTAAACTAAAATTTGAGCCGAGTCCATTATGTAGGTACCTTACATGCATTTTCAAGATTATCTGAAGTTTAAAGTCACTTCATAGAATCATGTCTAAGGTCTTTGATTTTAAATTTAAATAGAGTTTATTTAAAATCTAATACCCAAGTAATTACTGATTAATCAACTAGGTACATAAAGCAACAACTATTTGCCTCTGATTGCAGCCACTGATTGCGGTCTTTGATTCAATACGACTCATTTGAAGTATTCCTGTGAGCTCAATTGGTAGAGCTTTTGTCTTCTGAACGGAAAGCTTAGATTTGAACCCAAGTTTCATTGTTTCCTTCCATCCCAATTATTTCAATATGTTGTTTTATGTGACTTCAAAGTGAACAAACATCTACCAGCTTAATTATTCTCATTTTTGTGAGACTTTGTGAAAATAAAGTCGGTACATACTCATAGAATACTCCATTGGAGAAAGGAAAACGGCCACCAAAAGTAAATTTGGTATGGCTGGTAGAGGAGCAGCCCAGTAGAGCGTAGTGTAAAGCTAGCACCAGTAACTGCACGTGATGGGGAACAGGCTGAAGAGTGTGGCAATCATTGCCTGCCTGAAGACTTTCCTGATGATCTTCAACATTGTGTTTTGGGTGAGAGCTTATTTTCTTCTTTCTCTGTCTGCTTCTACTATTCCTGTAGACTTGCACGTGAACAGCTGATCAGACTGTCAAATATTCTCTATAAAAATGTGTATGAATGATATGCGGAACATTTGACTGCAAAATCAGCTGTTCACATGCAGCCATGCTTTATTACTTTCTATCTAGGTACCTATATGATTTGTAATTTTTTCGAGACTTCTAATCCTGTCTGAGCCCCCTTTGTTGAGGCCTGCTCAGCCATCTAGACAACTCTACTGTGGTGTCCTAGTTTTGTATTTCTCTATACCTCTAAAAGACATCCACCAGCCACAAATTTGAAAACATGCATCGGTTGGCAAAAAAGAACTTTATTGTACATTAACAAACCTAGCTAGCTTAAGGTTACTATTTCAATAGCACCGCTGGCTTAGGATTTTAAGTGAGTAAGAATAAAAAAAATTAAATACATACCTACATAATTTCTGACCCGCACTGTCGAGAAACATCTTCATTGCCACCTGCCTTTGATTCCAGATATCAGGCTTGTGTTTGATAGCTATCGGTCTCTGGGCAGAAGCAGAGCTTCACAAATACCTTGAGCTGTCAGGAGAGCTATCTTGGGCGGCTCCGGGAGTGTTGGCTGGAGTTCCTGGTGTTCTGGTGGGAGTGGGGGCCCTGGTGCTGTTCGCTTGCTCCCTAGCCTGCACCTGTACCATCAGGGGGCAACCTGTGCTGCTCTATACGGTAACTGTTATAACATTAAAGTCGTCGTTTGAAATAATTTACAAATTATAATTATTTTCAAGATTGTATCTACTCATACTTCCACAATATAATTAAGAAATCAAATAAATGGTTTGCATGGGGCAGAAACAAAGTATAAAATTTCAAAAAACCTCAGCTGATAGAATATGTCACAAGTTTAGATACCTGTCCTTAGCAAAACCAATAACAAAATGTAATACAAATGAGTGTCCCCTTGAAAATTACGAAAGCAAATAGAAAGCACTTGGGGTGAAACAAATGTTCAATTTGTGAAAATAAAACAGTTTTTTTTTTAATTATACCTTCTCATAAAAATGAATTTTCACTGTGTAAATTCACAAACATTAAAAAGTTTAACAAAATTTAGATTATTTTCCCTAGCCACCTGGGCAGGTGACATCACATTTTTTTGGAAATGACATTAATGTCAAATCTCTCCCCAAATAAATCATCCAAATATTACTTCTGATTGTCCTGTTTCAGTACGGTGGAGTGCTGTGCGTGGTCTGCGTGCTGCTATTAGGAGTACAGATGTCCGTTGTATCAGGGGCCTTACGGGACCCTGCTGTGGCGGCTGTGACAGGACCCCCAGGCGTGGGGCTCCAGGCGTCATTAGCCAGGGGACTCAACACTTCCTTACACAGGGAACCCAAAGCACTGGACTTCTTGCAATCTCAGGTATTTGCGATCCTAATGTTATGGAAGAAGTTAGTCTGTATGAACCAGACGATGATTGTAGACAACTAGGAGCATAGACTATAATTGTTGTTCCCAAGATGCAAAACAAACCTGCCTAACCATTTTAGAGTTTTTGGGTCAGAACATGTTCTATCTGCAGCTTTTCTATCTGCGGACGTTTCACTTTCTTAAGAAGACAGCATTTTCAAGGCGAGATTTCAAAGCGGCATGGCGGTCTTTGTGGTCGCTTGCTGTAGGTGAGTTTTATAACTAGCCTTGAAAATGCTTTCTGCTTGTTAAAGCGAAACATTCGAAGATCAAAGAGATACATAAATCACATGGACCTTGATACTTCATCATGTTTTGTTCCAGCTTCACTGCTGTGGAGTGCTGCGCTACTCTGATTGGCTGTCTGTACTTCCCCCTCGAACCCCGCCTTCCTCATGCTGCCGTATCTCCCCCTGCCTCACCACAGACACCCACCACATCTACACTCAGGTAAAAAAACAAGCATTCAACTGTATAATGATAAAAAGCAATAAGACTGGCAGCATCTGAAATGTGGCTGTATCGCCAAATACTCCAATTCCCTGGGCAGGCATGGTACAGAAGTCCTGAGACAAGCTAAAGTTGACAGGGAGCTGTTGTCCAATATCAAAGTTTGGAACATTTCAATAACTCACTGACCCCAGAGCGATGGTTGACATCTTTAGCTGCGTTATACGATCCAAATTAGAGTACGCTGTCGAGGTTTGGACTCCTTACCAGCGGAAGTACATAGATATGATAGAACAAGTCCAAAAAAAGTTTCTCAGGTATCTCCTCAGGAGGCGGTGTGGAAGCTACTCACAATTCATGCATCATGAGGAGCTACTTCGGGAGACTGGATTTAGAAGCCTTGAAACGAGGCGCAACAGGTCCCTTATGGTGCTCACTCATAAGGTCATCAACGGCTTAATTGACAATCCCACCCTGTTGGAGGGCTACAGGTTGTATGTGCCTGACGACTACACCCGAGGGCGAGGCCATGATCTATTTCATGTACCGAAAAGCCGTACTGATGTCGTGGCGCAACACCCTGTGACTCGGAGTATAAAGCTCTTAAATAAGTCAAATATAGACATTTTTGAATGTAATTTATTAAGATTTAAAAATTTAGCAAAAGAGTTCCCCCCAGTGTGTTGATAGCTGTGAGGGTGCACTGTAATTAGGGTAACCTGTTGTGCGCAAAAAAAAAAAAAAAAATAACGGGGCATATACTATGTGGCGACTGGCGATAAATATCACCTTATAATAATAATCTATAATCTAAGTTGCAAGGATATATTCATTTAAAGCTCTCAGATGCATGCCCACAAACCAACACGTGTAGTTCGCGCTTACAAATGCTGAATGCGTACTTACAAATAAAATCCAAACCTCAAATGAACATAAGCCCCACAACTTTTGCCGACCTTCCCTGAAACAGGGGTGACATTGGCAAAGTGAACCATTTTTTACAGTATGGGTGGTCAGCCTCATACCAACCTATAAGTCAAGGAACCTTCTTCGTCTTATATTTCCATTCATTAAAACCAATAAAATTCACTGTAAATCACAGTTCTCTGTGTTTTATTTCCTTCATTGTTTTTCTTATTTCCAGGGTTGCTACACAGTGATAACGCAGTTGGTTGAAAATAATCAGAAGTGGATCTGGTTGTCGGGAGTTGGCGCGGCCCTGTTGCCTTTGCTGGGACTGATACTTTCCTGCTGCCTCGCTAATCAAATCAACAAGGCGCACAAATATCACAACGAGAATGTCAACTGAATGTCGACACTGCATGAACAGTTGCATTGGTCAAAGTAATATATATGGATGAAGGAAGATACATTAATGGGCTCAGAACATTTGAAATGTGGGGAATAAATGTGATCTCACCTGGCCTGACTAAAGACAGTACAAAACTTTATAATTACAATATATTATGTAGGTAGTTTGAAAAGACACTTTGCATTGTACTGTATTTAGCATTCCACCAACTGTACGTGCTCATAGTGCTGTAACCTAGAAATAATCCCTGATTATGCAAAAAAAAGGGAATGCATGAAAAAGGTAATGAATATGAAGGAACTGAAACAGGTATCAAGGTTAGGAAAAAAAGGAGGTCCCTCTGCAAAGGCGCTGGTCACTCCTTGGGAATGGTGACTGTTACAGTTTATGTATCGGGAATCCATTTTATTTTTTTACTATCTATGTTTTATTTGATATATGGGTATCGCCGTCGAAATTTGTACCTTTTGTCTTGTGCATGTGTCGCCTAATGATTTTCAGTTTTTTCATAAAAACTGGTGATGTCTACTGAATTCTAGATTTATTAGAGTAAAGTATTTGAAAAGCGTATCGAAATACAAAAAAAAACTGCAAAAAACATGAAGTGGCGATGTAATTAAAAATTAAAACAAAATCACCTTTTTTCCATTCTCATACAAATTTTACATGTCCGCAATCCGTTTTTGACCCTTTGTGAATATATCCTTGCAACTAAGATTATAGATATAGACATCATTGTTAAGGAAACTGCATCGGCTTCGTTTTCCGGAAAGGGTGGTCCATCGTGGTTGTCTGATGATTTACAAAGCTGTAAATGGAGCGGATCCTTCATATTTGGCTGACATGTTCTAACCCGTTGAGATGAGTTTGAGAAGTTAAACCTAAAATTCTTATGTATCATAGTTCATAGGATTGTATATGTCGTGTTTTGTATTATATGTGATTTAAAAAGCCAAATTATATACATATTGTCATGTGAAATATTATTACATTTTTAAACTTTTAGAAAAGTTTAAGATTATAATTATTTATAATCTCATAAACAGATTCTTTTGAGCATTAGGGTTTGTGTATTCACACAGTGAAAATTCATTTTTAATTTAAAATAAAAATATTTTTTAGCTTTATTTTCACAATAATTAATTTTATTTCCCTTGAGTACTTTCGACCTTCAAGTTTCAGGTCATTTTCAAGAGTCCCTTGAAAATTTTCTTGAAAATGACCTGAAACTTGAAAGTCGAAAGTACTCGAGGCAAATAAAATTAATTATTTTGAAAATAAAACTACGTTTTTGAAAAAATATTTTTATTTTAAATTCATTATAATCTTGTCAATTCTAAACTGAACCAAAGACTATGTACATTTTTTAATTAAGATAATTTATTTCAGTTAGTTTTGTAGATATGCAACAAAGACTATTAAGACCTCGAATTAGATTTTAATAATTACTTCAATAATGGATTTCGCACAAATTCTATAGACAACAAAAATTGTAAAGTCACACAGCCAGGTCTCTAGACATAAGGCAAACTTATATTTTGTTATTGTTTGCTGGGAAACCCAGTCACATGGGTGTGTCGTTTGCCCGCCGAGAAAAAATCTAATTTTGCATTTTGTGCAGAGTTCATTAAATTTTAGTAACAGTAATAATATATCAGGATGATTTATGTGAATCACACCTCAAGAGCCCTCTGAAAGCTTGGTCGTCGCTATAGACAGCGCCAATTCTCAAGCAAGACCCAGTTGCTGTAAGGCTGGATGGACCTTTGGTGACCGGTCTTTGATAAAGGTGTATGAATTCTTCAACCCTGCGAAAAGCATATCGTTTACCCAGTTCCACACTGTAATATTTCAAAATACACTGTTTTGCGATATGGCCTGTTAAAGTTTCATCTGATTTTCAATACAATGTTAAATTATGAATATATGCATCTTTTATGTTTTTTATGATTTTTTTAGACTTGGATCTTTCATTAGAAGGAAAGTACACATTTATTTCTGTGTTTTATACAAAACTATTTCGAGATATTGCAATGTGGAATTAAAAATAAAGTTAGATGTATAAAATTCCATAGTGAAATAATCCAGTGTATGACGAAAATAATAACGATATAGACTTGTTTGAGTGTGGAATTGAAAAAACAGAGCTTCTTTCATAATATAGCAGGTAAAACTCAAAATCGTGAATTTCGGACTTATTACAGTGTGGAACTGGGCAATCGATATGTATTTGAAAATATAAATGGTATTTTTTTGTCCTCCGCCGGGGTTCCAACCCTCAATCTTCCATTAACGAGTCTGAAGTGCTAAGCACTAGACTACGGACCGGTTGATGTACTGAATAGATATATATTTTTTATGGTTTGTGTATTAACACTGTGAAAATTCATATTTTTTAGTTGGTTATTTAATAAACAACACCTTTAACTTTTATTTAAAACACTATTTTATTTCACTAATAATCAGGATGACTGAATAGTCGAAAACGTTCGTAGTATAATTTAAAATTTAATTTTTAAATATATTATATTATTTGTGAAATAAAACAGTGTTTTAAATAAAAGTTAAAGGTGTTGTTTATTGAATAGACATAATTTATTTACTTGCATACTTGTGATTCTAGCTGATATTAAAATACACATACTTATAAAAATCATTGTTTTATTAAAGTATAATAGATTACATAATAAAGTCCACACATTTAAATTACAGAAAGAGAATATCACTTAGCCAGGTTGCTAGGCACATGTGATTGGTTAAATAGTTGCTAAGAACCATAGTTCCCAATCTGACTACCACTGTCCTGGCGTTGTCATCCAAAGTAAAATATTACACTAGAGACAGGACATACAATAAAACCTAATACATTTATCACATCTGTCATCAGATGGCAATGCCAACAATCATTGATCAACATAAAAAAAACAGATTAAGCATCAGAGCCGTTTGTGCCAAAAAGTGCCAAAAAGAGAAAGCCCTAGGGCATCATCTTAACACTATGTCTGCGGGCATTTTTCCGCCAGATGGCGGCGTAGAGTGGGTGTTTTTTTTAATTTTCACCTATTCATTTTTTTTTTTTTTTTTTTTTGCCACGTTTTTACAAGTTTCCCGCGCCCTACCGCTTGGCGCAACGAAACGAGTTTACACGTCTCCCGCACGTTACTATAAAAAGGTGTATGACGAGTTAACTAGTTTCCCGCAAAAGATGTGTTAATATAAACAAGGTCTTGCTATTATCAGTTTCTAGGCAATTTTCAAGAAAAACTGTCAAAAATAAATCATATTCATGCAAGGGCGTACCCAGGATCAGAACTAGTGGGGGGGCAAGTCATGGTTGTAAAATGGTCATTTCAATAATTGTAATAAAGTTTAAGAACGATTTAGGTATTTTTTTACTTCCAGGGGTGGACAGCTGCCCCCCCCCCCCCTGTCCTTTTAAAGAAAAAATTAAATTAGGCTGATTTATTAGGTGAGCGCTGTTTTTGTGTGTATCACACCTCAAGAGCCCTCTGCGAGCTTGGTCGTCGCTGTAGAAAGCGCCAAATCTCAAGCAAGACCCAGTTGTTGTAAGGCTGGGTGTACCTTTTGATGACGGGTCTTTGGTAAAGGTTTATGAATTTTTCAACCCAGCGAAGAGCAAATTTAAAAATATAAATGGTATATTTTTTGTGCTCCGCCGGGATTCGAACCCACGACCTTCCAGTTACAAGTCCAAAGTGTTACCACCTGGACTACGGACCGGTCTTTCTTGGGTAAACCCACATATTCATGTCTCTTTTCTAATGATGCTGACATATTATATCTCATTTTTTCATTGTACACCTACATATTATATTGTCTCATGGCACATGTTTTATTATGGGAAATAAACAGGCATACACCATCTTTGTCTTTTATATTGATCGATGCTAACAATGCTGTAAAATAAAATAAAATCCCTGATTATCTGGAATACTATTCATCATTTACAATGGATGACAGCCTTTGAAGTCATGTAGCCAAGGGATTTTTTTAAATGTGCATACTCAATTGATTAAATAATTAAACTAATTAGGTTATGTCTCCATATCCGAGTTGTCCTTATCCTGGGCATCTTCTTCGGGCAGATCTTGCTTGTAGTGCCGATATTCTGGCTTCAGCTCCCACATGTTCTTGTGGGGATTCTTGGAGTTGTAATTGCAGACTTCTTTTAGAATTTCCTTCAAATATACAATTGGCTGTCTCGTTATCTGCAAATATAAATACATTTATGATGATCAGATTCATTTCCTTAACTTATAGGGTGGTATGAGGCTAACCAACAATACCGTAAAAAAATGGTTCACTTTGCCAATGTCACCCATGTTTCAGGAAAGGTCAGCAAGAGTTGCAGTGCTTATGTTCATTTGAGATTTGGATTTTTATATTGTAGATTCACATGCGGCACAAGTAAGCACAAACTTATATGTGTCTGCTTATGGGAATGCATTTAATACAAATCTTAAATGTGATATATCTTTGCAACTTAGACTATAGAGATCAAATGAGGACTGAAATCTGTAGAGTGCAGGAAATGAGGGAAACCTTTACTTCCAAACACAAAATAAGTTGGCGTAAGGTTAGCCCTTTCATCTGTGAAAATAAGATATTGCTCAAATGAGCTCAACTATGAGCTCATGTTTCTTTCACCTGAGGCAGCTGAGATGGGTCAGAAACTTTTTGACATCTGAAGCTGCTAAGGTTCTCACTGCGTCTTTTATTGTGTCTAGACCAGACTATTGCAAGTCTGTTCTGAGGTCTTACAAGGTTTCAGCGGTCTAGACTGCAGTCCGTCTTTAATGCTGCAGCCAAGTTACTCTTGGGGGGATGAAAAACTGACCATGTCTCTCTTCTGTTGCAGCGCCTTCATTGGCTGCGGGTCCCAGAGAGGACTGAGTACAAAATATGTGTCTCGATTTTTAACGCCCTCAACAATCTGGCTTTATGCCGGAAAGAGGTTGCGTAGACCAGATATTCGCGCTTCGACAGATAGTCGAAAAACAGCTGGCCGTAAATAAAAAGGTCTACGCGGCTTTCGTAGATCTTGAGAAAGCCTTCGACTCGGTGGATAGAAGTATGATGTGGTGTGTGCTTGAGAGGTATGGTGTGAACAAAGCACTTCTGAACGCGATACGCGCCATCTATCTAAATAGCAGGGCGTGTGTCAGGGTGGATGGAGAATACAGCGAGTATTTTAATGTGTACAAGGGTGTGAGACAGGGTTGCATAATGAGCCCATGGTTATTCAATATAATCATGGATCATTGTGTTAAACAAGCGAATCTGGAAGGGCATGGCATACAGATTGGAGAGAGAAAAGTCGGAGTTCTGCTTTATGCTGATGACCCAGTATTAATTGCTGATTCAGCAGCGGAACTTCAGGCAATGCTCTCTAGTCTGAACCATGCTCTGTGTGTGAACAAGTTGAAAATTAATGCAAGTAAGACGAAAGTACTGATTTTTGACAGAACGGATGAAAATGAAGAATGCACGTTTATGTTGAATGGTACGAAAGTTGAAATTGTGGATGAATTTAGATACTTGGGAAGTATATTTGAGAAGAATGGAAAGATGACAAGAAACTTGAGAATAGGATGTGTAAGGGCAAGCAAGTGGTCGGTGCAATAGGAAGAATAGCAAAGAACAAGCGATTGACGATGGATCTGAGAATGGCGGTACACAATGGCATATTGTTACCGACTTTGATGTATGGAAGTGAAGCATGGACAGTGAACGATAGCGAAATGAGTAAAGTATGTACGGTGGAAATGAAGCATTTGAGAAACATGACAGGAAGAACTCTGAGGGATAGAGTTAGGAATGAATGAGTAAAAAAAGAATGTAATTTGAAAGAGGATGTGAAAGTTAAGGTACAAAAGAATGTGATGAGATGGTTTGGGCATGTGGAAAGAATGAATGATGATAGACTGACAAAGTATGTATACAAAGAAAGTGTGAAAGGAAAAAGAGGGAAGGGACGACCGAGAAAAGTATGGAGTGATCAGATTGAGGAGATTGTGAAAGAATGGGATATACAAAGTGAGCGTAAAAGAAGAAAATGCATGAAAAAGGTGATGGATATGAATGAATTGAAAGAGATATGTAAGGATAGGAAAAAATGGAGGCAACTCTGCAGAGGCTCTGGCCACCCCTAGCGGAATGGCGACAGAGTTACAGTTACAGTTACAGTAAAGGAGTTGCTCCATCCTACTTGTGTGAATTGTGTAGAGTCAACCAAATAAATAGCAGACGGAGCACTCTTCGTTTTGTACTGGGTGATACCTTAAATAGGCTTCAACTGCTGCTTCGGCGGAACAGAACGGGTTTCGGGGACAAGGCTTTTAGTTCAGTTGGTCCATCTTGCTGGAACAGTCTACCTCCGGAGTTGAGAACAGAGACCAGTATTGCCAGTTTTAGGAAGTTGCTTAAGAGACATTTGCTTAGTAAAAGTTTCAACACATAAAAGCGCCCTAGGGGTGGATAGTGCCACTAAATGACTATATAAAATTGGCCAATTATCTAATCTAAGTTGCAAAGATATGTAATATTGGGGATTCACATTACATGCAATCTCACTAGCAGACACGTACAAGTTCGCGCTTTCGCATGCCGCATGTGAACCTACAATATAAGAACCAAATCTCAAATGAACATACACCCTGCAACTCTTGCCGACCTTCCCTGATACGGAGGTGACATTGGCAAAGTGAACCATTTAGAACATGCTGTAGAACAGCATGGGTGGTCAGCCGCATACCAACCTATAAGTCAAGGAATATATATATCAAATTATAATCTAAATCTAAGCTGCAAAGATATGTATCATTTGAGATTCATATTAAATGCATTCCCACAAACAGACACACATAATTTCGCACTCACACATGTCATATGTGGACCTACAGTAAAAAAAACCCAATCTCAAATGAACATAAGCCCTGCAACTCTTGCCGACCTTCCCTGAAACAGGGGTGACATTGGCCAAGTGAACCATTTTTTACAGTATGGGTGGTCAGCCTCATACCAACATATAAGTCAAGGAATAATAATGAACTATTATTAAGATAAAGTAGTTACCTTCTGCAGATCCTTGATGTTATAGTACTGATGCTTCTCAAATGCTGCGTACAGCATGTTGAGGACGGCATCCTTGTCATCTCTTGCCTTCTTCCCTTCAGCTTTCTTCTTCTCCAAGAACTCAATCTGGAAAACAAAACAAATGAAAAAACATAAACACAGAATTTAATTAACACAAATTAAAAAACACAGAGGGCTCTTGAGGTGTGATACATCCAAAAACAGCGCTCACCAAATAAATCAGCCTAATTTCATTTATTTTTTTAAATAAATACATTATATGAGGGGAATGCTCACCCAGGACGTATCACATATACTTACATTGTGCCTATGATTGGAGACGGGCTTGAAGTTGTGCACGATCCTGTCGAGCTGCTGCACTTGTCTCTGCGGCACGGAGGCCTTGCGGATGGACTCCTTCTTGAGCTCCATGTAACAGTTGTCTGCGTAGGGCCGGCACTCCAGCTTCTGCACGATGCGGCCCTCCATGAACAGCTTCTCAGACTCCGGCACAACGGCATCCTTGTTGCAGGCTGCAACATACAAACAATGATACATCTTAACCCAACATGTCGCTGCCTTAGTTCTTGTTTATCGTAAACGCCATTGAGAAAATTTTACATGAGCAATGTTTGCATGTGTACTCGACCAATGTTTCCTATGAAAACAAGAAATTTATTTTAAAAATATTTAAAAGAACTCTCACATTATCGAGTTTAACGGTTTTCTTACCTCAGATTGTGTAGAATTTGATTCATAAGACAACTGCATGAAAAAGTCATATTTGACAAGATTGGCGTATACGATAAACAAGAACTGGGGGAGCGATGTATCGTCTGGTGTAGGGGTGGTTAAGAAAGATGGTCCCATTGTGTTCAGAATAACAGATGAATAGGTATAACAGTTTCATCAACATGATCTTCTTCACGTTCAACTAACCCATCGCAGACATGGGCGACACGTCCGAAACTCCAGCTCCAATAGATCATAGAAAACGGATTCCAGAAAGCAACTCTCCACTGTCAAAAGCCTAAAACCTAAACCTCCCTTTACAATAGCTGTTAAAAATGAAAGTCAACTTACGTATAGCATGTGAAAACACTCCCAAGGTTTGTCTTGTAACAGTGGAAACATCTAAATGATGATCTTTAGGGATATTCTCTTCTCCCAACTCCTTCAGGCACAGCACCGCCTCTGAGAGCGTTAGGGCAACTTGCGCCTTCTGCCCAGCCTTCTTAGAAATCTTCAATTTCCCAACTTCTATATTTCCAGGCGCCTTCTCCCATTTGTTAGCGATATACTTGGGGACCTTCACGAGCCATACTCCGCGGCCTGCGTTAGATAAGTCCAATTCTCGATCTAAGGAGGCGGGAGCTGCCGTTGCGTTTGCTGCCGCAGCGGGACTGGCCGCCGCTGCTGCCGAACTCATTATTTTTTATGTTTTTTTTAACCTATTTCACTATTCACAGATGATTTATTTTGGATTCGACTTGAACGGGGCTTGAGAGTTTGACAGAAAATCCTAACCTACCTACCTACTGCACAGCACATGACAGCTCAAAGCTCAACCACAGAGCACAGAGCCACACACAGAGCTGACAGATAAAAATGCTGGGAAGGTTCCAATTTTTCCTTACAAGTGGGTAGGTATAAATCTGAAAAAAATCTTACTTATTCTTCAGTTGGAACAATATTAATGATTTTATTTTACAAATTTGTCATGAACGTGAACTGTTCCTTGACTTATAGGTTGGTATGCGGCTGACCACCCATGCTGTAAAAATGGTTCACTTTGCCAATGTCACCCCTGTCTCAGAGAAGGACGGCAAGAGTTGCAGGATGTATGTCCATTTGAGATTTGGTTTTTATGTTGTAGGTTCACATGAGGCATGTGCAAGCGCGAACTTGTACGTGTCTGGTTGTAAGAATGCATGTAATGTGAATCTCCAATGTAACATATGTTTGCAACTTAGATTAGATTAGATTAGTGGTCGCTAGAGAACACAAAAAAGCAACTACACTTGCATCTTATGGTGTAAGTTGCATGTTACAAATGGAACCTATTTTTATTGTCTTAGTTCAAGAGAACAGCCTCACGCCAGCTATTGCGCTAGAAGTGGGGGTTTTGCTGCTCACAATGGGAAACGTGCTCTCATTTTTTCTGAAGGCTGAGAAAACCTTGCCATTGTTATGATTTGTGCTTGTGATAAACACCAAAACCAGAGATCATTTCTGAAACCTAAATATTGTATCCTAGTCCTCTGGCTTTAAAAGCATATGTTCTAGCAAGTAAGCTAATAAATAGTATTATAGTATACTTACCTATAAAATAAGCCGGAACTTAACTAAAACGGAGTGAGGGTTTCGGGATCTGTTGGCATTTTTAAGGGAGCACTGAAACGGCACCTTTATAAAATATCTCATGATTAGGAGGGCCCTTGAGGTGTGACGCACACAAAAACGGCGCTCTTTGGTCATGTAAAAAAAATTAAATAAATAAATTATCCTCATATATTATATATATATATATATATTTATATATAAGCCATTGACTGGATGATTTGATTTTTGAAGACATAACTTTCATGTCGTACAACGTCGTTCACCAATGTTGTACAACAGATGGCCTGCTTGAAGTGGCGCTGGGCAGGTCACGTCACTTGTTAGGGTGGCTGAAAAGGATCCAATGGTGACCTAGAATGTCCAAGCGGGGAGTAGGGAGACTCCAACTAAGGTGGCTGGACGACATCAACGGAACTGCGCTAGGGATTTCTGAACTCAAAAGCCAATTGAATGGCATGGAGATGGTTGTAGGAGACCTACATCCAGAAGTGGACTGAGAAAAAACGAGCAGCTAAAAAACAACCTTTAATACAACAAAAGTCACTGGGATGGTCGAGGAGATAAGGTTTTGCATTCAACTTTGCGTTACACTAACGCTGGTTCGAGCCCGGCTTTGTTCTATCGATAATAACTTAGAACCTGGTTCACCAGGTGTTGTTGCATGCACACAAGCTTCTGCTTTCGCATGAAGACAACTGGCCAGACAAAACAGGTTGGTGAATTGCATTCCTCTTCACAAATCTATTAAAAAATAAAATGTTTATTGACTAAAATATTAACAATAAATAAAACACTTTTCATGGTACATTATAATAATACTATATTTAATAACTTTATTGCATCACATTATAGACTTACACCCGTATTCATAAACAACACTGAGAACTCAAAGTAATATCTAAGCATAATATGATTGGTGGATGGGAGTTTAAGACTTATGTATACAGTCGGTGGTTGACACTTGAGAGTTGCTTTCCGGGATCTGTAGCTGTGGTCTATCGGAGCTGGAGCTCCCGGACATTCAGCCCATGTTTGTGATGGGCTTCTTCAGTTTGATGATGATATTGCTGCGATGACATGGGGAAACGTCGTAAAGCTCCAGCTCCAATAGACCATGACAACTAATTCCGGAAAGCAACTCTCCATATAATCGATGCTTTCATTCAAAACATCCAATCATATACCAAAAACTTTTACATCAGTTCCTTGACTTATAGGTTGGTATGAGGCTAACCACTCATACTGTAACATTGGTTAACTTTTTCCCAAGTCCCCCCGTTTCAGGAAAAGATTTGCAGGATTTATGTTCATTTGAAGTTTGAGTCTTATTTTGTAGGTACACACGCAACAAAACATGTAAATTTGCTTTTAGGCATGCATTAAATATGAACTTTTAAGAGTGAAAATTCATTTAAATAAGAAAGCATTTTTATTTTTTTACAAACTTTAGTTTTATTTTCAAAAATTGAGTTTTCATTTTACCTTGAGTGCTTTCAACTTACTTATGTCATTTTCAAAAGGATACTGCAACAAAATTGGCAATACCAAACCATAGAGAAATGAGAAGGTAGGATGAGTTGTAATAAAGAGGTATAATTATTAGTGGCTGATTACATATCTAATAGTTCGCATAGCGTTGATTGTGAATGCAGATTATAAATAATAGTATACCTATACTTAATTATAGTAAATACATTATTTATAGCCTTAAAAAAATAATAGGAATAAAAAAAACAGTCATTATCAATAGTATTGAAATTTAAAATGTTTTGGTTCATAATGGAATAAAATTTAATTTTCAATTTTGTAGTCTACTTCAGAGTTCTCCAAACTTTCCAACGTTAGGGCCAGATCAACTACTGGAGTAAGTTTCAAGGGCTAAAACTAAAAAAACAAAATGTGCCAAAAAATTCCATCTTTTGAAGACTTAAGTGGACTATGCACATTTAAGTGATAAGAAAATGTATCAGGTCACTTGGCTGGCCAGAGGCAGAGGGTTTCCCGTCTGGTTCTCATTTCTTGTTAACCTTGTCGGTACTTTATTTTCACTTTGAAATAAACACCCCAGTAATACCTGACACCTTTGGTGGGAATCAAACCCCTGAATATTCAGTAGTATATACTGAAGAGTATTATATCCCTTAAATTTGTCGTTTTTGTTTCTTAAACTTTATGGTCTTAGTTGGAGAGTGACAGCAATGAAAAAAGTCTGGCGCGTTCATTAATAATTTATCTAAAATATACAGGTTACCAAAAAAATTTTACTAAAAAGTTTCACCACAAAGAAATACGTAGAAATTACTTCTTTTTAACTTTTTCTTTGTTTTTATTTGTACATGCCATATTTTGGTAAGTATTTTATTCTTTTTAATAACACAATTATGCATTATGAAGTCTCATATGAAAATGATTTATGTATGTCAATAGTTTTTGAGAAAATTTGGAAAAACTGAAACTAATAAGTTAATTAATTTTCTTACAAACATTTTTTGAGGCGGGTGGGGGGGGGGTGGAAAATTTTAGGGAGGGGAGGGGAGTTTTGGGGGCCCCGAGATTTTCCCCGCACCAGGGCCCCCAGGGGGGTTAATCCGGGCCTGTTTGCCGGGATTCAAACCCACGACCTTCCATTTATGAATCCGAAGTGTTACCACTGGACTTTGGACCGGTATTATCACAAATTTGCTAAGCCATGTCTGATACTATGATTAATTCTGCCAGTTAAGGTAAAATTAAAAGAAAAAAAACTCACAGCCAAAACCTACTCGTTACATGCCAATCTTAAAAAAATATACTTGCAAATCAGTAAGGAATCAATACTTGTACACCAATGTCAGAATTTAAGGTATTGTCCATAATACAACCTTAAAATAAATATTGGGAATTTGTCCTTAGCCTAGAAAAGGATGATCTACACTTTGACATATAAAGTCGGGGTTATAGCCGCGGGAGCCAAGAGGGCTGATCTTTCTAGCGTGTTTCGAATGGAACAACGTTGGTTCGATCCCCGCTTGGGTCACTTGACTTTAACTTTGACCCTGGTTCAACAGATGTTATTGGGTAATTATTATTTAATAATTCATTAATAATAAACGATAATGAATTATTAAATGATGATATTAATACCTGTTTCTGGCCAGGCAGAATAGGTTGGTGAATTGCATTCCTCTTCACAAATCTATTTTTATACAAAAAAAAAAAATATATATATATATTGGACTAGAAAGTGGCCAATGGCCAAGAAACATTGTTCTTTTCATAAATGACGGCCAGTCCTGTTAAACACAAGTGATGTTGATGCAAAATAAGAGACTGTCATTGTTGTAAAATTCTTGATAAATATATTATTAGATTATATGAAATCATTTGAATCAACAATAGACAAGCAGGATTGCCAATAGTGTGGCGTATCTAACTAAGAATGATTTGCATTAATGTAAGTTAAAACAGACATAGCAATTTGCGTTTAAACAATTTCCAGTCCACTATATCACAAGTCAATGCATAAAACTAACTTACTATCAGTACCCTAAGTTTAAAACTTTATGTTAAAATTCAACAATAGCTTTTACCAAAAAATGTATGAAAAGTAAAACCTTCACTAGAGGCTATTTCAGTTTCCATAAATATTTGGTAAATTGCTATGGTTGAGTTTAAGCGTAAAGTTTTCTACTTGTAGTTCTGCTTTGTAAAAAATTTCAAGCGTCAGGTTAGCACATAAATACAAATCAAAGACATTTCACACTTGTTTCAAGTGAGTCATACAGAACCAAAAGCTGTAATCGTGATTTTTTTAATTTGACTTATAGGTTGGTATGAGGCTGACCACCCACACTGTAAAAATGGTTCATTTCGCCAATGTCATCCCTGCTTCAGGGAAGGTCGGCAAGAGTTGCAGGGCTTATGTTTATTTAAGATTGGGTTTTTAAGTTGTAAGCCAACATGCGGCATGTGTAAGGGCGAACTTATGCATGTCTGCTTATGGGAATTAATTTAATATGAATCTTAAATTTAATATATATCTGCAACTAAGATTATAGATAGAGTTAAATATATGGAAACATACAGAATGCCATTCTCTATGTTTTCGTATATTTATTTAATTGAAAAAAAAAAAAATAGATTGCCGCATTTGGTTCTGTTCACTTTAAATTTAAACGCTAGTTTGACAGGTGAGATTTATTTATTAAAGTTAGTTCTTATTCTGTGAAACTTTCTTGAAAACGAGCATAAAGAAAATAGATGTCAATCTAAAATATCTTTAAATTTACGGAGCTGCGTAATTGTCAAGGAAATGTCATAAATGAAACTTACGCTGCCTAAAAAATGTACTTGTAATCTGTACAATATTTTTACATTGTAACTAAAATATTAACATCATTTCTTACAGTTTGATACCAAAGTTATGTGAGTTGTATCGTATAGAACCAAACTTCATATCACATCCTAACAGGAATGTAGAGACTCCATTATATGTAGTGTACATTTCAAACAAAACCACAGATAATATGAGTTTTATTGGTAAGTAAAACTCTGCTATTATAATTGGAATAGATTGTTAATATTAATTGTGAATTATTTCATAAGATGCTTGATATTGTTCTTATGGGTCTTGACCGCGGTCTATTGTTTTATCTTTTCTTTTCTTCTTGTTACAATGTATATGTGAAACTTCTCCAGAGCTTTGTTACTCAATGAAGGCTCCAAAGAAGATGTTCGATGCCCTCTGTGTTTAGGTTGCAAACATGTTGAAAGACTTTCTGAAATTCTGTAGTTTTATTACATTTCCAGCTCTAGTGATAAACGTCTGTCTCTAAAACACATAATTGAAGAAAAAGGTTTGTATCTTTCCAGGAAATACAAGGTTTTAATCATAAACAAAAATAGGTTGTTCAACTCAAACTTCATTTACTTGTACATTGGTCTCTCAGACTGGCAAATCAATAACTCTTTGTTTACTCCAAAACTAACATCACTAAACAATGTTTAGTGTGGCGCAAGCCCTGGTGGTAAGTTGACCAGTCCATTTTTCTACTGCTTTCAGTCCGTGAGACTGTTATACAGCAGCACACATTGTGTGAATTTATAGACACTTAAACAGACTTTGTATTCAATCGTTTCATCTAATTTAAGCCAGAGAAGTTGGTTTCTTAATGTATGGGTAATGGAAGCACTAATTTTTAAATCATATCTTAAACACGCTCCCATAAGAACAATACCAAGTATCTGAAGTCAGCCGTGAAAGCCTAAAAAGAAAATATTTCATAAGAGTTTAGCTAGTGAAGCTGCAATAGCTGTAATTGCAAGTAATGCTGATACATGCGCCGAGCTTGTCCCAAAACACGGTCCACGTTATGTCTGCGCACCATCTTGTCAAAGTGCATGGCCAGCTCATTGTAATCCATGCGATTCCGCATGATATGGTCACGATGCTGCAGTAAAACAGACAAGCAAAGGAACATAAGGAACGGGTTGCCACCTCCAAACGTTTCTGGAGGCGGCAAAGATCCAGCGCCATCGCAACGTCGCTGAAAACTTTCCACAACGGCTGCAACAGTCTGTACACTCCCTACAGCACGACGACTCGATAACAACATCTCACAATTCTTCCTCGCATTTTCTAACTCTAATGACATGTTGGAAAAGAATTTAGAATTATGTGGAGGTGCTTTTTTTTCTTCTCGAGTACTAGAAACTGCCTCAGTTTTTTCTTGTTGCATATCTCTAATCACATCAGTTCCAGAAACAGTTTGCTCGAGATTTTCTTCTTGACAAGTTGACGATGTGGCATCGTTCCTTGGAATATTTCCGTTAGCAATGAGACTCAAATCATTCACAACTTTATCATTTTCTCCTGGACTCTTCCCGTGTAAAGGATTCTCCCAGATAAACACATCATCCCGTCGGCAATCATCTTCAGTGTTATCTGAAGGTTCTACAATCGGTACAGATTGTAAAGGGATAGGAGATGCAGCACGCAGCATACGTCGATCCAAGCTCTCCAATTCTTGCGCCAACTCTCTTGTCACCGACGTAGTCATAGGCGAGTACTCTCTAGAATCATCAGGACTACTATCTGAACCTTCTTCACCTTCAGTTTTAACAATTTCTGTATCGAACGGATTTGTGCTACCCAAATTTCTGAATTCACCTAGGCTCTTAATAAGTCTTCTAGGAGCTGGAGAAGTAGATTCTTCAGGAGTTGTAGAACTTAAGCGAGTAGTTTGGGAAGGAGACGTGGGACGTACGCCATCTAAGCTGCAATGGTCTCTCCCACCCAGAAGCTTTCTACTGCTTACACTTCCATCCACACTTCTGTACAGCCGCTTTCCAGACCCAAGGAGGCTCACTGCTGAATGGTGTCTTCGCATGGCACACAATTTACTATAAGCCGTCTCCCGCGGTGTCAGGACAGATGTTGCGGGAGGCGTGACAGCTGACGGAGGCGAGGATTCCTTCAGAGGCAGCTCATCTTTTGGTGGAGCTGGAGGTAGAGAGGACCACAGGACTTCCAGCATGCGCAGAGAGTCATCAAAGGCAAACTCTCTCTTCATCTCAAGGAGCAGCCAACGGTAGCAAAACAGCAAGTCGTCAGCCTAAATTTTTTTTTAAAATAATTGTTATGAAAATAATTTTGACGTTCAAGTAAGAATCGTACTAGGTAGGTTATTGGAGAAATCTGATAATTCAAAATTAATGAAATATTTTTAAAACAAAATCTGTTTTTTTTCAAGACACGACTCCTGTGCACACACACCCGCATGACTGCCGACCCGAAGGGCCAAAAATTCAAATATTGTTTACCATTGTTATCTGGTATCTGTCCATTGATGTCCACTCGATAGCTCAGTTGTCAGAATACTTGCATTCTTCATACAAACTCTTTTCTTATTCTCACTCTGCAGGTTCCATTCTTTCGCGATCTCACTTATTTGAACTATCCATTCTTTCCTTGGCCTTCCCCTTCCAAGCTTTGCTCTGACATTTCCTCTGTATATTTTCTTCAGCACCAAATTTAAATACCACAGACAAACCAGGCAGAATGCATGAGTAAAATAGGCCTTACTTGATGGCTCTTGAGGTAGCCATAGAACTCCTTGTCGTAGAGCTGCAGCGCCTCCGTAAGGTGGGAGAACTTGAGGGTCATGGCCTCGCCGTCCAGCAGGAAGGCGGGTCGCAGCCTCTGAAGCAGCGCGCACAGGCAGATGTAGGCGTGGGCCTCGTCCCCCATGGTCACCAGGAGAGGGGACGCCAGGTCAGACATGCCCTGGCAGTAGGAGACTCCCGGGTGGTTCAGGGCATAGCTGCAATATGACACACCAGTGAAATCAGAACAAACAAACTAGGAAATATTGTGTCTAATATTTTGGTTTAATAGGGCAAAGTTTTTTCTTAACGAGTTGAGATTAATATCTCAAGTGCTTATGACGTATTAGCATGTCTTCAAGAGAACAACCGTTGATCTTCTGTTTTTGTCGGTTAGTGACAAAAAACATCTATAATCTATAATCTATAATCTAAGCTGCAAGGATATGTAAGTATTTAAGGCTCATATGAAATGCATGCCCACAGACAGGCACATGTAGGTTCGCGCCTACACATTCTGCATGTGTGCATACAAATAATGAAAACCTCACATGGACATAAACCTTGCAACTCCTGCCGCCGTTCCCTGAACCGGGGTGGCATTGGCAAAAGTGAACCGATTTTTACAGCACGGGTGGTCAGCCTCGTACCAACCTATCAGTCAAAAAACATAATATCTACAAATTACATAAATAGAACTTACACATGTCCGTTTGTGGGCATGCCTTTAATATGAATTTTAAATGTTAATGTTAATTAATAATAGCAATTCTAATATTAAATGTTAAACATAGTAGCAAATCTTCAAATCCCTGCAGCTTCAGCCCTGGTAATTACCTCTTCTTATAGAATATATCTTAACAATAATAATATTAGGATGATTTATTTGGTGAGCGCTGTTTTTGTGTGTATCACACCTGAAGAGCCCTAAATCTTGGCAGCTTAGATTATATAGTATAGTTTATTGAGGAGAAAGTTTTTAGGGGGCGGAGCTATGACGGGGAGAGGGAAGATGTAATTAATAGGGCTGAATAGCGATTTCAACATTTGCTACTATGTTGCCATTTTGTTTAAATAATTATATTGTTTCTAAGGTAAAGCACTCGAGATAATAAACTCAACTATTGTAGTGAAGAAAATATACTTTTATTTTTATTTTTACTTTTAAAATTAATCTTCACACTATCAATGCAATTTTTAAACTTTTAATATTCTGGTTTTAGTTGCTAAGGACCAGGGACGTGCATAACACTTTAAGCAATAAAAAATGGAGGCAACTCTGCAGAGGCTCTGGCCACCCCTAGCGGAATGGCGACAGAGTTACAGAATACAGGATACAGAATTACAAATTTAAACATTTCTGACACCCTTGGTGGGGATCAAACCCTTAGCATACAATGCAAGCATTCTACCAACTGAACTATCTACCAGAAATAAAAAGTACAATGAATCACCAATCAATAAATATACAATGAGAGGATCTTACGTCGTCAGCATGTTAAAGAGAGAGGCGACATTTTGGTTGTCGTCACTGCCAGCGTAGAACTTGTGGTGTCTGTCTGTGCGCAGGACGTCCTTCTTTACCATACTCGTCACATACGCCACTTCAGCCGATACCTACAAAAGATATCAACCTCAATTGAGTGGGTCAGAACCAAAGATGACTAGCCCACATTTCCAATATTTTGAGTAAACGGACTTCAAAGTGTCGGCCCAAATAGATTTAATAAATTTTGACAGATTTTAGCACTTGTAGTATATATGAATCCTTGTGTTCACCTTTGGCTCTGATAGATATTGAAATAAAGGGGAAGGATATGCGCCTAAACATAAGTCAATGTGCCTAACTTATTTTTCTTATTATTATGGGTTAGTCATGTTTGGCTCTGACCCACTCAATTAACCTCTAAAGCGCCAGCGATTTTCTGCCGTAATCCAGCCACCCAGCTCTTGGTTCTGATATTAACACATCTTTTGCGGGAAACTAGTTAACTCGTCATACACCTTTTTATAGTAACGTGCGGGAGACGTGTAAACTCGTTTTGTTGCGCCTAGCGGTAGGGCGCGGGAAACTTGTAAAAACGTGGCAAAAAATTAAAAAAAAAAAAATGAAAAGGTGAAAATTTCAAAAAACACCCACTCTACGCCGCCATCTGGCGGGAAAATGCCCGCATACATAGTGTTAAATATCTCTAAAGATACAAAACATATCTCCCATCTGTTTTTTTTTATCTCAAAAGACAGTGAAATAAAGTTTTTATAAGCCTACCAGAAAAAAAAAATGTCACATTATTATTATACTCCATCATAATTATTTAGATTATGGAAAAAAGATTCTAAAAATAGATATACCTCATTAGTATGCATAGACACGAAGCCCAAATACATCACAAAAATACAGGCCAGTGATTCAACACAAAGCATTTTTACTTTATAGCAGTCTGAAGGAACTGGCAAGAATCATATTGATTTGAACAAAAGAGTGGTGAATTTATCCAGCCGAAATTTATCGGAGGACGAGATCTCAATTTTATCAAAGGGCGGCAATTTTGCAATAACACCAAGAAACATACCAGTAGAAGAAATCATCTCCAACATCGAAGCTGGCATTCGGAAATTACCATTTGAAACTGCCGAGGAGAATAGATACAAATCAGCTAGAATATTGAAAAAAGCTAAACCTCCAAAGAGCAACATTACAATACAAGAACGTGGAGCACTTCAAAATTTGCTTGACCCCGCGACCTACAGAATCATCAAGAAAGATCCAACCACAAAAATTCTTAGAAAAACAAACAACCTTATCAAACGTTCCACCCATTTTTCTGATGAAACTAAAAAATGGTTGATTTCATCCGAGGCTTTACCATCACATCTGTACTGCCTGCCAAAAATACACAAGCAAAACACCCCACTACGCCCAATAGTGAGCGCAATTGGATCACCAGCATACAACCTCTCAAAATACCTTACATCTGTGCTACAACTGTACGTTGGAAAAACTGAGAGTTATGTCAAGGACTCTACCCACTTTGTGGAAAAACTGAAAAACATCGTGTGTGGTCCGTCGGACATACTAGTGAGTTTCGATATAGTGTCTCTATTCAACATGATACCAGTGGAGGAAGCCCTCAAGTGTATAGAACAAACTTTCAACATGGATGGTGCTTTGAATACCAATCTCATGGACATGTATAAACATTGTTTAACGACAACATATTTTCAATGGGACAACAAATTCAACCAAGGCAACTGTTTAAGTCCAGTCATTGCTAATCTGTACATAGAAACTTTTGAGAGGATAGCACTCGACTCGGCACCCATGAAAACACGTCACTGGTTCCGATATTTGGACGATACTTTCGTCATATGGGACCATGGGCTGAAATGTTTCCTGCAACACCTTTTTTTTTTTTTTTTTTTTTAAATTTATTCAACAAAACAGGAAAATACATTAAAACATATAAAATAATAATAAAAATACATACAATTGACGTTGTACCTTCCCAATTACAATGTTGACATTAAATATAAGTATTAAAAATAAAAAGAATATAAAAAAGAATATAACTATAAATACTAATGACAGTAAGATATTTTTTTTTTCATACAATGTTGACATTAAATATAAGTATTAAAATAAAAAAGAATATAAATATAAATACTAATGATAGTAAGATATTTTTTATTTTTTTCAAACACAAAATATAAAATATAAAAACCTATTAAAATAATCATGATAACCGTAATGACACCAAACAATAAGAGATAAAAACAGAATTACATATATCAAATCAGCCTTACATTCACTTGAACATGCCAATATTTTTAATTACAATTTTAATTTTTCCCACTCACTAATACCTACACACTAAAATTCTAGTCAAAATTCATTATATTTCATGAACACGTTTCTATTATTATTAAAAAAATGGTAGTGCAAAAAGACAGTAGATAAAAATGTAACAGTAGCATAAGACAGTAAAGCGTTAGTGCAACAATTATAATCATTCGAAAATACAAAACAAATGACGAAGGGAACATCCAGTAAATATATAAGGGAAACAAAAGTAAATAAAGGTGCTTAAAAAAAGTGAAGATGTTAAAGTACATAAACGTAATCTTTAAATTACTAAAATAAATATAATTGGCTTGAGAGACGCATGACATGTTAAATAATTATAATATTAAAATTTAAATGAATTAACAAATGTTTAGGTACGAATGGATAATTGTGCTGAACGCAAAGTTGGCAGCAATTGCTAAGTACTAATAATATTATTGTTTTTAAAAGATTTTTGACATGTCCCGCTCGGTACTTATTTTTATTGCAGGAGACGTCGCGTTCTTCCTGACAAAAATTTTGCAGTCTCGCGTCCACACATATAAAAAATTCGTTGCTTTACACCTCTCCTTGCAAGTTCGAAGTAGTACCTTGTTGCGTTGTGTCAGGTGTTCATTTACATAAATAGCAGTCCGGCTCTGACCCGCAAAACCGATTTTGTCAGCCTTAATGCCTTTCGCCTTCCTGACTGCCGCCAGTACTGCGTCCTTCTTCGATGCATCCCTCAATTGGACGATGATGGATCTGGGCCGGTCCCGCATCTCTCGCGTGGTGTGAGCGGCTCTAGATGCAAATACTACATCAGCCGCTGTCACCTGGACGCCGAGGGCAGCCGCAACTGCAACTACCACCTCTCGTGGCTCTATCCGGGGACTCTCAGGTACACATGCAATTTCAAGATTGTTTCTTCTGTTCCCTTGCTCTGAAGCGTCTATTTTGTCCTCCAATGCCCCCAGCCGGCTCTCGAAGCTGTCCACTCGTTTTGTTACCTCCTCGCAGCTAGCAACTTATTTTTTAACTCGCTCACTTGGGTATAGAGCTCCTCCAGTCTGGCATTTTGAGTGCTCAGGCCGCTCTGCAGATCTGTGAGCTCCTTGTAGATGGAGTCCACCTTAGTGCGAAGTGGTCGCAATTCTCGGAGCTCCATTTTAATAAGCCGAAGCTCCTCCAGCAGGTCTACCTGAGAGGATATCCCAACAGGAGTAGTGGGAGAATGCACCGCGTTCGTTTTTAAGCTTTTTACATCCCTTTTAGGTGGCATTGTGCCGTGTGGGTATTTGCAGGAATTTAACTTGATGAGCGATTATGTGACAATTCTGTCAAATAAGATTTTTATTTCAATTTATCTAAATAACAAATACTAAACCCCGCACAATCCCTTACTTCCAATGATCACTGTACAGTTTCTTCACCAACACACCGAGTCACTTCAATTTAATGGGATTTTATTTAATATAGTTAATTTTTATAAGAGGAGCCAAATTTTGTGCGTTATGTTTGTATGACTTCTTCTTCTTCTTTTACCTGAACAGTATCAATGATATAATACAGTTCACGATGGAGAAGGAAGACGTCAATAGGTCTATCTCATTTTTGGATGTTCACGTAACCAGGACCCTCGAAGGTGCAATGAAACACCGCGTGTAAAAAAAAAAAATTTAACTTTAAATTTTCGGCTAAAAAAAATGTCTCTAGACAGCTTTCTAGTAAAAAATTTTTTTTTATTATTATTTTAATATAAGACATTTTTAGTACTTTTTTTTTTATTTTTGAAACTTATTTCTACTACATAATAATTCAATTGTTTTATATGCTATACAGTGGCGTGCCTACGGTTTCTGCCATGCGCATGCTGGATAATTAAAGTTGCACGAAATCACAAATAATAAATCTTACCCCTTTGTTTCTTTCCTCAGTGTTTCTTAATCTCTTCAGACTTCGATTTTGGATTAATTAATAAATCTTTACATACTTAAGATCCTTACTGAGTACAACTATATTTTCACAGGAACTCATTGTTTACTATAAAAACCGGATTCTCGATTGCAAACAAGGAATAAGTTATTTATTATGATATTTGAACCTGACGCGACAGTGTTTTCAAAACACAATACATAAGTCATTCATAAATATGTCAACAGCTTCAGTCTGGAATCGTAAAATTTAATCGACGAAAAGCTTAGCCTATCCGAATATTATTATCATGCGCACTCCAAGCCACAGCTTCAAGCAATATCTGTGAATGTGTGTTTTCATTTAGAATTAAAAGAGCTTAAGCGACAATCTTCATATAAACTTACAGAGGTCAAGCTTTTTCATACGTTAAACAAAGACAGGCATACATTTCTCAATCACGTTTGAAGAACAGAGTTTCGTTCGGCAATGACTAATATTAATATACCACTTTACCTCACAGATGGCAGTAGCAGGAATATTGATGTATATCTTAAATCTACTCAAAAATATTCATTATTTTCATTTCTGAGGGTACGCATGCTTAGCTTTTTAGCTTGTAAGGTAGTCACGCCACTGATGCTATACCTCACCAAAAAGAGTCAAAGCTCTTGTGTGTGGTGAGGGATTCACAATTAATTTAGTCAATAGTAATAACAAATTTATTTCAGTTATTTTATATATTTAAGTTATAAACTAGAAATTTATTTAAGTTTTTTCATATACTTAAGTTAAAAACTTATGATGTGTATTTTTCAGTGTGAAGAGATTTGATATGTGAAGAAATCAAATTAAAATAAGAAAAACTGTATAATAAACAAAAGCAAATATACAAACATAGATAATTTAGGCAAGTAGGTACTAAAGTACACTAAAATAAAAACATACATACATATGATTTATAGAGGTCTACTAATGACAAGAAACAATACAAGGCACAGGCAATAATATCAAGTGGTATACAATTCTAATATTTTTCAAAATGTTTTTTAAGTTTATTTTTAAATACATGATAATCTTTTATATTTTTTAGTTCAGTCGGTAATTTATTAAAGTTTGTTACTCCAACATAAATGAAGCTATTTTGATAATGTTTTGTGTCAAATTTTGACATTTTGAGGTTATGTTTGTATCTTGTTGACTGATTTGTTTCTAATTTTAATTGTTGTTTTTCCTTTAATATTTGCAATATGGCGTTTTTTTTAAAAATGATATCTACTGAGGGGACTTTAAATATTTTAAATACTAATTCAGTCGGGTAATTTGATGTTTTTTTAAATATTATCTTAATGATTAATTTTTGAATTATTTTTACAGGGTTTAATGTGTTTAAGTATGACCCTCCCCATCCTATAATACCGTACTGTAATATAGATTGCACAATTGCGTAGTAGACTCTTCTTAAGTTATCTATTCCGAGTATATTTCTAAGTCTTATAAATATGTATATGCACTTTCTGATTTGTTTTATCAGTTTACTAGTATTATTTGTCATAAATTAATAAATAATAAGCTAGGTAGTTTCTATGTAAAAAAAAATGTTTTTATTCAGATTGTTACGATCATTAACAATTTATAAGCATGTAATTTTATTTGAATAAACCTTAAAAAAACGCATGGAACACATTATCCTGTTTTACATTGATTTATATGGGAAAATTTGTTTTGCATAATGAGTGTTTCACATAGGGAGAGAGATTCTGGAACGAATTATGCTCGTTATGAGAGGTTCTACTGTACTTCAATGGTTGTCAGTGTATGTACCTGTCCCTTCTGCAGAGAGTCCCTCCAGGCCCTCTTGAGGCTGGTGTACTCTGCAGACTTGCGCTTCATGTAGTCCATGCGCTGCTTGCCAGACATGCCCGCGGGGTACACGTTCAGGATGTGCTTCCACACCACCCTCCTGCAACATCATCATCTAAGTTGTAGAGAAACATTAACATTCAAAAGTGAATTCTCCTTATGAACAAGCAGATAATGTAGATCAGGCAAAAACATAGGTTGCGGATTTTTTTTTTTTTACATTGAAACTTTATATCAATCCAGCCTTTTCAAATTAAAGGTCATTTTTGAAAACCAGTGCATTACCCCCTCTATCCTCCACCCCCTCGTCCTGTCAATGATTTTCAAGATTTTTTTGGCTTTTGGTCCTTTGGGGCCCCCAAAATATATAATCTGGCCCATAATATCATATGAATTTGACATGTCCACTTGGATTGGATTTCAACTAGAATGGAATCCCACCGAGGGTGACAATTGTCCTTAGTATCCAATAACAAAATATTTTTTTTAATTTTAAATTTTTTTGATGAATTAAAAAACACTGTTTATTTTTACGGAAAAATTTATTTAAAAAGATTAAAATCTGAAACCTGAAAATGACCTACTAGGTCGAAAACGTTCGTAATTTGTTTAAAGATTTTAATCTTTTTAAATAAATTTATCCGTGAAAATAAACAGTGTTTTTTAATTCATCAAAATTTTTTAAAATTAAACAATATGAATTTTCACAGTGTTAATACACAAACAATACAAAATATAAATATTTTTTTGCCTTTTATCCAGTAAATTGACCATGTGGTGTCACAATATTTTGTCTATGAAATTTGTTGAGTCCATTACAGTCGTTTCAGATGTTTAAAAATTAAAATTAATCAACACTTCGGATATTTGATCACCCATTATTTGAGAACATACTTTATTCTCTATGTTTTGCTGGTGTCAGCATAAGAGACAGTTTTGAATACCAGCTGTCAAAATGTCCTATCACCGATAGGAACATGGAAGAATATCTCCTAGACCACATTCTCAGTCAGATGCAGGACTACATTTGTGGTGTCATTATTTGATTATTACAACTCTATACACGCAAGACAACCACAGTGTCAGCTCAGTAGACTCCACTATGTGATGAATGCAGCTGCGCGACATAACATCACTGTTGCGTGAGCTGCACTGGCTTCATATTCCACAGCTCATTGAGCGCAAATTATACTCAATCACTCATAGGGCACTCTATGCATCAGGGAACACCTCTGTGCATCAGGGAACACCACTGTGCATCAGGGAACACCACTGTACATCAGGGAGCACCACTGTGCATCAGGGAGCACCACTGTGCATCAGGGAGCACCACTGTGCATCAGGGAGCACCACTGTGCATAAGAAACACCACTGTGCATCAGGAAACACCACTTTGCTTCAGGGAACTCATCAAGCAAACAGGTTGGAATAACAGATAATTGACTTGGCGCACTGCTGAAGTAGAGTCAAAACATTCTTCAATAAGCCTTTGCGCAAGTCCGCAACAGTATTTTTAAGCGTACTTTTGCATTAGCGGCTCCAAAGGCATAAAACCGACTGCCACCTGCAGTTCAATAGATTGCCGACAGCAGTTACTTCAAGAGACATCACAAGACCGATCTGTTCACCAAATCTTTTGGGGCGCCCTTGAAGTAACAATTTCAACTGATTTATCATCATTTACCTGAGACTGGGGTCTATGCCCCCCTGGTAGACCACTTCCCTCAGCTTCTGCGCCTGGACCAGCTGCCCTACAGGGTCCAAGAAGGACCTGAACTCTGCATCGCTTAGTGGGGGACGAGCAGTGTCTCCCAGGCCTGCTGACACCACCTCCTCAGACAAGTTCAGCGCGCGACTCACCATGCTGAAGGTCTTCTCCATCTTAACACATTAATGTGAAACATTGGATCTATATAACCTCTATAATCTAAGTTGCAAAAATATATTAACATTTAAATTTCATATTAAATTCATACCCACAAACAAACATGTGTAAGTTTGCACTTACAAATGCTGTATGTGTACTTACGAATTAAAGTCCAAACCTCAAATGAACAAAAGCCCGGCAACTTTTACCGACCTTCCCTAAAACAGGGGTGACATTGGCAAAGTGATCAATTTTTTACAGTATGGGTTGTCAGCCTCATACCAACATATAAGTCAAGGAATAAAAATAATAAATAACATTTAAGTACATAAAAAATAACAGAACTTTAACAGAACCGGCTGATGATGCTGGAGTGAAGTTTTCCGGGATCTGTTGCCGTGGTCTGTGTAGAAAGAGAATAAGAGAGAAGAAAGAGAAGAAGCCCATCGTAGAAATGGGCGAAACGTCCGGAAGCTCCAGCTCCCACAGACCACGGCAACAGATCCCGGAAAACTTCACTCCAGCAGTGGGTATATTAATCACATAAAACTAAAAATTCTGAAAGATTAAGAATAAGCTGCCAATATTATAGATCAACATTACAGATTAGCTGCAATCTTTTTCTATCCTTGCATACTTCTTTCATTTCATTCAAAGTCATTAATTTATGGATTATAACATAAATAGTTGATAATGATGATGACTTATAGATAGACTTATGATAGTCCTGTCGACAGATCAGTTGGTACAGAGCTTGCATTCCATGCTGAGAGCTCGAGTTCCAATCTTAAGAAATGATTTCCCTTTTTGGTGTTTATTTTAAACCCAAAATAAAATACCGGCAAGGTTTACTCAGCCTTCACAAGAAAAGAGAACCGGCCTCCGTGTGTGTGCGGAAGATTCTAGCACATGGTTTACCTGGTTCATGAATATCCCCTGCAGTCCCGCTTGCTTCTGGTGGGGACGGAGCCTCTGCCCCTCGTCTCCCTGCGCCTCCCCCGCCCCCTCAGGTCGCACCTCCACGCGCAGCAGCACACAGGGCTCGCTGCCCTGCTCGCTACTCACATTCTGAGCTCTGCAACACAAACCATAACATATTGATGATTAAACATTGGAATCCTCCAAGTGAAATGTTCGCCAGGGTTGCCTGGAGGTTGGGATGAAATAAAATAGTCCCAACTAGAATCTGCACTCGACTTTCTTGCATAAATTAACCCACTGTATGAAAGATGTATGTAAAGCTAGAATCATCTATCAGTTTATGCCGTTTCAATAAAAATTTAATATATCAATAATAAATCAATTTTATTTCACCGCAGTGTGTACCTGCATACTCATACAATATGGAAATAGCCATATAAATACTTAAATGAATATAAGTATTTGGATGATTTATTTGGTGAGCGCCGTTTTGTGTGAATCACACCTCAAGAGTACTCTGCGAGGTTGGTCTTCTCTGGAAAAAGCGCCAATTACACAAGAAACATCCTTGACTTATGGGTTGGTATTGTTACGTTTTTAGGGTTCAAAAAAAGTCTACAATTTAAATAAACAGGTCTTCTTTCAAATTATTTATTTACACGTGATTTATTTCTTACAAATTAATATTTATCTTTAACTCTTCTACTATACAAATTTATATTTCACAGGTTATGTATCGCTGATACTCGTCGATCAAAGCCGATAATGTAACTGTCTGGCTGTACCCGATTCTCAGCTTTATATTCCTTACAAACAGAACATTCTAGGGAGTAAATTCGCTAGCCCATTCCTGAATAGTCTATTACTTTCGAGAAGCGTCCATTTCTAGCAATACACATATATAATCCTACTTATGACATAATGCTAATATAACTACATACTACCTACCTGCTATAATAACTATGTATGTAATAACTACCTAATCTATCATTAACATTACAGTAAAAGCTGACCATCCATAGTGTAAAAAATAATTCACTTTGTCAATGTCACCCCTGTTTCAAGGAAGGTCGGCAAGAGTTGCAGGTTTTATGTTCATTTGAAATTTTGGTTTTAATTTGTAAGTACACATTCAGCATTTGTAAGCGCGAACTTACACGTGTCTGTTTGTGGGCATGCATTTGATTTGAGTTTTGAATGTTAACCTTTGCAGGAGTAAGTTTATTGATACGTGACTTCCTCTGGGGTGTGAGTTCTTTTCACATTACAATTTAATGTTTTTTTTTCATGAAATCTGTGTGTTATGAAGAAAAATACAATCTAAAAATAGTAATAAAAATTAAAACACACAATTTATATGTTTTATTTCATAAAAACCGATTTCGTAGTCCAGGTATCACAAACCATTTACTGTCACAAAACACTGGACTATTTATCAAAAAATCAACAAGACAACATTATTGTTTCCACTTACAACAAATTATTATTGTTTTTATTTTACCGGGTTGAATTTAATTCAACGTCAGAGCAACAAGTTCAAGCAAGTTCATTCCTTGCAACCCGTTGATTGTGACGCGCGCGATTTCTCGTATGTTTCTCACTGTTTTCATTAGTTTTAAAGTGTTTATCCAAATTAAGAGTTTTATTTAAGCATATTTTTTCATTAATTTTTGTAATTTTATTATGGTAAGTTCTTTGTGATGTGTGTGACGTTTGCGTCTTTTGTACTTTTCTAAGAGTTTTTATAAGTTGTCTGTGTTTTATCGTACTCTCGAGTTTTTTGTTTATGAATATTTCAATTGACATTTCTGCATTTCGTATTTTTATTATTGTAATTTCTTACTTAAGTGAGACTCTCGTCTCACGCGTTTTATGCGCAAGCGCCGCGCTCACAGGCCGCGCTAATAGAGATAGTTACTTGAGCGCAGCTGTTGCGTCCAGTAGTACGCGTGTAACCTTGATGAGTAGATATAGGTACTTCACGAAACAGATCGTGATAACGTCGATATGCGACTTTTCATGACTCACGTGTAGGAGCGACTTATAAAAACTCCAAAAAGTACAAAATTCGCAAGCTTTATACACAGCATTAAGAAATTACGACAAAAAAAACACGAAATACAAAAATAAATATTTAAATATCTATAAAAAAACCCGAAAGTAAGTACGATAAAACACAGACAACTTATACAAACTCAAAAAAAGTACGAGATTCGCGAGCTTTAAACACACACAAGTTATAAAAACTCCAAAAAATAACAAAATTCCCGAGCTTTATACACAGCACTTAGAAATTACGATAGTAAAAATACAAAATACAAAAATAAATATTGAAATATTCATAAAAAAAAAACCGAAAGTACGATAAAACACATCCAACTTATAAAAACTCCAAGAAAAGTACAAAATTAGCGAGCGTTTGACCGGTCCGTAGCTCAGTGGTAACACTGGGGACTCTGAATGTGAAGGTTGTGGGTTCGATTCCCGGCGGAGCACAAAAAATATAACATTTATATTTTCAAATTTGCTCTCCGCCGGGTTGAAAAATTCATAAAACCTTTACCAATGACCGGTCACCAAAGGTCCATCCAGCCTTACAGCAACAGGGTCTGCTTGAGAATTGGCGCTTTGTAGCGACGACGATCAAGCTCGTAAAAAGGTCGATAGCTCAATTGGTAGGAATGCTTGCATTCCATGCCGAGAGCAAGGGTTCGATCTCAAAGGTTTACTCAGCCTTCACAAGAAATGAGAACCAGCCCCAATTCATTCAAATAAACAATAATTCATTGTTGTTTATTTGAATGAATTATTAATTAATAATTACCCAATGACATCTGTTGAACCAGGGTCAAAGTTATGATCAAATGACCCAAGCGGGGATCGAACCAACGTTATTCTATTCCAAATACGCTAGAAAGATCAGCCCACTTGGCCCCCTCGGCCATAACACCGACAAATTTTGGGAATTGTGCTTTCCGTGTTGCAGGTTCGGTGGAACAGACTGCAACCCAGAGTGAAGAACTCCAAGTCTGTGGGCGAGGATCACCTGAGGAAGGCATTGTCCAGGTCCCAGTCGGAGAGCAGCGCTTGTGGTCCCTCCTCGCTGCAGACTCTGTAGGAGATAGTGAAGGGGCGGGACAAGTTGAAGGCCTTGGCCAAGATGCTGTGCAGCACCTCCAGGGAGGTCAGCTGTGGGTCCACCGAGAACTTCTGGAGCTCCACACCGACTCCAGCCTCGTACTTCTGCAAATACATAATTTATATAATGTAAGTCATTTACTTTAGCCAGAAACAATGCAATGTCTTATTGTCTATGGGTTTAAAACAATGCTTTTTGTCATAACCGTGAATGGGCATAAATTCCAAAGGACCTTACGTAAATAGACTTGTGACGTTTGCCTGCTGAGAAAAATTCCAATTTTGAATTTCGTAACCATTGATCATTATAAATTACATACAAAGCTTAGGTTGTTTTTTTCCAATAGTAACAAAAAAAACAATGAAATGGAATAATAGGTAAACATAAGATAACGAGACATAAGATAAACATGTTGGTTGAGTAGGGCGCACTCTTTTTGATACACAAATGGGCTCACATGTTCCATATATATCTTTTATGCTGATAGATGTTCGTAACGCAATCATAGCAGTTCATCAACTTCACATCATCACATTGCAGATATGGATGAAACGTTTGGAAGCTTCAGCTTTGCCAGACCACAGCAACAGATCTCGGAAAGCAACTCTTCGGTATCGTAAGGGGGCCTCCGTAACGTGTAACAGATTCTCCTTGTCTTTGAGGGAACCTAAGCACACAAGAAGTGCTAAAATATGTTCATCACTTCCAGAGGATGTCAGAACTGATTTCCCGTTTTGTCATTTATTTCAAACCCAAATTAAAATACTAACAAGGTTTCCTTGTCTTATAGGTTGGTATGAGGCTTACCACCCATACTGTAAAAAATGGTTCACTTTGCCAATGTCACCCCTGTTTCAGGGAAGGTCGGCAAGAGTTGCAGGGCTAATGTTCATTTAAGATTGGGTTTTTATATTGTAGGTCCACATGCGGCATGTATAGATGTCTGCCTGAGGGAATGCGTTTAATATGAATCTTAAATGATATATATCTTTGCAACTTAGATTTAGATTTACTAAGCCTTCCCAAGAAATGAAAACCAGCCTTCTCGGGAGCTGGGAAGCCCCCACTTAAACTGGAGTGTTTAGCGGAAGGCTGGCCCCCTTACCTGTTAAAATAAATAGTTTCCCCGCGTCTTCTCATCGGGGACAACGCGGTAAGAAGATGATCCATGCGTGCAGCTAACTTGTGTTTGCTTACCTTGACTTTTACCCTCACAGCTTCCCTTCTCTGCGAGAACATGATGAAATAGTTCAACTTTCATCAGGAGAAAGCCATCACATCACTAGCATACGAAATCAGACATGGCCGCTGGCAGCTGATCAACCAACGTCAGTACGAACTTCTTAACACCCAATATCCTATACACAGACAAACATCAGCTCATAATTACTCTCAAATAACAATAACCAAGGATTTAGCAAAGGAAAATATTGATTTTAACGAAATGTGTCAAATTTAAAATTCTTCCTGTGAAATTTGACAGCACATTTGACAGTTCATTTCAGTTCAATTTATGGCCACATGACACAAATCGAGAAACTTGATAAAAACAAAACGAGCGAAATAAAACAAAAACAAAAAAACACTTTAAAATCGATATACAAAAACAGTTTATTAAAATGTAAAATTTAAGACACTTTTGAGGATATTTTTAAAGATTTTTATTTTTCCTTCACGTTTTCTCTTTCTGTAAGTAACTTTAATGTGCAAAAAGGAAAATGTCTGTCAAAAAAGCATGATAGCGGGAAGTACAATGGTTTGAAAGCATTTGTCATTATTTTTTATTATATACTCTGTGATTGTAGGAGTTAGGAGTGCCTGTGGCTGTGGCCTGTGGTGCCTGGGAGTGTCATGAGAAACGCAATGGAAAGCCAGAAATATTAAATAATGTTAAAGATTTGCAACTTAGAAGATGTTGTTTCACGTCAAAACTTCGAGTCATTACATAAAAGTAAGTAAAAATTGTTATTTTAAACATTGAATATTGAAGGTTATGATGATGATTTGTATAGCGCCGTTTCGTGACTACTGTTACTGCAAGGGCGCTTTCATGGGGCTTCCACACGCTTGCCAACCCATCACAAGTCAAGCGCACAGTGTGTCGTCTAGAACATGCTAGCTGGACAAAATTTTGTCTAATGGACTAATTTTGTCCAGCTAGCATGTTCTAGACGACACACTGTGCGCTTGGCTACAACCCAAGCGCACAGTGTGTCGTCTAGAACATGCTAGCTGGACAAAATTAGTCCATTAGACAAAATTTTGTCCAGCTAGCATGTTCTAGACGACACACTGTGCGCTTGACTTGTGATGGGTTGGCAAGCGTGTGGAAGCCCCATCAAGCTTGACGCGGCGCGGCGGCGGTGAAGAAATGGGTCTTCATTCCCTTCTTGAAGTTCTCGATCCCTTACTTGGCGCGCACTTCAGGAGGCAGCTGGTTCCAAGCGTACGGTCCCGCAACGGCGAAAGCGCGGTCTCCGAACACTGTGCTTCTTTTTCTGCATTGTGTGCTGACCATTGATATACCTCAATGGTGCTAACAGATATAAGAGCACTGTCGGCAGATCGCAGAGTGAGTCCCCTCTCACTTAGACACCTCGGTATTATCAGCTCCTGCAAGTATTCTGGCGCCACTCCATGCAGCGCTTTATGCTGAGAAAAATTCAAATTTCGAACAGCCATGATGAGTCCATAGCCAGATTCCATTCAAACTTACATGGAGTTAATATTCTATGGAGAGGCTATAAAATTGATTTCGTTCCTAACATGAAGCACAGTTATTGAAGTTGTTATTTCGTTACTATGGCAACCTATCTCCATGGTTACAATACACAACTTTAGTGTTGTCAACGGTATACAAATATCTAATATGCAATTTTCTCATCTTTTACTATAGGTGGCATCAAGACGCTACATCAAGTTGTCACTTCTTCCACATCAGAATTGCGAAGCCTATCTGACCTTTCCTCTGCAGAAATCTCCATAGCTCGGCAGCAATGTGCAAATGCTTTGTTATCCTGGAAGACCTCTCATCATAGAGATTCCCTCAGCCTGGATGGACTACTGAAAGGAAGTCTACCTCCGGGAACTATAACAGAACTTTATGGTCCTAGCGGAGCCGGCAAAACACAGCTCGCTCTGCAAGCGGCTGCCCATCACTGTCAAACAGGTAAAGAAAAAGCTTCACTTTCACTGAAATATACTTTTTGACTATTTGGCCTTTCAGATACAGCACATTCTGCCAGAATTGTCTATGGATTACCAGACAGACTGTGTGAAAGTTTTCATGCATCTCCATACACTACTAATCCGACTTGGCGCCGGTTAGAAAAAAACGTAGGCGAACTGGTTAGAATGCGTCTAGTATGAAATGCTTTAAGGCAGACTCATACCAACCTACTTAGCAGCATACGAATGAACTCATCTTTAATCCTCATGCAGAAAGAGTACCTCCTGATGACGTTGGCTAAGATACCAACCAAACATTGAGAATTATGTAAGTTCTATATAGCAAGTAACAATAAGGAAGCCCGGTCTAGTGGTCTAGTGGTCAACACTTGGACTCATGATTGGAAGGTAATGGGTTTGATTCCCGGTGGAGCACAAAAAAATATTACATTTTTCAAATATGATCTTTGATGGATCTTGGATGGAAACATTAATCTGCCTTTACCAAAGACCGGTCATCATAGATCCATCCAACCTTACAGCAAAAGGTTCTTTCTTGTGAATTGGCGCTACAGTGACTGTAGCTCAGAAAAAGTGAATGTAGCTTATGTTAAATTCATTACTCAAATATGCAAAGTTTTCATCTAAAACTTTTTGCCAAGACCTATTCCTATTTGTTGACACAATGATGAGGATGATGATGGTTGTGATTTTCCAGGTGTTGTCTACATTTGCACGGAGGACCCCTTTCCTTCAACGAGGTTCCAGCAACTGGCAGCACACATCAACCATCAAGAGGGTAAACCACAAAATGTCGTATTCGGGGACAAGACATTTGTACTGCATCTCACTGAGCCTGTGAGTAAGTCAGATTTCATGAAACTCAACAGTTCAATGGAGTCGGAAGATTGTTTGTACGGATGTTTGAAATTTGTTTTATTTTTTTCAAATTCCACTTGGAATCAAACTTACAACCTACCAAAGCAATGTGCACTTTCGATCCTGCTACACGTAAGAGTGTCCTTGTGCTTCTCCCAAACCACCGTCTTAGGTTCTTGAATCAAGATGTTCTTGTCCCTCTTTTCTTCCCTGTGTAATGAGATGTAGGAGGGAATATTTCTCATTTACCATTGTGACTGAAATAAACCAACAGACAATAGTCGCCTTTTGATGGATATCAGGAGCTTAACTCTGGTATTTATACACAAAAGAATCTCGGTATTTGTGACCAAATCCATCCAGCAGATTGTTTAACGTCAGACTTATATTTCAAAGACATCAATTTTATATTCAAAACACAGGGCTAGTATCCACCTTTTCATGCCATAGCCATGCCAGTACATGCCTTACCCCTTTTTTGCACAATCCAGATCTGGTCACAAAATGTATAGGATCGCTCGAAAAACCATGCCGGATCATGTGAAAGCTTATATACATCCCCAATATACTAAACGATTTCCAATCCAGCACTGGACCGGAAAAAGCACTCAGTGAAAGTAATAAGTTCATCAAATCTTTAAAAACAAGTAAATTGAACCGTCATTTCATTTCTTTGTGTTTTCTCCTCCAGGAAGATCTACGTGTATGTGTTCAAGGTCGTTTGCCCCTCCTCCTTCAGCAGCATCCTGGAATAAGGCTGGTCATCGTAGACTCTATAGCGGCTCCCTTCCGGGGACAGTATGGTGAGAATAATCTCTCTAATCTATTTACATTTGCGTCTAACTACATGTGTGAAGTCGCAGATTTTGTTTTGCATTTAATCTAATCTAAATCTAATCTAAGTTGCAAAATATATGTAACATTGAAGATTCACATTATATGCACTTTCATAAACAGACATGCCCAAGTTCGCGCTTAAACATGCAGCGTGTGGCCCTACAATATAAAAACCCAAATCTCACATGGGCATACACCCTGCAACTCTTGCCGACCTTCCCTGAAAATAGGGGTGACATTGGCAAAGTGAACCATTTTCTACAGCATGGGTGGTCAGCCGCATACCAACCTATAATTCAAGGAACATACACAACAAATTACATTTTTAAAATCAACAAATTATAATATGTAGGTATGGATATCAAAAACTAACAGAAAAACAAATTCTTATAAAAAAAACCCTAGCCGCCGACATCACAGATCAATCGCCATTTCTTTCTGTCCGTACACACTTCTTTCATTTCCTCCAGAGTCATAACCTTCTTCATACAGGCTCTCCTTTTATTATGACTCTGGATATTCCATTCATTCGCAATTTCGGAAATTTGGTCCATCCATACCTTTCTCGGTCTTCCTCTCTTCATTTAAAGAGAACCAAAGTGTAACTCTTGGTTGATCCCTGTGACACAGTTTCAACAAAACCCATAGGATAAAATATCGTGTAAATTCCTCACCATTGCTTATGATTTTTTGGATTTAAATTTCTATGTGGTGCACTAACATATTTTCTGTTATTTTTTCAGAGAACTGCAATATGAGTCGCGCTCGTGTACTCAAAGAGATAGGATTTGGGCTACTTCAAATTGCCAAGACGCACAACCTGGCTGTTTTGTGTATCAACCAGGTAATAATAAAGACAAAATTTATAGTGCCATTTTGTGATAAACCGCTGCAAGGGCACTATTTAACTCTAACATCTCTGAAACAAACATGTCTTCAGTCCCGACCTGAACGCACTTGCACTCTCTACAGCTCTAAGCTCATGGGGTAGGGTATTCCACAGCACAGGGTCGACTATGCAAAAGGCACGATTCAAGTACTTTTCTTTATTAGATCGTTTGGGAACAATATATTTTTTTATGAAATATTTTAGCACAAACTTTGTAAAACTACAATTAAAAATATATATGTATAAAAAAACTCTTGTTCAATTCTAATGGTACCATATAAAATACTAAAATTTATATTTTTGTCTTCAGGTATCTGATAACATGTCATCATCAATGCCTGAGTACGTGCCATGCCTGGGTCTTTGTTGGAGTAACATGTTAACCCATCGTCTCCGCCTCGTTAGGTCCAACTCTTCAATGCAGCGGTCGCTAACAGCTCACTTCTCTAGCGAAGTGAGCAACGAGGAAAAATGCTTCCTGACCATCACAGAACTAGGTGTCATGCTTGTTAAACAGTATTCCGTTGCTTAGTTGTCTTCCCCTGGTTAAGTACAATTATTCATGTAAAAGATAATATGAGAATGGAAGTACAAAAAACTACAATAAGATAGTTCGGACATCTTGAAAGAATGGATAAAGTAAGTGTACAGACAGTGCCGGTTTTAGCACTACCAGCGCCCTGGGCGAGGTTTCTAAGGCGCCCTCCCCCCCCCCCTTTATTCACCATTCGAAAGTTCAAACTCATACGAAAATAAATTGCACAGGATCTGCACTCGACTTTCTTGCATAAATTAACCCACTGTGTGTAAAGCTACAATCATCTACCAGCTTATGCTTTACAATAAAAATAGTAGGGTAATTTCACTTTTTTATTTTATTTCATAAAATGGTAGGCTATATTTTTTAAAATACATTTGCGTTTTTAAAAAAGAATTGTGTAGCTTAGTTTTTAATTTATAGTTTTTTAAAATTTGCGTATTTTCCATTTCCGCTAAAACAGGTAATTTCTTTATTCGGGCGGATATGACGTCAGATCTTCGGAGTTTAGGTTTCAAATGGCCCAGGTAGTCAGTTTGACTACACATCATTTCATTTTGACGACACACGTCCCTAGCCCTGCATTTTTGGCGGGGATTCAAATTCTCCGCATTTATTTTTCAAGATTATCAATGATATCTTTATTTTTGCTACTTCAAAAATATATGATTGTGATCCTTGAAATGTACTCTACACAACCATATTATTTTCAACCGTTTTCCCTACCACTGCAATTACCCTTTTACCCAATTAAAAATCAATTTCATTCCACCGCGGTGTGTACCTATATACTCCTACAATACGCAAACAGCCATATAAATACTTAAATGAATATAAATATTTGGATGATTTATTTGGTGAGCGCCGTTTTGTGTGAATCACACCTCAAGAGCCCTCTGTGAGGTTGGTCTTCTCTGTAAAAAGCGCCAATTATACAAGAAAGATCCTTGACTTATAGGTTGGTATGAGCTTGACCACCCATAAAGTAAAAAATAAATCACTTTGCCAATGTCACCCCTGTTTCAAGGAAGGTCGGCAAGAGTTGCAGGGTTTATGTTCATTTGAGATTTGGTTTTAATTTGTAATTACACATTCAGCATTTGTAAGCGCGAACTTACACGTGTCTGTTTGAGGGCATGCATTTGATATGAGTTTTGAATGTTAATATATATCTTTGCAACTTAGATTCTAGATTATTATAGATGGTCATTGATCGCTTTTGTATGCAAACTAGGACTTTGTATGGTGGGTAAACTTTTAAGTTATATTTTGGAAAAGTAATGACTGATTATTATTGATATTTATTGAATTTTAAGAATCGCAGCCTTTTATCCAATTTTAACCCTTTCACTACCAAGAAAATTCCAAATACCTTTTGTATTCAAAATCTTCACTTTGTATGGTGGCTACACTTCGGATTCACTTTTTGGAAAAAATAGGTTATCATTATTGTCTTACATTTGTTCAAGATTATTTTTTTATTAACCGTTTAACTGCCGAGAATTTTTCAATGAAATTACTCTTTTGTATGGCAACTCCCTAAACCGAGATAATGATGAAGCAATGATTATAATTTTTATATAGCACTATTTAAGAGACTGATACACAGAAAATTAAAAAAAATCATTGATGCCGTTTTTGAGAAAATCGCATTTAAAATTTTCAGCTCTTCGGAAGCCATCTTGAATTTTTGATAAAGTGAATGTCAAACTATGAGTTAGAACAATAAAGTAGTTCTTTCTATTGAATCTTTATAAAAATGAATTATTTGCATTTTCATTGGTTTCTGTAATCTTTTGTTTTCAAATTTTGATATGATGCAAACCAGCGGTCGGGGAACTTTTTTAACCATTACCCCAAAATAGTTTTGAATAAACAAAATAAAATTCTCAAATTGGATCAAACAAAAAATTCAGATTTTCAGGTTTCCCTTTCAGTTTTTGGAGATATGATGTTGCTTCATGTTTGATGCAATTACTTAAAATTTGGACTTTTTGATGTAACTATGTAAGAGCAATTTGAATACAGTCTGCGGCGTTGAATCGATTTCTGTTCTTGGTTTTTATGTTCGTTCGATTTGATACATAATACTTACATTTTTTAATAAATTTCATCAAAAATACAAAATGGAAAAAACTGAAAATTTTGACAAAAGTACAAAAAATTAAACTATAAAAAATTGTACAAATGTAGACATAAAGGATTTTTCTTTGGAATAATTTGAAATACAATATTTACGAAGCACAAATAAAAATAAAAATTGAAAACTCAGAAAAAGTCTTACAACATAAAAATTAAAAAAAACAAAATTCAAATAAAAAATATGAAATCTAAAATTAAACAAACAAAGAAAAATGAAAAAAGAAAACAAAAATGAAAAAAAAACTCTAGACGGAAAAATATAAAACTAAGAAATAAAATAAAATAGTAACATAAAAAAAGAAAGTTAGAAATACCAAAAAAGACAGAAAAAGTTAAAATAGAAAGCATTTAATAATTTAAATCATGCATTAAAAAATAGAAAAAAAAAAAAAAAAAATCCAAATAGGGTAGTTGCAGTGGTAGGGAAAACGGTTGAAAATAATATGGTTGTGTAGAGTACATTTCAAGGATCACAACCATATATTTTTTAAGTAGTAAAAATAAAGATATCATTGATAATTTTGAAAAATAAAATGCGGAGAATTTGAATCCCGCCAAATATGCAGTGTGAATGGCTAGGGACGTGTGTCGGCATTTTGACGACAAACGTCGCTGTCAAACTGACTACCTGGGCCAATTGACACCTAAACTCCGAAGATCTGACGTCATATCCGCCCGAATAAAAAAATGACCGTTTTAGCGGAAATGGAAAATACGCGAATTTTAAAGAGTTATAATTTAAAAACTAAGCCACATATATTTTTTTTTTCAAATGCAAACGCATTTAAAAAAATATAGCCGACCATTTTATGGAATAAAAAAAAAGTGCAATTACCCTATTATGAAAAAGATTCCAAATTTATTTTTGAACTTCCTTTATAACTTGAATTATTTACAATTTTTCAAATTAACCGCGTGAAAATGTTTCTTCCTTAAGGTGGCGACTCGTACTACCCAAAAAAAAAAATATTCATAGATGGTACGCATCAAAAATGTATGGGGCACTCCGTCGGGCAAATATGAAAAACTACTGTAGTTTTACTTCCTTCGAAACTTTTAATGCATTGAAAATAATATGTTGATTGCGCTTTTCTAATATGAAATCAATCTGAAATCGCTAAGGTATTCATTTCGGTCATTAAATTATGTGTAAATTTCAATATGTCTGCGCCATTGCTTGCGCCGACTCGTATTTTATCTTGGACACAAACCACCCATACTCTGGTTTCCCTTCAATACGAATAAATCTTTCGCCTTTTACAAACCACCCATAATATTATTTTAATAGTTATTTGTTACGCTTTATAAACAGTTTTTTTCTCCCGTCTGGCTGTGGAAGCTCTGGCGTAACGGCGTGCGTAACCGACTGCAGATGCGAAGATGATAGGTTCGAATCCGGTTGACACTGTATATTTTTAATTTTTTACATTTGTTGTTTTCTTTTTTTACATATTATACTTTTTTTATAAAAATACAACATATTTGAAAACTTAACTATTAAAGTTAGTCCAAGCGATTAAAAATACGATCATTTCACTTTCATTTCATTTAGTCGGTGTTATGGCCAAGTGGGCCAGAGGCTGATCTTTCTAGCGTATTTGGAATAGAATAACGTTGGTTCGATCCCCGCTTGGGTCACTTGACTTTAACTTTGACCCTGGTTCAACAGATGTTATTGGGTAATTAATAATGAATAATTCATTAATATAAGCATTAATGAACTATTAATTGATGATATTAATACCTGTTTCTGGCCAGATAGAATAGGTTGGTGAATTGCATTCCTCTTCACAAATATATTTTTTAATTAAAAAATATAATATATAAAAATTCACACTTCGTCCACACGACTTTTTGGCCAACGACATTTCGGTCAAAGACAAATCGGTCAACGACAACCCGTCCAAAGACAACTCGACCATAGAGCATTATTTTCAGTTACATGTATAGATGTACCGAAGAAATCATCCTAATATTATAATTGTATATTATGATTCATTCACTCTGCCTGCCACCATGGGTTGACAGAGCGTAAGCCTAATTTGCATAAACGAGGTGGCACGACTTCATCCGAACGAATCCGAAGCGCAGGGTGTCTTGATAATAATATTATTATTATGATGCTGCAGTGTGGCTGCAGTGTTTTTTCTTATTCACTTGTGAACAGTCACTGGTCAGTAGGACGCAAAAAGTGCAGAGGTTATACATCAGTGATATGAATGAAAATAGGAATCTAGCGGTTGCACAAATTTGTCATTTATTGTGAGATGCCATGTAAAAAAACCAATCCATCACAAATATCTCGGTTCATCATTCGTCGATAAAAAAGTAATTTGTTCTAAGCCCCTCATACTACTTTGCTTAATAAATCTGAATAAGGCTATTTAAATGATTTAATCATGTTTTTAGTGTATTGACTTGATTTTTACTAATTTCTCTGGTCACATATTACACACACCGCGTGACCATGTTGGAATAAAATTAATTTATTATTGATATAAGAATGACTGTACATATATATACATAATATTTTATATATTGTTATTACAATAAGTCCGGTCAGTAGCTCAGAGGTAGAAAGCTTGCGTTCGATGCCGAAAGCTCGGATTCGATCCCCACCACCAAGGGTGTCAAAATTATTTCTCTTTTCGGTGTGTATTGCAAACCCACCTACCATAAAAAAAAACCGGCAAGGTTTACTCAGCCTTCACAAGAAATAAGAAACCTGCTCCCCTAGTAGGGAAATCCCCACTTCAACGAAGTGGTTGGCGTAAGGCCGGCTCCCTTACCTGTGAAAATACATAGGTTTTACCCACCATAAGCAACCCTTTCGGGAAAAAAGCTGCAGGAAGTTGCACTATACGTGCAGCTTAGTTGTACAAGCTAGTCCATGGTTCTAGTTTTACACACATTTAGGGACTTCATTGAAGAAAGAAAGTCGAATGCAGTTCACTGTTTTTTTTTTTATATTTTCAATACAAGAATAAAATATAGTTGTCAATTTTTAAGGCTTATGAAATTCTTTACAATTTGTCTACCGATTTGTCTTTGGCCGAAATGTCGTTGGCCGAAAAGTCATGTGGACGAAGTGTCGTGTGACCGATTTATCTATGGCCGAGTTGTCTTTGGACGGGTTGTCGTTGACCGATTTGTCTTTGACCGAAATATCGTTGGCCAAAAAGTCGTGGGGACGAAGTGTGAAATTTTTATATCTAATCTAATGTAATCTAACTTGCAAATATATGTTTCATTGGAGATTCACATTACATGCATTCTCACAACCAGACACGAACAAGTTTGCGCTTGCACATGCCTCATGTGAATCTACAACATAAAACCAAATCTCAAATGGACATACACCCTGCAACTCTTGCCGTCCTTCCCTGAGACAGGGGTGACATTGGCAAAGGAACCATTTTTACAGCATGGGTGGTCAGCCGCATACCAATTTTGTTACCACATATATATATTTTTTAATTTAAAAAGTAGATTTGTGAAGAGGAATGCCACTAACACATTCACTAACCTATTCTATCTGGCCAGAAACAGGTATTAATATAAAAAATTAAAATTACAAATAAAAAACAAATTGTATTAGGTTACGGGGCGAGTAAAATTCAATAATGTACGACCGGTTTCGGAAACAATGTTTCCATCGTCAGGTACAAAATATTAGTACCTGAGTAGTAATATTTTGTACCTGACGATGGAAACATTGTTTCCGAAACCGGTCGTACATTATTGAATTTTACTCGCCCCGTAACCTAATACAATTTGTTTTTTATTTTTAATTTTTATTTTTTAAAAATGAAAGGTTACAAAGTGAATGCCTCATCAATTAATAATAGGTCATTGATAGGTATTAATATTATCAATTAATAATTCATTACTGTTTATATTAATTAATAATTATCCAAGAACATCTGTTGAACCAGGGTCAAAGTTAGAGTCAAGTGACCCAAGCGGGGATCGAACCAACGTTATTCTATTCCAAATACGCTAGAAAGATCAGCCTCTGGCCCACTCGGCCATAACACCGACTAAATGAAATGAAAGTGAAATGATCGTATTTTTAATCGCTTGGACTAACTTTAATAGTTAAGTTTTCAAATATGTTGTATTTTTATAAAAAAAAGTATAATATGTAAAAAAAGAAAACAACAAATGTAAAAAATTAAAAATATGCAGTGTCAATCGGATTCGAACCTATCATCTTCGCATCTGCAGTCGGTTACGCACGCCGTTACGCCAGAGCTTCCACAGCCAGACGGGAGAAAAAAACTGTTTATAAAGCGTAACAAATAACTATTAAAATAATATTATGGGTGGTTTGTAAAAGGCGAAAGATTTATTCGTATTGAAGGGAAACCAGAGTATGGGTGGTTTGTGTCCAAGATAAAATACGAGTCGGCGCAAGCAATGGCGCAGACATATTGAAATTTACACATAATTTAATGACCGAAATGAATACCTTAGCGATTTCAGATTGATTTCATATTAGAAAAGCGCAATCAACATATTATTTTCAATGCATTAAAAGTTTCGAAGGAAGTAAAACTACAGTAGTTTTTCATATTTGCCCGACGGAGTGCCCCATACATTTTTGATGCGTACCATCTGTGAATATTTTTTGTTACCATCTATGTGTCGTACCACCTTAAAATAATTTAGTCATTCATAATTAAAACATTTAACAGAATAGAAAACAATGTCGTGAAATACAAATGTGTTTTTTTTTAACGATAAAGTACAAAAAAATGTTATACCTAGCAATAAAAAAATATTTAATTAATTTTTTCATTTCTTTTTCTAACAATTACTTACAATTATTTTACAGGTTCCAAAATTTGTTTTACGAAAAATAAAGATGTACGGTTTACGAAAAATAAAGGCGGTCGCCCTACCGCGCCCTACCCTAACGCCGGTACTGTGTACAGAGAAAATGTCAGAGAAAAGTGTGGAAGACCTAGGAAGAAATGGATAGACCAAATAGATGAGATTGCAAAACAATGGAACCTGCAGAGTGAGAGTAAGAGAAGAGTTTGTGTGAAGAAAGTGATGAATGTCGAGAGATGAAAGATGAAAGAGATTTGCAAGAATATAAGAAAGTGGAGATGCATCTGCGGAGGTACCGGCTACGCCTGGTGGAACGGCGGCAGAAACAGTAACAGATGCAGTCGATCATCTCTCTAGCGGAGTTAGCAATGATTATTCAATGCAATGTTTACTAACACAGCAAATTCTCTTTCATCATCCTTGAATGAGGTATCATGCTTTCAAAAGATTTGTCTAGTGACTGGTCTTGTCGCCTCGTTTGGGTCGTCATTAAGCATAGATTCAGTATAATCTTATCCTAGGAAGTATAGGGTTCCTGTGTAAAATGTAACTCAATGTATTCAATTTTTTTAAGACAAAAGAAATTATTTTATGAAATAATCTTCTTTTATTTTAAAATGCCTCTCTGAAAATGTTTTTTCATGTAAATACTCAAATTAGTGGAATAAAGCAAAGTTTTATACAAAAAGTTCATCAAACTATTTATTTTTTCAATAAAATATTTGAAAATAAGAGTAGGTAGTGGCAGTGTAGTGGTTAACACTACAGATTCCATATTTGACCCCAGACCCCAGCCAAGTACAAAAAATAATCATAAATATGAAGTGAAAAAATTTAAAAGTGATAAGCTGCATTGAGGTCATCTTTTTACTACCTTGTACCTGAAGGTTCTGCATGTAGCATGTGAAACCTAATTAATTTCTTAGGTAAGGGTCAGTCTTTTGCCTCCGAGGTGGCGGGTTCTCGTTTCTTGTAAAGACTGATCTTGCAAGTTTTTAATTTTGTTTTTTTTTAAATAAACACCAAAACGGGAAATCATTTTCTAATACACTTGGTGGAGATCAAACCCTAGCCTTATCCTAATGGCATACTACCTTAATGCAAGCCTTCTACGAACTGAGCAATCCACACCTCTTGGGATATTGATAAAAGCCATGAAGTAATAGCTGCTATAATATTATAGTCCTGGGACTGATGCATAGATATAGTAAAGTGGACTGATGACAATCAGAAGGTACCAGATTCGGATCCCTAGCAAAACTTTCACAGTGTTATTCACCAAACATTTGATCGATAGCTGATCCATGGGCCATCGTTTTTTGTATCAAAAATTCACATTAGGTTAGATTGGCGGTGCACGGTGGTATACTAGTGCCCACCTTGATGTATGGGAGTGAAGCCTGGACGGTGAGTGAAAGGGAAATTAGTAAAGTCCATACAGTAGAAATGGACTATATAAGAAGTATGATTGGAAAAAACGAAGTGACAGGGTGAGGAATGATTTTGTAAGAGAAGAATGTGGTGTAAGGGAAAGTGAAGATTAAAAGAAGTATGTGAAGATGGTTCGGACATATGGAGAGAATGAGTGATGAAAGACTGACGAAGAAAGTATATGTTGCAAGAATAGATGGATGTCGTGGTAGAGGAAGATCGAGAAAAGTATGGATGGATCAAATTTCTGAAATAGCGAATGAATGGGATATCCAGAGTCATAATAAAAGGAGGGCTTGTATGAAAAAGATTATGACTCTGGATGAAATGAAAGAAGTATGTAAGGACAGGGAGAAGTGGCGGCTAATCTGCAATGTTGATTTGTAATGTTGGCTCCGTTGGCTCATTCATTTATGTTACATTTTTTGTATAGATTTATTTTTAAGGTTTTGTTGTTTTTATATACTTAAATGTTATTTATTATTTGTATTCCTTGATTTATAGGTTGGTATGAGGCAGACCACCCATAGGTACTGTAAAAAATGGTTCACTTTGCCAATGTCACCCCTGTGTCAGGGAAGGTCGGCAAAAGTTGTAGGGCTTATGTTCATTTAAGGTTTGGATTTTATTTGTAAGTAAGTACGCATTCAGCATTTGTAAGCGCGAACTACACGTGTTTGTTTGCGGGCATGCACTGCAACTTAGATTATAGATAATTATCGGTGGCGGTTGAGTCATGGATTTGCTGTGTGTGAATAATAGCGGGAAAAAAAGTAGTTCAGCACATTTGAATAAAAGAAAAAAGTTGTGACATCACACGGTCGGGTTGCTAGAGCATGGGCTAACAAAAAAATGTTGATGGCTGCTGAGGACACTTACATAGAGCGTAGACGCTTGCCCGCCGAGAAAATGAAAATTTAGAGCTTTGGTTCAAATAAAAATCCTTTTAAATTTCAAGAACTTTATACAGCTCGCTCTGTTTCTATAACAACATATTTTTGTAAAGGCGAACGTTATTCAACAACAAATAAAACAACCAAAAAAAATAAAATTAAAAACAATTGAAGGCGAATTAGATTAAGGTATGTTCACAGAGTAAAGGGTATGTTTTAATGTTTCTGTTTTTTTCACTCTGTGTTTTTTTTTATTATTGTACCAACTTTCCGGACAAGTTTTCAAAAAAAAGAATATGCGATACTGATTCATCTGTCATCACAACAAAAGCCGCGAAATATTTACCCAAATAGCATTTTGCTTATTTCGCATTCCCCGCTATTATTTCTAATTGAAATTTTCAGTAACTTATAATAAATATATAATATATGTGCACACGATGCAGTTTCTTGTAATACACAATTCGTAACTCTAAAATATTTTGAAATAAAAAGTGAGGTTAGGTTTTTTTGCTTTGGGAAAGTTAATATATATATTTTTTGAAATGAGTGCCGGAGGAGGTAAAGCGTATAGCATGAAGGAAAAAAAGATGGTTGTCGACTATCTTGTCCGAAATAATGCTTACAGTCTCGTAAAGGGAAAAGCCCTTTGGACTGATTGTCCTGCAGAAACGGTAAATATGTCTTTTGCATCCATTTTTCAATATTATTAAAATACCAATGATCTAAATTTGCAAAATAAAACAGATATTTTTCGGAAACTATTTCGAAATTTAAAAGTTGTGAAATTGGAATCTAGTACTAATGCATTAGCATAGATAAGTATAATATACTATAATACTACGTATTACTTACATGTGCATTAGTAATTGGGCATGTGCGCGAGCCTCCTGTTTTGCCTGTGTGGGAGACACCAGATTTCTTATAATTTGGAGGTCTTGTATTTTGGAGTGCCGCAGAGGTGATGGTGAAGTGGCAATTGATGTTCTGATCCCATTGATATTGTGAGTGAGAGTTTTTCCATGAGTTGCCCTTGTAACAAGAGAAGACAAGAGTCTTCATGGTGTCAGTTTGGCAAATAAATCTGTGGTAAAACTGCTAAGTTCTCATAGTTAAGGGATGAATAAAAGCCGTTTTACGGGTTGCCCTTGTTACGAGAGTAGGTGGAATTAGTAAAGATATGTGTTGTTGTGTGTGCAGGGCACTCACCGCACTTGGCAGAGCCTGAAGGAAGTGTTCCTGAAGAGGATCCTGCCTGACATCAGCAACCCTTACTTCCAGCTCACTCCCCGGGAGATCAGCGAGTTCAGGAGAGGAGCAGGCTTGGAACACCGCAAGCCTCTGAACTGGGTCAAGCTGAGAGGTATACCTTGTTCGTCTTGTGTTAGATCTAGCAACTCCCTCCTGTGATGCACAAGACCAGGTGTTCTTCCATCTTTTCGTGCGCACCTGGTAGACGCTTGCCGTCTGGTATTTTCTGTGTCACGATTCGGGTTTTCTTACTTTCGTTCATGCGGTCTACATCATGGGTCGGCAACCTGCGGCCCGCGGGCCGTCTTGGTGCGGCCCGCATGATATTCGCCGCAACTCATGTGCCGGACGATATCATACACATACACAATGAAGTGAAAAAAAATACAACAAATAATGTCGTAAAAATGGACAAAAAGCGTTTTATTTTTATAACTAAAATATTTTTATAGAACCAAAATATTTGGATACAAAAAAAATGACTAAAACAATTCAACTAAAATATTTGTATACAAATATTTTAGGCAATGACATGTGTTTCAAGCGGATCTTGGACTCGAAAGGTGGTCAAACTTATCCAAAGGGGGGGGTTGAATTTGTGGGTAGATCCCTATGTAGGCCGGTGTCGATTCGCGTGGAGTCCCCTGTATTGCGGGATTCCCAAATTGAATTGGTGGGGATTCTACAATATGAGATTTATTATGGGGGGTAGAATCAATATTGAATTTCATTTGTAATTCGTACGTCAATTTATTAATGTTCACGATACATGACGCAGCGGGGGGAGGGGGGGGGGGTAGTCAGCCTGTGCTGAAATGCTGACCGTTAGATCCGCCACTGACCAAGTGCGGCCCGCATTAAATCCCACGTATAATATTTGGCCCTTTTACAACAAAAGGTTGCCGACCCCTGGTCTACATGGTCTCTCCAGGTATACCACATTTATAATTAACTTTCAAGATGAATTACACTTTTTGTATATTAGATGAACTGTTATGGGAGAACTCATATTATTCTTGACAATTTTTTTTTGTGCGCAACAGGTTTCCCGTTTTACAGCGCATTCTCACAGCAATCAACACGCTGTTTCGTTGACAATGTAGCCAATGTCTTCAGGAGGCACCCTTTCTCTAGACGATTGAGGATGAACTGATTCTAACATGTCACAAATTTTAAGTTATTATGTACCCTCAAACGAATGTTATAGTTATGATTGGGAATGCAAAAAATATTTTTTATTTTTCTTTGAGTCAATCTCAATAAATGGCACTATGTTATCTTTACATTCTGAGCTGATTATGATTTGTAGGGTTAGATTCCACTAGGGGTAGTCAGAGCCTCTGCAGAGTTGCCTCCTTTTTTTTCTAGCCTTACATACCTCTTTCAATTCATTCATATTCATCACCTTTTTTATTCATTTCCTTCCTTTACATTCACTTTGTATAATTGTATGTATATCCCATTATTTCACAATTTCATCAATCTGAGCTACTTAACATAATGAACTGAAGACGTTGGGTACGTCGCCAACAAATCTCCAAGAATCATGTAAGTTCTTGCATAACGGTTTGTCTAATATCCGTAAAGTCTTCTTATAATACGTCAATCCGTTTTATTAAAATACGTTAATTTGTCAAACGACAGTATTTATTTTCTATTGTGTATGTGTAATGTAACAAAATTAATAAGTATACAAAAATTATCCTTATTCTCAGTTGTCTTTTGTATTTCAGATTCTAAAAGCCGCTCTCAGGATTCCTCGGACAATCAGATTAACAATCAAGTGAACGACTTAACCCGGGAATGGGACACCTCTAGTGAAGCTTCCATTCAAGTGGAGGCCGAAGTCTCTGTTCATGCGCCTCCTAAATCTCCTGTCACTCCAGCTAAATCATATTCTAACTCTCCTTCTCCAAACATCAACTCTATCTCCCCTGCTGCAAAAATTACATCAATCTCTCCATCAACAAAAGCATCATCTATCTCTCCTGTAGTAAAAGATTCCTCTTTCTCACCTAAATCAAAAGACAACTCTTTTTCTCCTTCGGGGAAAGCTACACAAATCTCCCCTGTATCAAAAGCTACCTCTGTCTCCCTTACAACAAAAGATAGATGTTTCTCTCCTTCAGGGAAACCTAGATCTATTTCCTCTCCAGGCACACCGTCATGGATCTCTCCACCAACAAAAGCTACGGCATCTTTTTCCCCCGCCCGCATCAACTCTCTCTCCCCAACCACTTCCATCTCCTCTACCGAGTCTCCCGTTGCAGCTTTAGAACGGGTGGTGCTGTTGTCTTCTTCTTCTGACGATTCCGACTCGGACATGTTTATCCAGAAACAAAGTGTGAAGACGAAACCAAAATTTGTTAACTTGGCTGGCTTGGCTTCAGGTAGAGTTCACATCCTTTTCTGCTCTAGCGTATGGTTGGGGCATAGTCCTATCCTAGTATTTTACACTATGTCTTGGAATGAGCTCCTTTTAAATAATATAATGAAGCGGTTTATATCTCAATGAGTAATAATGTCTTTACTTTGTAGAAAATTATGAACCAGTAGATTCGTAATGTAAATTTATGCAACTTTAATGATTGTTGAGGCATTAACTTTTAAATTAAGGGTACCCCAATAGATTTGATGATCGGATTTGTCTTGAAGTGACTGCTGTTGGCCATCTTTGCAAAAGCACTCTCACCCAACAGACTTTTGCAAATAGGAAATAGAAAATTCGGAATAGATATGTCAATCTTTATGTGTCATTTTTTTTGCAGGGATGGTGACTGTGATAGAAGAAGGCAGCAGAAAGCCAATATTCTCCAAGAGAGCCCACACAGCTTCAGGTCCTCATACTTCCACGTCAAATCAAAACTCACATGACAGGTAATGTCTATGAAGGGGATTTCTGGTTAGCACTAATTCCATCTCCAAAAAAAAAATGCCATTATCTAGCCGGATTGCTAGGGTAAACACTAACTAACAGTCAAACTCAGTTATAACGAGCACTAAGTGACCAACCAATTTCGTTCCTTATAACCGTTACTTGTTATAAAAATGAGTAGGTAAAAAGATACCTTCACACTAAAGTGAATTAATTTTTATAGTATGGATGGTCAACCTCATACCAACCTGTAAGTCAAGGAATGCTATGATCTTTTTATTTCCGTGATCACTATGACCAAGTTTGACTGTATTTTTTATTTGGTTGCCCAGGACTCCAGTCATATAGGCCTATGATGTTTGCATTCTTAAATAAATAATCCGAAATAGATGAACTACGAAACAGCCCTTCCGAGTCAATTGAATAAAAGTTCTGTTTATGCAATTACGAGTTTGTGCAATTATTGAGTTTTAATTGTTGGACTACTTACTCTTTATCTCTCTGATAGTGCTACATGCTGAAAAAACTCCATTGCTTTTTAAATGTATTTCTCATCAAAAAGAGATCCACAAGATAGTTGAATTGTTTTCCAGGAAGGGCCGTCCTACATTTGCTCTGTACGATGGTCGTCTGTATCCTCTGTACTACGGCAACAGTCCAGAAACCTGCAGACCTGCGCTGATCCATCCACCTAAGCCACAACAGCACCATCATGAGGTAATGGACCCTTAAAATGTTGTGTATAATCCATTGCTTGCATCTTGCGACTTCTTCTTGCATCTCTTCAGGGATGATTGGCGACCATCATAGCAATGTGCACAAAAGTTGTAATTTGTGTTTCTGCCCAATAACTCTCTCAGGTTCTCCAATCAGCATGTTGTCCTTTGACGTAGAGCCCGTCGCCCCACCCAGCTTCCAGTGGCCAATATTTCTCATTGTAATGGTGTCAACTTTTGTACTCGTATCACTGTTAAAATGGTTCTGGTTTGAATTATTAAATCATCCGCGTGCGGTGAGTGAGCTGCCTTAGGCATAACTAAAAAGTAAAATTACAATTAACTTTAAATTCCTCACTTTTGGATATTTGACAAACCGTTGTAGGAAAACTTACATTCTTCTCGACGTTTCCTTAGTGTCCCAAGACGATGTACCCTTTCTCTGCAAAGAGCTCACGTTGGTCTGATGCTAGCTCTTACATTAAAAGAATAATAAAAAATTGGGCTGATTTATTTGGTGAGCGCTGTTTTTGTGTGTATCACACCTCAAGAGCCCTCTGCGAGCTTGGTGGTCGCTGTAGAAAGCGCCGATTCTCAAGCAAGACCCAGTTGCTGTAAGGCTGGATGGACCTTTAGTGACCAGTCTTTGGTAAAGTTAGATATGATTTTTTTCAACCAGCAAAGAGGACTGGCGGACTACGGACCGGTCAAAAAAAAAAATACATCCTGTCATTTGAAAGGACTAAACAAACATGTTGTCATATAATTCTAATTATTTGTCGTAATCTTACAACCATAGTCATTGCATTGGAAATAAGTGTACTTCTTTTATTGTTTTAGCCGATTAAGACAGCCCCGGTAAATGGGCATGAAGAGAAGCAGTCCAAAGGTGTTGAAAGGTGAATTAATAATCTTTATATTATTTTCGACCAAGACTTCCCTCTGCGCTTTGTTTTACAATAACTTGAAGTGGGAGTTTCCCTGGTTTTCATTTATTGTGTAGGCTGAGTAAACCATCCCAATATGTATATTTTTAAATAAACACCGTAACTAGTTTGGTTATAGGTTGGTATGAGGCTGACCCCCATGCTGTAAAAACATTGTTTACTTTTGACAATGCCACCCCAGTTTCAGAGAAGGGCAGCAGGAATTGCAAGGTTTAAGTTCATGTGAGATCTGTTTTCTTTTCTAAGTGCACATGTAGCATGTGTAAGCACAAACTTACACGTGCCTGCCTGTGAGGGTGCATTGAGTATAAGCCTTAATTGTTCATATATCTGCAACTAAGATTATAGATACCCTTGTAGGGATCAAACCCTAGCCCTCTGCCATGAAACACAAAAAATATTCTACCAATTGTGGTATCGTCTTGGACCGACAGAACTATCTTATGAAAATTACATGTCCCATTCCTGTATATTGATTTTCTGTTCCATTTTCTACACCAGAAATGCTTATATTATCAAATGTATCATAAAATATAGCAAATATGCTGTATTTTGCAGGTACATGTCTAAAGGTTTCCTGGGAGTGAAGTCTTCCAAGGATTTTTATGGAGCAACTAAAGCAACACCTGCCATAACAAAAACAAGTAAGTCACAATCATCTTCATCAACCACATGACAACCCAACCTTGCAACATTTATGTAAAATATAAATGGAATGCAAAGAAATGCTATATCCGTTTCAACTTACCTCAATTCAAATCGTTCTTAGTTAGAAAGAGAATAAAGATGCTTCTAGTGTGTTTTCATTGTGTACAGGCATGAGGCAAGCTAGAAAATTTCTCTGAAAGTAGGCATTTGTTAACATTATCTCTACGCAGACGTTTTACGCAAATGTTTTAATTGCTTTGGCTGGTAAATTTGTCAATTTAAAAGAAAAATACATTATTATAAGACATCATTGCATGTATAATTTTTGGGTGTTTGAGTGAGAAAGCAAGAAACCATTGGATAATAAATAATAGTAATATTAGGATAATTTATTTAGTGAGCGCTGTTTTTGTGTGAATCACACCTCAAGAGTCCTCTGCGAGCTTGGTAGTTGCTATAGAATGCGCCAATTATCAAGCAAGACCCAGTTGCTACAAGGCTTTTTTTCCAATTGAGAGGGGAAAATCTTCAAAAGATCCTGCCATTGTTTCCGCCTGCAGGGTATGTGAGATTTTTACTCACTAAAAACCCCCCTCGTCATCTTGCCACATCCCGGGACTGCCGTAAAGCATGACTTCAGAGCGTGGTGTGTCTTTACATGCACAGCATGTCTTCACATTTCAGTTGCGTCAATTGGAAAAACTACACTATCAAAATTTTCTACATTTTGGCGGGTTGTGTTCATCTTTCGCCTCACATGCTCGGCATCCTCCTTCTCTCCGATCACGCGAGAGGCAAAGGTATCCCAGGCCCGCCAGTTCTCTTATGATTGGAGCATGAACGGTACTACCATGTCCAGGTCTAGTCGATAGACCACAATGGTTGCCATCAATGACCCCCTATGGTCCGCCCAGGCAGTAGTTGCTGTAAGGCTGGATGGACCTTTGGTGACCGGTCTTTAGTATAGGTATATGAATTTTTCGACTCAGTGAAGAGCATATATATTTGAAAATATAAATGCTATATTTTTTGTGCTCCGCTGGGGTTCAAACCCAAAACCTTTCATTTATGAGTCCAAAGAGCTACCACTAGACTACAGACCGGTCAAACTGAACCTCTCCAACACTTCCATTATTATGTTTACGATCTGTATTAGTGGCTGAAGATAAGATTGTTCTTTTTGAACTATCATTGACTTATAGGTTGGTATGAGGCAGACCACCCATACTGTAAAAACTGGTTCACTTTGCCAATGTAACCCCTAATTCAGGGAAGGTCGGTAAAAGTTGCAGGGTTTTTGTTAATTTGAGGTTTGGATTTTAATTTGTAAGTACACATTCAGCATTTGTAAGCGAAACTTACATGTGTCTGTTTTTGGGCATGCATTTGATATGAGTTTTGAATGTTGATATATCTTTGCAACTCAGATTATAGATTGATTTTGTTTTTTCAGCGTTAATTTTTAATGAAAATCATGTATGTCTATCCATGTAAAGTGTTGTATTATTAACTGTGATACAGAGCAAGTGGTGGGCAAGCGCAAGTACAAGTACCTGGATGACAGTGAGGAGGAGCAGCAGCAGCAGCCTGCAGACAACAGGAACATCAAGCCCTCAAATACAGGTGGGACTTGCATTCCTTCTTCACTTGATGACTCTCCTCATCGCCATAACCAGGCCCGGATTTAAACCACTGGGGGCCCTGGTGTGGGGAAAGTCAAGGGGCTCCCAACCCTCTACCCCCTCCCACCAACACCTCCCCGCGCCGACTAAAAAATGTATATTTATAGCAAACCACAATGGCTCTTTGAGTTTGTTTTCGGGAAACCTATTCGGGAGGTCTATGACACTTGTTAAAATGAGTTTCGTCTTATCCTTTATGTACAGAAATGTATTGAAATATTTTTCTGTCCAATTTCATATAACTTGCCATGGACGTCTTTGGTCTCAAAGGCTGCTTTTCATTCGGACGCCACAAATAATTAAATGTAAATATCTTTAATAACTTATTTTCAAAAAGTCTATGAGGGCGTGGTCATGAATATTTTAAAAATCTGAGCCCTCAAACAAATTTATGTCAAAAAAATATTTGAGGATATTTTTCTAAAACGTCTCGGGGGGGACCTTGGACGCAGGGGCCCTGGTTTGGTCGCACATAACAGTCCCAAAGGACTGCTATAACGATGCAAGTGCTATTTAGTGTCGCTTTGATTACGACAACACCAAATCTCGTTTTGTGCAGGGCTGTGATTCAAGGGAATGAAACTCTGATGATCAGGGTTCAGCTGATGCTGGTGTATAGAGTCAGTCCTATTTGATACTACAATTTTTTATGTACTTATACATTTTTAGCAACTTCAATAATTATATTAAATGTAAAACTTTCCATCCTGATAAAGCTAAATTTGCAAATGAAGTCCGAACATTCAAAATATCCTTCGGCTATGTGACGTCACCCATAGTAAATAAAGAATGGATTCCCGATAATCAGGGATGTTTTGTACTTAACAGTATTGAGTCGTAACTCCATGGGTCAAAGAAACCACTAACAGTTTATTATTTTTATAAAAAATCACTAAGAAATACACACAAATAAGATATTAATTGTGGGAAATGTTTATTTTTGTCACTACGTTAAAATTACTTTTCAATATATTTTTTTCTTGCAGATTTTAATGTACTGAGATATAGGTCATATTGAAGTTGTTAAGTTGAATAATAATTATAAAAAAAGCTTGTTTTTATTTACCCAAGTATAATGGCATACCCTTTGAACTATCTCGCAGATTGAACAAATTTAGTAGGGGATTATCTTATTTTGCATTAAAACAACTAAGCTACACATATAGTGTAACTTCTTGCCGCGTTATCCCCCAAGGGGTCGCATGTGGCGAGTTGAACCTATTTATTTTTACAGGTAAGGGGGCCGGCCTTACGCCAACCACTTCAGTTGAAGTGGGGGTTTCCCAGCTCCCGAGAGGGCTGGTACTCATTTTTTATGAAGGCTAAATAAACCTTGCCGGTATTTTCTATTGGGGTTTGAAATAAACACCGAAACGGAAATCATTTCTGACACCCTCGGTGGGATTCGAACCCGAGCTTTCGGCATGGAATGCAAGCACTCTACCACCTGAGCTATCGACCTGACAATTAAAATAACGTAATATGTTAAGATTTAACATAATATGGTAACAGTTAACATAATATAACATAATATGTTAAGATTTATTTGATAACAACGTTATATGATTAGATTTTTAGTTTCTAACCTGCAAATGTATGAACTTTCCAATAAGTTAGATTCAAACGGTTTTGTATTGATGAGAGACCAGCGCCTCTGGCGGTCAGATTTGCAACTAACCCGGTCAAATGACATCATTTGAATTCCCGGTTCTCTAAATGTTCAAAGTCCATTGTAATTCATTTAAAAAATATATATTATTTATTTGTATAAACCATGAACTTTCACAGTGTTAACACATACCCCATAAAAATGTTATTTTTAGCGGATGGTAATGACGGCAACACATTCTGGAAAATAAAATACATGCTGGAGAAGAAGCGCAACAATGAGCTGTGCAGGTATGATTATTTTACATTGAATTTTATCAAGTTAATGCTGCTCCCATCAACACATTGGACTCAGCACATAATTCAAAATTATAATGTTCTCTCAGCGGGAAAACGCCCCAGAATAACAAGATATTAGTGTGCCTTTTCTCTAACAATCTGGCTGTGTGACATCACAAATTAACTGTTCATGTAGTTTGTGTAGAGTCTATTATATTTTATGGATAACGCAATGCAACTAAAAAAAAAATGCAACTAAGCTACACTTATTGTGTTACTTCTTGCCGCGTTATCCCCGAAGAGGTTGCATGTGGCGAGTTGAACATATTTATTTTTACAGGTAAAAAGGCCGGTCATACACCAATCACTTCAGTTGAAGTGAGGGTTTCCCAGCTCCCGGGAGGGCTGGTAAAACCTTGCCGGTATTTTATTTTAGGGTTTGAAATAAACACCGCAGTAGGAAATAATTTCTGACACCCTCCACGGGATTCGAACCCAAACTCACGGCATGAAATGCAAGCGTTCAACTGAGTTATCGGCGGAACCCATCTATAACCTAAGTTGCAAAGATATATTAACATTTCTGATTCCTATGAAATGCATTTCCAAAAGCAGCTATGTATAATGCTGGAGTGATGTTTTCCGGGATCTGTTGCCGTGGTCTGTGGGAGCTGGAGCTTCCGGACGTTTTGCCCATTTCTACGATGGGCTTCTTCAGCGTGAAGTATGATGATGATGATGATCTTGATGAGAACTGTGAAGTTCTCACAGTTCATGACATGCTTTCTCCAAAATCCAAGATCTGCTCCATCTCACTATGTTTATTTAACAGAATTTTACTTTGTAGTAAGAAAAGTGATTATTTTTGTATTGTTTAGGGTGTTAGCTCAAGGCCCCCAAATGCCAGAAGTACCCTTGGATGGAGTACCAAGCTTGGCGTGGAAAGATCTCGCACCATCTGCAAGTAAATCCTTTATACATCCCCCTTTTAATATGGAAGTGAGAGTGCTTTTGCAGTGGCGGCTCCAAGAGCATGGAACCGGCTGCCACTTGCTGTTTGAGAGATTGACGTCAGCAGTCACTTCAAGTGACGTCTCAAGACCTATCTTTTTACTAAATCTTTCGGGGTGCCCTTGGAATGACATTCATGAAGTGATTCATGATGGAAATACAATCACCTGCAAAGTCCTCCAAATAAGAACTCCTAACCATCAAAAAGAGAAAGCTGATGCACCATGGATTCTTATGAGGAGTGAAAAATACCGCCTGCTCCATCTTATCATAAAAGAAAAGATTATTTGCTATGGAAAGCGCCAATTATAGGCTGGATGGACCTTTGGTGACCGGTCTTTGGCAAAGGCACTACAAAATTATCAATTTTCAAATTTTGACTTTACCAAAGACTGGTCATCAAAATTACATTCAGCCTTACAGCAACTGAGTAATTTTCGCTTTCAAAGCGACGACCAAAGTCGCAGAGGGCTCTTGAGTGCTTTACACAAAAACAGCGTTAACCAAATTATTCATTGTAATATTTATTTTACATATATATAAGGAAAGATTGAGAGGAAAAGGACTCTGAAAGGCATCATAGTGAAGAAAATTCTCCTTAATTAAAAAACCAAATCGCTTCATAACGAATCAACACTTGCCTGTTGATGTATTTGCATACAAAATGAATCTCAAATGTGGTATCTCAGCAATTTATTCTTGTATTTTGTGTCAGGTTTACCGCAGACTTCTACATCGCACAACTCTGTCATCACAATCTCCAAGCAAGGACAGGTAATAAATATATATAAAAACAGTATTATATAAAAAATGAGATACTGCGTGCTTCTATAATCTTAGCACTAAAAAAGTGGATTTATTTTAGAAAAACATGTAAATTCTTTTCCATTCAAAGAAAATAGTAAAATGAATGTAGAAATAAGGTCAGGCTGAGAGGGTTTAACACACTAAAACACTTCATAATACTTCATTTCAAGTACTGTCAATCAAATGATTTACATTCCATTATTGTTTACAGGAAATATTGAGGAATGTATTCATGATGGACACACAGAAGACTGATAAGCTCACAGAAGCTCTGCGGTTGTTAGAAGTTAAAACTGCACAAAAGGAAAACAAGCAGGAGAAAGAGAAGGTCAGCAAGGTCAAACAGGTCACTCCAGAGACTGTTAAAACAAGGTCATCCCCAAGGAAAGCCACACCGAGTACGGCCAAGACAAGGTCATCGCCGAGAAAAGATGCACTAGGCAAGAACAAAACCGAAATCGATAAAACAAGGTCATCATTGAGAAAAGATACACCCAAAAAGCTTCAACCAGAAGATACAAAAGTTAGGTCATCCCCGAGACAAGATGCAACTAGCGAACTGGGCAGGACTAGGTCATCGCCAAAAAAAGATACACCAAATAAGAACAATGCTGAAAAAACAAAAACCATGGCAACGCCGAAAAAGACTGATAGCGCAGTGAAAGATGCCAACAAGCCTTCTAGAAGAATAAGCAGCAAGACAGAAGAGAAGGCTGCCATAGACATAACAGAAAACAAGTCTGTGCTTGAGTTGGAAGAGCAGATCTTTGATGAAATAGCTAAAAAGGCATCCGATGCAATTGAAACAGGCCAACGGGATATATTCACTGCTGCGGAAGTTGCTCTTCTTTTGAATGAACCAGAAATCATCAGTTCTGAAAGCAGCAAAGGGGACAGTAAATCAGAAGGTGCTGAGAAAGGTGGAACGACTCAAACTGATGTAGAAGAGAGAAAATCTAATATACGTAAAGGTGCAAAAACTAGCGAAAATAAATTCAATGATGTTAAAACAAGAAATATCAATTTAAGTCCAAATACTAGAAGACAACTGTTTAAAAAACTGGAGAATGATAGAAGTACAAGTTTGTCTCCTGTTAAATCCAAAGTTAATTTATCAGTTACACGTAAACAAAGTAAATCTGTCGCTTCTAAAAGCCAGGAAGACATTAGTTTAACGATCAGTCCTCGAACTAGAGGTCGACCTGTCACTTCCAAACTTGAAGAAGAAGTTGCTGGTGTGTCTGTCACTAGCAAAACTCGAACTAGAAGTCGATCTGGCACTTCTAAAAGCCAGGATGAGGTTGCTGGTCCGTCTGTCGCTAGCTTAACAAGTAGTCCCCGCACTAGAGGTCGACCTGTTGCTTCTCAAAGCCAAGAAGAAGTTACTAGTCTGTCTCTCACTAGTGTACCGAGCAGTCCTCGAACTCGGGGGCGACCTCCTAAACGAAAGATCGCCACACCTCCTCCGATGGTTGAAGATGTTTCTTACATAAATACTCGTAAGCGATTCTTGAAGTCTGCTCCCGCAACTCCGGATTCTTCGCCTGAAGTGACCTTCTATTCTTTTCCGGATAGTACGCAAGAGCAACGCTCGCAGGTAAAGATCAGTAACTTTATTATCACCATAATAGAGTCTGCACATTCAAAATATCCCTCGGCAATGTGATGTCGCTCATAGTAAATAAAAAATTGAATGATAAGGGTTTTTATTTTAAAGCATTGTAAAATATAATATGCTTTTGACAGTTGTGCTAAATGCAGTGCATAAGGGCTGTCCATATATTACGTCATTCGCATTAAGGGGGGGTGAGTCTGGTCAGCGGATGATGGCAAATGATGTACGAGTACCAAAAGTGACGTCGTTCTTGTAAATACCAATTTCTACAAAATATACAAAATATGTAAGTAATATAACATTATTAATTATTAAGCTCATCCATTATTACAGCAAGAGGGGGAGGGGGGGTCATTAGATAATGACTAGGATGATTGTAAGGGGGGGGGGGGGGGTCGAAAATCGATGACGTAATTTATGGACGGCCCCATAGCGCTTTAGTGTATTTTCACTTTGCCTACATATTATTATATTAAGAAAGTTATGACTGTCTGACCTGCCTCCAACCCGTTTTTAAGTGACATCACATTTTTCGCCCATACTAATGTACCCAGTCCATTGAAAATTTGTCATTTTGTTTTTGTTAGTTTGTCATGTTTCTATTTTATTTTCAGAAAGCATCACAAGGTGCCGCGAGTACATCTGCTAAAAAGTTCAAATTAGGTGAGATTTTTAGGAAGTGCATTATTGTTCCATATTGCTCATTAACCTTTCAACTGTGGGTGTCATCTATAGGGGTCAAGTGTAAACTTGTATACTTCTTTCCCTCTGCGAGCCAGTGGCGTGCATCTCATACAGTTCAATAGTAGTTGCCGTACTTAATTAATCACACAATGAATACAATTTTAATCTTAAGTCCTTTTAAAAATTCAAATTCCACGTGGTATAGCCATTTTCGCTCGTCGCATATCACTTCGCCTCACTCCGCCTCTCCGCCCCACTTCGCCAAACTCCGCCGCTTCACCCGCGCGCAGAGCGGTAGCGGCGGCTTGCGACAGTCGCCATCATCATAATATCTTAAACATATTTTCAGTTGCCTTTCGTACTGAGTGTAAGAACACAACACTCGGCCCAATGAATGCACCAATAGCGTCGCAAAATTATTACGCTGATTAGGGACAACGCAATACGTTAGAAAGAGTAAATAGAAGAAGAATGAGACACCGCTATCCGGTATTGTGTGAGAGATATACATGTTAACTGTTTTCTGTTTGTTTAGTTAGATTGTTTACATTTACACGTTATGTCAAACGAGCTGCAAAAAAATATATTTCGGATTTTTGTTCAAGTTTTCTTTTCGAATGGAAAAAGACAGTGTTTAAATAATGTGTATTAAGGATGTTTTCGTGATTATTCTTGAAAACTGCATGTGTCTTAAAAAAAAATTCTTTGACGTATAAATTAACCTAAAAAAGTATTGTCATTTGTTGAATTTTTGGTGCTTCTCTTTTCAATTGAATGTTTCTTTTCTAAACACATAATGATAAAAAGTGAAGATGTTAATGGTGTGAAATGTCATCTGTTTTTTTTATTAATAATTATTATGAGGCTAACCACCAGCACTGTAAAAAATGGTCAAACCTACCACAGTAACCCCCTTTTCAGAGGAGGTCGATAAAAGTTGCAAGGTTTATGTTTATTTTTTTAATTTTAATTTGTAAGTTCATATGCAGCATTTGCAAGCGTAAACTTACATGTGTTTGTTTGTGGGAATACATTTGGTACTAGGGGCTACGCCCCTGGCTGCTACGCAGCCCAACCCCTTAACATTTGGGGAATGTGTATATTGCGCATAGTTTACTCACATTAAAATTCGTAATATTAAAAAAACATGTAAAATAAAAACATGCAGTTTTTGTAAAAGAAAATATAAATTTTGTAGGCTTTGATAAAATAAAATTTACGGAAGCTTACCATTCAAAAATTAAAAGACACAGGGATTATCCCGCATTGTAAACGGTTGTACATACTGTTATAGATACATCGATAGTGCCCACCCGATGATCTGTCATTCATCGGGATTATCATGCACCGTAAATCGTTATAGATTTTATCAGAATAAGTTAATCGACACTGATAGAAAATATCGATTCGATATAGGAAGGCACATCGATGTATGAATGCCATTAAAAATATATCGGAAATCTGATAGATTGGTATGAAACTGAACCCCATGCTGTATACACCTAGTTCACTTTTGCCAATGCCACCCTGGCTTCCGGGAAGGGCGTAGGGCGGTGCGTGTGAGGTTTGTTTTTTGTGCACATGCAGCAAGTGTAAACACGATCGTGCTTGCTTGTAGGAATGCATGTAATATGAATCTTAAATGTACAATACCTTTGCAACTTTCGTTGAATCATATGTTGGCATGAGGTAGTATATTTGAAAATATTTGATGAGAAAAAATAAATAAAATACTTTGTAAATATTTATTAGAGAACGCAAAATAGATTGATAAATTGCATTCCTTTCAAATTTATTAAAAAAAAGGGACAAAGAAAAAAAAAAAAAAAAAAACAAAAACAAACATTTCAACTCCAGGCCCGAACCCGGGTCCTTCTGCATCAAAGACGTGAACGCTACCGCTAGCCCACGCCGGCCTTGCGAGGTAATGAAAAAATTGTCTTATAGACTACAGGCCCATGTTCAAAAATGGATGGGTCATATGAACCACCAGGTGACGTATATAGTATGATATAAGACCATGCAATAATAAGATTCAGCACTATGCCGTCACTTGTAAGGTGTCCAACTGAGTGCTGGTGAAAATTCAAAAGTGCAGGTAGGAGTGAGTAGATTTTGTTCACATATTTTTGTACGGCATTTTTACTATCGTTAGATTTATGAAAAATAATAAGAAAACGCGCAGTGCCGTAAAAAAATGGTGCGCCACAAAGTAGGGAATTTTTTTTGATTTTCTGACATTTTCCAGGGTACATTTGGTCACTTTACTCTGTACGGCATCAGTTTCATGCTGTTTCAATACAGCTTTTAATCTATTATTCCGCAACCCCGTACAAAAATCGTGCGACAAAGGGAAAAATCAAGGGTTGCAACCCCCTTTCTTTCCGTGCTCCGGGGGGTGATTTGAAACAACATAAAATTAATTTATTTTGAAAGTATTTTATGCATAGATAATATTTTTTTACATGCCGTACATTTTCGTTGGTCCAAAGGTTTGTAGGGGAAAAAAACTCAAGGAAAAATCCATAGAACGAAATGTAAGACAATTCCATATAACGAAATGTAAAGTGAAATTTATGACGATATTTTTTTATACGGCATTTAGATAGTTTATTTGTACTTAAGGGTGTATGATTTCATTTTAATATGAATTTATTTGCCCGTCACGACCACCTATTATCCAGTAGCCGCGAAAATGCATCAAATCCCGCGTTTAGCTTTGAGAGTTCGTCGGTAGGAGATCGTATTGTATCTGAACCATTTTGTGTTTTTTTTAGCAATAAAATAACATGAAAGCGAAAGCGAAGCGAAGTTATACATTAATTAAAAACAAGCATTTATTTTATTTTATTTATATACAAATCCAAAAAAAGGTATTCATTTTATTTGTTAACAAATTTACAACTATTCACTTTCGTTCGTGGTAACAGATATATCCAAGTATATAAGTAAATAATTATTCCCCCTGTACCGATTACTCAAAAATGCAAAGAAACTGGCATAAGGTCTCTAGAGAGCGTTTTACATTTCACAGAATTGGAATAAAACGCTACAGTTCAGTTTACACTATAGTCACACAGAAGCACACACGTGTGTGCCCTGTATTTTTACATTGCATATTTTATCAAAGTGTAGACTCCAGTGGTTGCAGACCTATACAAGTGTATTAAAATAAAATATGAAAAAAAAATATATATATTTCATTTTCATTGTTTATCTTGACTTATAGGTTGGTATGAGGCTCACCACCCAAACTTTAAAAAATGGTTTACTTTACCAATGTCACCCCTGTTTCAGGGAAGATCAGTAAAAGTTGCAGGGCTTTTGTTTATTTGTGGATTTGATTTTAATATGTAAATGCGCATGCACGATTTGTAAATGCGAACTTACAAGTGTATTTTTGTGAGCATGCACTTAATATGAACCTTAAATGTTAACATAGTTTTGCCACTTAGATGATAGATTATACATTGTGATTATGTCCCAATGACTCAGTTGATAGAGTGCTTGCATTCCATGCCGAGAGCTGAGGTTCGTATCCCACGGAGGATGTCAGAAATGATTTCCCGTGTCGGTGTTTATTTCAACTCAATAATAAAATACCGGCAAGGTTTCTCAACCTTAACAATAAATGAGAACCAGCCCCCTCGGGAGCTGGGACACCCCCGCTTCAACTGAAATGGTTGGCGTAAGGCCGGCTTCCTTACCTATAAAAATACAACTTTCATTTTTCTTTTCATCTTCGTCTCCTAAATGATATTAATTTTTAAAGTTAAAAAAAGGTTTCATATTACTGCGTAGCCAGGGAATGTTTGTTGAGGCCGTGACTGCGTATGTGTTAAGTAAATATGCCAGTGTGTGTGTGCTCATGGACTTCACCCTGTACGATGGAAGACAACGCATCCAAGTGCTATATATGCCTGTATAGTATACTTTTTTGTACCATTGGATGTGTACATTGAAATAGCAACATGAAGTTTTTTTTCTAATAATTCAACTAAGTGATGGAATATATTCTAAGCATAAAAGCAGCACAAAAGATATACCATTTATATTTTCAAATTTGCTCTTCGCTGGGTTAAAAAATTCATAAAACCTTTACCAATGACCGGTCACGAAATGTCCATCCGGCCTTACAGCAACTGGGTCTTGCTTGAGAATTGGCGCTTTGTAGCGACGACGATGAAGCTCGTAAAAAGGTCGATAGCTCAATTTGTAGAATGCTTGCATTCCATGCCGAGAGCAAGGGTTCGATCTCAAAGGTTGACTCAGCCTTCATAAGAAATGAGAACCAGCCCTTCACGGGAGCTGGGAAACCCCCACTTCAACTAAAAGTGGTTGGTGTGAGGACGGCCCTCTTACCTGTAAAAAAAAATAGGTCCCGAAGCGCCACATGCGACTCCTTCGGGGATAACGCAGGCAAGAAGTTAATTTATTTATTTAATTTTTTACATGACCAAAGAGCGCCGTTTTTGTGTGTTTCACACCTCAAGGGCCCTCCTAATCATGAATTAGATATTTTAAAAAGGTGCCGTTTCAGTGCTCCCTTAAAAATGCCAACAGACTCCGAAACCCTCACTCCGGGTGGCAGTCTGTTCTACTCCATCGGCCTCGAAAACCGGAAAGCGCGATCCTCAAAATTAGTGCGTATTTGACGGCGAGACTGCATCAATCTGACAGCTTTACACCCCGCTGACCTAAGTGTCCGCCCCCTCACACTCACTTCAACGGGGGAAAATATGTCTGCCAGATATGATGGAGCCAAACCATTTAGGGCTTTAAATACCATCAAACACACACGGAACCCTCTCAGGGAAACGAAGCCAATGTAGTTCTTTCAACAGCGAAGTGATGTGAGAGAATTTGGACATCCCGAAGATCAGTCTTGCGGCCGCATTCAAAACAGACTGAAATCTGTTCAGTTCAGCGTTAACCACTAGACTAAATTACAGGCCTGAAAATTTCAAATTGCTCTACGCTAGGTTCAAAAAATGATTTCAATTCAACAAAAAAGGCCAGCCAGCAGAATTCTTTCCAGCTAAATCATTGAGCTAAATGAATTTCACTTTGAAATTCAAACAAACTTTCATATTATTCATGTAATGGAAAAAAACTTATCAGAATACTATAAAGTCGTGTGCAGCTCTCCGTACAATTCATTTCATCTGATTGAATGATCTTTCGCTGTCTTTCGCCATTTCGTTAAACTTTGCAAACTGTTTTTATGTACGTACGTATTATACTACCATAGCGTTTATGTATATACTCTTACACACACACAATATAAGAGAGGGCTGACTCGAGCATCTTCGGCAATATACGATGATACACGAGTGTACCCGAAGTATGAAATGTAGCAAATACAGCGCAACCAAAAAATGTATGGAATCTTAAACAGCAACTCTAGATGGCGTTTTGATTTCCATGCATTTTTGAGAAACCAGTTGGTCCAGTTGTAACGTAAACGATTGTACTCTTTTGCATTATATAAATCTTGCTTCCATAAAACTAAGTAGATATAATATTTTTCTCCGCAGTTCATCTACCGGCCGCAGGTGACGCTAGCGACCGGGTCATTTTTTGTATGGAAATCTTTATTTTTCCAGGATAAATAGAAATCGGGGGAGAAAAAATAAAACAAGTATGGCATTACAAACATAAAAAATATCACTTCAAATCCTAAAAGGAAAATAAACCATTAAAAGACGAATGTAGCTACAATATCGTATGCAAAATTTGGGTACTTTTTAAATAATCATAAAAAATCAATGAAAAGTAAAAAAAAACAACTAACAAGTAGAAAAAATAAAACTAATCAAAATTAATGTTTTGAAATAAAAAAAAGTTAGGATTTATTCATAAGAACAGTGGAAATCTCCATTTAAGGTATCTCCGTAAATAAAATTATTTTGAATTGGTTTTTTATGGAAAAAAATACCTAATTTTACGTGTTAATTTAATTTGGAAAAAAAATGCTACCTTACCATTAAAAATATGGGCTATTTTGGTCATCAAAGTTGGGCGCGCCGACCTCTCAATCACCCTTAATGCAATAATTTATAAAAAGTTAATGCCGTACAAATCTGAAAGTTCATATAGATAAAAAAGTAATAAAAATATGAAATAAATATAATTTACATATATATCGTTTACGGAGCGACGTTCTGTTATGACGTTTAGCATTTGGATATTATATACACACCGTTTCACTTCAGTTAGAAGTCATAATGATTTTATCATATTATCAATTGTTCTCTTCAAAAATATGTTAATACCGTACAGTATCAGATAACCATAAAATACTACACCCTTAAAATAGTAGCGTCATTTTCATCAGCCTAAAAGATATGGACTGCATTAAAATGTACGGCATCATTTTTTCCTAATTCATTTATCTTAATACTATTTAAAACAAGGGGAAAATGAAGAAAATTGCTATATTTTATTAATCTATGAATATTTAAACTTTTGCAATAATTTAAAAAATTACAGTTTTTGTATTTCTCTATAATTTTTTTTTGAACAGTTTCTTTTGAACGGCAATACTATATAACAGTTGTATTTTACAATATTATGTTAAAAAAAAAGTTGCCGTACAGAGTTAAATGATTTTACAGCTTTATAAATCAAGTATACCATGAAATTAAGATAATTATTAATGTAAATTCAAATGAACAACAATTATTTGATGGCATTTTTTTTAATAGTACTTTTGAGTGCTAGGTAATGTTTTGGAACCAAAGCCGTACTTTTTCAAATCACCCCCCGGAGCACGGAAAGAAAGGGGGTTGCAACCCTTGATTTTTCCCTTTGTCGCACGATTTTTGTACGGGGTTGCGGAATAATAGATTAAAAGCTGTATTGAAACAGCATGAAACTGATGCCGTACAGAGTAAAGTGACCAAATGTACCCTGGAAAATGTCAGAAAATCAAAAAAAATTCCCTACTTTGTGGCGCACCATTTTTTTACGGCACTGCGCGTTTTCTTATTATTTTTCATAAATCTAACGATGGTAAAAATGCCGTACAAAAATATGTGAACAAAATCTACTCACTCCTACCTGCACTTTTGAATTTTCACCAGCACTCAGTTGGACACCTTACAAGTGACGGCATAGTGCTGAATCTTATTATTGCATGGTCTTATATCATACTATATACGTCACCTGGTGGTTCATATGACCCATCCATTTTTGAACATGGGCCTGTAGTCTATTACATATTCACAATGTTTTTCCAGGCATTTCCTTGACTTATAGGTTAGTATGCGGCTGACCACCCATACTGTAAAAAATGGTTCACTTTGCAAATTTCACCTATTTTTGAGGGAAGTTCGGCAAGAGTTGCAGGGCGAATGTTAATTTGATATAAGGTTATTATGTTCTAAGTCATCATGGGGCATGTGTAAACGCGACCTTATACCTGTCTACTTGTGGGAATGCATTTAATATGAATGTCAAATGTAATGTATTGTGCAACATAGATAATAGATTATATAGGTATTGGGTAGTAGGTATATCTCTCAAAAAGCTTGTACGTATTTCAAAATATTTGATGAGAAAAAATAATTAAAATAATTTTTAAATATTTATTAGAGAACGCAAAATAGATCGATGAATTGCATTCCTTTCAAATTTATTAAAAAAAAGGGACAAAGAAAAAAAAAAAAACAAAAAAAAACATTTCATCTCGAGGCCCGAACCCGGGTCCTTCTGCATCAAAGACATGGACGCTACCGCTAGCCCACGCCGGCCTTGCGGGGTGGTGAGAAAATTGTCTTACATATTCACAACATTTTTTCAGGCATACAATATCGTGCAAAGTAAATGGTTATAGATCTACATAATGTTAACATCGACTGTGTTTAAAAATATCGATTTAAAATAGAGATATTGATCCATTAATGCAATCAAAAATATATCGGAAAAACTATGTTTTTTTAGTGCACATACAGCATGTGTAAGCGCGACAGTACACGTGTCTGCTTGTGGGAATGCGTGTAATAAGAATCCTGAATGTACTATATCTTTGCAACTTATTTGAGATTCTTATGTTGTAAGTTCGCATGCGTTAAATTTCATGAATTTCAATTTTCAGAATCAGAATTTCATTCATCAGTTTTTTTTTGTCAAAAATTATATTTGTTATGAATTGAGTTAATGTTTAGCGCCTCTATGTTCTAATTTATGTACATAGTTTTGTATGTACAAAATATTTGTTTAAAAATAGGATAGCGCCTCTATATATTTACAGTTTCTATGCATAAAATATGAGGTTTGTATTGTTTAAATAGATTTTATTTTCACACACTGCCGAGCAGCCGGTTTGGCGTAATCGGCTAAACCACCGGGTCTCTCGGCGACTCCGCCCGGAAGACGCGGGTTCGATTCTCGCGGCGAGACATTTTGAAAATTGAAAATTTGAAAGTCCAATCGATAGACGACGATGAAGGACAAAATAATAAAGGATTATTTTAAATGTTAACATATTGACGCCACTTAAATAATAAGTGTTTTTTTTTTATTAAAAGCATTGGAAGTACGAGTATTTAAAAGTGATAGAAGTCTTTATTGCCTTCCAAGTAAATACCTTCCTCTTGACTTGAGTTATTGCAGATGATAGTTTGAAAGCGTGAATAATAAACAAAACAATGTGTATTGAATAATTGCAATTCAACGGACTATATCTCCATTTCTCATTTTTATCTTGAGAAGACTTGACATAATGAAAAAACTGTCATGTTGACATTGCCAAAATTTGTGCAACAACATTATGACCTTAAAATATTACAACATTAAACATTGATTTTTCTTTAACCCGTTCGCGGACGAAACGGTTATAGCCGCTCTATGAGCTTGTCTAGGACTGGACGAAACGGTAATAGCCGTCGTGATAAAACGTTATCACTAGGGACGAAACGGCTATTTCTGATAGAACTTGCATACATGTAGCATCCGTGCGTCCCTACAGAAATCCAAAGAACACGGCAATAGCTGTTTAGTCCCTGGATGTCAAAAAAAAAAAAAAAACAAAATAGATAAAAAAATTATAATAAAAATACAATTTGAGATGATGAAATAAGTGTGTTTTTTCTAGCCTACTTCACATTTCGTGTGTCCGCGAATGGGTTAACAGACTTCCATTTTATGGCAAAGTGAACAGATAAAAAAAATATCTTGTAAGAAAATTGCTAAAATAGCAGTTAATGTCGAAAAATCTATAAAATCGGGATTTTACAAAACATGTCTAAAATTTTGTTGCCCAATAAAAAAGCTACAGAAAAAACCTTCATATCTTGTTGGGTGGTGCTTCTGCTTAGTAAAACCAAGGTCCAACTTTCGATTCTAACTGATTTGAAATAGTTTTGAGCTTCAGAAGTCGTTGATACTGTAGCGTAGGTACATTATGTAATAGCACATTTTTACGATAAATTAATATCTGGATTTATGGGAACTGAGAAAATCCCAAATTGCCTACCCATGGCTAAAAAGTAATGCACGCCACTGCTGCGAGCTTGGTCGTCACTATAGAAAGCCCCAATTCTCAAGCAATACCCAGTTGCTGTAAGACTGGATGGACCTTTATTGACCGTTCTTAAGTAAAGTTACATTAATTTTCAACCCAGCAAAGAGCATATTTGAAAATATTTTTTTGTAATTTTTTTGTGCTCTGCCGAGATTCAAACACACGACCTTGCATTTACGGGTCCGAAGCGCTAACCACTAGACTAATATTACTTTTTCTCTTTCCTACCAGGTTCCAGCAGCGAAAAGAAGACCAAGGATACCAGTAAACCCGAGAAACCCTTGGGAATTTTTGACATGGATAATGCCCGCTTCAAAATCAACCCCCGCTTCTCTTTCCTTCTATTTCCCGAAGAAGACTCCAGTAAACTCACGGCGTGAGTCCAATCCTCAGATCCTTCTCAAACACCACTATTTCAATCAACATCTAACCCCGTCTTATATTCATTGATCCTTTAAATATGAGTGGCATGCATACATGTCATGAGTATAAATGGATATTGGGGTTATTTTAAGTTTGAGGGTTATGTTCATTTTAGGTTTGGATTTTAATTTGTAAGTAGACATCAGTGGCGAAGGGTGATTTTTCTCAGAAGGTAACTCGATGGAGAAAAAGAAAGCTATCAAACATTAAAATTCCATAGGGAAAAATAAAATATTATTTCTAAAAAAATAGCTCAATTTTTGCAATTTACACTTAAAGTAAATAAAAATGGCTTTGAAACATGTATCTTTAAATTTTCATACAAGACGTGAAATCCTTAGAAATTAAGGAAATCATAAGAGTGAGTATCTGAAATAAATGGACAATAAAACTTATTTCATAATAAAAATTCACATTAATAATGGTTAATCTTTCAAAAAATATATATTCATCACGTACCTATTTCATATTATTTTATTAAAAAATATTGTGTATTTCCATAGATATGCAAACATTTAACATTTCTCACTCACGGCGCGCGTCTAGACTACAGAGTAACTCGATGTTTTACCGGCTTATCTTGATCATTATTACCGCGAGCCCAGGCATCAACCGGCCCTTCCCCGCACCTCTGACTTGTTCCCCTCTGACACCATAGTCTGACGGAACTACAAGCCGGTGATCGTGTCGGGAATCAAGACTCGGAAGCATACTCGGGAGTGTTTGTGAGTCTGCAGCTTTATTTTACACAATTGAAAAAAAATCACGCGATTTAAAAAAAAAGATTTTTAGTTTATTGTTACAAATGAAATAAATAGTTTTATACATTACTTTTTGCGTAATTTCAAAAGGGAAGCCGATGGGAATTGTGTTATTCGGACCCTTCGCCACTGGTAGACATACAGCATTTGCACGCAGATTATAGATATTTCTTGACTTATATGTTTCTTAACTTATAGGTTAGTATGTCACTGACGACCCATGCTGTAGAAAATGGTTACTTTGCCAATGTCACCCCTGTTTCAGGGAATCCCATAAGCAGATTAAGCCCTGCAATTCTTGCCAACCTTACCTGAAAAAGGGGGACATTAGTGTAACTTCTTGCCGCGTTATCCTCAAAGGGGTCGCATGTGGCGAGTTGAACCTATTTATTTTTACAGGTAAGGGGGCCGGCCTTACGCCAACCACTTCAGTTGAAGTGGGGGTTTCCCAGCTCCCGAGAGGGCTGGTACTCATTTTTTATGAAGGCTAAATAAACCTTGCCGGTATTTTCTATTGGGGTTTGAAATAAACACCGAAACGGAAATCATTTCTGACACCATCGGTGGGATTCGAACCCGAGCTCACGGCATGGAATGCAAGCACTCTACCAACTGAGCTATCGACCGGGACATTAGCAAAGTGAATAATTTTTATACAGTATTGGTGGTCAGCTTTATACCAACCTATAAGTCAAGGAAGTATACAAAATCAACAAAACCTTAAAATAAATTCATACAAAAAAACAGAAGGTATATCTATAATTAAATTAATTATGTTAAATGAAAAATTACGATTTTTTAAATAGCTTTTAACAATTTATTTACTGAAGTGCCTTATTATAATAAATTGTTAAATATTGAAAAAGTAGAGATTCCGAGCAGTCCTAGTGCAGACCAACTCTTATTCATAGTTGATTTTTAATTGTAAGTAAAATTGTCTAATATTTGAGATTGACTAGCACGCACAGATGTCATGGGCAGATTTGCACTCAGTGTGGTTAGCGTCTTTGTATGGCATACAGGGTTTGAAGGTCCCTCCGTATCTGCCATCATAATTGTGTATACCTATTTCATTATGTACAACTTTTCAAATTTTTGAACATGTCACTTTCACATCTTTTACATAAGGCTGGCCCACTTGAATATAAATGTGAATACACGTGAAAATAAATGTATTTTCAACGGAGAGACTGACCTTGTTGTTGCCTATGCCTGATTTAACTGCTCAGGTAATGTGTAGATTTTTCTTCAAATAGATCTGTGAAGTTTGATGTTGATTGAATACTTACTATTTTTTTTGAAATTTTGAAAAAAAATTGGTTGAAAATTTCATCTGGCTTTAGCAAAGGTCCGCCCAGCCTTTCAGCTACTGGGTTCAGTCTGGCGCTTTGCAGCGACAACGAAAAGCTCTTGAGGTGTGCAGCATTCACCAAATAAATCATCAAAAAAAATAAAAAGATGTAATATTAGGTCTTTACATATGAAATTGGCGTTTTGTATGGGAGGAACAAAAAGTCATTTTTTTTTAATCTAATATATTTATTTAATCAAAGTATGTACCATAGATATCTGTGCACTTTTGCCATCTCATAGGTATTTAATTGATCCCTTTACGAAAATAACCATTCGGATGGCAATTAATACAATCTTTGAGGCGGTTAGGACTGCCCCATCGGAGTTGAATTTTTTCCCTTGCAAGAAGTTATCCAAATTTAAAAAAAATGATAATCTGTTGGAGCAAGAGGGATGTCTTAAACATTCCAATTAAAGCTCCTCTAATTTGGTAGCCGTCTGTTGTGTAGTGTGTGGTCTAGCGTTGTCATGAAACAGCAGTGGCCTAGAGCGATTGACCAGCCTTGGTTGTTAACACTATGTATGCGGGCATTTGCCCGCCAGATAGCGTTTTTTGAGTGGGTGTTTTTTGAAATTTTCACCTTTTCCTTTTTTTTTTTTTTTTAATGTTTTTGCCACGTTTTTACAATTTTCCCGCGCCCTACCGCTAGGCGCGACAAAATGAGTTTACACGTCTCCCGCACGTTACTTAAAAAGGTATATGACGAGTTAACTAGTTTCCCGCAAACGATGTGTTAAGCAGCTAGCTTTTCCATCATGGTTCGCAGTTGCTGACAATAGACATCTGCCGTAATCGTCTGACCAGATTTAAAAAAGTTGTAGTGTACGACACTGGCACTAGTCCACCAAACGCTCACAAGTACCATTTTTTGAGCCAATTTTCGCTTGGGGCATGATTTGGCTAGTTCTGCAGGGTTCAGCCATTGCAATGAGCGCTTACAATTATCTTTCAGGATCCATTTTTAATCACAGGTAAGAATTCGTTTTAAAATCCCTTCATTATTGTGCCCGTTGAGTAATGTAACGCAGCAGTCGATGCGCGTTTGCTGATTTGCTTCACCTAATTTGTGAGGTAGGTACTCACCTTTCAAGCTTTTTCACCTTTCCTATTTGCTTCAAGTGGATTAAAATAGTTTTATCACTAATTTAGCAGCCTACTGCTTACTCGGACGTGGTTTGCGATGGATTCGATACCACAATAGCCTTAAATTCCTCATTATCAACTTTGGTCTCAGGCCGTCCACGAGGCTTGTTCTGCAGGCCAAAATTTCCAGAAGGAAAACGTTGGAACCAAAAAGGCACTGTGTTTTTGTATTGCGACACCATCGCCATACACATCATTAATCCTTTGAACCGTTTCTGCAGCACTGGTGGAACTCGTACTCGTAAATAACGCGATATTTCAAGTTTTCCATTTTGTAAAATGAGTGACGCAAAGAAAAAAACAATTGAGAAACGAACAAATGTTTTCTTTGTTGTGTTTGTTACAGTTTTCAAAATAAAAATACATGAGTAAATAGCTGTATAAATTTAAATTTGGAACTCTTAACCAAAGAGGAGATATTTGAGATCAAAGTGGCCAGTACGGCAGAACGCCAATTTCATATGTAAGGACCTAATATATTGGTTAGGAAACAATGTGTTTTTTGTATTTCTCTTAGCTGTTTCCTCAATATCAACTTTAATATCCCTCAGGTTACAAGAATGTCCTGCTCCCTCTTCCTGTGCCTCCCAAAGCCTCTTCCACTCCAAAAACGAGGAACTCGAATCACAAGAAATTCCCTCACAGCGGAACATATTTGACTTCCTCCAACATCGCAATAAAATGAGACAGAAAAAGATGTTTTCAAGTCTCATCAATACACAATTGGAATCTTCAAATTCCGAACAAGATGAATTTGATCCAAAGAATCCTCTTTTGGAGCAATTTTCATTCTTTCAAGCAATGAAAGATAAAGATGAACATGTGGATGAAGAAGGAAGCGTTGTGCTAAATTCTTCATTAAGTGCTTATGATGATTTGATTCCTAATATTACTGATGCAGAAGATGTTCATGATGACAACGGTGAAACACAAAAAACTCAAGGTAAGAATTTTAAACTTTAATTTTTGTGGTCAACGTTGGATGACTTATTCTTTCCGGTTAGACTATGATGTGTTGGCAGCTATTTTGTTTGCTGACGTTATGCTCACGACGAGCAGAAAGCATTTTCAAAGCTGGTAGCTCACATCTCATCATCTAAATCTAAGTTGCCAAGATATATATCCCCGAAAAAAGTGATTGTTAATTTTTATGTCAAAGATATATATCATTTGAGATTCATATTAAATGCATTCCCACGAGCACACGCATAATTTCGCGCTAACACATGCTGCAGTGGACCTACAATATAAAAATCTAATCTGAAATGAACATAAGCCCTGCAACTCTTGCCGACCTTCCCTGAAACAGGGGTGACATTGGCAAAGTGAACCATCTTTTTACAGGGTGGTCAGCCTCATACCAACCTATAAGTCAAGGAAAACAAGCAATTAATTACATCCCGTTATAAAAACAAACACTAAAAAATCTACAAAACATCTATAAAAATGAAAACTGATTCTTGGCCATCAAATCATCATCAAATACGAAAGTGCATTCTGTCTATTATTTTTATCATTTAAAATATCAGTAAAAGCACCTTTCAATGACACAATAGTAATGTAGTAAGAATGAGTGACAGAATGCATCTGTTTCCCATTCAAGTTATAAGTGAAGTTTTTACTCACATTTTCTCTTTTTCCGGAAAAAGCACCATCTTTTGAAAAAGTCTGCTAACAATTGTAATTTTTTTATTCACAGGTTGGCAATTGTCAGGTTTGTTGCCAGCGTGCATGTGCACCAACGTCTCCCAACATGTAGGTCAACAAGAAACATGTTTCTCACAACAACATGACAACTTGCAAAATCTTATTTCGGAAGATGAAGAAGACATGTTTTCTTGAGCATTTAACTTTATTTTTTTAATTTTGGCATATTCAAATGTTTTGTATATTCTATTAATAAAACAAACATTTTAATTTGTATTTGTTTATTGCTTGATAAAATACCTATGGCCAAACTAAAGATCACACTTATTCATGCAAAATATCTATTTACATAAAATTACAAGTAATCATAACATTATACACAATAAGAATTTTACCTAAAATTTTATATGACTTATCTTTTTCCATCAATCTCTTTTCCTAACCTATTCAAAAATACATAGACAAAGCATGTAGGATTACCAACAATCGAGGTGATAAATATTTATGCTTATAGATAAATTATTAAAGCTGTTTTTGAGTGAATCACACATCAAGCGCCCTCTGCTAAAGTCTTCATTATAGAAAGTGCCTTCCCTGTCTCTCTTTAAAGGGTGTTAGTATTGTTGACAAAGCACCATCTAAAAGCTTATTGACGGCTAAAAAATGCAGCGAACCCATTGGTCCATGCCATAATAACCAAGCTCACCTCTTTTCCCCTTTTTGCTCGGGCACTGCGTACAAAAGCAGATGAAGAACTATGATTGTTGGCCATGCAGGTAATCCATGATCCCAATCACGCTTTATAGGTGTTACAGCATCTCAATATGGGTGTACCATCAAAGAAATAACCTGAGGTAACAATTCTTTAAAACTATGCTCATTGCGGGAAATCAAAATTACAAAGGGAAATTGAAATTATTAAGGGAAAGTTTCACACCATATACACCTCCACTTTGCCAAGAATCTATATCTTAGATCTGGTATTCAATGCATGATTCCTACTCCTTGTTGCAGTTGTTGTTTTACTAGTTTTCTCAGTAACTGTACTGCTACCCGCTCGCCGTGTACTTGTTTTCTTCTGATCTCCATTTGCCATTACACTATTTGTCGCTTTTGCAACAGGAATTCTATTGCTGCTCTGCATTTGAAGAGCTGGTCTCATTTTGCTTAATGCAGGTGCAGGAGTGAAAGGTTGAGGATCTTTGGAAGATGTAGGAGGCTGTATTTCAACTTCTCCTTCTTGTCCATCGTCTAAAGTCAGCTTAATAACAGGTCTTTGTACTTCTGGAGAATGTGTTTGCCTTTGGAGACGAAGTGGGGCCCTAGAGGGAAGGCGTCGCCCCTTTAACGCAGGAGTCTTCATTGATTTCAGATCCACCGGCTCTCTAGTTGGTGACAGCTTCAGTTGATTGTTGAAATCTTCCGTCAGATCATTCAACAAACAATTGTTCTCAACTTCCTTATCAAATATGAGTGAGTGCGCTAAACAAAACGCATGCTCAGAATCTGTAGGATCTTTAGTATCTTTATCTCTATAACTTTGTTGCAATGCACGCAAACTTTCTATTTGTCTACACAATACAGCCGCTTTTAAACCAATGACAATGTCACGAGACAACACAGGCACGTGCAAAAACAGCTCATTCTGTAGTTCTTGCAGCATATCGCATGAATGTTTCACTCCTTGATAGTAAAATGTTGCTTCATTTATCGTCGTTGTCGCACAATTATACCTCACTTCAGCTATGAGCAATTTTCTGATTAAATCTTGTATATAAGGTTCAGAACACTTATTACAAACGCAAGGTTTAGTGTGCTGTAAAAATTGAGGACTAGTAAAACTTGCAGCTGCAAACAAAGGAGAGCCTCCATTGATATCCACTGTTTTTTTCCCACACGTAACATTCGGGGATTCTTGCTCTTGCAGCATGTATCTAACATTGTCTAACTTAACGCGTACTTCACTGTACTTTTCCGTTAGTTGGTCAGCGTAAGCAGACAGAAGCGTAAGCCTGGCAGCGACTGTGGGTAAAAGAAGGGTCTGCGCCGCTGCTCTGGGTGCAACTAACAAGGCTCGAGCTCTCCTTACTAATCCAAGCTTTACGCAAGCAGCTGCTGCTCTTTCGCTGGCCTGCAGCCATGTGCGTAAGCATACACATCTAGTACGACCCCGTACACCTGAAAAATAAAAGGAAATCAATAAATGTGATAATTACTGTAGGCTAGGAAGCTCCAAAGCAAGGTGGATATAAACCAGTATAAAAAGCAACGGCGATTGTTAATTGCCTGCGAGTCCCACGATCATAATCTGTTGTCTACGCCATTACATGGGTGGGGGGCAAAAGGGAAAACAGGCGGGCAATCAACCACAACCGTTTACACACCTTATATTATATCTGCCTCTCCCAGAATGCTTGAACCATGCAAAGGTCTGGGGTTCGAAACCCCTTTGAGGGTGTCAGAAATGATTTCCTGATGACCAAGTTGACAGAGGGCTCTTGAAGTGTGATTCACACAAAAACAGCTCACCTAGTAATACATCTTAATATTCATTATTTATTCCTATACGCCACACTATACCTTGTTTAGTGTCCTGCAAAGAGTGCAGATAGGCCTGAGAGTGCAAGGTGAGGTTGTGCGGGTGTGCCAGCGCCCAGCCTGCAGACAGGGGGCCCCAGTGCCTCCCCCCACCTCCTCTCTGATGGTGCACCCACGACAAGATGATGTGGCATTTCTTCCACAAGCCCATGCTCAAGTAGTAAGTCTAAAACAAATTATGTGATTTAAAGAGTTGCATTAAAAATAAATTAACCCATTCGCGGACACACGAAATGTGAAGTAGGCTAGAAAAAACACACTTATTTCATCATCTCTGTATTTTTATTATAAAATTTTTATCAATTTTTTTTTTTTTTTTGACATCCAGGGACGAAACGGCTATTGCCGTGTTCTTTGGATTTCTGTAGGGACGTACGGATGCTACATGTATGCAAGTTCTATCAGAAATAGCCGTTTTGTCCCTAGTGATAACGTTTTATCACAACGGCTATTACCGTTTCGTCCAGTCCTAGACAAGCTCATAGAGCGGCTATAAGTTTCGTCCGCGAACGGGTTAGCCAAAATAATGTGACCTGGTAGCGACTGAATGGACTCGGCACATTTAGATTGTGGGGGGAAAAAGGTAGTTCCGAATTTGACCACCACCAGAACTGACACTGTCATCATACATACCATACAAAGTCATTTGAAACTGACAGTTTTTTTGGAGGTTAGAAAGATTTGTTTTTTCTTTTGTGTCATTTTCATGCAAAATAAGATAATTAAATCTACTAAATTTCTATTGTTTAAATCTGTGAAACAATTCAAAGAGTGGGCAATTTCAATTGTGTAAAATAAAACGGAAAAAATAATTAAATGCAGAATAGAAGCATATAGTGTAGTTTTTAACTTCCATGGTGACGGAATGCGGATCCACGCTCATAGTACTTATCACAATTTTTTTCATTTTCCTTTAGTTTTTTTTATCACCAATAAACTCTAAGGTCCAATATTTGCCACGTTATCATAGCAACTTTGTACTGAAATAAAAGGACGTACTGATGTCCACACATAAAAAAGAAGAAAATCAAATTATTATTTTATCATCAATTATTTTTATAATCATTCAACTTACCTACTTTGATTTGACCTATATCAGAAGGGCTATTCGGGATCTCAAAGGCGAGGCCGAAGGCGACTGATACCGATTCGTTGCCGAATGAAAGGTGAATTGTGATTCTCGTTTGAAAATTTGGCTGAAGGCTATTTCTTATAAAGGTGAGGAATCTCCCGGAACTGTCAAAATATAGCGCGGCCGATTTACCCCGCCGTACAGCGAAGGACAGAAATTGTCAGTAGATTATTACAAATATATGACTTATTTTCTTTAATGGCCTAAATAAATGTATTCGCAAACTCATTCCTTATGTTTATTTGTGACCCACGTGACATTATTATAGAAAATTATGACGTAGAATAGGAATTACGATCTTACGAAAATTGTCATTCTGAACGGCATAATATGCGCGTCGGTGAGTACGTCATGCAGATAATAATTATGCTTTTGACAACAGTAAATTTGCATCAAGAAATTGCGTTATTTTTTCATAATTTCATCTTTATTTGTGATAAATTGTAAACATAATTATTTACAAGTGATTTTCAATCATTATAACGCTCAATTTAAAAGATTTAAGCATAGATTTAATTGTCAAATGTCAGTTGACAGCAGGCGTGAAGTTAGCCTGATATGCCAACCTGATATGCGAGAGCTGTGAACTATGAGAATTGCCCCCAAAATCCAAGGAAAAATAATTTCATTTAAAATGTTATTTATAATTATTTCCTAATTTTAGCATATTTGAAATAAGCAAATCACCTTTAATTTTTAATTAAAATAAATTGGGCTAGTTTTAACAAGTTGAAGGAGTAAAAGTACAATATAAAAAATAGTTTTCACCAAACATCGTACTGTTGAGAACTGAGTTTTTCATTACATTGTAATGTAGTTTTATGTATTTTCACTCAGTTGTTACGTACTTATTTGCACTTATTACTGTTTTACTACTTTTTGATGGAGTTTTAGTATTTTTTTAAATATATGGGGAAATTTACTCTTTGAGCTGGCACCTGTCGGACGATTATCACATCGATCATCCGTCAGTCTGGCCAATCGAGAAAAAACTTAAAAAACCCATTGCTGTCCCTTGTAAGGATAGTCGGAAGGTCGGTGGGAACGAGAATCGCAAAACGGCAAAGGAACTCTTTCGCAAGGGCTATTAATCTCCACCGGCAACTAATATCTTTAGTGCAACCGAACATCGAGAATTGCACTTCTGAGTACCTTACAACAGAGGTCTCCAAACTATGGCCCAAAGGATTTGGTCCGGCTGGCAGATGCTAATAAAAAGTTTTGTTTTAGATACTGAGAACGGAAAGTCGGCAATTAGCAACATACAACATAAATTCGCTGTCACCCCTCCGCCTAAATGCTTAAAAACACTGTTTCCAAATGTCAAATATTCAAAATTTTCCACCTTTGGAAACAAGTCACCCAGACCGTGTTGGCCCGCCATACCACCTCAAAATTTCAATACGGCCTTGGAGACCCCTGCCTTACAATATGTGAGAAATTCAGGTTTAAAATTAATTTAACATTGTAATTTAATTACCTCACATAGGCGATTTAAACTTTAAATGTCTTCCATGGTACACATACAATAAGTCCATGGTACACATACTCACAGCCAAGTTGATAAGGTACTGTTGCGCAGCGTGCTGTCCCTGAGGATGTTCCTGTGTCTTCTGCAGCTCCAGGACATGCGGCAGCATCTGTTGTATGAATAGCGGAGGCTCAGGAGCAGTACAGGCTGGTGTAGAGAAGGCTTCATCCAGCGTACACAGTTCTAGGAGCAAGCCTGCTGCTCGGAGCATGGACACTCTGTAACATACAATTACTATAAATTAGTGTTGCAACGAATATTCGGTAACTATTCGGTTAGGTTTAAGGGGGCGCTCTCATGTTGCACCGCGCCGAAAGCTGTCAAAGTTGCGACCCGTTTCCCCCCATCCCCTTTCGCCTCAGACCGTATGGATTTAGCCCCACAAAATATGCTCGACTTGCTATTGCCGTTTGAAGTTTTTTTTTTACATACGACTTTTGTGGATCTATCACGCAAAAAAAAAAAACGCAACTAAGCTACACATATAGTGTAACTTCTTGCCTGTGTTATCCCCGAAGGGGTCACATGTGGCCATTCGGGACCTATTTATTTATACAGGTAAGGGGACCGGCCTTACACCAACAACTTTTAGTTGAAGTGGGGTTTCCCAACTCCCGAGAGTGCTGGTACTCATTTTTTGTGAAGGCTGAGTAAACCTTGCCGGTATTTTATTTTGGGGTTTGAAATAAACACCAAAACGGGAAATCATTTCTGACACCCTCGGTGGGATTCGAACCCGAGCTTTCGGCATGGAATGCAAGCACTCTACCACCTGAGCTATCGACCGGACTATAGGACAGGATTTCTTAAAAAAAAAAAAAAAAATTATGACGCTTTCGTCTTTACATTAAGTGTGGCCTGAGCCTCTAGAAAAGTCTCCTCTACTTTTTTCTATCCTTACATACTGATCTCAGTTCATTTATATCTATTGCTTCTTCCCATAATTTCCACTTTGTACTTATTTTTATCCCGAAAATGTAAGCAGGTAGGTTTATGAATTTGAGATATATTGAACTTTTATAAATGGCTACTATAGTTTTTTTTTTTTTTTTTTTTTAAATAGATTTGTGGAAAGGAATGCAATCCACCAACCTATTTTACCTGGCCAGTTGTCTTCATGCGAAAACAGAAGCTTGTGTGCATGCAACGGCATCTGTTGAACCAGGGTCGAAGTTATCGGCGCGGGATTCGAACCAGCGTTATCCGGTTCCAAATAACCTGACTCGATCCCCGCGGCTATAACACCGACATTATATTACATATTTCATAGTGACATTTGAATAGAGTAACTAAATAAAAGTAGATAAATACATAATAAAATATTTTGTACCTATTGATATAGATTAGATTAGATTAAAACGCAACTAAGCTACATATATAGTGTGACTTCTTGCCGCGTTATCCCCGAAGGGGTCGCATGTGGCGAGTTGAACCTATTTATTTTTACAGGTAAGGGGGCCGGCCTTACGCCAACCACTTCAGTTGAAGAAGGGGTTTCTCAGCTCCCGAGGGGGCTGGTACTCATTTCTTGTGAAGGCTGAGTAAACCTTGCCGGTATTTTTATTTTGGGATTTGAAATAAACACCGAAATAGGAAATCATTTCTAACACCCTCCTCGGTGGGATTCGAACCCGAGCTCACGGGGTAGTATGCGAGCACTCTACCAACTGAGCTATCGACCGGAAAAAAATATATTTTTCTTTTTTAAAAAATGTAATCTGTGACTATACAGTCACACAGTGCCAACCAAATAAAAACCAGAAAACAAAAAAAAACAATCTGCAAGTAACTATAAACACAAGTCATTATGTCAACAAAATGAGTCCTAAGGTAGACAGGGTTTTCTAGGAATCAGCTTGACTTGTCAGACTAATGTATTGTTAATTTCTTTGTTGGTAATTCAAAAGACTCTACCTGAAGTCTATTATAGATGAGTCCTATAGAATCAAAGGCGGCAATCTAAAAATAAATAAATTGACATGAAGGGTCGTGGGTTCGAATCCCCACGGAGTGCAAAGGAATATAATTTATATTATTTAAAACAAACCGGTCCGTAGTCCAATGATAACACTTCGGACTCTGCATGAAAGGTTGCGGGTTCGAATGCCAGCGGAGCACAAAAAATATAGCGTTTGGCCAAATTTTAACAATTGATTTAAAAAATGTAATTTGTCGTGTATATTCCTTAACTTATAGGTTGGTATGCGGCTGACCACCCATGCTGTAAAAATTGTTCACTTTGCCAATGTCACCCCTGTTTCAGGGAAGGACGACAAGAGTTACAGGGCTTATGTTCATTTGAAATACGGGTTTTTATATTGTAGGTACACATGCGGCATGTTTAAGCGCGAACTTGTACGTGTCTGCTTGTGAGAATGCATATAATGTGAATCCCCAATGTAACATATCCTTGCAGTTTAGATAAGATCACTTGGTAAGCATAAGTCATAGAAAAATGTCTTTCAAAAATCGAGAATCCTTTTTATGGGGGTAGGTAAAATTTGAACAAAGAACCATTGTTTAACATATTATCCTATTTCCATTGAAAGACATAATATTACAATGACGACCAAATAGAAAAATATTATAATAAAGTATAGTAAAATATTTTGCACAAAAAATTGTCTTTTTTTTCATAATCCTTATAATAGAAATTATTCTGGTGATGACCGGTCCGTAGTTCAGTGGTGACATTTTGGACTGGAATGGAATTTGTGGGTTCGAATCCCGGCGGAGCACAACAAGTATGCCATTTATATTTTCATATTTGCTCTTCGCTGGGTTGAAAAATTTATAAACCTTTACTCATGACCGATAAAAAAAGCTCCATCCCGCCTTACAGCAACTGGGTCTTGCTTGAGAATTGGCACTTTGTAGCGACGACGACCAAGCTCGTAAAAAGGTCGATAGCTCTATAATCTATAATCTAAGTTGCAAAGATATATAATCATTTAAAGCTCTCAGATGTATGCCCACAAACCAACACGTGTAGTTCGCGCTTACAAATGCTGAATGTGTACTTACAAATAAAATCCAAACCTCAAATGAACATAAGCCCCACAACTTTTGTCGACCTTCCCTGACACATTGGCAAAGTGAACCATTTTTCACAGTATGGGTGGTCAGCCTCATACCAACCTATAAGTCAAGGAATCACTCAATTGGTAAAATGCTTGCATTCCATGCCGAGAGCAAGGGTTCGATCGCAAGGTTTACTCAGCCTTCACAAGAAATGAGCACCAGCCGGAGGTTGGAAAACCCCTACTTTAACTGAAACTGGTTGGTGTGAGGCCGGCCTCCTTACCTGTAAAAATAAATAGGTCCCGAATCGCCACATGCGACCCTTTCGGGGTTAACGTAGGCAAGAAGTTACACCATATGTGCAGCTTAGTTGTGTTTATTCTAAGGTGATGCGAAACACTCCTCAAGAGCCGAACTTTACCGTCGCTATGGAATGCACCTATTCTCAAGAAAGCCCCTATTACTGTGGAGCTGTAGGCTTAAAAAAAATAGGCTGATTTATTTGGTGAGCGCTGTTTTTGTGTGAATCACACCTCAAGAGCCCTCTGCGAGCTTGGTCGTCGCTATAGAAATCGCCAATTCTTAAGCAAGACCCAGTTGTTGTAAGGTTGGATGGACCTTTTGATGACCGGTCTTTGGTAAAGGTTTATGAATTTTTTCAACCCAGCGAAAGCAAATTTGAAAATATAAATGGTATATTTTTTGTGCTTCGCCGGGATTTGAGCCCACAACCTTCGAGTTACGAGTCCGAAGCGTTACCATTTGAACTACGGACCGGTCAATTTTACCAATAAATAAAATTCAATTTCTCGCCAGGAGCAAAAAAAAACACTTTTTTTCGCATATCAACTTTTTATTCAGTTTTAATATTTTTTATTAAATAAATTAATAAACGTACTAATCAAGTAACCCATACTGTAAATTTATTACACCTATGTGTAAAAAATAAATTCCTTGACTTATAGGTCAACGACGTTACCATGTTGAAAGCACCGGTTCCCATAGATCACCGAAGTTAAGCAACATTGGGCGCGGATAGTACTTGGATGGGTTACCGCTCAGGTACACCGCGTGTCGTTGGCATATTGCCCCGGTCCGTAGTCCAGTGGCAACCATCCGGACTCGTTAATGGAAGGTTGTGGATTCGAATCCCGGCGGAGCACAAAAAATATACCAGTGTGCTTTCGAATGTGCTCTTCGCTGAGTCGAAAAATTCATAAACCTTTACCAAAGACCGGTCGCTGAAAGGTCCATCCAACCTTACAACTGGGTCTTGCTTGAGAATTGGCGCTTTCTACAGCGACGACCAAGCTCGCAGAGGGCTCTTCAGGTGTGATACACACAAAAACAGCGCTCACCAAATAAATCATCCTAATATTATTATTATTATTTGGTATGAGGCTGACCACCCATACTGTAAAAAATGGTTTACTTTTCCAATATGTCACCCCTGTTTCAGGGAAGGTCGGCAAGAATTGCAGGGCTTATGTTCATTTGAGATTGGGTTTTTTATACTGTAGGTCCATATGCGGCATGTGTGAGCGTAAAATTATGCGTGTCTGCTTGTGGGAATGCATTTAATATGAATCTGAAATGATACATATATTTGCAACTTAGATTTAGATGTGCGTTTTGAACCTATTTGACCACATACAATTGCTTTGTGTTTACAAACAATACTAATAAAAGAAAGAAAACTTTCCGACTTCAAAGTTTTAATGTGTTATTTTCAATATTTATATTTTTATTCGTATTTATTTTCGCTCGTATCGCAGCAGACGAGGAGATAGTTTTTGTAATACACGTTGTCTTTAACCCATATGCTCTGCGTGTGTGAGGGAGAAGTACCGTGCGGTAGAGAGGTTGGATAAGCAAGCGGCACAGATCCCACGTCCGAGCCCCTTGAAGAACAAAGGGAGACTGATTCATTTTGAACAGAATTTTAAAGGTTTGCGAAATAAGGAAAAAATCCATGAAAAAAAATATTTTGACTATTTGTTTTGTTGTTATAGGTTTAAAAAATACTTTATCTACATGGGATTTTTTTCATTTTTTTTTTTTAAACATTGAATGTCGGAAAAATACGTGTACGAAAAATACAAAAAAAAAAGAAATTTTGCAATATTCAAAAGGTAAAATAATGAAAACAATATCAAATTTCAAAAAAGTAATCTGATCATGCCTTCAACAAACTCTTTTAAAATTATTCTATCATAGAAAAAATTAAGACTTTTTTTTTGTTTTTGGAGGATATGCTTTTTAGCAAAGCTCTTTCGGCAACTAGCAAAAACAAGTCCAGATTAAGCTTTAATTTATATACGTAAATAATTTATTTGACTTTTGAAAAAAATATGATATATAGTTTAAGTGTTGATTAATCTTACGTAATTTTTTGAAATTTTAATTTATGTCTTAATGATGCTCTAAAAAAATAAATGAAAACATACTTTAAAAAAAAAAATCTTGAATATGCGTGGAGCGCACCCTTAAGTTAGAATTACGGTCGCTTGACATTTTGACAATTATATTAATTTTTAAAACTGAACAAATTTCAAAACTTAATTTAAATCGGATATTTAACGAACTGTTTAGAGAGAACTTACATCTGTGTCTCATAATCTGTGTATAGGAAACCTACACACACAGATAGATACCTACACAGTTCATCACACCACCACCCAGCACATCAACGATCAGTACCTGCTGCGTTATTGACAAGAGCTAAAAGGATTTGCGATGAGGAGAGTTTGGATTCTGAACTACAACACTGTCAACAGGCTCTGTCTTCCAATGGCTACTCAATGGCAATCAAGACTCTTAATAAGAAGGCTAACATCACATGCAAAGTACCCCGACAGAAAGCATACCTTCCCTACATCCGTGGCCTCTCCGAAAAACTGGGACGATTATTATTTAAATATAATATAAAAACAATTTTTAGTCCTCCTAGCTCGATTTCACAGATGCTTCGTAGTGTGAAAGATAGCACCCCCCTGGACTCCCCGGGCGTTTATAAGGTACCTTGCGAATGTAGTGCCTTCTACATCGGTCAAACCAAAAGAAACATTAAGGTGCGCCTCAAGGAGCATATTGGGGCAATGAAAACAAACAACCCCAATAAATCGGCAATCTGCGATCATTCCGCCAAAGGCAGCCTGCACCTAATTAGATTCGACCAAACGAAGGTTCTATCGAAAGAAAAATTCTTGATTCCAAGACTTGTAAGAGAGGCCATTGAAATTTATAGACATCCTAACTTCAACAGAGACGACAGCTTCAAATTGTCCAGTATTTGGAAACCTACACTCAACTCACTACTGAAACCAGTACCTAAGTTTCAAGCCAAAGACAATGATATAATTAGTGCGGTGTGTACAGGTAACATAGTACCATCTAGTGACGTGGAAGACAAACAAGATGAAAGTGGAATGTAGAAAGAAAAAGAAAAAAAAAAGAAGAAGTAAGCATGCGCTCGCATTTATAAAAAAACAATTTTGTCATAATTCTCTATCAATTACGTCGAGAATACAATAATTTTGGTGCAATTAACTGAAAACGTATGTTGCAGTGATTTCCCTGCTATAAATTGTGATTTTCTTACCGCAAATTGTGACTTATTCCGTGAAATGACTACTTGTCAAAACATAACCTAAAAATATAGCCCAAATTGTGAATTGAACAGAAAAAAAATCCATAAAATACATTGTGAATACAATAATTTGTCCTGTAACTAACTAAATACATATGGCACAGTGATTTCTTTCTGAAAACAGGAACTTATTCTCCAAAGTGCTTCAATTTGTCATAACCCCACTTTCTTGACTGAACTATTGTATTCTGATCCAGCTAAACAATGACACCCTGTCTTAAGTGTGTAAAGCCTATCCCTTCAGCTGATACTATAATAGTGTGTCATGGTTGTGAAAGAAAAATTTGCACGAAATGTAGTGGGCTGCTTGCCACTGAAATGAGAGTTATCACCCTTCAGAACCGGACGCTGAAGTACCTGTGTCCTGACTGCGAGCTTGGAGTGCGCCAGCTGCCGAGCTTGAGGAAGCTTGTAACTGAGCTTCAGCAGGAGGTAGAGGCCCTAAAGAGCCGCCCACATCAAAACACAAGTTTGGAAGCCGTCCTGTCTGAGTTTTCATTTCATTTCATTTCATTATGTTTGGGGTACCTGAGTCTCAAAAGGCTGACTCGGAATACCGTAAGCAACATGATCAGCAGCAGGTAACATCCGCGCTGGCCACTACCCTAGCCTCCTGTGAGAGACCAATAGCAATCATAAGACTGGGTAAACCTTCTGAGGACCGTGCTGCTCTGCCTCGACCGATGAAACTTACCTTCTCTGGGCAGAAACCTGCTGTCAACGTGCTTAAGAACTGGAAAAAACTGCCTTCAGGTATCCGCGTGAAAAATGATCTTACCCCATACCAACGAGAATACTTCAAGAATCTGAAGGTGGAGTTAGAGGAGCGGCAGGCAAAGGGCGAATCTGATATCAAAATCAAATACTTCCATGGGACTCCAAAGATAGTAAAGATGAAACCAGACCCAAAAAACTAACATCTAAAATCACAGAATTAACGTACTTATACACAAACCTGGCATCCATAACGGCAAAACGAGACCTCTTCTTAGTGGAAATCAACAAGTTGAAACCTACATGTATCATTGTAACTGAGACTCATCTAAAACCAAGCATAAGCAATAGTGTGATAGACATTAAAGGATATATGCTATTTAGACATGATCGATCAACTGGCAAAGGCTGGGGTGGAGTGGCTATTTATGTAACAAGTATGTTCCATGGCATTCCTATGCAGGCCACACTTCACCCGTCTCTCAATAATAATCCTTCAGTGGAAGCTCTGTGGCTGAATATTACTTACCTAGATTTCAAGTTGCTTGTGGCAGGAGTGTACCGCCCCACTCACTATAGTCTGGAAGATTCCGACCGCATCCTATTCGACTCCATAAAGACAGCTTGTAGTGGCTCGGACACTGTTTTCATTATGGGTGATTTTAACTTGCCAAACATTTCCTGACCTTTAACTAAACTGGATGGATACAACCTTCTTTACCAAAAATTTGTGGATACTCTTATTAACACAGGCATTTCCCAGTTAGTCACAAGCACTACACGTAAAAGAGGTAAGCAGGAATCTGTACTCGATCTAGTGTTGTGCAATGATGAAAATTTATGCACTAAAATCGAACACCTTGCAAACATAGGGAAGAGCGACCATCTAGTCTTACTTGCGACTTTACAAATCCAACTACAGACTAGAAAGGAAAAATAAAAAAATACTAGAAAAAATTTCTTTGCTGCAGACTATGACAGAATATATGATGAATTAAGTAAATCCGATACTAATATTGATGACAACTCTACCAATGTTAATGTAGCTTGGCAGACCCTCAAGAATGTGATCGACCAATCTATTGAGAGACATGCCTATGACCCGTAAAAAAGCTTCACATAACATAAATAAACCGTGGATAGACTCTGACATACTTTCATTTAGAGATGAAAAAGCCAAACTATGGCATACTTACAGACTGGAAAACACAGATGAAGCTTACAATAAGTATAGGAAAGCTAACAACAAAATTGTTGGTATGGTTCGCAAAGCTAGGAAACAATACGAAAAAGGGGTAGTCAATAGAGGTCCCAAGTCTTTCCATAGCTACGTACGACAACAATTAAAATCCTCAGTTGCTGCACCGCCATCCCTACGAGATCCTGACACTCGCCTGGTAACTGATTTCGCCAGTTTGAAAGATCCTTTCTAAGGGAACCTTCTGGCCCAATCCCAAAACTAAACGTACCAAGAGTTAAAGGCTTCATTGACGACGTGAAGTTTTCCAGTGATCTCATAGAGAAGACAATAAAGAGCATCAACGATACTACTGCGATGGGCCCTGATGAAATCCCGGCTCTACTTCTTAAAAACTGTGCGCCAGTTATCGCCCCCAGACTAGCCCGTATTATGAATTTATCCTTAGCCCAAAACAAAATCCCAGACAGTTGGAAGGAGGCGACTGTAACTCCTATTTACAAAAAAGGTGACAAACTCGAACCATCCAACTATAGGCCAATCAGTCTTACAAGCTTAGTCTGCAAAACAATGGAGAAGATATTGGCTGTAGAACTAAGAGCGTTCTTTTCTAGGGAGCAGATCATCATTGACAATCAGCATGGTTTCATTCCTGGTAGATCAACAGTCACAAACCTTCTTGTATGTCTGGACAAATGGACCGAAAACTGGAACAAACATGAACCAACTGACATAATCTACCTGGATTATGAGAAGGCTTTTGATCGTGTCCCCATCAAACGGCTGATAGCAAAGTTAGAGCATTTTGGAATACGTGGCAACCTCCTACATTGGATTTCTGACTTTCTGACTGACCGTCGATTCCGGGTACGGACTGGTGATCAGTTCTCGGAATCTTACAACGTTCTGAGTGGAGTGCCCCAAGTTTCAGTGTTGGGACCGATTTTATTTGGCATATTTTTAACTGACCTCAAGGATGTTGTAAGATCTGATTTATCCCTCTTTGCCGATGACACTAAACTTATGGGGAACCCCCTCATAGTTCACAATGAGATTCAAAGTGACCTAGTAGATCGCATTGTTCAATGGACCAAGGAATGGCTGATTTCTTTAAATGCTGAGAAGTGCACGGTATTGCATGTGGGAAGTAATAATCCTAAACTACAGTACACCATTGAATCAAGAATATTGCAAAGCGTGAAATCGCAGAAAGACCTAGGAGTAACTGTAACAGAAAACCTGAAGTGGGATGAACAAGTTTTCATAATTACAAAAAAAGCTAATTCAATGTTGTACACAATACGGAAAGCTTTTTTTCACATTGATAAAGATCTTTTCTTAAGAATATACAAGTCATATGTACGACCTATGCTTGAATATGCATTCCAGATATGGAGTCCATATTTTAAAAAAGACATTGAACTCTTGGAAAGAGTACAAAGAAGAGCAACAAAAATGGTGTGGAACTTCAGAGACATGACATACGAACAGCGACTGAAAGAACTCGGTTTGACTACACTGGAACAGCGCAGACAACGCGGAGACCTGATTGAAACATTCAAAATATTAAGTGGGCATTACAATGCACCAGGACTAAGAAACATCTACTCCATGAACCCGCCTGGACGTATGAGAGGGAATTCGCTCAGGATCGCAAAAAAAACCTAGTACAAGCAACCCTAAACATCACTTCCTCCCAAATCGTGTGGTCACATCTTGGAACAAACTTCCTGAAGATATAGTTAGTGCACCTTCAGTGAATGTATTTAAAAACAGATTGGACAAACACATCAAAAATAATGTTTTTTTTTAATGTGTAAGATTTGTGCTTAAAAAAAAAAAAAAAAAAACATTCGAGTGCTGTGATATACACGCATCAGCCTTAGCTGCTAGTGTATAAATAATAAATAAATAAATAATAAATAAAAATGTGTAACAGACCAAAACATAATTACTACATTCGTTCGAAGGTAGGCAGTGATTTGTGACAAAGTGTTTTCAAATTTAGTTCATCCTCAGTCGTCGTGCAGAGAGGATGTTCTCCTGAAGACGTCGGCTACATCGCTGACGAAACGTCGAGAATGATGTAAGTTCTCTCTAAACGGTTCGTTAAATATCCGATTTAAATTAAGGTTTGAAATTTGTTCAGTTTTAAAAATTAATTCAACTATTCGGTATTCGGCATAATCGGCTACTTTTTCACTTTTCGTCCGAATACCGAATAGTAACATTTTGGCCGAATATTTGGCGTGCTGAATACCAATTTAAGAGAAAAGGAATAAGAATTCCAATGCTCTCTCCATTACCATAGTGTGATGCAATTTGAGTTGAATATTTGAAAAACAGCATGTTGTGAATAAATCTTCAATTTGTAGGCTCTAAGAACAAGTAAGCTGCCTCTGTTTCTTGGGAACCATGCCACCTGTCCCCATGTGTGAAAATAAAACTGTGTTTTTTTTTAATTTCATATAAGAATGGATTTTCACTGTGTGAACACACAAACTCTAAAAAGTTCTTTTATATAGATGCTTTAATGCCATAAGCTAATTTTGGCTCAACTTCTATTACACCTCAGAGATTGACTCACTTGAGTTGCATGTTGCTGCGTCTGCATGATGCGGCCATTTTAAATGCTGTGTTTGCAGCACTTGCCGCACAGACACACATGCCATGCAGTATGAGTAACTGCGCAGCACTCTCGCATGCAGCGCTGCTGAGGACCAACACTTCATCGTCCACATCACTAGCATCGCCTGTAACAAAAACAACAGGGTAATTTAATTTTTTTTATAAAATGATGGATTAAAGTGGGGTGCTTAAACGGTCGATCTCGAGAAAAAAAAATCAATACAGAACTATTCACACATTTTCTTCAGTAGGTACATACATAGGTTACTAAAACAATATTAAATTAATAAACTACTAAAATTTATTCGATCCACAATATGGCCAGACTAGCCTGCTCATCACTTTATTTTATCGAATAATCATGAGTCTTTTCATTAGCATATTTTTAAAGCATACCTTAAGGCGCGTTATAAAGCTAAATCTGCCGTTATTATTTCTTACACTTTATGGTCTTAGCAAAATAGTTACAGGAATGAAAAAAATCAAGCATGTTTATTAATTTTTTATCTTAATTATAAAGCTTAAACAAAATATATAACTTAAGAATTGCCACCACAAAAAAATATTTAAAAAAACGCGTTTTTTTTTTATTTTTAGCTTTTTTTTCGTGTGTGCTGTATTTCGGATTTTTTTTTTTGCTTTTTAATTACAGAACTATACATTGTTCAGCTTCCGTACTTAACATTTGTTTTATAATGTCAATAGTTTTTGAGTAAATATGGAAAAACTGAAACTACTTAATGAATTAAATTTTAATTAAATCAAAGAACACAGTTTTTTCATATTTACTCAAAAACTATTGACATTATAAAAAAAAATGTTAAGAGGCTATCTTCCTAAAACGTCGATGAGTTTTGAGCGCTATATATACGTAGTGCTATAGTATATTTATCCATGTTCGAAATCTAAATAGAAGGAATTTCTCACATTAACAGTGCAGTGAAAGTATAAATTAAAGATTTGAACACATAGTGTCGTGGCGCACAGGGCAAGAAGTGATTTTTTTTTTTTGCATTGTGTGTGGCTACATTGTGTGCTTAAAACTTTTCTCTACCATCTGGCAAACGACGGCTGTGAGATAGAAATATTTCGTGTCTCTTTCTACTTTGACGTGATATGATAAGTACAAGCTTTGCAGTTAAGCAACATTGGGCGCGGACAGTACTTGGATGGGTGACCGCTCAGGTACACCGCGTGTCGTTGGCATCTTGCACCGGTCCGTAGTCCGTAGTGGTAACACTTCGGACTCGTAAATGGAAGGTTGTGGATTCGGATCCCGGCGGAGCACAAAAATATACCATTTATATTTCGAATGTGCTCTTCGCTGAGTTGAAAAATTCATAAACCTTTACCAAAGACCGGTCACTGAAAGATCCATCCAACCTTACAACTGGGTCTTGCTTGAGAATTGGCGCTTTCTACAGCGAGAACCAAGCTCGCAGAGGGCTCTTGAGGTGTGATACACACAAAAACAGCGCTCACCAAATAAATCATCCTAATATTATTATTATTATTATTATTTGCACATAAAAATGCTTTTTTGAGCAAATTCTTTTCACTAATAATGTTACATTGCTTCAAATTACATGAATGTGTACAGATCACGTACAACGATGTCTATTTCACAAATTTCTTTTGCACAGGGTTGCTTCTCGATGACAGAAAAATAATTTTAAATAAATTGTACAGTGGACTGCACAGGACTTTATAGCACAAAATACGGTCATGTTTAGGTCATAGCCAATTTTCATAACAAAACATTTAGTTGTGTGTAAGTAATGAAGCTAATCTTTTTAAGCAATCGTCTTTTTGCAGTATTATCATTGATCCCGTTTGTATCAAAACTAACACTTTGTTTGGTGGGTACCTATACTTTTCATTGATATTTTGTAAACTTATGATTGATTATCATATGGGTACAACACTATTTTAAGACTCGTAGCCTAGTATTTTATATTAGGCGTTTTAGTACCAAGAATATTACAATTATTTTTGTATTCAAATTTGTCACTTTGTATCGTGGCTACACCTTATAATATTTTTTTGAAAAAAGTAATGATTAATGTATGTAGATATATATAAGAGCTTTTTAATTGTAGAACATTATTTTTTAGTTAACCCGTTCTCTGCCGGGAAAATTTGAAATATTGTTTTCTCGTGTATGGCAACCCCCAAAACAAAGAGTATTAAGAGGCAATGCTTATTGTTGTTATATAGCAATTGTTTGAGCGAATTGTTATGTAGGTTTATTTATGGGTATTAGACGTTTTGCTACCAAAAATATTACAATATTTTTTTGTATGAAAATTTGTCACTTTGTATGGTGGCTATACTTTATAATATTTTTTTGAGAAAAGTAATGATTCACGTATGTAGGTAATATAAAAGCTTTTCAATTGTGGAACATTATTTTTTAGTTAACCCTTTCTCTGCCGAGAAATTTTAAATTATTTTTTTCTCTTGTATGGCAACCCCCAAAACAAAGAAAATTATGAGGCAATGGTTATTGTTGTTGCATAGCAGTATTATAATGACGATTATGCAAAAAAAATAAAGAAAATCGTAGGAGCCGTTTTTGAGAAAATCTCATTTGAAATTTTCAGCTGTTCGGAAGCCATCTTGAATTTTCTAAAATTTGAAAAATGTTTTACTATGAATTATAGTGATAAAAAAGTTTTTTCTGATAAAGTTAAGAAACATAAAAGTTTTTTGCGTTCTGATGGGTTTTTGTAGCCTTTTAATTTAAATTTTTGATATCATGTAAACGGCCCTTTATGTTTTTATTTTCAAAAAAATTATTTAATTTATATATCGAATTTGATGTTACGTATAATATTGTAGAACATATTTTTTTTGTCAACGCTTTCACTTCTGAGAAAATCACAATTGTTTATTTTTTTCATATGGCAACTCATAGACGCAGATTAGTAAAAATGTTGTTAAAACTAAATTTGATAAGAATGTATCAAGCAACTACTTTACTGAAAATTTAAAAAAAATCGTTGGAGCCGTTTTTGAGAAAATCGCATTTGAAGTTTTCTCCTCTTTGGAAGCCATCTTGAATTCTCAAAATAGTGAAAAACAAATTATAGTGCAAAGAAGTTTATAAATTGGTCTTTCTTGTGAACATAAAAAAAGTTTTACAAAATTGCGTTTTTATGGGTCTTTTTAATATTTTCGATGAAAATTTTGAGATCGTGTAAACGGTACTTTAAGTATTTTTTTTTTATAATATTCTTTAAATTTTTGTAGAAATAAATATTGCGCGTAATATTGTACAACTTTTTTTTTTGTCAACCCAGCCATTTCCGAGATAATCACAATCGTTTTTTTCTTTCATATGGCAACTCATAGACGCAGGTTGAGAAGAGTGTTGCCATAACAAATTTTCTTCGCGACAATTTAAGCAACGACCACACTGAAATTTTAAAGAAAATCGTTAGAGCCGTTTTTGAGAAAAGTGCAATTTTATGTTTTTTTTGTATCGCAGCCATCTTGAATTTTCAGGGTGGTGCCATGCCAGTCGGCCCATCAAAATCTGTGGTTGTCAATTCTCTAAATCCAAAAATTGGTGTCTCTACGATCAGCAGTTCCGGCTGGGACATACATACATCCATACGGACGGACGGACGGACGGACAGGTTCGACAAATTAGGTTTTTTTGCATGTCCTGGTGCAGGACAACTCATTTCCGTTGAAACCTCGAAATTTTTTTTTCGGACGAATACAATACTTTATAACAGTCCTTCGGACTGCTATAAAGTAAAAATAGTTTCATATTTTCTTCATTATTAGAAATCTTACCAATTATTTAATGTTTTAAAATTGTGATCTAATCTAATCCAATCTGACTACAGCATGAGTTCTCAATATTTTTTGGGTGGCGTCTTGTATCCAGTCTTTGTTCCGCTAGGGGTGGCCAGTACCTCTGTAGATGTTTTTCCACTTTATTTGTTCACACTATAACTGGCTGACTAAAACTTGCAGGGCTTATGTTGATTTGAGGTTTGGTTTTTATTTGTAAGTTCACATTCAGCATTTGTAAGCGCGAACTAGCACGTGTTTGTGGGCATGCATTTGATACTAGTTTTGATTGTTAATTTAGCTTTGCAACTTCGATTATAGATTATTACAGACTGTAACTGTAACTCTGTCACCATTCCGCTAGGGGTGGCCAGAGCCTCTGCAGAGTTGCCTCATTTTCAATATCGACGGACTTTGGTCGTTTTCAATAGAGCTTATTCGATCTTTGTTACAAAGATGTATTGACATTCAAGGCTTATTCATATTTAATGCACGCCTATAATATGCAGGCACATCTAAATTCACGCGTACACATGTTGCATGTGTACCTACATACATTTTTTTTAACTTTCTCTGAAATAGCGGTGACATTGGCAAGTAAAAACATTTTTTACAGCATGGGTGGTCAGCCACATGCCAACCTACAAGTTAAGGAACACAAATATATGATCAACTCAACTTAACTAAGCTACACATATAGTGAAGCTTCTTGCCGCGTTATTTTCTAGCCAGACAAATTTGGTTGGTGAAGACAATTTTAATTCACAAAACTATTTATAAAAAAAAAATGGTTCAACTTCAAAACTATCGTTATATATTCATTCTATATTCAACAATTTCACAATTTTGAATGTAAATATTATTAAAGTAGACTATGCCTTTGTTGTTTGAGTTGTAATAAAATCAGGCTTTTCCTGTAACTTTAGTCACTAAATGTCTTCAAACATGTCAACTTCCCACTGGGGAACGGTGAGGGAATGATATTTAGGGTGTTTCCTAATTTTTTTAGACTATAAAAAAACTTGCTTATAACTAAAAATAAATTGCACAGAATCTGCACTCGACTTTCTTGCAAAAATTAACCCACTGTATGACGTATGTAAAGCTATAATCATCTACCAGCTTATGCAGTTTCAATGAAAATATAATATATCGATAATAAATCAATTTTTTCTACTCCCATTTGGTAATTTACTAATTACAAAACGGCTAACGCAATCACAATGCCATACATTTCTACACCCGTTGCATAATGTTACATTATGCAACCGGTAACCGTGTTAAAATGAACATGTGCGCATGCGCATTGTCAGAATTGGAACCATTTTTTACTTTCAAATGTCAACCTTGTATGGGGGTATGAAGACCTGTCAATCCAAGATGGCCGCAAGCGATCAGCTGATTAGGCTTCATACAATATTAGTGATATTCGGTAGGTAGGAATTACCGTGGTGATGAGACTTTCAGCCCTGTTCAGATGAAAATAAATAAGTATATTTTATGTGTAGAGTCAAATAAAAATTGTTAATAGTGCTAAAATTTATCGAATTTATTTATCGGATTGCTCCAAATAAAGCTTTCCTTTTTTCAATGGAAAATAAAAGGCTTGAAAGGAAAACAATACAAAAAATTTCACCGCAAAAAATAAACAAACTCAAAAAGTTACTTGGTTAATAGGTGAGTATGAGGTTGATCACCTATGCTGTACAAATTTGGTTCACCTGCCAATACAACTGCAGGGCATATGTTTATTTGAGTTTTGGGTTTGAATGTTTAAGCTTATATGCAGGATGTAAAAGCGCGACCTTATACATATGTGTCGGCTTGTGGGCATGAATTCAATATGAAACCTAAATATAATTTATTTTTACAACTTAGGTTATATTAGATAATCGAAGGGAATGATAAATCACACGATTTGACAAAGGTAAGGTTTAAATTACTTCAAATGGACGAGTACATTATAATGACTATTATTCACTATTTTGTTAATTCTCTCATGGTCGTAGAAAAAGTATTGTATGCCACTGCACGTAATTAGTCTTTGTAACACTCGTGCTTTCTATTGTGCCATTCGGCTGCGCCTTATGGCACAAACTAGCACTCGTGTTAAAAAGACTATCATTACTTGGCAGTGGCATAAATAACTATTATTCCACGGCGGTGTGTACCTGCATACCCGTGCGAGTATGGAAATAGCCATATAAATTCTTAAGTGAATAAAAAATATTTGGATGATTTATTTGGTGAGCGCCGTTTTGTGTGAATCACACCTCAAGAGTCCTCTGCGAGGTTGGTCTTCTCTGGAAAAAGCGCCAATTACACAAGAAAGATCCTCGACTCATAGGTTGGTATGAAGCTGATTTCTGTACTGTACTGTACTGTATCCTGCCACCGTTTCATTAGGGGTGGCCGGTACCTCCGCAGATGCGCCTCCACTTTTTGCTGTCATCACCTTTTTCATACATACTCTTCTCTTATTCTCACTCTGCAGGATCCATTCTTTCGCAATCTCACCTATTTGGTCTAACCATTCTTTCCTCAGCCTTCCCCTTCCACGCTTTCCTCTGACATTTCCTTTGTACACTTTCTTCATTAGTTGTTCATCATCCATTCTTTCAAGATGTCTGAACCATCTCAACGTACTTTTTTGTACTTTCATTCTCATATTCTCTTTTATACCACACTCGTTCATCACTCAAGCATTACGTACTCTATCACTCAGTGTCTTTCCAGCCATTGCTCTCAGGTAAGCCATTTCAACCGTACTTACATACTTTACTCAGCTCACATTCATTAAGCCTCACTTCCACCAACCAATATGCCATTGTGGACCGCCGATCTCATATTCTTCGTAAGTTTCCTATTCCTTGTAATGCTTCCAATCGTTTCCATTACACTTCTTCCTCTACTAGCGCGCTTTTCCAATTATTTCGTCAATTTCGCATTCGACTCAAACTTGCTTCCCAGATAATCAAATTCTTTCACGACCTCCACTCTTTCTTCATTCAGTCTTATCTCAATTTTCTCGCATTTCTCAGTCCTCCTAAAGTGTAAAAAATAATTCACTTTGTTAATGTCACCCCTGTTTCAAGGAAGGTCGGCAAGAGTTGCAGGTTTTATGTTCATTTGAGATTTGGTTTTAATTTGTAAGTACAAATTCAGCATTCGTAAGCGCAAACTTACACGTACCTGTTTGTGGGCATGCATTTCATATTAGTTTTGAATGTTTATATTTCATTGCAACTTATATTCTAGATTATTATAGATGGTCATTGAACCCTTCTGTATGCAAACTAGGACTTTGTATGGTGGGTAAACTTTTTAGTTATATTTTGAAAAAGTAACGACTGATTATTATTGGTATTTATAAAATTTTAAGAATGGCAGCCTTTTATCTATTTTTAACCCTTTGACTACCAAGAAAATTGCTAATACATTTTGTATGGAAAATTTTCACTTTGTATGGCGGCTATACTTTTGATTCACTTTTTGGAAAAAATAATGATGGCAATATATAGGTTATTATTATTGTTTTACATTTGTTCTACATTATTTTTTTATTAACCCTCTAACTGCCGAGAATTTTTCCATTACTTTTTTCTTTTATATGGCAACTCCCTAAACCGAGATTATGATGAAGAAATTATTATAATTATTAGATAGCACTATTATATAAATGGATTCACAAAAAAATTAAGAAAAATCGTCGGAGCAGTTTTTGAGAAAATCGCATTTTAAATTTTCAGCTCTTCGGAAGCCATCTTGAATTTTCAAAAAATTAAAAAAAAAATGATTACGAATTAAAGTAATAAGCTTGTTCTTTCTAAAAAATTTAAAACAAATTTAAATATCTTGCATTTTAATAGGTTTTTGTAATATTTTCGATTTAAAATTTCAGGTTGTGTAAACGGTGCTTTATATTTATTTTTTCAAAAAACTTTTTTTGTAAATTTGTAGAAATTTATGTTGTCCATAATATTGTAAAAAAATATATTTTTGTTGACCCCTTAACTTTCGAGAAAATCACAATCGTTTGTTTTTTTCATATGGCAGCCCATAGACACAGATTAGTAAGAGTGTTGTTATAACTAATTTATTAAGTTAAAAATTAATTAGTGGCAACTCTGAAAATTTAAAAAAAATTCTTGGAGCCGTTTTTGAGAAAAGTGCAATTTTATGTTTTTTTTGTATGGCAGCCATCTTGAATTTTCAAGTTGGTGTAATGCCATGTTATTCATACTTAATACATGTCCAAAAAAGTTGATGTAGCCAAAATTTGGTATCTCTAGGTCTTATACTTTGGAAAGTGACACACACACATACATACATACATACATACATACATACATACATACATACATACAGACGGACGTTTTTGAAAGATAGTGTTTTTTGGCATGTCCCGCACCAGGACAACTCATTTCCGTGAAAACCTCGAAATTTTTTTTTCACACCAAATCATAACTTTCTTTTATAGCCTTCGGCTATAGCAAGAAAGTAAAAATTGTGATTAGAACACTTTGCATCCAAACTTTAAAATAAAAAATTAAAAACACCAAATAATTAAGAAAAAATATATAATTTCTGGTAGGGAAAGCATATTGTTCATTTTGGAGAGAAATACCCAAGGACCTAATATTATTTAGTTCCCCCCTCAGTTAGTCTTCATTGGTGGTAAATGTTAAAATGTAACCTATTTTATAAAGAAAAGCATGCATTTTTAACAGATATACATCTACCATGTGATGAAAAACATAATTCTAAAAATGAAGTCCCACTTACCGACAATGCCCAACTGTTGAATTGTCATGAACAGTCATTCAGCTGAATGTAATATAAAACATGGAAGTGACTTTCTGCTAAAAAAGGGACTTTAGGGACCAATTTCAGAAAAAAGGGACTTTAAGGTACCACAAAATAATAAAGGGACTTTAAGGGATTAAGGGACCACCCTAAAAGGCCTGCACTACGTATATATAGCGCTCAAAACTCATCGACGTTTTAGGAAGATAGCCTCTTAACATTTTTTTTTATAATGTCAATAGTTTTTGAGTAAATATGAAAAAACTGTGTTCTTTGATTTAATTAAAATTTAATTCATTAACCTTTTCGATTCTGAATTTATTTGCTACATACGCACCGCCAGAACGGAATTCTTTTTTGAGGTTATTTTTTTTACACATAAATTGATTTCCTACCTTAATTACTTGATGAAACTTCAAAATTTATGAAAAAGTATATTCATTAGTTATCCAGGAACACAAATCACAAACTTTCAACACATGTTTTTACTTGTTGTTTTATGTAAAAACAAGTAAATCACATAATATTACTTAAAAGTATATATTATACGCACATTCTATAACTAGATTTTATATCCATTAGGTCTTAAACAATTTTTGGACTCACTTAAATACTCGTCACTAAAGAGAAAAATAAATTAGTTATTTTACAAAAAACAAAAAACGTAAACAGTTATCTTGCCTGGATTTTGTTTATAAACATTGGTACACACGCGCGGGACGAGAGATTGAGCTGTTCTGACGAAATATTTGAGGAAGAATATTTTCAAAATATGTATAATATGAGATTTTATTAGTGTACCTATAATGTAAGCAACAAAAAAGTTTGAAAATTTTGAACACCGATGTCAGGGGAAGCTTTAAACTTCGATGACATGGATAGATGCCAGCCGCACTGTATGCAAGTTACGTCATGACATCTATGCATGCCAGCCGCAGCCAAAGGGTTAAGTAGTTTCAGTTTTTCCATATTTACTCAAAAACTATTGACATTATAAAACAAATGTTAAGTACGGAAGCTGAACAATGTATAGTTCTGTAATTAAAAAGCAAAAAAAAAAATCCGAAATACAGCACACACGAAAAAAAAGCTAAAAATAAAAAAAAAAACGCGTTTTTTTAAATATTTTTTTGTGGTTGCAATTCTTAAGTTATATATTTTGTTTAAGCATAGACGTCATCCAACTTTGAACTTATCCCTGACATCTGTGTTACAGAATTTAAAAGTCTGCAAGTGAAATGTGATAAACCTTTGTGATTGTTGTTCTTAAATAACTAATACATGCGACTGTGCACATAGTTTGTTCACAAGTGTCGTCAATCAATAAAGGTAGGAAACAATAAATGTTTTAAAAATGTGCTTGAAAAAGTATTTTGTACTGGGGGTATTCATACAGCCAAAATATTCAGAAATGGATTCCAACATTTAAAACTGATTTAAAATATTTGATATGGGTGAGTCCTCACCCATCTCTTTAAACGCCTGCTCCCACAGTTTCAGAGCTTCCAGCAGAGTCTGGCAGCGTGTGTCAGCATGGCTTAGCTGCAGGGCCTCTGGCACAGGAGGAGCAGGAGAGGAGGCGGCGCTGGGGGAGGAGGGTGCCCCCTTGTCCACGCCCCCTGCCCCCTCGGCCTCCGTCTCCCACTGGCTGACACTCTGCATGTGCAGCACACAGCCCAGTAACAGCTTGTCTTCTACGCTGTCCGATAGCTTGTGCTCCTGGAATGATATGATGATAAATTGTAATACATTTCGGAGCAAGTATTGAACATGAAGTTTCAATCCATCTATTACTAAGTTATATTGACATTGAAGGCTTATATTTAATGCACGCCCACAATAGTTAAAATACCATGATGCTATTGAGTCTCGCACAACTTCCGCTTTCCGGCGACTCGGCATATTATACAGAGCCCGTAGGTTTTTTACTTCTGCCCAGTTATTATAAATAATAATAATCTATAATCTAAGTTGCAAGGATATATTCATTTAAAGCTCTCAGATGTATGCCCACAAACCAACAAGTGTAGTTCGCGCTTACAAATGCTGAATGTGTACTTACAAATAAAATCCAAACCTCAAATGAACATAAGCCCCACAACTTTTGCCGACCTTCCCTGAAACAGGGGTGACATTGGCAAAGTGAACCATTTTTTACAGTATGGGTGGTCAGCCTCATACCAACCTATAAGTCAAGGAATATGAATAATAAATTACATTTAAATATAAAAAAGAACAAAACCTTACAAAGAAATCTATACAAAAAAAGTCAAAAATTTCCTATGCAAAAAATGTAGCAAATGAATACACCAACATTAGAAATCAACATTGCAGATTAGCCGCCACTTCTTCCTGTCCTTGCATACTTCTTTCATTTCATCCAGAGTCATAACCTTTTTCATACAAGTCCTCCTTTTATTATGACTCTGGATATCCCAGTCATTCGCTATTTCAGAGATTTGATCCTTCCATACTTTTCTCGGTCTTCCTCTACCACGACATCCATCTATTCTAGCAACATATACTTTCTTCGTCAATCTTTCATCACTCATTCTCTCCAAATGCCCGAACCATCTTAACATACTTCTTTTAATCTTCACTTTCACACTTTCCCTTACACCACATTCTTCTCTTACAAAATCATTCCTCACCCTGTCACTTCGTTTTTTCCCAATCATGCTTCTTAGATAGTCCATTTCTACTGTATGGACTTTACTAATTTCCCTTTCACTCACCGTCCAGGCTTCACTTCCATACATCAAGGTTGGCACTAGTATACCACCGTGCACCGCCAATCTAACATTTTTTGAGAGATTTTGGTTCCTGGCGATGCAAGCGGTCGCACCCAGTACACACCTGCCTTTCATTATTCTTCTTTCAAATTCACCGGCCATTCTTCCATCTTTTTCAAACTTACTTCCCAAATATACAAACTCATTTACGACATCAACATTCATTCCATTAATTTTAAATTCATAATTCATATTTTCATCATCTCTTTCAAAAATCAAAACTTTCGTCTTTCTTGCATTCAACTTCAAATTATTACCTTTCAAAGCTTCGTTCAATCTAGAGAGCATCATTTGCAATTCCACTGCTGAATCAGATACAAGGACTGCATCATCCGCATACAGTAGAACGCTTACTTTGCTCTCTCCTATCATCAATCCACAATCATCAAGTCTAGCATCTCGAACACACTTGTCCATGACTATGTTAAATAGCCATGGGCTCATCACACATCCTTGCCTTACACCCTTAAAAACTTCAAACCATTCACTATACTCACCATCAATACGAATGCAAGCCATACTATTCTCATAGTTCGCATGCACCGCATTGAGTAGAGCTCCATTCACTCCGTATGCTTTCAAAACATCCCACAACATACCTCTGTCCACTGAGTCAAAAGCCTTTTCCAGATCCACAAAGGCCGTGAATAGTTTCCCCCTCACCGACAATTGTTTTTCAACAATTTGTCGTAGAGTGAAAATCTGATCAACACAGCCTCTACCGGCCATAAAGCCGGACTGTATATCGGAAACCCTTTTGCTAGTAGTCAGAATCACATTTTTTATAATCACCTTACAGAAGACTTTTCCTGGTATACTGAGTAGACTGATTGGTCTGAAGTTCTGACAGTCTTTTTTGTCCCCTTTACCTTTGTAAATGGGAACAATGACTGCCTTCCTCCAATCCATCGGTACCACTCCTTAACTCTGTATAAATCCCAAATCCGCCCCATTATCGAGTATGGCAGCCATCTCTGGTCTGGTATATCCAAGAAGTTGAACGACCAACCTGACTCTGTGCAAAGGTGGGCAGTGAGGTTGATCAATGATCCTTCTCTGACATCCGAACTGCAGCCGCTCCAGCACAGAAGAAAGGTTGGAATGCTCAGTCTTTTTTATCGATATTACCACGGAGCTTGTTCTAATGAGCTCCATTCATTAATCCCTCCCCTCACATTTCAGAAAGGGAAACTCGTAGTACGACTCTCATTCATCCCTTTGCAGTCAACATCAAAACTATGAGAACTTGGCGTTTTCATGACTCATTCCTTTGCCAAACTGTCCGTTTATGGAATGATCTACCAGTATCTGTGTACCCTTCCCAATTTAATCCGGTTTTATTCAAAACCAACTTCAATCGCCACTTCCTTGCAACGCCTCAGGACAGAAGCAACAACACAAGCAACACCTCTGCGGCACCCTTCCAGGGTGACATAGACCCCCAAGACTTCCAAGAATTGGGGAGCCTCCCGCACAGGACTCCTTAAAAAAAAAAGCAAGACACATGTAATTTCACACTTACAAATGATGCATATGTACTTACAAATTAAAATCCAAATCTCAAATGTACATAAACCTTTCAACTTTTGCTGACCTTCCCTAAAACAGGGGTGACATTGGCAGAGAAAACTATTTTTTACAGTAAGAGTTGTCAGCCTTATACCAACCTATAAGCCTAGGAATTCCTGCCGATAACCATCATTTGACCGGTCCGCAGTCTAGTGGTTAACACTTATGACTCGTAAATGGAAGGTTGTGGGTTGGGATCCCAGCGGAGCACAAAAATATACCATTTATATTTTGAAATATGCTCTTAGCTGGATGAAAAATTCATGTATCTTTAACAAAGACCGGTCACTAAACGTCCATCCAGCCATACAGCAACTGGGTCTTGCTTGAGAATTGGCTCTTTCTATAGCGACGACCAAGCTCGCAGAGGGCTCTCGACATGTGGTTCACACAAAAATGGCGCTTACTAAATGAGTCATCCTTATATTATTATAAGCTCGACAGCCTTGGGTGGGCCTTGGCTGAATCCAGGATTCTCCTCCACTCTCGCCTGTACATAACCTTTGCCTTCCAAGTATGTAGTCTGCCTTGGCTGCATCTGCGTTGGCACCGTCCTTGTGGTGCTGAGTGTTATGCGCTTAATGGGGTTTGCGTCGTCCATTCTGATTACGTAACCAGAGCACTACAGGCACCCTACTTCCATGGAACTGATCACCAAAAAATAATATCCCTTTTAAAACATAAAAAGATTTCAGATTCACATCTAATGCACACCCACAAGCACAAACGTGTAAGTTTCAGGAATTCATTAGATATTTCAGGAATTTTGCACATACATACTTTTTTTGGTCTTCCTTTAACAGCCTCACAATCTAAATCCATCCATTCTTACAGCGTAAAATGCAAAAACGCAACTAAACTACACATATAGTTTAACTTCTTGCCTGCGTTATCCCCGAAGGGGTCGCATGTGGCGATTTGGGACCTATTTATTTTTACGGGTAAGGGGGTCGGCCTCACACCAACCAATTTCAGTTTAAGTCGGGGTTTCCTAGCTCCCAGGGGGGCTGGTCCTCATTTCTTGTGGAGGCTGAGTAAACCTTGAGATCAAACCCTTGCTCTCGGCATGGAATGCAAGCATTCTACCAATTGAGCTATCGACCTTTTTACGAGCTTGGTCGTCGTCAATACAAAGCGCCAACTCTCAAGCAAGACCCAGTTGCTGTAAGGCTGGGTGAACCTTTGGTGACCGGTCATTGGTAAAGGTTTATGAATTTTTCAACCCAGCGAAGAGCAAATTTGAAAATAGAAATAGTATATTTTTTATGCTCCGCCGGGATTCGAACCCACAGCCTTCCATTCAGAGTCCGAAGTGATACCACTGAACTACGCACCGGTCATATATATCTTTCTCATATGTATATTTTCTTTATAATTTTTAAATTAATTATCAGACCCACCATAGACTTTTAGATTTTGGTTCTTACTTGATATATGGTGTTGAGAATGGCAGCCAACTTGCCGACAGATTCACCGCTAAGGCGCACCTCCTTATAGCTCATCACCGCCAGAACCTTACTGCTCATTCTCACCAACTGGGGCAGTTTTATACATCCTGGAATATCGAGAAACCCTAAATTAGAAAACATTTAAAGACTGCAAAGTTGGGTTGGGATGGGCGTGTTCACACAATGCCAGATGTATGGATTTCAAAGACAAAGAATGGGTTACAGATTCCCATCCAAAAGAATGATGACCGGTCAGCAAGAAAGAAAAAAAAAGGAATGGCCCAGACTGGAAGGCAAGAGCATTTTTACCACCTTCCAATCACTAGTCCAAAGTGCTAGCCACTAGACTACAGACAGATCATATAAATGGGAAGAGATGCAGCTCAGCTTCTACAAGTTGCAATCTGCAGAACAGCATCGGAGGCCAAGGCTTGAGTTGGGCTATAGGGCCCTTGAAGAAAGACAAAACAGTAAAGATCATGCGGTTGTTTAACAATATGACATTAGCTCTATAAGGGAGTCAGACACTCCCCATGTTATAAGTGTTAAGTTGTGTAAGTGTTATGCTGACCTAGAGTTAGTTGCTCCACATGCAGTTGCTGTGGTGTGGGTGGGCTGGAGTGCAGCAGCAGCAGCTCTATAAGGGAGTCACACACTCCCTGCAGGATGTGCTTGGAGGGCCACGCCTGCACAAAGTACTGCAACTCTTGCCACAACGATTCACTACAAACATAAGCACACATCATTCTATATCCAGAGTATGGAATCTGAAGAATTGCAACATCACCAACTTGATGGAGAAAAAGTTACCTAATATTTTGTTTACAAATTAAAATTAATTTACATTTTTCATGATGTTAAACAATGAAATGAAAAAATAACAGCATATCTACAACTCTATAATGTTTGACAGAACTGGCCAACAGTTGAGTCTCATAAAATGCGTAATTGGCCTAAGTCAGTTTCCAGTCCACTATATTATAGTATAATATAGTGGACTGAAAAAACTATATATTATATCAATGCTCCAACACTTTTAAGACCCCAAACTTTTCTGTTTCCATACATTTTGTTTTTTTCCATACAAATGTTGTTTTTTACTTGCGTATTAGATTATAAATAAAATATTACAAACCTTAAATTGTGTACCGGGAAGTGTTTAATCAGTACACTGATGTTGTTTTCAGGTTGTGAGATGATTTCTTTATACGTAGTCCACACAGTACATGCCAGCAAGCTCAGACCTCTTTGAGGTTCTGTCTGAGCGTGTGCCGCTGCCTTGATCTGAAGACTTAACTGCTGAGATGCTGAAGGTGAATCTGGAGTAGACACGGAAGTCTCTAGCAATATGCTCAACTGACAATGATGCAAAGCATCATTAAACATACACGATTCCAACAGACAAACACCTGCGTTGTAAAACGAGCGTCGCACACGCGTTATCGAACAAACACTTCGATCACGCTTCACAGCGTCAGCGCACGCTTCAAGATGCATCTTGAATAACGATCGCGAATCTTCTAAACGTCCGGATGAGAATAGTTCTACAGCTGTGTCGTGTAGCTCAGATTCTAACATAGGCCAAAATCTCCGCCACGCTTGACACTTGTTCTCCCATAATAAATTAATTAATCGTAAGCGCTCTTTTAGTAATGTGACAAGTTGTGGCTGCAAACGACAAGAACTTAGCACTCTCAATGCAGTGTGAACACCAGCACTTGCTAAACATCCTTGGCAAGTTCCTCGTACGTTTAAACTCGACACATTTTTCCCAGCAGTCAATAATAATTCTGCTGCACGAATACTGCTAACAGAAATATACTCCAAGATCCTTAAAGTGCAGTCCCAAGCAGGCACTCCAACTAGCCCAGCAGTCTTTTCAATCTCAGTATACTGCGACTCTTTAAGTTTCATCTTGTCTTTATTACTTTCATTGCGTAAAGAAGGAACCGCCGATTGTAAAGCATTCAAATACTCAATAACCTTAGGATATTCATGTGAGATTTGTAATGAGAGTTTCAAAGCCAAAATGAATACAGGATAATCTTCTGGATTTGTTGACGTCACTTTCCAAATGACAGGCAAACAAGAAAGACTACCCATGACTTCGTCTCTGGTAGCGGACGACAGAGATCTGGGGCACATTGACAACAGTTGGGACAGTAAAATCTTCAGATGTTTGGACAGATCGGGCACAAGCAAAGACAGGCGTGCTAGTAGAGGCGGCAAACAAAGACCCCAAAGTTTTGGCAGAGGAACAGCGCGGGCAGAACCTCCAAAGGCCGTTATAAGCTCCGATAAATTGTTGTCCAAAGGCCCTTTAGGCACGGCTCCTACGGCCAGTTGATTGGCCAAGTTGGCCAGCATGATACGGCACAGTTTTTCGTGTTCTGGGATGATCTGTAGCCGTTCACAATTCAGTACCATGGTGAAGAGAGGTCGGGTGAGCACTTCAGGAACTTTCTGTAAATATACAATGAAAAATAAAAAGAAAGCCGCAGGCATTTAGCTCCAATCTAAGATTCATATTTAATTTATTGAACATGTGTAAGTTCATCCTTAAACATGCTGTATGTGTTAGGTTTAAGCTGGAAAAAAATGCTGTGCATGTACTTGCAAAATATTACCCAAACATCAAATGGACACAAACCCTACAATTCTTGCTGTATTTCCCTGAAACAGGGGTGGCATTGGAAAAAGTTACTGGCCTCCGTCGGTCTCACCTGCCCTAAAAAATCACACCTAGTATTTTTCGCGTAACTCTCAGAATCTTTCAGAATCTCAGAATCAGAAAATTTAATCTTAATAATTGTGATAAAATTTTATGTTTTTAAAAAATATTATTTGTTCCTTTAAATTCAGATCATGAAGCGAGCCAATATGAAAGGATGTCTCTCTGAAATTAACGGGATGGCAGTACAGCAACATGAAATTGTGTATTTTTTGGCACAATGTGTGTGAACGAAGGCATCAAAAGGTTGTGATTGATGCGAGAGTTAGATGAAATTTCTGTTTACAAATTATCATTCACATTTCAAGCTTAATTACATTTTTCAGATACTAGACAAACCCTGATGGGAGAACTTGAATTATTCTCAACGTTTCTTGAATTTTCAATAAACTATATAGTCACCATTTGCAGGAGAAAGTGGTGCAGATTACATGCCACAGTGAGAAGCTTCAGGAGGCTTTTCTCCTTGTCCTGCTCCTGCGCCCCTGGGTCATGGGAAGCCTCCCCGCACAGCCGGGACACAAACCCACACAGCGCACGGCCGTCAACTCCATCATAGCACTTGTCTCCCTGGAGATACCTGAACAAATAACATTGAACATGGATTACGCGGCTCTTTTCACATTATTTTAACAGTTTGCCATAACTCCGCCCAACCATCTTACTCTGGGTCTTCCCACTGTCCTCTGCCCCTCTATATCTGTCACTATATCCATCGATATATAGAACTGGATGGGCTAAGAAATCGATCCTTTGAGAATTAGAAATAGGCTACCCCACTCATACAAAAATCCAAATTCAATCTATCGGTAACCTTCCAACTGTCAACAGGTGTGTTACCTAATTGGAAAAAATCCATATAAATGCCAAACTGGGTATTTTCTAAACGTGCCAACAAAAGAGAGTAAATGTGTTATATAACATGGAATAGTATTTCACTTTAATCACTATTCTATATGATTACGTTGATAAAATGTATTTTTCGTTGGTCGAAATATTTTGTTCGCGCAAGTGACAGCCATTTCTAGAACTAGTGATGTTCAAATATATAGATACTTGCTTCTTCAAGTACGTATGTAACTTCTATGCTCGCGGTAATAGATACTTGTGAAAATCATCCCGTACACAATGAGGTGGGCACATTTTTGAATTCGGAATTTATCAGATATTTTCATGCTTTCAACAAAACTAGTAACAAATACCGTTACCATAGTGATTTCATGGGTTTCCATGGTGATATGTACATACATTGAAGATGGAGTAGAGACACGTTGCTTACATAGAAAATAACAAAAGCATTTCATATGTCGCGAGTGAGATAGCACTATTAACAATGACTTATGTTGTCAAAGACGTTGCATCATGTCGGTTGGTACTAAATAACATTCATAGCCTCTCCATTGAATATAACTCCATGACTATAGCCATATTTTATTTTAAGACTTTTATTGACAGTACTTAAAAAAATGGTTCACTTTGCCAATGTCACCCCTGTTTCAGGGAAGGTCGGCAAAAGTTGTGGGGCTTATGTTCATTTGAGGTTTGGATTTTATTTGTAAGTACACATTCAGCATTTGTAAGCGCGAACTACACTTGTTGGTTTGTGGGCATAGGGTAGGGTGGGGCAAAGATCCGCAATGGGAAATGATCCGCACCCCCAATTTAAAATGACGGCCAAATATTGTCGTGGTTTTAGACACATTTTTATGTTGGCAACATTGATAGCAGACGACTCACAAAAGTTACTTGGCGCGCGACCGGCACAACAATAATAATGAGGTGAGAATGCTTTTTACTTGTTTTGATGTAATAATCCCTGGGTCATCCTCAATTGAAAATGTATATTCTGTACCCTTTGCTGACTTCTATACTGGTTCAATTCCATAATTCAGGTTTTGAAAGGGGATCTAAGGACAATATTTTGGCCAAATGCGAATCTCTTGTTTTTAGGCTAGTTTTGTGTTGACAATAACAAAATGGGGCAAAGGTCCGCACTTTGCTTGGGGCAAATGTCCGCGCGCGGATGTTTGCCCCAAGCATAGTGTATTTATATTCACTGTTCTAATTTTTGAAAAACTGTTTCCAGGAGTTATTACTGGCGTTTCAAAAACCCATGCCACTGTATCGTCAATGGTGAAAGCTGGAAAATTATTGAAATGGCCCGACCGGCCTGACATTCTCGATTATGAATGGGGATCAGTCGTTTCTAGTACAAAGGAGCCAAAAAAAACCAGCACAACCCGAAATGTTTATTCAGTCAGTGAACTGGAATGGTTTTACTCATAACTGTCAGTAAATAAACGGATTAAAGTTAATTTTTCCATTTATTTCTATTGCCCCGCATCTGCGGACGTTTACCCCAAACAGTGGGGCAAAGGTCCGCAAAGGCAAGGTTGTCTACCTTTCCTTTTTTTTTCTAAATGGTGCTTATTTCGCTATTAATAAAATGGTACATTGTAGCACATAAATTAAGCTTTCCAGTGAAGCCAAAACATGTGGGACCTTTTACTTATTGGGTGAGAAAAAAAATTAAACCCTAAAATTGCGGATCTTTGCCCCACCCTACCCTACATCTGAGAGCTTTAAATGAAGATATCCCTGCAACTTAGATTATAGATTATAGAGATTACTAGATCAACATTTGGAATGTTTTTGGATTTTTTTAAAGAAACTTGTGCGGGTGAATTCCTAGATTTCAGTGAATTTGGAGGTCTATAACACTTGTTGAGTGCCATTATTTGATTTTTTTTGGAGTGTGGGTGTAAATTAGGTGGCAGGTGTAGCATGGGTATTAGCTGCGTAGTGTTGTGTTGCCTTTGTTTTGGGACACTGAAAGAAAAAGTGATTTATGTTAGTTTAAAAAGACCCTGATTCAATTGGAATGGCAACACAGATACAGGTAACTTGTTCCATAAACGAGCAATTTGGCAAAGGAATAAGCCTTGACAACACAAAGTTCACATGGTTTTATGTCAACTGTTATGTAGATAGCTCAGTTGGTAAAATGCTTGCATTTCATGCCAAGGGCTACGGTCCGATCTCCACTAAGGGTTTCAAAAATGATTTCCCGTTTCTATGTTTATTTCACACCCATAATAAAGAACCAGCCCCCTCAAGAGCTGGGAAAACACCTATTCAACTAAAGTGTCCGCTTACCTGTAAAAATAAATAGGATCCACTCGCCGCCTGTTACACTTTCGGGGACAATGCGGCAAGGGGTTTACACTGCATGTGTGGCTTAGTTACAACCGCAAAGAGGTGACTGTGAGTTGCCCTTGCTGTGAGAGTACAAGGGAGTAGAAACAAGTTATAATTACCTGTATATCTGTATGAGACAGTCTAGCGCTAAGACAGGAAGCTTCTGCGGAGGCGCGAGAGCAATCTGCTGCAGATATTCCTGTTGGCGGCGATCCAGCCATTGCTGGCGACCCGCAAATAACTTCTCCACCATTGTCAACAAACAGTCATACTACAACTAATAACTACACAAGATGGCGGAGCATAACCAACTTATTTACGCTGATATACAATCTAGACTAGAGAGTATTAATTTTACTGGTTATTTAACTTGTAAAAGCACTAATATTCAAGAAAATAAATATAAATAACTCATTGACAGTACGCCTGTGACGACAGCCTGACAGGTGCCAGCCTGACAGCTGGGGATGAGAACTCACAAACCGGGTTTCCCAAGATGTATGGAATATATTTTTAATGAAAAAAAAATATTTTTAACTGAAATAAAAGTAATATACAATGAAACGGACATTAATTCAAAGAAAATTGAGAACGAAATTAAATTAATAACAAAAAAACATGAGCGCCGAAAATATAGATGATAACTACATTTCCTTGACTTATTGGTTGGTATGAGGCTGACCAGCCATACTGTAAAAAATGGTTCACTTTGCCAATGTCACCCCTGTTTCAGGGAAGGTCGGCAAACGTTGTGGGGCTTATGTTCATTTGAGGTTTGGGTTTTATTTGTAAGTACACATTCAGCATTTGTAAGCGCGAACTACACTTGTTGGTTTGTGGGCATACATCTGAGAGCTTTAAATGAATATATCCTTGCAACTTAGATTATAGATTAAAGATTATTATTACTACATACTACTACAAATACTTTAGTTTTTCCTTTGGGACAACTTCGAGATTTTTTATTTCGTAGCTTGGGAATTTTCACTTAATTTTTTTTTTTTTAATTGATTAATTATGTCTTTATTTAACATAATTTGAAATAAAAAAGAAACTTCTATCCGTCCGTCTTTATAAAAAAGATACATCGAAAAATAATCGGATATTTGTTTTAAAGTTCCAACTTCAAGATTTTTTATTTCGTAGCTTGGGAATTTCCACTTAAATTTTATTGGCTTAATTGATTAATTATGTCTTTAATTAACATAATTTGAAATGAAAAAGAAACTTGTATGCGTCCGTATTTGAAAAAAATTACATAAAAAAATAATCGAAATTTTCTTATAAAGTACCAAATTTAAGATTTTTTATTTCGTAGCTTGGGAATTTCCACTCAAATTTTATTGGCTTAATTGATTAATTATGTCTTTAATTAACATAATTTGAAATAAAAAAGAAACTTGTATGCGTCCGTAATTGAAAAAAAGTACATCAAAAAATAATCGGAATTTTCTTATAAAGTTCCAACTTCAAGATTTTTTATTTCGTAGCTTGGGAATTTCCACTTAAATTTTATTGGCTTAATTGATTAATTATGTCTTTAATTAACATAATTTAAAATCAAAAAGAAACTTCTATCCGTCCGTCTTTATAAAAAAGACACATCGAAAAATAATCGGATATTTGTTTTCAAGTTCCAACTTCAAGATTTTTTATTTCGTAGCTTGGGAATTTCCACTTAAATTTTATTGGCTTAATTGATTAATAATGTCTTTAATTAACATAATTTGAAATAAAAAAGAAACTTGTATGCGTCCGTAATTGAAAAAAATTACATCAAAAAATAATCGTAATTTTCTTATAAAGTACCAAATTCAAGATTTTTTATTTCGTAGCTTGGGAATTTCCACTTAAATTTTATTGGCTTAATTGATTATTTATGTCTTTAATAACATAATTTGAAATCAAAAAGAAACTTCTATCCGTCCGTCTTTATAAAAAAGACACATCGAAAAATAATCGGATATTTGTTTTCAAGTTCCAACTTCAAGATTTTTTATTTCGTAGCTTGGGAATTTCCACTTAAATTTTATTGGCTTAATTAATTAATAATGTCTTTGATTAACATAATTTGAAATGAAAAAGAAACTTGTATGCGTCCGTATTTGAAAAAAATTACATCAAAAAATAATCGGATATTTGTTTTAAAGTTCCAACTTCAAGATTTTTTATTTCGTAGCTTGGGAATTTCCACTTAAATTTTATTGACTTAATTGATTAATTATGTCTTTAATTAACATAATTTGAAATGAAAAAGAAACTTGTATGCGTCCGTATTTGAAAAAAATTACATCAAAAAATAATCGAAATTTTCTTATAAAGTACCAAATTTAAGATTTTTTATTTCGTAGCTTGGGAATTTCCACTTAAATTTTATTGGCTTAATTGATTAATTATGTCTTTAATTAACATAATTTGAAATGAAAAAGAAACTTGTATGCGTCCGTATTTGAAAAAAATTACATCAAAAAATAATCGAAATTTTCTTATAAAGTACCAAATTTAAGATTTTTTATTTCGTAGCTTGGGAATTTCCACTTAAATTTTATTGGCTTAATTGATTAATTATGTCTTTAATTAACATAATTTGAAATAAAAAAGAAACTTGTATGCGTCCGTAATTGAAAAAAAGTACATCAAAAAATTATCGGAATTTTCTTATAAAGTTCCAACTTCAAGATTTTTTATTTCGTAGCTTGGGAATTTCCACTTAAATTTTATTGGCTCAATTAATAATGTATGACTTTAATTAACATAATTTGAAATCAAAAAGAAACTTGTATGCGTCCGTCTTTATAAAAAAGACACATCGAAAAATAATTGGATATTTGTTTTAAAGTTCCAACTTCAAGATTTTTTATTTCGTAGCTTGGGAATTTTCACTAAAATTTTATTGGCTTAATTGATTTATTATGTCTTTAATTAACATAATTTGAAATAAAAAAGAAACTTGTATGCGTCCGTATTTGAAAAAAATTACATCAAAAAATAATCGAAATTTTCTTATAAAGTACCAAATTTAAGATTTTTTATTTCGTAGCTTGGGAATTTCCACTTAAATTTTATTGGCTTAATTGATTAATTATGTCTTTAATTAACATAATTTGAAATAAAAAAGAAACTTGTATGCGTCCGTATTTGAAAAAAATTACATCAAAAAATAATCGAAATTTTCTTATAAAGTACCAAATTTAAGATTTTTTATTTCGTAGCTTGGGAATTTCCACTTAAATTTTATTGGCTTAATTGATTAATTATGTCTTTAATTAACATAATTTGAAATAAAAAAGAAACTTGTATGCGTCCGTATTTGAAAAAAATTACATCAAAAAATAATCGAAATTTTCTTATAAAGTACCAAATTTAAGATTTTTTATTTCGTAGCTTGGGAATTTCCACTTAAATTTTATTGGCTTAATTGATTAATTATGTCTTTAATTAACATAATTTGAAATGAAAAAGAAACTTGTATGCGTCCGTATTTGAAAAAAATTACATCAAAAAATAATCAAAATTTTCTTATAAAGTACCAAATTTAAGATTTTTTATTTCGTAGCTTGGGAATTTCCACTTAAATTTTATTGGCTTAATTGATTAATTATGTCTTTAATTAACATAATTTGAAATAAAAAAGAAACTTGTATGCGTCCGTATTTGAAAAAAATTACATCAAAAAATAATCGAAATTTTCTTATAAAGTACCAAATTTAAGATTTTTTATTTCGTAGCTTGGGAATTTCCACTTAAATTTTATTGGCTTAATTGATTAATTATGTCTTTAATTAACATAATTTGAAATGAAAAAGACTCTTGTATGCGTCCGTATTTGAAAAAAATTACATCAAAAAATAATCGAAATTTTCTTATAAAGTACCAAATTTAAGATTTTTTATTTCGTAGCTTGGGAATTTCCACTTAAATTTTATTGGCTTAATTGATTAATTATGTCTTTAATTAACATAATTTGAAATGAAAAAGAAACTTGTATGCGTCCGTATTTGAAAAAAATTACATCAAAAAATAATCGAAATTTTCTTATAAAGTACCAAATTTAAGATTTTCTATTTCGTAGCTTGGGAATTTCCACTTAAATTTTATTGGCTTAATTGATTAATTATGTCTTTAATTAACATAATTTGAAATAAAAAAGAAACTTGTATGCGTCCGTATTTGAAAAAAATTACATCAAAAAATAATCGAAATTTTCTTATAAAGTACCAAATTTAAGATTTTTTATTTCGTAGCTTGGGAATTTCCACTTAAATTTTATTGGCTTAATTGATTAATTATGTCTTTAATTAACATAATTTGAAATGAAAAAGAAACTTGTATGCGTCCGTATTTGAAAAAAATTACATCAAAAAATAATCGAAATTTTCTTATAAAGTACCAAATTTAAGATTTTTTATTTCGTAGCTTGGGAATTTCCACTTAAATTTTATTGGCTTAATTGATTAATTATGTCTTTAATTAACATAATTTGAAATAAAAAAGAAACTTGTATGCGTCCGTAATTGAAAAAAAGTACATCAAAAAATTATCGGAATTTTCTTATAAAGTTCCAACTTCAAGATTTTTTATTTCGTAGCTTGGGAATTTCCACTTAAATTTTATTGGCTCAATTAATAATGTATGACTTTAATTAACATAATTTGAAATCAAAAAGAAACTTCTATCCGTCCGTCTTTATAAAAAAGACACATCGAAAAATAATCGGATATTTGTTTTCAAGTTCCAACTTCAAGATTTTTTATTTCGTAGCTTGGGAATTTCCACTTAAATTTTATTGGCTTAATTGATTTATTATGTCTTTAATTAACATAATTTGAAATAAAAAAGAAACTTGTATGCGTCCGTATTTGAAAAAAATTACATCAAAAAATAATCGAAATTTTCTTATAAAGTACCAAATTCAAGATTTTTTATTTCGTAGCTTGGGAATTTCCACTTAAATTTTATTGGCTTAATTGATTGATTATGTCTTTAATTAACATAATTTGAAATAAAAAAGAAACTTGTATGCGTCCGTAATTGAAAAAAATTACATCAAAAAATAATCGGAATTTTCTTATAAAGTTCCAACTTCAAGATTTTTTATTTCGTAGCTTGGGAATTTCCACTTAAATTTTTTTGGCTTAATTAATTAATTATGTCTTTAATTAACATAATTTGAAATAAAAAAGAAACTTCTATCCGTCCGTCTTTATAAAAAAGATACATCGAAAAATAATCGGATATTTGTTTTAAAGTTCCAACTTCAAGATTTTTTATTGCGCAGCTTGGGAATTTCCACTTAAATTTTATTGGCTTAATTGATTAATAATGTCTTAAATTAACATAATTTGAAATAAAAAAGAAACTTGTATGCGTCCGTATTTGAAAAAAATTACATAAAAAAATAATCGGAATTTTCTTATAAAGTACCAAATTCAAGATTTTTTATTTCGTAGCTTGGGAATTTCCACTTAAATTTTATTGGCTTAATTGATTGATTATGTCTTTAATTAACATAATTTGAAATAAAAAAGAAACTTGTATGCGTCCGTATTTGAAAAAAATTACATCAAAAAATAATCGACATTTTCTTATAAAGTACCAAATTCAAGATTTTTTATTTCGTAGCTTGGGAATTTCCACTTAAATTTTATTGGCTTAATTGATTAATTATGTCTTTAATTAACATAATTTGAAATAAAAAAGAAACTTGTATGCGTCCGTAATTGAAAAAAAGTACATCAAAAAATTATCGGAATTTTCTTATAAAGTTCCAACTTCAAGATTTTTTATTTCGTAGCTTGGGAATTTCCACTTAAATTTTATTGGCTCAATTAATAATGTATGACTTTAATTAACATAATTTGAAATCAAAAAGAAACTTGTATGCGTCCGTCTTTATAAAAAAGACACATCGAAAAATAATTGGATATTTGTTTTAAAGTTCCAACTTCAAGATTTTTTATTTCGTAGCTTGGGAATTTCCACTTAAATTTTATTGGCTTAATTGATTTATTATGTCTTTAATTAACATAATTTGAAATAAAAAAGAAACTTGTATGCGTCCGTATTTGAAAAAAATTACATCAAAAAATAATCGAAATTTTCTTATAAAGTACCAAATTCAAGATTTTTTATTTCGTAGCTTGGGAATTTCCACTTAAATTTTATTGGCTTAATTGATTGATTATGTCTTTAATTAACATAATTTGAAATAAAAAAGAAACTTGTATGCGTCCGTAATTGAAAAAAATTACATCAAAAAATAATCGGAATTTTCTTATAAAGTTCCAACTTCAAGATTTTTTATTTCGTAGCTTGGGAATTTTCACTTAAATTTTTTTGGCTTAATTAATTAATTATGTCTTTAATTAACATAATTTGAAATAAAAAAGAAACTTCTATCCGTCCGTCTTTATAAAAAAGATACATCGAAAAATAATCGGATATTTGTTTTAAAGTTCCAACTTCAAGATTTTTTATTTCGCAGCTTGGGAATTTCCACTTAAATTTTATTGGCTTAATTGATTAATAATGTCTTTAATTAACATAATTTGAAATAAAAAAGAAACTTGTATGCGTCCGTATTTGAAAAAAATTACATAAAAAAATAATCGGAATTTTCTTATAAAGTACCAAATTCAAGATTTTTTATTTCGTAGCTTGGGAATTTCCACTTAAATTTTATTGGCTTAATTGATTGATTATGTCTTTAATTAACATAATTTGAAATAAAAAAGAAACTTGTATGCGTCCGTATTTGAAAAAAATTACATCAAAAAATAATCGACATTTTCTTATAAAGTACCAAATTCAAGATTTTTTATTTCGTAGCTTGGGAATTTCCACTTAAATTTTATTGGCTTAATTAATTAATTATGTCCTAAATTAACATAATTTGAAATAAAAAAGAAACTTGTATGCGTCAGTGTTTGAGAAAAATTAAATCAAAAAATGTTCAATACTGTTATAAATATGTAAATTTAAAAGAAAAAATAATCATAGGTCGGAACTTTTTACAACTTTGTTTTTTGGTGCAATGATGTATAATATTATATATTTACATAAACTGAAATAAAAAATTGCACTCTACTACTTAATTTTCGAAAAACATTCCACCTAAAGAAACTCGGTCAAATTGTTGAAAATTTGCAAATTTCAAATTTTTTTTTTTCGCATCTCGGAAATTTCCACTTAAATTTTTTTGGCTCTATTGATTTATTATACCTTAAATTTACATAAATTAAAATAAAAAAGGAACTTCTATGCGTCCATATCTATGAGAAATTCCATTTTACTAAAAGGGCTGTAAGTGGGGGGATCAGAATTTTTCTTTTAAGTTAATGGTTATTTTCAATAGTTTTTAGTATTGTCTTTCAAATTGCATATTTAAAATTTCATTTTTTTATTGTTTTATTACTTTATAATTAAGTTATAACCTTTTTTTTTTATATGGGGAAATTTAAATTTTGGGCTGGCACCTGTCAGGCTGGCGTCACAGGCGTATTGACAGTTTTTTTTTAAATTTGACTTTTCAAATATCATAGACAATTCGGGCTAGGCAACATTCGTTTGTGAATTGTTTTTATTTACCTACCGTGGTTTGATGTAATGACGTCATGAAAAATAAATGATTTCAGTTTATAAAGCAGACCGCGCTCATGAGGAGAACATCATTTTGAAGTTGTAAAAAATGGATAAGAACACGTAAAAAAATATTTTTCATACTTGGGCAAAAATTCGAGAACGTTCCGAAATAAAATATGTATGGGCAGCTCGCATCACTAGAAAAAATATTTTTGTATGGGCGGGGGCGGAGCATATTACCCTTTCTTCCTACACCACAACGTATCAAAAAAGAGAAGCCGGTGGCTATATAAGGCGTGCTTTACGAGTGTAGAAACCTTGCGCTCCTGCCTGGACACCTCCGCAGCTTCACTACCATCGATCTAAATAAAATATCATGGAGATTCCTTGGCACTTACTTGACTTATAGGTTGGTATGAGGCTGAGCACCCATACTGTAAAATAATGGTTCACTTTGCCAAATGTCACCCCTGTGTCAGGGAAGGTCGGCAAAAGTTGTGGGGCTTATGTTCATTTGAGGTTTGGATTATATTTGTAAGTCCATTTGTAAGCGCGAACAACACGTGTTGGTTTGTGGGCATATATCTAATCTAATCTTATCTAAGCTGCAAAGATATATATCATTTAAGATTTATATTAAATGCATTCCCACAAGCAGATATGTATAATTTCACCCTAACACATGCCGCATGTGGACCTACAATATAAAAACCCAATCTCAAATGAACATAAGCCCTCTAATCTGAGAGCTTTAAATGAATATATCCTTGCAACTTAGATTATAGATTATTATATCTACTCGTATTATAGAGATCATGAAAGAGACAGAAACATCACAAATTTTCTAATATTTCTTTCTCTTTCTTTCATTATGTGCCTACAATTTTGTGGCACAACCGTTTGTATAGGAAAACACTCACGCGCTCCATCTATGTATTTTATTTATATCGATGTTCACTACTCACTTCATCTTCACTTGGAGGACTCCAAGAACTCGCCTGGAGCGGACTTGAGACAACCGTCTCCAGCAGTGCACACTGCTCACATCACAACACAAAGGTCCTTCTTAGGACCACGCTTACGTTTCCTCGAGAATTAATGGTTTTTCTCCTGCTCACAACACAAAGGTCCTCGTTAGGGCCAATCAGAATTTACTTAGAAGTTACATGTTTATTCCTGATTTCGACTTCCATATTTCCTTTCCTTCCCCCACTTCAAGCATCTTAAGCATCCTGCTCGCCTTACAAGTGCGGCGGTTTGAGGAGGACTCCTGCCGGGACGCAGTGGAAGCTTGAAGACCACAAGATTTAAAAAATTTTACATATTGAACTAACTTTGATTAAACATTACTGCATTAAATAAAAACATAAACTTGTACAAATGGGCTTTTAATCCACCACACAAGTAGACCTGCAAAACACCATGCATCCTTTTCATTTGCTGTCACTAGGTACCTAATGATTATCTTTTTCAGGGATTAAGTACATTGTCTTGTCTTGTATCCTGCCGCCTTTCCTCTAGGGGTGGCCAGTACCTCCACACAAGTGCCTCCACTTGACTCTGTCCTTGCATACTTCTTTCATCTCATCTAATTTCATCACTCTTTTCATGCATGCTCTTCTCTTGTTTCCACTCTGTAAATTCCATTCATTCGCAATCTCATTTATCTGATCAATCCATTGTTTCCTAGGTCTTCCCCTTCCACGCTTACCTATTACATTCCCTTTATACACTCTTCTTGTCAGTCGGTCTTCACTCATCCTTTCAATATGTCCAAACCATCGCATCACACTTCTTTGAACTTTCACTTTCACGCTTTCTTTTACTCCGCATTCATTTAGAACCCATTCGTTTCTCACTCTATCTTTCAGTGTTTTTCCTGTCATACTTCTCAAATGAGCCATTTCTACGGTGCATACCTTATTTACTTCTCTTTCATTCAACGTCCATGACTCGTTTCCATATATCAGGGTCGGCAACAAAATACAATTGTGTACCGCCATTTTCATTTTCTTTGGTATCCTTTTATTCTTCGCTATTCTACCAAACGCTCCTATCACGCATCTTCCTTTGCTGGCACGCTTCTCTAATTCTTTCGTCATCTTACCATTTGCCTCAAACTTACTTCCTAAATAGTCAAACTCATTCACTACTTCAACTTTTATTCCATTGAAATTAATTGTAAGTTCCTCACATACTTCATTCCTGTCAAAAACTAATACTTTTGTCTTATTCGCATTTACTTTCAAGCTATTCTTACAAAACGCATCATTCAGTTTGGTTAACATCGTTTGGGAGTTCCTCCGCCGAGTCAGCTAAAACTATAGCATCATCAGCATAAAGAACTACTCCAACTCTTGTTTCACCCACTTTCACTCCGCACTCTGATATTCCAGATTCTTTTATGCAACTGTCCATGATTATATTAAACAACCATGGACCCATCACGCAGCCTTGCCTCACTCCCTTATATACATCAAACCAGTCACTATATCTCCCATCCACTCTTACACATGCCGAACTATTTTCATAGATGGCACGTATCACATTCAGAAGATTATCATTCACACCGTACTTCCTGAGAACATTCCACAGCATACATCTGTCCACCGAGTCAAAGGCCCTCTCGAGATCTACGAATGCTGCGTAGACCACCCTCCCCACAGCCAGATGTTTTTCAACAATCTGTCTGAGAGTAAAGATTTGGTCCACACAACCTCGTCCTGGCATAAAGCCAGATTGAATATCAGAGACCCTGTGATCGGTGGCCATTCTCACTTTTTTATGACAATTTTGCATAAGACTTTCCCAGGTATACTAAGGAGACTAATGGGCCTGAAGTTACAGCAGTCTTTCTTGTCCCCTTTACCCTTGTAAATAGGGACAATGACCGCCTTTCTCCAGTCCATCGGTACTACCCTGTCTTTCATACACATCTTGCATAATTCAAACATCCACTCTACCACACATTCTCCTCCTGCCTTTAACATCTCAGCATTCAATCCATCCATACTTGCAGCCTTTCCATTCTTCAGCTCTTTTATGCTTGCTTTTATTTCCTCTTTCAAAATATCCTCATTACTTTCATTTGTAGGGTCACATTCATATAAATTTCTTTCACCCTGTCCTAATATTTCTTCAAAGTATTCTTTCCATCTATTACATACATCATCTTCATCCCACAGCAAGACTCCCTGCGCATTCTTTATGCCCGGAGTTGTTGCTCCCACACTTTCGTTATTATTCCGAACCCAACTCCAGAACATTTTTTTGTTGGTGTGGAAGTCCTGCTGTGCTTTTTCATTATTTTTCTTCTCTAATTCCATCTTACTTTCATACACAAGCTTTTTAGTATTCATTTTTGCCCTTTTATACATCATTTCCAAATTTAAATTACCTTTATCTTTCAACCATTTCATATACGCTTCCTTCTTTTGCTCTACTGCTTCTTTCACTCCATCATTCCACCAGGCATCACCTTTTTTCTTTCCAACATTTGTTTCTCCGCATGTCATTCTAGCAGATTCGGTCAGTTCTTTCTTCATCATTTGCCACACTTTTTCCACACATCCTTCATCTTTCATTTTTTGTAGTTCATCCATATTTAATCTTTTGGCAATCTCACTTTGATATTCATCTTGCACATTGTCATCGTTCAAATTTTCCACTTTTATTCTTTTCATTCTTAACAATATTTTTTTCTTTCCTTTCTTACAATCCCCTACCATTATTCTCGCGCATAACAAATAGTAGTCTGTGCTGAGTTCAGCTCCATGGTACACTCTTGCATCGCTCACATATCCTCTCATTCTTTCATCTACGCATATATAATCAATAATTGTTCGATTGCCTGCCCTATTTTGCCACGTATAGAGATGCAAGTCTTGGTGTTTAAACCAGGTGTTTGTTGCAAAAAGTCTGTGTTCTATACATGTATTGACAAGCTTTCGTCCATTATTATTTATCCTTCCTCTACCACTCGGACCCACAACCTTTCCGCTTTTTACATGCTTTCAAAAAATGTAAAAAGTGGGGTAGGTACAAAAGATAAGAAGTGGAGCGAAAAGATAAAAAAGAGGGGTTCAAGAGGTAAAAAGTGGGGTAAACAAGGTAAAGAGATAAACAAGGTAAACAAGATAAAGAAGACAAACGGTAAAAAGTGCAATACAAAATGTAAGAAGTGGAGTGAAAATATAACAAGTGGGATTTAAGAGGTAAAAAAGGTAATTAAGTGGGGTAGACAAGGTAAAAAGATGAGCAAAAAAGGAAAAAAGTTTCCATCAAGCGCCCGCTTGAGTCCCATCATGCCCGTTGGGAGACAGCTTTGATGTTGAGTAAGCAGGTGTCATCGAGTGAATAACCAGGTGAAAAAATATTGAAGAATGATATTTGTTGACAATTTGGCAAACTCTAAAAATTTGTAGGTACGTTTAACCACATCAATCGAAATAAATTGTACAGTGGACTGCACATGACTTTATAGCATTAAATACGGTCATGTTTAGGTCATAGTCAATTTTCAAAACAAAAAATTTAGTTGTGTGTAAGTAATGAAGCTAATCTGTTTAAGTAATCGTCTTTTTGCAGTATTATCATTAATCCCGTTTGTATAAAAACTAACACTTTGTTTGGTGGGTAGGTATACTTTTCATTGATATTTTGGAAAGTTATGATTCATTATTATATGTATTTTATATTAGGCGTTTTAGTACCAAGAATATTAGGTACAATTATTTTTTGTATTGAAATTTGTCGCTTTGTATGGTGGCTACACTTTGTATTATTTATTTGAAAAAAGTTATGATGAATGTATGTAGGTATATATAAGAGCTTTTCAATTGTGGAACATTATTTTTTAGTTAACCCGTTCTCTGCCGAGACATTTTAAATTATTGTTTTCTCTTGTATCGCAACCCCCAAAACAAAGAGTATTATGAGGCAATGGTTATTGTTGTTACAAAGCACTTTACTGGGTTAATTGTTATGTAGGTTTATTTATGGGTATTAGACGTTTTGTGACAAAAAATATAATTATTTTTTGTATGGAAATTTGTCACTGTGTATGGTGGCTATACTTACTTAATTACATTTTTTTGAAAAAAGTAATGATTCATGTATGTAGGTATATATAAAGGCTTTTCAATATTCGAACATTATTTTTTGGTTAACCCTTTCTCTGCCGAGAAATTTTAAATAATTTTTTTCTCTTGTATGGCAACCCCCAAAACAAAGAAAACTATGAGGCAATGGTTATTGTTGTTACATAGCACTATCATAATGACGATTATGCAAACAAATTCAAGAAAATCGTAGGAGCCGTTTTTGAGATAATCTCATTTGAAACGTTCAGCTGTTCGGAAGCCATCTTGAATTTTCTTTTTTGACTATGAATAATAGTGATAAAAGAGTTCTTTCTGTTAAAGTTAAAAAAATATAAAAAAAAATTGCGTTCTGATGGGTTTTTGTAGCCTTTTAATTTCAATTTTTGATATCATCGATATCATTTTTTTTATAGAATTTTATGTTTTGTATAATATTGTAGAATATTATTTTTTTGTAAACGCTTTCACTTCTGAGAAAATCACAATTGTTTATTTTTTTCATATGGCAACTCATAGACGCAGATCAGCAAGAATGTTGCCATAGCTCAATTTGGTAAGAATGTATCAAGCAACTACTTTATTAAAATTTTAAAAAAATCGTTGTAGCCGTTTTTGAGAAAATCGCATTTGATGATCGCGCATGAATCGCATAGAGCAAATAAGAATATAAATTTTTCTTTCTTGTAAACCTTAAAAAAGTTTTAAAAAATTGCGTTTTTATGGATCGTTTTAATATTTACGATAAAAAATTTGAGATCGTGTAAACGGTACTTTAAGTAATTTTGTTGAAAAGTGTTTTTTAAAGTTTTGTAGAAATTAATACTGCGCGTAATATTGTAGAACATAATTTTATTGTCAACTCAGCCATTTCCGAGAAAACCACAATCGTTTTTTTCTTTCATATGGCAACCCATAGACGCAGGTTGGCATGAGTGTTGCCATACCTAATTTTTTTAGTGAAAATTTAAACAACGGACACTCTGAAATTTTAAAGAAAATCGTTAGTCGTTTTTGAAAAAAGTGCAATTTTATGTTTTTTTTGTATGGCAGCCATCTTGAATTTTCAGAGTGGCGCCATGCCGGTCGGCCCATCAAAATTTGTGGTGGTCAATTCTCTAAATCCAAAAATTGGTGTCTCTGCGATCAGTAGTTCCGGCTGGGACATACTTACATCCATACGGACGGACGGATAACAGTTCCTTCGGGCTGCTATAAAGTAAAAATTGGGGCAGCGGAAATTTAATTATTTTTTTAAATAATCCCTAAAATATGCCCTATTGACTAAAGCTTTGCCCCTTATTCAAGAGATGTCTAATCTAATATAATCTAAGCTGCAAGGATATCTGTACCTTAGAGCATAAACAACGGTAGTCCACTTTTTTTAGTTTTTGAGTTAATGGTGCAGTAATTATAACAATTAGCTGTTCTATAAGTGGTAAAAATATTGGAGTCCTCGGACTCATAGTTACTGAGATATCAAGTGTAATAAATATGGGATGCACATATAAATGCGCGCATAAACCACGGAAGTTCCAAATACGTGGTTCACATTACTTCACATTAAATAAATATCGATAAAAGAAGATAAACAGTTTTTACAGATCAAAAATATCTCGTCTAGTTTAGAAGTTATGATGGTTTTATAAAAGTGCACATTTTCACTAAAACTCGTCTCCTGCACATTTTACTAAATGTGACTACCGTTGTTTATGCTCTAAGGCAGTGTTTTTCAACCTTTTTCATGACACGACCCCCCTAGTATCAAAAAATATTTCGCGACCCCCCAACCCTTTTTTTAATATATTTAATTTAATATAATAATTTTAACTCTTATCGACTTTTTATTTAAGTCTCACAAATTATATGTTGTATAAAAAAACTGAAGTTTTCTCGACCTCTCGCGACCTCCCTGGAGAGGCTCCGCGACCCCCCAGGGGGTCGCGACCCACAGGTTGAAAAACGCTGCTCTAAGGTACAGATATACAGTGGTGCCTCACACAACGAACGCCTCGCACAGCGAACGCTGCACACAACAAACTTCCTGTTCGTTCATTTCACGATTCATACAACGAACTTCGCTTCACACAACGAAGTCGCCCGAGCTTCCATGACTGCTTCGCCCGGGCTTCCACGATCGCTGCCGATGTATTGCATACTCCCGCGCAGGCACTGCAGGCAGTCGTTAGTCACTGTGCTTAACTTACGCACATATCGTGGCAATCGTTCTTCATTACGAATTAAATCACGCACGTATCACGGCAGTCGTCCTTTTGAGTTAAACTCAATATTTTTTTTTATATCATGGCTTCTAAAAAAAACAGGATCAACGATCTTTACTCCGATACTCTTGTCCGTTATTTCCGGCAGATGTTGGAGAAAAGAGAAAAACAAACGACTTTGGACAGGTTTTTCATGAAACCATCGGCCAAAAAGCAGAAAATGGATGAAGATGTGCAAGATTCGGTAGACTCTACTAAGTCTGTCTTAAAATTAAAAAAAAATTTTTTTTGTTAGATGTATCTAAATAAAAATAATAACAAAAAAATGATCTTTTTTTATGTCATCTTAGCATATTTTATGCTACAGAACGAATTATTTCTTTTAACATGTATTGTTATGGGAAAACGGGTTTTACATAACGAACTTTTCGCATAACAAACTTGCTCCCGGAACGAATTAAGTTCGTTGTGTGAGGCACCACTGTATATCATTTAAGATTTATATTAAGTGCATTCCCACAAGCAGACATGAATAATTTCGCGCTAACACATGCCGCATGTGGACCTACATTATAAGAACCCATCTCCGTCCATCAGTCCGGTCGATAGCTCAGGTGGTAGAGTGCTTGCATTCCATGCCGAAAGCTCGGGTTCGAATTCCACCGAGGGTGTCAGAAATGATTTCCCGTTTCGGTGTTTATTTCAAACCCCAAAATAAAATACCGGCAATGTTTACTCAGCCTTCACAAGAAATGAGTACCAGCACTCTCGGGAGTTGGGAAACCTCCACTTCAACTGAAGTGGTTGGCGTAAGGCCGGCCCCCTTACCTGTAAAAATAAATAGGTTCAACTCGCCACATGCGAGAAGTTACACTATATGTGTAGCTTAGCAGTAGTTGAAATAGTTTACCTAAAAACTTTTCCATTATTTGAAAGGTGAACCAACTTGGCTCCAAAACAACAGTGTGTGTCCTGGAAAGAAAGGTTCTTTCCTTTTAGAAGTGGTAGAAAATTTACCATGAAATATTTTCTGACTTTAATTCTTCTAAATTGGAGTCATTGGGGTGCAATGTTACCGGGGGCTGCTTCAAAGGAGTTCCTGGGCAAAGTCAATCTCTGAGGCCTGTCAGTGTCATATGGACTTTTACTTGGGGTTGGAAAGATGAATTCCTATGAATTGTAAGATCTATACCCCAATGATTGGAGAACTATCCAAATTAAAGCTTAAGAGGCTATCTATTGCTTTCCTTTGCTACAAAAAAACACTACGTTACACAACCAGGTTGCTAAGGAAAAACATTTTTTGTTGTTGTTGCTAAGGACCTAAGTCACAGACAGGTGTGATGTTTGTCTATTCAGAAAAGATAATATATATATTCAAGTGAACTTTTTGGTAGGTTTTAGGCTGACCACCCTTACTGCAAAACGGTCCACTTTACCAGTGTCAGCCTTGTTTCAGGAAAGTTTGGCAACAGCCAGTTTGTTTGGGTTTCATACTGTTTGTGCACATGCAGCATGTGTAGGTGCAAATTTATACACGTCTGTTGGTGGGCATGCATTTAATATGCATCTGAAAAATTAACTTAGCTTTGCAAATTAAATGTATACATTCCAGATAGATGTTAACACAACATAAACATAACCATCAAAACTAAAAAAAAATCAATAAAGCACATTCCAGATTCTTATAGTTTATTGCTTTATAGTAGGTTTGTGTTCCAGGTATAGGTGAGATGAGTTTGTTTAGATTAGTGTTAGTGCTGTTGCCGTGACGACCGTGGTGCCAGGCAGTGCCTTGCAGAGATGTCTCCAGTCCTCCTCCTTCCTCATTTCTCTGACCCCTCCACCCCAGCTTGGGTCATCAGCTCTGCAATATTTTTCTCCAAGTCGTCGATCCGGTTTCCCATCTCGTCGATTCTGGTAATGATCTGGTCCGACATGGTCTGAAACTTGTCTTGCATGTTTTGCAGCAAAGTCTGCACCTGGAATGTAACAAATAATCAAATTACAATGATCAAAGTTCCTTGAATTAGTTGTTCCTTGAGTAGATTGTCATACAGGGCTGAGCCCCCTGTTAAAATGGTCCACTTTGCCAAAGTTGGTTCACTTTGTCACCTTTTCTTCAGGAAAGGTTGGCATGAGTTGTAGGACTTATGTTCATTTGAGATTTGGGTTTAAGCGCAAGCTTATACATGTTTGCTTGAGGGGATACATTTAACATGAATCTTGCATGTTAATGTATATTTTAGATTAAAAACACTTTATTTTGCCACAAAGATTTAGAACATGAAAAGTCTGTAATCTTAATTTATAGAAATACATGAGTGAAGTATATCATTTTGATAGTTCAGTTGGTAGAATGCTTGTGTCTGATGCCAGAGGGTTTAGAGTTTGATTTCCGCCAAGGGTGTCAGAACTGATTTCTCATCTTGGTGTTTATTTCAAATCCAAGATCATAGTGCCGGTAAACCTTCGCAAGAAATGAGAAACCATTTTTTCCTTGAAAATTTCACTCCTGGCAAAGTATTGGTGAAAGCCTGTGCACTTCAGCTGTTAAAATAAACATGTTCCACACGCCGATTGATGAAAAAAAGAGTAACATCATGTGCTCTGTAAATACATTTGCATGTTTAATGCGTAGTCTAAAACTGTGCATAAATAAATGAGTTTTCTAGAATCAAAGATGGCAATCTAGGGTTTCTTTCGAAATTGAATTTCTCATTTTCGATAAAAAAAATAACCTATATTTCCACCATAGGTTCTCTACGACTCACTTTATTAACGTAGGAAATGCGTAGTTACCGTAGTTTAATTGAAAATATATAACTTGTTACGATTATACTTTTCATGTGTGCGTGCCCATTGCCTTCCCATCTACAAGCCGGTATCTTACGAAGGGTGCATTTGTTCGGTGGATTAATTAGCTAGAATATTAAGTGCTTGTTGGTGTCTACTCACATAATGTGACAATTCTTGCATATTCTTAGGATCGCTACTACTCACGGCATAAGCCTTGTCAGCCTCGCAGCCGTCATCTGTGACAGCGTCAGCCATCGCCGGTTGCTTGTTTTTCTTTGAAATTTTAGTTGAGTTCAGTTGGTACCTCTGTGGTTGGTACTCTAAAAAAATATCCGGATCAATAAGATATGAATCATTGAGAAATAAAAAGGGAACAAAAACGTAGCTAGAGTAACACTAGATTTAACTAAAGGTAGTGGATAGTCGCACAAACCGTTGTGCCAATAAGATGGGAATGGCTATTCGCCCAATTGATCCGTGAACGGAACAAATTGATCCGTGAACAGAACGCGCGTCCCCCACCTACCCCCCTCACCCCACACACGTGACGTCACACAAACACGACCACGCGGCATAGGAAGGATCATATTTTGTTCCTCATTTTATTGCTTTAAAACGTGTAAAGAAACTAGTAAAAAGTGAAGCGATGAAATAAAAGGCTGCTGATTTGTTCTAACAGGTATGTTTTTCAGTCTCAAATGCTGATGTATTACTCATGTTCGTGTATATCGAAATATAAAATGTATTGTACCTGTCACGATGCATCCCTTTTCTCATCGCCTGCTGTTCATGCATTAATTTTGAAATGACGTTTGATTTTCAGGGGTATTTGACAATGTCCGGCGAGTCAGGTGGAGCCTGGCCTCATGGGGGACAGAAATTATCAACTTTCGCCGAGTTCAGAACTGCGCGGGCAAACATTGATCCATGTCACACTGGGAGCCAGCTGCCCTTCCGAATACATTGGGTGCCTTAAAAAGACTCGTTGGTCTTCAAGCACGTGAGATACACGTGCAAGCTTGGAGGAGTCAAGAGGATTGAAAGTGGTCGAGGCATTCACCCGCAACAATTGTATGTATTATTGTTCTAAAAATGTGTAAACTATTCTGTAAGTCAGGCGTGTCTAACTCAAATGGTATTGCGGGCCACATGATCTATTTTGCACTACAATCAGGGCCGCATGGCTGTACTGTACATATAAATACTGTGCTGTAAAAATCGGTTCACTTTTGCCAATGCCACCCCGGTTCAGGGAACGGCGGCAGGAGTTGCAAGGTTTATGTCCATGTGAGGCTTTCTTTATTTGTATGCACACATGCAGAATGTGTAGGCGCGAACCTACATGTGCCTGTCTGTAGGCATGCATTTCATATGAGCCTTAAATGTTAACAAATCCTTGCAGCTTAGATTATAAATTATAGAAGGCCCTCCGCACACTGGGGGACAGATGACAGGACAGCTCGACGACTAGTCGCGGCGACAGGCTGCGGCTGACAGTTTTCATATATTTTGTTCAAAGCTCCGCACACTTGTCGCCGAGTCGCGCCGACAAGTCGTCCAGTTTGCGTAGCGCCTAAGGCGCATCCACACTACGCCGCTGTTGGTCTGGTTTTGGTTGAGCCTTTCCCTCTCGGTTGGGGCAGAAGCAGTTGAGGTGTGGCCCTGAACAGTGCAAACATGACAGCGTGTTTTCTTGCTGTCGTTGGCTTGGCTGTGGCTGCTATTCTACTTGTGAATGCCTTTCTGTCTGATAGTGGTAGGCTGGTTGCTGGCATTCCTCATACCGCTGCTCCTAGGCTGGCCGTTGCTTTTCTTTCTGCTTCGATCAGGGGAGCAGCTGGTGGACATAGCAACTGCCCCTGCAGCCGGAAAAAAATGGATCGGGAGATTCAGTGATGCCCTAAGGGAGCGCTTTGACCGCTACGCCCAGCAGGGTGTAGCGGGTGCAGGGTGATGAGACCATTGGTCGCAGTGCCCCCCCCCCCGTGGGGAAACGGCAAGATGGTGGAGTCCAGAGCTCTCAACTCTTCGAGACGGCGTCAAACACGTTAGACGCAAGCACCAAGCCGCCGTAGCTGTGCGATACTATGCCCTTGTCACCTCCAACCCATGCAACTGTCGCAGCTTACACAGGGTGCCGGCCCCCTCCCCGTGGACATAACAAACTTGGAACACAGTTCCGGGAAACTGCTCGCGCTGCAACTCAACCGTGATATCGGGCGCCTATAGAATGTTCCCTGTGATCTTCCTCAAGCGCATTCTCTTGCGTGTTCTGTCGCATTACAAAAAAACTGTTCTCTGCCGGAAAAAAGAAAAGTGGCGCGAGTTAACACTGTCAGTGCAAACCCGGACCCATGGGGCGCAGCATACCGCACAGTATCGTCCTGCGTACGCACGGGCGGGATCTTGAGCGGAATCGCTTCGCCCAGGGGGACTGGCGTCACTTGCACGCTGATGGACACGGCTACCGCCTTCCTTCACGCGCTTATAAGCGTAGATAGGCCAGCTGACGACACCGCGGCCGACAAACTGATCAGCGAAACTGCCGCGCTGCTTCTGGATACACCCGTGTTGTCACCCCCCTACCGCTGCCGAAATAGGGAAAATCATTAGCCAGCTTTCATCGCGGAAGGCACCTGGCATTGACCGGATTAACAATCCCATAGTAAAAGCAGTCTGTGCCACGGCCCCTCACGACCTGACTGCCGTGCTCTCATTGTGTATCCAGCAAGGCATCTTTCCCGGTTGCTGGAAGGTTAGCCTCCTCAAGATCATCCCTAAAGCGACCACCAAACCACCCGCTGACCCCAAAGCCTGCCGCCTAATCACTCTCCTACCGATCCTTGGTAAGATACTCGAGAAACTTCATGTTAATCGAGTGGAAGCCCCTCTCCTCTCAAATGCCGTTGTCTTCCCACCAGTATGGTTTCCGACCGGGCGTCTCGATGGAGGATGCCATCACGTCGGCCCTACAGGTGGCAAGGAGCTCGGCGTCAAAACATGTTATGGCGGTACTTTTAAACATTGCAGGCGCGTTCGACAGCGCTTGGTTCGACAGCGACGGGACCAATGGTTCTGTCCAAGCTTAGGCTCAGGCAGATACCGTTGAATATCTATAACTGCATCGCTTCATATATCTCGGACAGCTGCGTCATTATGGAAGCAGGCGCCACAATTGTTAAAGGTTGTGACGGGAGGGTGTCCGTAGGGCTCAGTCCATGGGCCTCTGCTCTGGAACATCCTTTTTGACGACCTTCTGTCTATTCCCGTACTGCCCGGCTGCGAACTTAGAGCCTACGCGGACGATGTCCTACTGACCGTAGAGGCAAAATCTCGCGCTGACATTGAAAGCGCATCGCATACTCTGCTGCCATCGGTATCCTCAGAGACGTGGTCTCTCAGCAACGTTCCTCGATACAATTGTCGAACCCCACGAGGGGCGCGTCACGCGAGCCGTTAAAGACTCCCTCCGCGACATCGCGATACGACACTGGCAGCGAGACTGGGATCTCTGTTCTGAGAGGATAACTTACCTCTTCTTCCCATGTATTTGGTCCCGCGTGGAGGCTATATGGCTCACCCAGATTTCTATACGAGTCAGTTTTTCACAGGACATGGGAATTTCAATTTCACCCTCTTCAAGCTTTGTATCTCGTCCACGGCGAGGTCACGCAGGATATGCCGCACATACTGTGGGACTGCCCGCTGCGACATTTTGATCAGAATGCGCTCTTTGCCGCGGTAAGCCCGGGCATAGGCCCGATAGGCTACGCCAATTTTGTGTCCTTAAGGAGTAACCATCGAGCCTTCAGGCGCTTTTGCGCTTCTGACGTAGACCCTGGACTGGACGTTCATTCAGAGTGCACGAAATAGCAAGGAGCGCATCTCATGTCCGGTCGATAGCTCAGTTGGTAGAGTGCTTGCATTCTACCCAGGGAGCTCGGGTTCGAATCCCACCGAGGAGGGTGTGAAGAAATGATTTCCTATTTCGGTGTTTATTTCAAACCCCATAATAAAAATACCGGCAAGGTTTACTCAGCCTTCACAAGAAATGAGTACCAGCCCCCTCGGGAGCTGGAAAACCCCCACTTCAACTGAAGTGGTTGGAGTAAGGCCGGCCCCCTTACCTGTAAAAATAAATAGGTTCAACTCGCCACATGCGACCCCTTCGGGGATAACGCGGCAAGAAGTTACACTATATGTGTAGCTTAGTTGTGTTGCATCTCGATGCAGTTGCATCGAGTCTGTAACTTCGGATTTTGCCTTGTTTTCTTTAGTAGATGAACAGGTAGATCTAGAATCACTGCTGGGTCGGGTCACGACCATCTGGAAGGCCTTCCACCACAAAAAAATGTAGCATTGCATGAGCGCTCTGTGATACGCTTCCCCGGATGGAGGTGTACAAACGAAACGGGTATGATGATGGGCTTGCGCTACTGCCCCTGCTATCCCCATAGCCTGCTGCAGCCGCGAGCAGCTTGTTCCAAGAGGTGCTGTCTATCTGTAGCCTCGTTTGGCACTGCGGTGTCAATCTGTCTATTCCGATTTTATTTTATAGATTTGTTTTGTTTATTGTAAGTGTATTAATATTTTTGTTTTTTAACTTATAGATTGGGATGGTGGACTTGGTCCAGCCGCACTATCATCATCATCACTAGCTGGACAGCCCTGGGTGGGCCTTGGCTGAATCCAGGATTCTCCTCCACTCTCACCTGTCCATCACCTTTGCTCTCCAGCTACATATGTCTGCCTATACCGTCCATCCATCGCATTTTTAGTCTTAAAAAGAAGCTTTCTAACAACCATGCTATAGACCAGATGAAAATCATATGAAAGGCATACAAAATGAACATAAGCCCTGCAACTCTTGCCGACCTTCCCTGAAACAGGGGTGACATTGGCAAAGTGAACCATTTTTTACAGTACGGGTGGTCAACCTCATACCAACCTATCAGTCAAGGAATCAATATATATATGTAATCAATATACAATTTATATATACAGGGTCCATTATGAAAGTAATGAGCATTTTATGGGAAAAATAGATTTATTCATTGTTACGGTACAAATTGTTAATATTCTTCAAAATACTCTCCCCTCGCATTAATACACTTGCGGAGACGTGTCTGCCATGCCACCCTGGAACTCCTCGACGGGAATGTCTCTTAAGACCGTTGTGATATGATTTTGGATCGTTTTCACGGACTCCCAATACTTACCTTTCAGTTCTTTCTTCAGTCGGGGAAACAAAAACAAATCGCACGAAGCCAAGTCGGGACTGTAAGGGGGCTGCGGGACCATCGAAGCGTTGCTCCGGGTCAAGAATTTGGTGATGATGAAGGCCGTGTGGCTAGGGGCATTGTAATGGAGGACCCTGGTCGTGCGTCAACACTTTCGGCACCAATTTCGCACAGACCTTGCGCATTTGCAGATCCTCGGTCACTATCCCATGTACCGCAAATGTGGACATGTTTAAGGTGTCAGCGATTTGCTGGATGCTCAATCGACGGTCAGAACGCAAAATTTCTTGCACACGATTCACGTTTTCGTCGGTTCTGGCCGTTGTTGGGCATCCAGAATGTGGTTCGTCGGCGATCTCCTCCCGGCTCTCTTTGAACGCCCTGTGCCATTTCCCGGACTGTGATCTTGAAATGCAGTCGTCTTGAAGCATCTGGAATGTTTCGGTTGCATTTTTTCCAAGGCGCGCACAAAACTTGATTGCGTATCGCTCTTCAAGCGAACGCTCCATCGCGCCGTGTTACAAAGTTGAAAAACAGACTTCACGCGGAGGTATGTCTTTCCACTCAGACTACTTGCAGCACACTGGAGACCACCTGCATGATAAGGGCAGACCCCCCACCACATTTCCCAACCCTTTCTCCCCCACTACGATGGATAGTCGCGTCACAATAAAATCATGCATATTACTTTCATTATGGACTATGTATGTGTATATATATTAGGATGATTTATTTGGTGAGCGCTGTTTTTGTGCATCACACCTCAAGAGCCCTCTGCTTGCTTGGTCGTCGCTGTAGAAAGCGCCAATTCTCAAGCAAGACCCAGTTGTAAGGTTGGATGGGCCTTTCAGTGACCGGTCTTTGGTAAAGGTTTATGAACTTTTCAACCCAGCGAAGAGCATATTTAGAAATATAAATGGTATATTTTTGTGCTCCGCTGGGATTCGAATCCACAACCTTCCATTTACGAGTCCGAAGTGTTGCCACTGGACTACGGACCGGTCCAAGAAATGCCAACAACACGCGGTGTACCTTAACGGTCACCCATCCAGGTAGCATCCGCGCCCAATGTTGCTTAACTTCGGTGATCTGATGAGAACCGGTGCTTTCAACATGATATCGTCGTTGACACAAACCTTTTATCATCACTGAAAAGTATGAGTGAACATTCATACAATCTTCAGCAATAATAATAATAATAATCTCTACTAGAATTTAAATCATTTTTTGGTCTGTAATATTTTATGACGTTTGTATATATTATTGTATTCAAGTAAAAACATATTTAGAAATAAATGTAGAATAAAAGAGCTTTTTTATCATTGGTTATATGTTTTTTTAATAAAATGAGAAAAATAGAATTGATGGTTTTATTTATTTTTCTGTTGATGCTGTATTGTTGAATATATTTCCCACTCTGAAGCTACACGACTACACATGAAGTAAGTACATTTCATTGCCATTTAGTATATTGGCATTTAATGCATGCCCACAAGCAGGCACTAAATGAACATAAACTTTGCAACTGTTGAAACCAGAGTGGGATTGGAAATTGAAAAAGAAAAGATGGGAGCTTATAAGAAAGATCAATCATTTGAACGCAACTAAGTTATACAATACACATATAGTGCAACTTGCTACGTTCTCCCTGAATGGGTGGCAAGTGGAACCTATTTATTTTTACATAAAAGGTGTCGGCCGGGGGGTGTTTCCCAGCTCCCGGAGGGCTGGTACTTACTTCTTGTGAAGGCTGAGTAAGCCTTGCTGGTGTTATATTTTGAGTTTAAAATAAACAGCAAAATGGGATCCTAACCCGAGCTCTCGGCATGGAATACAAGCACTCTACCAACTGAGCTATAGACCAGACTTAATTTGCGCTCAATGTAAACACCTACTTTCACTGGATAGCTTTCTTTCTTGAACTACTAAAACATATTAGCTAAGCACCCTATAAAGTCCTCCTAAAATGTAACATCACCAGTATTTTTAAACAAATGAACTTAGCAAATACAATAGACCGTCATCTATTGCTGAAATATCCATTAATTTTATCATTCAAAATTCTATATACCTATCTATGTTGCAAACATGATATTGTTATGTAAATATAAATATTGAAATAAGTATGGGTAGTTATAGTGTTATGTAAATATAAATATTGAAATAAGTATGGATAGTTATAGTTATAAGAATCCTCAAAAGTATTGGTAGGTAAGATCGATAATTATGTATAAGTGTAGAATTCTCTAGGCTAAGTAGGTATTTGTTATAATTATAGGAATACTGTATTACATTTGTAGGTAGGATTTTGGTTGTGTCTAGGTAGTACGTGAATCATCGAGAAGTAATAATTACTCTGGAACCGTCTAGCAACTTTGGGTCTAGATTATACTGCTCTAAAGAGTATAAAGGGTGCAAATGGCCTGCAGAGCGGCCAGTATCATAGAGACTTACAAACACATCGAAGTCATCTGATCAGTGAACCAAAACCAAGTGGAATAATCGAGAAAGTAGTGTGAAAATAAATTTTGTAACTGTGTAAAATAAATAACTATTGAAGAAGACCTGTGTATTTTTAATTTGAAGACAATTGAACCCTAATTTCGTAACAATTGGCGTCAGGTGCGGAATTGTCAAGAAAAATTAAGATCTTCTGTCTAAAAATAAATAAAATAAATTAAATAGTGTTAAAATGAACTTTATTCAAATTGAACTTTGTGTGAACTGACTTTTGTGAAAACAAGTGTTTAAATAAATTTTTGTTAAAAGAAAAGACGCAAAAGCAAGTTGCTTATAAATTCTGGAACATCATATGGAACATAATTCTGGACATAATTCTGGACATAACATAATGACTATTTTACCGCATTGAGAAAGTCATCAAATTGGACCATAGTTTTTTTATTATTGTGTGTGATTAAAAAAATAAAATAAATAAATAAAAATCTTGAAAAATATTACAAAAGAACGTTCCAGATTCATCGAGAAAAAGTTTTTGAATAACTATCCTTTGTTTACAAGTGTGTGAATGTACATTAACTACCTACCTGTGTGTTTGAAAGACTTGAGACGAAATAAATAATTATGTACTATCAGACATTATTATGTTAAAAAAATATTGGTGAATTAAAAATAAATATTAAAAGACAGTACCTACCAATCAGTGTAATCAGACAAATTATTATTTTTGCTAAAGTACGTATTCAAAACAGCTATATATATAAAACTCAAAACTTGTATTAAATAAATTTAAAAATATTTTTGTTTTGAAGTAAATTTTGAAAAAAATGGCAACCAAAGTGAACATCAAGGACCTCAAAGTCACTGAGCTTAAAAATGAGCTTCTGGAGAGGGACCTGGAGACCTCAGGAGGGAAGGCGGCCTTACAGGCACGCCTCATGGAGGCCTTAGAACAGTCAGGCGAAGACCCGGCATATTTTGTCATGGCGTCTGGAGGGGACCGCGCCTTGGACGAGCTAAACCTCAGCATCACCGGAAACTTCACTTCCATGGAGGAAAAGCTGAAAGGGGAGATGGCTGACAACGCCAAGACCCTGAAAGTGGAGATGGCTGACAACTCCAAGACCCTGAGGGAAGACCTGAAGGCGGAGATGGCTGACAACGCCAGGACCCTGAAGGCGGAGATAGCGGATAGTCTCACAACCCTGAAAGGAGAAATAGAGGAGAAGATGACAACCAACCTCTCGGCCCTGAAGGGGGAAATGGAGACTCGGATGTCAAACCTGGAAGACCGTCTGCGTGCCGAGCTGGCTGACAAGTGCCAGATGGAGTCCACCAGAATCTCCCCCAAAGGCGGCCTTCACGACGAGACCGACCAGGGATGCTCAACTCCAACCAGGATCACAAGAGGGGATGATGACCCTTCCCTAGCCAAGCACAACCTCCCAACCTTCGACGGGAAGACGTCGTGGGAGGAATACTTGACCCTCTTTGAGACAGCTGCCATGATGGGAGCCTGGAGCCAGCAGAAGAAGGCTTCGGTTCTCAGCCTGTCGCTCCGAGGAGACGCTCTCAGGGTTCTGCAGGCCATACCCCTGGACAACCGTGGTGACTTTGGGCAGCTGAAGCAGCGCTTGGATATGCGCTATGGCCACAAGTGCCTGGAGCAGCTGTACAAGTCGCAGCTGAACACAAGGGTGCAGAAGCCCAACGAGAGCCTCCAGGAGTTTGAAATGGACATCGCCCGCCTGGTACGAGACGCTTACCCGACAGCCTCCGACGACATCTGTGAGAGCTTGGCAGTGGACAAGTTCCTAAATGGATTGCGGGAATGGGAGACGCAACAAGCCGTAAAACTGGCCCATCCCAAGGCTTTGAACGAGGCGCTCAGCCAAGCTCTCGAGTTTGAGGCTGTCAAACAGTCCATCAGGGGCCACGCCAGGGTTCGTGCAGTCGAGGCAGAGGAGGTCAAGCTACCTACAACCGAGGAGCTAATTGAAAAAGTGCTGGAACGTCTGAGACCTCGAAGACGAGACCCACGCTGCTGGAACTGCGGACAGCTGGGCCACCTTAGCACCAAGTGTCCCAAGCCTCAGAAACCCAGAAAACAGGCTGCGGAAAACTAGAAAGGGTTAATGGGAAGGGGCAACCGTTGACCCACGCTGGAGAGGCCCTGAAATCTGCTGCTACTGTCGCAACCGTGAGAGGAAAAGCCAGCAGCATTTTTATCAATGGCATAATAGATGGAGTAACTCGTGAACTACTGGTGGACACGGGAGCAACCAGGACAATTCTGAGACGCGACATAGTGGCACGAGGTAAGCAGATTGCACCAACAAAGTGGTCTCTGCACACCGCCACGGGAGAGTCAGCACAGGTGTATGGGGAGACGATTGCCACCTTCCAAATTGGCAGCACCACTTTTGATCATCGGACGTTGGTGGCCAACATTGAAGAAGACGTTATATTGGGAATGGACATACTGGACAGATTTGGGTGCAGTTTAAATTTAAAGAAAGGGTCCATTAAAATTGGAAATGAAGAAGTCATCCTGCAAAGACGGAAAGAACTGGCTGCACGTGTTATCCTAGCCAAGAATACCGAAGTGAAGGGGCGATCCGAGATGATAGTGAGTGCCCGCCTGGATTCCAGTAGTACAAATGACCAAATCTGTATGATAGAACCGGAGAACATGGACAATGTTAACAAAGGAGTCATGGTGGCAAGAACAGTGATTCGCGCAAAGGAGACCATTCCTGTCAAGATCATGAATGTGAACAGCTACCCAGTTAAAATGAATGAAGGTTTTGTTTTGGGCAGATGTGAGAGGATAACTTCCATTGTGCAACAGATGACAAACATGTCATGCGAAGGAAACAAATTGTCAACACAATTGGAAGCCCTGGTCCACGACGCTTCCCAAGGTCTAACCGAGGAAAACAAACGGAGAGTGAGGAGTTTGATCTGCCGCTACCAGAACATTTTCGAGGACTCTAATGGCCGTCTGGGAAGAACCAAGGTAGTGCGACATAGCATAGACACCGGAGAAGCGAGACCAATAAAACAGGCTCCAAGAAGACTACCCTTTGCAAAGCGGGAAGAAGCTGACAAGATCATCAAAGACATGAGCAAGGATGGCATCATAGAACCATCAAGTAGCCCTTGGACATCCCCGGTGGTACTGGTGAAAAAGAAGGATGGCACCACGAGATTTTGTGTGGACTACAGACTGCTCAACGATGTTACGAAAAAGGATAGTTACCCTCTGCCAAGGATTGACGACACCTTGGACACATTGGCAGGATGCACCATTTTTTCCACATTGGACCTGAAAAGTGGCTACTGGCAAGTTGAATTGGATGCCAAAGATAAGGAGAAAACTGCATTCTCGACTGGATCTGGACTTTGGCAGTTCACCGTGATGCCATTTGGCTTATGCAATGCCCCCGCCACGTTTGAAAGGCTGATGGAGAATGTGCTGCGAGGACTGTCATGGGAAACCTGCCTGGTATACTTGGATGACATAATCATCCTGGGAAAGGACTTCAACCATCAGTTGAGAAATCTGGAGCAAGTTTTCGGGCGACTACAAGACGCTGGACTGAAGCTCAACCCGAAAAAGTGTAACCTGTTCAAGAAACAAGTAAATTACCTGGGACACATAGTTTCTCAACGTGGAGTTGAAGTTGACCCTGCCAAAATCAAGGCAGTAAGAGACTGGCCCGTGCTGAAGGACAAACATGAAACTAGGAGTTTCCTGGGGCTGTGCACTTATTACAGGAGGTTTGTGCCAAGATTTGCGGACATTGCAAAACCGCTCACCAAGCTTACGGAAGAAAACACTCGCTTCCATTGGAGTGATTCCTGCGCACAAGCATTTGAAGAGCTTAAGGGAAGATTAACAAGTGCCCCCATCTTGAGCTACCCACGAAAAGATGGAAAGTTCATCCTGGATACCGACGCTAGTAATGTGGGGATAGGAGGCGTCCTTTCCCAAATACAGGATGGGCATGAGACTGTTCTGGGTTACTTCAGTAAAGTGCTTTCCAAGCCAGAACGAAATTATTGCGTGACCAGACGAGAGCTTCTTGCCGTGATAAAATCAGTGGAACACTTCCGCAAATACTTGTACGGGAGAAAATTCACACTACGGACTGATCATGCTGCACTGGTTTGGCTTCTGAAATTCAAAAACCCGGAAGGGCAAGTGGCTAGATGGATTGAAAGGCTCCAGGAGTATGATTATGACTCCGAACATAGACCTGGCACGCTTCATCGAAATGCGGATGCATTATCCAGACGACCATGCGCCAGTGACTGCAAACATTGCAGCAAGATGGAGGACAAGGTAGCAATTGTCCAAAGGACGACCACCGAAGATGAGGACTGGCAAGATGAAAAATTGGCGCAAGACCAACTGAATGATCCGGACTTGAAGTATGTGATGGAATGGGCGCGAGAAGGAGAAAGGCCAACCTGGGAAAAACTCGCCCCCTTATCACCAACTGTCAAGGCTTATTGGGCTCAATGGGGATCCATAGTGATAGAAGGAGGGTTTCTGAAACGAAAGATCGAGAAGGAAGACGGCACACTTAGAAGAAAGCAAACCCTCGTTCCGAGGAGCCGAGTACCGGAAATCCTTGGACTGCTGCATGGAGGAACTTCTGGAGGACATCTAGGCGTTAAGAAGACGCTGGAGAAAGTGAAAGAGCGATTTTACTGGATCAACTGCAGCGAAGACGTCAAAGATTGGTGTCGAAAATGTGTAACCTGTGCAACGGCCAATGGACCGCAAAGGAAAAGGCGAGCACCAATGCGTCAGTACAATGTTGGCAGCCCCTTTGAAAGAATTGCCATCGACATAGCTGGCCCATTTCCTACAACTGAGAAGGGTAACAAGTACATCATGGTGGTGATGGATTACTTCAGCAAGTGGGTGGAAGCTTACTCAATCCCTAACCAAGAGGCCGTAACCGTGACTGAAGTTCTAGTTACCGAATTTATCAGCAGGTTTGGCGTACCCCTGGAATTACATTCTGATCAGGGAAGGAACTTTGAAGCTGCTATCTTCCAGCAAATGTGTGAGCGGCTAGGGATCTACAAGACCAGGACCACTGCGCTACATCCACAGTCTGATGGAATGGTGGAAAGGATGAACCGTACCGTGGGGAGGTACTTAGCCAAAGTAGTGTCCAGCCATCAGCGGGACTGGGACCGACATCTGCCTTTGTTCTTATTGGCTTACCGGTCGGCTGTTCAGGAAACGACGAAGAAGACTCCCAGCAGCATACTGTTTGGGCGAGAAATGCGACTTCCTTGTGATCTCAAATTTGGCTGCAAACCAGGTGAAGACCTAGCCGGAGAAGACTATGTGACAGACCTTCGCAGGAGGCTGGATGACATCCATGATCAGGTCCGCATGAACATCGGGGAAGCCAGCGATCAAATGAAGGAGCGCTATGACACCAGAGCTGACAGCATGGGGTACAAAGCTGGTGACTGGGTGTGGCTTTTTGACCCCAAGAGGCGCCAAGGATACTGTCCGAAACTTCAACGTTCCTGGGACGGGCCGTACGAGATCTTGGAGCGCATCAACGATGTGGTCTACCGCATAAAAAAGAGACCAAACGGAAAACCAAGGGTCGTGCACTACAATCGCCTCTCACCATACCTAGGCGATAATGATGACCAACCAGCCCAAAAAGTACGACAGTGCGTCGCATCCGAAAGATCACCAGCCTTTGAGACGTTTTGGGAGAACGCGAAGGCAGGGCAGAAGTTTCGCCATGGAGTGACCACAGAAGTCCACAAGGACTTATTTGAGGTCACTAGGGACCACACACTGGCATGCAGTGTACCGGAAGATCTAGATATGTCTAGAGGAATTGCACGGGTCTTCCGATACAAATTCGGAGAACCGCAACCCTCGAGCAGCCCGCAAGGAAGAGCTCTGAGACTACCGAAGGGGCGTCAACAAGCATACTGCCTGGTTGTCCCGGATTCCAGCAACCTGGAAGAGGACTACAAGGCATTGTGGGACGGCCTTGTTGAGCTGCGTGACCACATGTTGGAGGATCAGCAGGCGCGTCTGGCAATACCGAAGATGGGTGGCGGCCGCGCTAATCGAGACTGGCGGATAATCCGGAGTATGATTGAAGCAGTGTTCTCGGGAGTCGGCATCAGCGTCATGGTGTGCTGCGAGCAAGCGCAGCCGAGAGCCAGTGGGGAGAAATCCGTGGACTGCCACTTCTTCCTGACCACAGGGTGTCGACGTGGATCAGCATGCCCCTACCTACACAGAGTCAAGACTGTTCCGGGACGAAACAGTCTAGGTGGGGGGTAGTGTTATGTAAATATAAATATTGAAATAAGTATGGGTAGTTATAGTGTTATGTAAATATAAATATTGAAATAAGTATGGATAGTTATAGTTATAAGAATCCTCAAAAGTATTGGTAGGTAAGATCGATAATTATGTATAAGTGTAGAATTCTCTAGGCTAAGTAGGTATTTGTTATAATTATAGGAATACTGTATTACATTTGTAGGTAGGATTTTGGTTGTGTCTAGGTAGTACGTGAATCATCGAGAAGTAATAATTACTCTGGAACCGTCTAGCAACTTTGGGTCTAGATTATACTGCTCTAAAGAGTATAAAGGGTGCAAATGGCCTGCAGAGCGGCCAGTATCATAGAGACTTACAAACACATCGAAGTCATCTGATCAGTGAACCAAAACCAAGTGGAATAATCGAGAAAGTAGTGTGAAAATAAATTTTGTAACTGTGTAAAATAAATAACTATTGAAGAAGACCTGTGTATTTTTAATTTGAAGACAATTGAACCCTAATTTCGTAACAATATTAACATTTAGAATTCATACTAAAGTATGCCCACAAGCAGACACCTGCAAGTTCCCGCTCACATATGACACGTATGTGAACTTAAAACATAAAAACCCCGAACATAAGCCCTACAACTCTTGCCAACCTTATCTGTAACAGGGGGGCCATTGGCAAAGTGTGCCATTATTTTCAGTATGGGTAATCAACCTCATGAAAACAGGCATCTGCATGGGTTGTAGGTAGGTACACAAGCTGTAGCCTCTGTGGATTGCCAACTCGAGCCTTGGTACTCGAGGAAGCATGGCTGCCTGAACTACCGGCTCACGCAGATGCTGAGTGAACACGATTGTTTCGGATTTTTCCTACAACGTATAGGAAAAGAAGCAACTTCAGCATGCTGGCACTGCGACTCAGAAAATGATGGCGCGGAGCACACGCTACTGTCGTGTCCTGCCTGGGCGGACCACAGGGGGTCATTAATGGCAACCATTGTGGTTGATCGACTAGACCTGGACATGGTAGTACCGTCAATGCTCCAATCAGAAGAGAACTGGCGGGCCTGGGATACCTTTGCCTCTCGCGTGATCGGAGAGAAGGAGGATGCCGAGTGAGTAAGGCAAAGGATGAACACGACCCGCCAAAATGTAGTTTATGTTGATAGTACTTAGTGTAAATGTAGATAGTGTAGATTTGCCAATTGACGCAACTGAAATGTGAAGACATGCTGTGCAAGGAGACACACCACATTCTGATGTCATGCTTGACGGCAGTTCCAGGGTGTGGCAAGATGTAGAGAAGGGTTTTTAGTGAGTAAAAATCTCATATATTATAGGAATATTTTGAAGATTTTCCCCTCTCAATGGAAAAAAAAGCCTCTGTGGCTGTAGCTAGAAGTCGTTAACCTTACGTCAACCGCTATCAAGCAGAGACATGGTTAGGCACGTGGCTGTGTCGAGGTAGGTTACATGATTTTTGCCATTTGTGTTGACCACAGGTGTAGATGACCCCTCAATGAGGTGACCACTACCAAGAGGCACAAAAAATTAAAAAGTCATCGATTGCCAGGCATTTGAGCAGGTGCCTTGTGTAAAGTACATAGGTACCTACATGCCTAGGAAACTTAGGGCATATTTTGGTTCCTGGCAACATTATTTGGGTAGTTATTCACAGTCACGGTTTCTCCGACCAATCAGAGCTCCGATTGGGTCACATGTCTGGTCACGAGGTATACCGCCAGTCCCCATGTGGCGGCCATTTGTGTTTTTGCAATCTACGCAAGGAGCGCTTCCCTTTTGAAAATTCTTTAAATTTTGTGATTTGGCAATTTACAATGTCCAGTCGCCGTTGTTGTGTACCTCATTGTTTTAATACGGAGTTAAAGTAATCGGATTCGTTTCTATTTCACGATTAGTAATGTACTTACTGGAAAAAACAAAAAGTTTGGGTGAACTGTACTTTTTGTATGAAATGAAGGACTGTACTTTTTGTATGAAATGAAGAACTGTTTTTTTAGAAAAGTTGTACTTTATAAGTGTGAAATGTGTCTTCTTGTGGGAATACATTTAGTGTAAATCTTAAATGTGATATATCTTTTCAACATCAGATTATGGACATAATTATTAAATTTGAATTGAGCAAGTCACAATGTATATATTATGATAGAAAAATAAGTAATAACACATTAAAAAAGAAGAAAATGTATTTATAACATAAATGTAATTTATAATCAATTGTAATGTAATTAAGTTGTGCTATTTGAAGTTTTTTTTTTAAATAAAATATGTTTTACCATCTTCAATTGTTTTTATTTACTTCGCCAACTGAGTAGAACAGTAATAATATAGAATGATATTATGATGATAATTTAGTATTGTCTAGACACGTAGGGTAGTTACTGGCGCTACCCATCGTTTCATATATAAATAATACTACTTGGTTACATTTTTTTTGTTCTAAGACCGCCCTCTATAAACCTACATACTCTGTGGGTACCTACACGCTTTTTGCACAGGGTTGCCTGAAACCCCTGAAATGTTTTGGATGCGACCATTTTTCGTCATTTTGGTTTTTGAACAATGAAGTTTGAGTATACGCACCATTGATAGGAAGAACAATCAATAGATACGCACCATTACTTGCCTGTCGTTTTAATAATTTGTAATCATCTTAAATTGCATCAAATGGACTCGAAACATTTTTTACTTGAGAACTTATATTTCGACGAGCAAACGTCAGCCTTATAAGTTATTATATGGGATTGCCGTCCTTAGCAACCAATTTTTTTTTTATCTATTTGCCGTTTTCCTAGTCACATTTGCAAATCAGCTAGCAAATTGTTTATTTTCTCGTATTTTTCAATGTTCCACCTAGAAACATTCAACTAAAATATTCAATGAAATAATACATAACACAAATTATATACGCAACGCAACTATAATGTTATAAATTGCAGTATTTATATTTAACTTTAAATATTGCATTATTTTATATAAATTATATTATTAGATTAAATTTAGAAACAGATGGGTTAGGTATGATGTGTGCGCTGTGCGAATAGGCATCGCCTTTTTGTTCAAACCAGTTTTGTACAGTGTAAATAGCAATCGCCGTATTGTGTACACAATGCACAAGAGCCGTGTGGCGCCATTCAGATCATTTCCCAGATCTTGTACGCAAAAATCACCGTTTTGGGCGAATAGCCATTCCCATCTTTTAGGCACAAATGACTTGGGCGAATAGCCGTTCCGATGCTTATCGCACAATTTGTGCGAATAGCCGTTCCCATCTTGGTCGCACAAGTTTGTGCGAATATCATTTATCTTAACTAAATGCCCTTTTGACTTATTTTCAGTAATATAAATTTATGGTAGTGGATATTCGCACAACTCGTTGTGCCAATAAGATGGGAATGGCTATTCGCCCAATTGATCCGTGAACGGAACAAATTGATCCGTGCACAGAACGCGCGTCCCCCACCTACCACCCTTCCCCCACACTCGTGACGTCACACAACCACAACTGACGCGCGGCGTGGCCGATAATTTGTTCTTCGCCATTCTTCGCTTTATTGCTTTGAAACGTGTAAAAAGTGAAGCGATGAAATGAAAGGCTGCTGATTTGTTCTAACAGGTATGTTTTTCAGTCTCAAATGCTGATGTATTACTCATATTCGTGTATATCGAAATATAAAATGTATTGTACCTGTCACGATGCATCCCTTTTCTCATCGCCTGCTGTTCATGCATTAATTTTGAAATGACGTTTGATTTTCAGGTATTTGACAATGTCCGGCGAGTCAGGTGGAGCCTGGCCTCATTAGGGACAGAAATTATCAACTTTCGCCGAGTTCAGAATTGCGCGGACAAACATTGATCTATGTCACACTGGGAGCCAGCTGCCCTTCCGAATACATTGGGTGCCTTAAAAAGACTCGTTGGTCTTCAAGCACGTGAGATACACGTGCAAGCTTGGAAGAGTCAAGAGGATTGAAAGTGGTCGAGGCATTCACCCGCAACAATTGTATGTATTATTGTTCTAAAAATGTGTAAACTATTCTGTAAGTCAGGCGTGTCTAACTCAAATGGTATTGCGGGCCACATGATCTATTTTGCACTACATTCAGGGCCGCATGGCTGTACTGTACAAATAAATACTGTGCTGTAAAAATCGGTTCACTTTTGCCAATGCCACCCTGGTTCAGGGAACGGCGGCAGGAGTTGCAAGGTTTATGTCCATGTGAGGTTTTCTTTATTTGTATGCACACATGTAGAATGTGTAGGCGCGAACCTACATGTGCCTGTCTACAGGACAGCTCGACGACTAGTCGCGGCGACAGGCTGCGGCCGACAGTTTTCATATATTTTGTTCAAAGCTCCGCACACTTGTCGCCGAGTCGCGCCGACAAGTCGTCCAGTTTGCGTAGCGCCTAAGGCGCATCCACACTACGCCGCTGTTGGTCTGGTTTTGGTTGAGCCTTTCCCTCTCGGTTGGGGCAGAAGCAGTTGAGGTGTGGCCCTGAACAGTGCAAACATGACAGCGTGTTTCCTTGCTGCCGTTGGCTTGGCTGTGCCTGCTATTCTACTTGTGAATGCCTTTCTGTCTGATGGTGGTAGGCTGGTTGCTGGCATTCCTCGTACCGCTGCTCCTAGGCTGGCCGTTGCTTTTCTTTCTGCTGCGATCAGGGGAGCAGTTGGTGGACATAGCAACTGCCCCTGCAGCCGGAAAAAAATGGATCGGGAGATTCAGTGATGCCCTAAGGGAGCGCTTTGACCGCTACGCCCAGCAGGGTGTAGCGGGTGCAGGGGGATGAGACCATTGGTCGCAGTGCCCCCCCCCCCGTGGGGAAACGGCAAGATGGTGGAGTCCAGAGCTCTCAACTCTTCGAGACGGCGTCAAACACGTTAGACGCAAGCACCAAGCCGCCGTAGCTGGGCGATACTGCCCATGTCACCTCCAACCCATGCAACTGTCGCAGCTTACGCAGGGTGCCGGCCCCCTCCCCGTGGACATAACAAACTTGGAACACAGTTCCGGGAAACTGCTCGCGCTGCAACTCGACCGTGATATCGGGCGCCTATAGAATGTTCCCCGTGATCTTCCTCAAGCGCATTCTCTTGCGTGTTCTGTCGCATTACAAAAAAACTGTTCTCTGCCGGAAAAAAGAAAAGTGGCGCGAGTTAACACTGCCAGTGCAAACCCGGACCCATGGGGCGCAGCATACCGCACAGTAACGTCCTGCGTACGCACGGGCGGGATCTTGAGCGGAATCGCTGCGCCCAGGGGGACTGGCGTCACTTGCACGCTGATGGACACGGCTACCGCCTTCCTTCACGCGCTTATAAGCGTAGATAGACCAGCTGTCGACACCACGGCTAAAACTGATCAGCGAAACTGCCACGCTGCCTCTGGATACACCCGTGTCGTCACCCCCCTACCGCTGCCGAAATAGGGAAAATCATTAGCCAGCTTTCATCGCGGAAGGCACCTGGCATTGACCGGATTAACAATCCCATAGTAAAAGCAGTCTGTGCCACGGCCCCTCACGACCTGACTGCCGTGCTCTCATTGTGTATCCAGCAAGGCATCTTTCCCGGTTGCTGGAAGGTTGGCCTCCTCAAGGTCATCCCTAAAGCGACCACCAAACCACCCACTGACCCCAAAGCCTGCCGCTTAATCACTCTCCTACCGATCCTTGGTAAGATACTCGAGAAACTTCATGTTAATCGAGTGGAAGCCCCTCTCCTCTCAGATGCCGTTGTCTTCCCACCAGTATGGTTTCCGACCGGGCGTCTCGATGGAGGATGCCATCACGTCGGCCCTAAAGGTGGCAAGGAGCTCGGCGTCAAAACATGTTATGGCGGTACTTTTAAACATTGCAGGCGCGTTCGACAGCGCTTGGTTCGACAGCGACGGGACCAATGGTTCTGTCCAAGCTTAGGCTCAGGCAGATACCGTTGAATATCTATAACTGCATCGCTTCATATATCTCGGACAGCTGCGTCATTATGGAAGCAGGCCCCACAATTGTTAACAAGGTTGTGACGGGAGGGTGTCCGTAGGGCTCAGTCCATGGGCCTCTGCTCTGGAACATCCTTTTTGACGACCTTCTGTCTATTCCCGTACTGCCTGGCTGCGAACTTAGAGCCTACGCGGACGATGTCCTACTGACCGTAGAGGCAAAATCTCGCGCTGACATTGAAAGCACATCGCATACTCTGCTGCCATCGGTATCCTCAGACGTGGTCTCTCAGCAACGTTCCTCGATACAATTGTCGAACCCCACGAGGGGCGCGTTACGCGAGCCGTTAAAGACTCCCTCCGCGACATCGCGATACGACACTGGCAGCGAGACTGGGATCTCTGTTCTGAGTGGATAGCTTACCTCTTCTTCCCATGTATTAGGTCCCGCGTGGAGGCTATATGGCTCACCCAGATTTCTATACGAGTCAGTTTTTCACAGGACATGGGAATTTCAATTTCACCCTCTTCAAGCTTTGTATCTCGTCCACGGCGAAATGCAAGTGCGGCGAGGTCACGCAGGATATGCCTCACATACTGTGGGACTGCTCGCTGCGACATTTTGATCAGAATGCGCTCTTTGCCGCGGTAAGCCCGGGCATAGGCCCGATAGGCTACGCCAATTTTGTGTCCACAAGGAGTAACCATCGAGCCTTCAGGCGCTTTTGCGCCTCTGATGTAGACCCTGGACTGGACGTTCATTCAGAGTGCACAAAATAGCAAGGAGCGCATCTCATGTCCGGTCGATAGCTCAGTTGGTAGAGTGCTTGCATTCACCCAGGGAGCTCGGGTTCGAATCCCACCGAGGAGGGTGTCAGAAATGATTTCCTATTTCGGTGTTTATTTCAAACCCCATAATAAAAATACCGGCAAGGTTTACTCAGCCTTCACAAGAAATGAATACCAGCCCCCTCGGGAGCTGGGAAACCCCCACTTCAACTGAAGTGGTTGGCGTAAGGCCGGCCCCCTTACCTGTAAAAGTAAATAGGTTCAACTCGCCACATGCGACCCCTTCGGGGATAATGCGGCAAGAAGTTACACTATATGTGTAGCTTAGTTGCATCTCGATGCAGTTGCATCGAGTCTGTAACTTCGGATTTTGCCTTGTTTTCTTTAGTAGACGAACAGGTAGATCTAGAATCACTGCTGGGTCGGGTCACGACCATCTGGAAGGCCTTCCACCACAAAAAAATATAGCATTGCATGAGCGCTCTGTGATACGCTTCCCCGGATGGAAGTGTACAAACGGAACGGGTATGAAGATGGGCTTGCGCAACTGCCCCTGCTATCCCCATAGCCTGCTGCAGCCGCGAGCAGCTTGTTCCAAGAGGTGCTGTCTATCTGTAGCCTCGTTTGGCACTGCAGTGTCAATCTGTCTGTTCCGATTTTATTTTATAGATTTCTTTTGTTTATTGTAAGTGTATTAATATTTTTGTTTTTTAACTTATAGATTGGGATGGTGGACTTGGTCCAGCCGCACTATCATCATCATCACTAGCTGGACAGCCCTGGGTGGGCCTTGGCTGAATCCAGGATTCTCCTCCACTCTCACCTGTCCATCACCTTTGCTCTCCAGCTACATATGTCTGCCTATACCGTCCATATGAAAGGCATACAAAATGAACATAAGCCCTGCAACTCTTGCCGACCTTCCCTGAAACAGGGGTGACATTGGCAAAGTGAACCATTTTTTACAGTACAGGTGGTCAACCTCATACCAACCTATCAGTCAAGGAATCAATATATATATATATATATGTAATCAATATATATTATATACAGGGTCCATTATGAAAGTAATGAGCATTTTATGGGAAAAATAGATTTATTCATTGTAACGGTACAAATTCTTAATATTCTTCAAAATACTCTCCCCCCGCATTAATACACTTGCGGAGACGTGTCTGCCATGCCACCCTGAAACTCCTCGACGGGAATGTCTCTTAAGACCGTTGTTACATGATTTTGGATCGTTTTCACGGACTCCCAATGCTTACCTTTCAGTTCTCTCTTCAGTCGGGGAAACAAAAAAAAATCGCACGAAGCCAAGTCGGGACCGTAAGGGGGCTGCGGGACCATCGAAGTGTTGCTCTGGGTCAAGAATTTGGTGATGATGAAGGCCGTGTGGCTAGGGGCATTGAAATGGAGGAGCCTGGTCGTGCGTCAACACTTTCGGCACCAACTTCACACAGACCTTGCGCATTTGCAGATCCTCGGTCACTATCCCATGTACCGCAAATGTGGACATGTTTAAGGTGTCAGCGTTTTGCTGGATGCTCAATCGACGGTCAGAATGCAAAATTTCTTGCACACGATTCACGTTTTCGTCGGTTCTGGCCGTTGTTGGGCATCCGAACGTGGTTCGTCGGCGATCTCCTCCCGGCTCTCTTTGAACGCCCTGTGCCATTTCCCAGACTGTGATCTTGAAATGCAGTCCTCTTCAAAGGCCTCTTGAAGCATCTGGAATGTTTCGGTTGCATTTTTTCCAAGGCGCGCACAAAACTTGATTGCGTATCGCTCTTCAAGCGAACGCTCCATCGCGCCGTGTTACAAAGTTGAAAAACAGACTTCACGCGGAGGTATGTCTTTCCACTCAGACTACTTGCAGCACACTGGAGACCACCTGCATGGTAAGGGCAGATCCCCCACCACATTTCCCAACCCTTTCTCCCCCACTACGATGGATAGTCGCGTCACAATAAAATCATGCTCATTACTTTCATAATGGACTATGTATGTGTATATATATTAGGATGATTTATTTGGTGAGCGCTGTTTTTGTGCATCACACCTCAAGAGCCCTCTTGGGTCTTCGCTGAAGAAAGCGCCAATTCTCAAGCAAGACCCAGTTGTTGTAAGGTTGGATGGGCCTTTCAGTGACTGGTCTTTGGTAAAGGTTTATGAATTTTTCAACCCAGCGAAGAGCATATTTAGATATATAAATGGTATATTTTTGTGCTCCGCCGGGATTCGAATTCACAACCTTCCATTTACGAGTCCGAAGTGTTGCCACTGGACTACGGACCGGTCCAAGAAATGCCAACACGCGGTGTACCTTAATGGTCACCCATCCAGGTAGCATCCGCGCCCAATGTCGCTTAACTTCGGTGATCTGATGAGAACCGGTGCTTTCAACATGATATCGTCGTTGACACAAACCTTTATCATCACTGAAAAGTAATCTCTACTAGAATTTAAATCATATTTTGGTCTGTAATATTTTATCTAATCTAATCTAAGCTGCAAAGATATATATCATTTAAGATTTATATTAAATGCATTCCCACAAGCAGACATGTATAATTTCGCGCTAACACATGCCGCATGTGGACCTGCAATATAAAAACCCAATCTCAAATGAACATAAGCCCTGCAACTCTTGCCGTCCTTCCCTGAAACAGGGGTGACATTGGCAAAGTGAACCATTTTTTACAGTATGGGTGGTCAGCCGCATACCAACCTATAAGTCAAGGAATATATAAGTCATTATGACGTTCGTATATATTATTGTATTCAAGTAAAAACATGTTTAGAAATAAATGTAGAATAAAAGAGCTTTTTTATCATTGATTATATGTTTTTTTAATAAAATGAGAAAAATAGAATTGATGGTTTTATTTATTTTTCTGTTGATGCTGTATTGTCGAATATATCGCACGTTTAATAATAAAGAGCAATAACTCAAAAAACATGAATGTTGGGAAAACGCGTTTGAAGTTCAGACACCCAGTACAACTTGTATGGGATGAAAAAGACGGCCGATGTTTTATCTCGGTCATATTCGTCCAAATTGAACGGCTATCGCATTCTACGCATTCTTCTCGCATTGTTCTTGCTTTTTATTACAAAATCTCGATTTTCCCAATTTTCGAGTTATTTCTCTTTATTATTAAACGTGCGATATTTCCCACTCTGAAGCTACACGACTACACATGAAGTAAGTACATTTCATTGCCATTTAGTATATTGGCATTTAATGCATGCCCACAAGCAGGCACTAAATGAACATAAACTTTGCAACTGTTGAAACCGGAGTGGGATTGGAAATAGATAAAAAAGAAAAGATGGGAGCTTATAAGAAAGATCAATCATTTGAACGCAACTAAGTTATACAATACACATATAGTGCAACTTCTTGCTACGTTCTCCCTGAAGGGGTGGCAAGTGGAACCTATTTATTTTTACATAAAAGGGGTCGGCCGGGGGGTGTTTCCCAGCTCCCGGCGGGCTGGTACTTACTTCTTGTGAAGGCTGAGTAAGCCTTGCCGGTGTTATATTTTGAGTTTAAAATAAACAGCAAAATGGGATCCTAACCCGAGCTCTCGGCATGGAATACAAGCACTCTACCAACTGAGCTATAGACCAGACTTAATTTGCGCTCAATGTAAACATCTACTTTCACTGGATAGCTTTCTTTCTTGAACTACTAAAACATATTAGCTAAGCACCCTATAAAGTCCTCCTAAAATGTAACATCACCAGTATTTTTAAACAAATGAACTTAGCAAATACAATAGACCGTCATCTATTGCTGAAATATCCATTAATTTTACCATTAAAAATTCTATATACCTATCTATGTTGCAAACATGATATTAACATTTAGAATTCATACTAAAGTATGCCCACAAGCAGACACCTGCAAGTTCCCGCTCACATATGACACGTATGTGAACTTAAAACATAAAAACCCCAAACATAAGCCCTACAACTCTTGCCGACCTTATCTGTAACAGGGGGGCCATTGGCAAAGTGTGCCATTATTTTCAGTATGGGTTATCAACCTCATGAAAACAGGCATCTGCATGGGTTGTAGGTAGGTACACAAGCTGTAGCCTCTGTGGCTTGCCAACTCGAGCCTTGGTACTCGAGGAAGCATGGCTGCCTGAACTACCGGCTCACGCAGATGCTGAGTGAACACGGTTGTTTCGGATTTTTCCTACAACGTATAGGAAAAGAAGCAACTGCAGCATGCTGGCACTGCGACTCAGAAAATGATGGCGCGGAGCACACGCTACTGTCGTGTCCTGCCTTGGCGGACCACAGGGGGTCATTAATGGCAACCATTGTGGTTGACCGACTAGACCTGGACATGGTAGTACCGTCAATGCTCCAATCAGAAGAGAACTGGCGGGCCTGGGATACCTTTGCCTCTCGCGTGATCGGAGAGAAGGAGGATGCCGAGTGAGTAAGGCGAAGGATGAACACGACCCGCCAAAATGTAGTTTCTGTTGATAGTAGTGTAAATGTAGATAGTGTAGATTTGCCAATTGACGCAACTGAAATGTGAAGACATGCTGTGCAAGGAGACACACCACACTCGGATGTCATGCTTGACGGCAGTTCCAGGGTGTGGCAAGATGTAGAGGGGGGTTTTTAGTGAGTAAAAATCTCATATATACTAGGAATCTTTTGAAGATTTTCCCCTCAATGGAAAAAAAGCCTCTGTGGCTGTAGCTAGAAGTCGTTAACCTTACGTCAACCGCTATCAAGCAGAGACAAGGTTAGTCACGTGGTCTGTGTCGAGGTAGGTTACATGATTTTTGCCATTTGTGTTGACCACAGGTGCAGATGACCCCTCAATGAGGTGACCACTAAAAATTAAAAAAAGTCATCGATTGCCAGGCATCTTGTGTAAAGTACCTACTTGTAGGTACCTACACGCTTTTTGCACAGGGTTGACTTTTTAGCATTGCTTTTTAGCCCTGAAACCCCTGAAATGTTTTGGATGCGACCATTTTTCGTCATTTTGGTTTTTGAACAATGAAGTTTGAGTATACGCACCATTGATAGGAAGAACAATCGATAGATATACTTACGCACCATTACTTGCCTGTCGTTTTAGTAATTTGTAATCATCTTAAATTGCATCAAATGGACTCGAAACATTTTTTACTTGAGAACTTATATTTCGACGAGCAAACGTCAGCCTTATAAGTTATTATATGGGATTGCCGTCCTTAGCAACCAATTTTTTTTTTTTATCTATTTTCCGTTTTCCTAGTAACACAGCCGCAAATCAGCTAGCAAATTGTTTATTTTCTCGGATTTTTCAATACGTTCCACTTAGAAACATTCAACTAAAATATTCAATGAAATAATACAAAACACAAATTATATACGCAACGCAACTATAATGCTATAAATTGCAGTATTTATATTTAACTTTAAATATTGCATTATTTTATATAAATTATATTATTAGATTAAATTAAGAAACAGATGGGTTAGGTATGATGTGTGCGCTGTGCGAATAGGCATCGCCGTTTTGTTCAAACCAGTTTTGTACAGTGTAAATAGCAATCCCCGTATTGTGTACACAATGCACAAGAGCCGTGTGGCGCCATTCAGATCATTTCCCAGATCTTGTACGCAAAAATCACCGTTTTGGGCGAATAGCCATTCCCATCTTTTAGGCACAAATGACTTGGGCGAATAGCCATTCCGACGCATATCGCACAATTTGTGCGAACAAGATGGGAACGGCTATTCGCACAATTTGTGCGAATAGCCGTTCCCATCTTTTTCGCACAAGTTTGTGCGAATATCATTTATCGTTTTGGGCGAATAGCCATTCCCATCTTTTAGGCACAAATGACTTGGGCGAATAGCCATTCCGACGCATATCGCACAATTTGTGCGAACAAGATGGGAACGGCTATTCGCACAATTTGTGCGAATAGCCGTTCCCATCTTTTTCGCACAAGTTTGTGCGAATATCATTTATCTAAATTTATACATAAAAATAACAATGAAGAGAAAAGCGGCAGAAAAATATGTAGGTTGGTATTAAATAGGGTATTTGCAATAGTGAGGAATATGATAAAAAGTATATTATTTTGATAGATTACGAAAAATCTAATAATAATATGTTGATTTGAAGCCCAAAATATTTTTTTTCGATTTTATATTTAAAAAAGAAAATATAGGTTTTTGGACAAGTTTTTAAACGGATGTGAGATCTGCTTCTTGTATTTCGGGTAATGTGACGTCATATGTTGACGTCACGTTCTTTTATTGACATTCCATACTCTGTTAACTTGTGTTGTTGACAACAGAAACAAATGAAAACAACAAAAACAAATGATATGTTCTTAAAGAAACACACTAACTTCTTGAAAAAACACATCCGCAATGGTGTAAACATGAAAAAGCGATGCTTGAATGACATTAATGTGAGGGCTGTCAGTTGATACGGCGATGTTTACAAGACCGTGACGTCACGCGAGAAAATTTCATCTAGTAGCGTTTTGGCGCGAAAATTCAAAGATCGATTTTAAAATGCTTATAACTTTGCTAAAAATACAACTAAAATTAGAATTCAAGAAGTTTTGGGCTAATAAAGCATAAAAGAATTTAAATCACAAAAAAAGAAAAATGTGAAAATACCCTATTATGCTTTTCTTTCAGGATTTAATTTTTTGTTGCTGGCACTCTTTTCACATAAATTTCTTCGTCTTCTACGTTATTCATTTTGTAAACATGGCTGCTGCCAAGAAGAAGCAAGATGACAAACATTTGGCGATTTTACGTGAGCTAGTAACAAAAAATGGAAATAAAAACTGCTTCGATTGCTCGCAGAGAGGCCCCACGTATGTCAACATGACTATTGGATCGTTCGTGTGCTCCAAGTGCTCGGGAATGCTGTGAGTATTTTTTCATTAGTCATCAGCTGACATTTGTTCTGGGGAAAGTAGCCAATGGTCATTGACGATTGACGGCAACGAACTATGTAAATGTAATAATCTATTTGATTAAGGAAATAATTGACTGATCCTCTGAAACTGTATTCATTTACTATCCATGTACTATAATAACTTACATGTTTCCTTATCACAATAGTACAATGTCCTCTTTAAAATATAACAAAAGAAACTATATAGAAGTTTTAAAATACTGTTTATAGTACTAATAAATTTCTATGACTTGTTGGTATGAGGCTGACCACACTGAAAAAATCAATGGTAGAAATTGTTTCATTTAGCCTATGTCACCCGTGCTTCACAAAAGGGCAGCAAAATTGCAAAGCTATATAATACTAGCAGTACCCGGCGTGTTTCACTACGCCATTTGGGCATGTGGTATCAATTTTTTTCTACAGATAAAAGAGGAAACAACAGGATCAAAAAAAAAAGTGTGCTAATCGGAATCAAGCTTCACACAATTTATCTCTAGGTTAATCTTCACGTTTTCTAAAAAAAAAGGTCTAGGTACAACTGTTAAGCAGCAGAGCCAAGCATAGGGAAAATCGATTGCGGTGCTCCATTTATATTTAAGATAACAAAATCGGCTATGTCACGTTACTCATCTAATCTATTCTAAGTTGCATGGATATAATTGTTACATTTGGAATTCACATTAAGTGCATGCCCACAAGCAGACACGTATAAGTTCACACTTGCACATTCTGCGTGTGAACCTACAACATAAAAACCCAAATCTCAAATGAACATACACCCTGCAACTCTTTGCTGACCTTCCCTGAAACAGGGGTGACATTGGCAGAGTGAACCATTTTCTATTTATAGTTGGTCAGATGCATATTGACCTATACAAGAAAAGAATATAAACAATAAATTAAATTTTATAATCATACAATTAAAGAACTAATCTATAAAATTCACTATACTCTTTGAGCAAAGTGAAGAAATAAATGTATTCCAAACAATCAGGAATTTTTTTAATGTAACCGCACTGTGAAACGTATGTAGTTGGGGAAAATGCTTCATACAATATGATGCACTTATGTGTTTTTTCAACTATCTCTATAAAAGTGTTTAATTTATGTTGAATTTTTGACTCCCTGTCCTGTCTTTATCCCGGCCAAGTGAATTCACATTTTTTCCCCACATTTAAAATGTGCTCTATCCATTATTTCAATAAGTGAAAGTTTTAGGTAGTGCACATGGAACATTTTCTATTGACAACAAAATTGTAAGTCGCACGGCCGGGTTAGGTAAAAGGCAAACATTTTGTTTATCTTGGTTGCTTTGGACCATTGTCACATAGAAGAAAGACGTTTAACCGCCGAGAAAAAAACGATCTTTAAAGTTGTGGTGAGTATATAATTTTACAGAAATGCGATTTTTGAAAAAACAACTATATTATGTATATTTTAATTAAAAGTATGTTTCAATAAAAGGTTTTAATAATAATAATATATTTCAATATGGTCTTCTAGTTGTGACCTACGAACTTTCGTTTATCGTATTTTTTATAAGTGCGGGATATAAAAGCTTTCTTACATTTCTAAAATTCAACTTGGAATACTTGAATAACATTTTTTCATTTGGAACTTTTGTCTAGGCCAGGGGTCGGCAACCTTTTGAGTCGGAAAAGCCAAAAATTACAATTTACAAATTTCAAAGTTTTTCCTTGACTTATAGGTTGGTATGAGGCTGACCACCCATACTGTAAAAAATGGTTCACTTTGCCAATGTCGCCCCTGTTTCAGGGAAGGTCGGCAAGAGTTGCAGGGCTTATGTTCATTTAAGATTGGGTTTTTATATTGTAGTTTCACATGCGGTATGTGTGAGCGCGAAATTATGCGTGTCTGCTTATGGGAATGCATTTGATGTGAATCTCAAATGATACATATCTCATTTTGGATTTGGATTTGTAAAGAGCCACAAATGTTTTTTTGCCAACAATAAATAGCGTCGATGGGGCGGGGGGAGGGTGGGGGGTGAAAAGCGAGTACAAGTAGCGGAGAGATCGTTAATCGATTCAGAACGATTTAGTTTTTTTCGATCAGAAGTATAATTCTGTGTTTTTTTTTATATTTGCGTATGAAGCTAAAGAGCCGTAAGTTCACACCCAAAGAGCCGCATGTGGCTGGTGAGCCGCAGGTTGCTTACCCCTAACCAAACCGATATCGATCCACCATATTTGTAAAAAGTCCGGTCTATAGCTTAGTTGGTAGAGTAACTGCATTCCATGGTGAGATCTCGAGTTAGAATCCCACTGAAGTTGTCAGAAATTATTTCTCGTTTCAGTGTTTATTTCTAACCCAAAATAAAATACCGGCAAGGCTTACTCAGCCTTCATAAGAAATGAGTGTCAAGCCACTCAGGAGCTGAATAACATCCATTTCAAGTTGGCGTAAAGTAAAAGTTACTGGGTTGTTCATTTTAGATTTGGATTTTTAATTATGAGTAGGTACACATGCAGCATTTGTAAGCGTGAACTTACATGTGTCTACTTGTGAGCATGCATTTTATATGAATCTTTAATGTAAATGTATATTTGCAACTAAGATTATGTATTGTAGTTGAATATAATGGTCTTCTTCTATTGGGTGGTTTCAAAATTTACCGACCTCGTTGCTGAAATATTGAGAATTGAGAACCATTGTTTATTTGATCACCATCAAACTTCACAGGATTCATTCTAAAAATATGTTACATGTTTCCTGAAAATTTCGTCAAAATCGGATGAGCGGTTTATGAGTATAGGGAACATACATACATACATACATACATACATACATACATACATACATACATACACACACACATCCTTCTTTATAGATATAGATAGATAGATTGCATTCCATGCCGAGATCTCGAGTTAGAATCCCACCGTAGTTGTCAGAAATTATTTCCCGTTTCAGTGTTTATTTTAAACCCAAAATAAAATACCGGCAAGGCTTACTCAGCCTTCATAAGAAATGAGTGTCAAGCCACTCAGGAGCTGAATAACATCCATTTCAAGTTGGCGTAAAGTAAAAGTTACTGGGTTGTTCATTTTAGATTTGGATTTTAAATTATGAGTGGGTACACATGCAGCATTTGTAAGCGTGAACTTACATGTGTCTACTTGTGAGCATGCATTTTATATGAATCTTTAATGTAAATGTATATTTGCAACTAAGATTATGTATTGTAGTTGAATATAATGGTCTTCTTCTATTGGGTGGTTTCAAAATTTACCGACCTCGTTGCTGAAATATCGAGAATTGAGAACCACTGTTTATTTGATCACCATCAAACTTCACAGGATTCGTTCTAAGAATATGTTACATGTTTCCTGAAAATTTCGTCAAAATCGGATGAGCGGTTTATGAGTCTATAGGGGACATACATACATACATACATACATACATACATACATACATACATACATACATACATACATACATACATACACACATCCTTCTTTATAGATATAGATAATAATCTATAATCTAAGTTGCAAGGATATATTCATTTAAAGCTCTCAGATGTATGCCCACAAACCAACAAGTGTAGTTCGCGCTTACAAATGCTGAATGTGTACTTACAAATAAAATCCAAACCTCAAATGAACATAAGCCCCACAACTTTTGCCGACCTTCCCTGAAACAGGGGTAACATTGGCAAAGTGAACCATTTTTTACAGTATGGGTGGTCAGCCTCATACCAACCTATAAGTCAAGGAATATGAATAATAAATTACATTTAAATATAAAAAAGAACAAAACCTTACAAAGAAATCTATACAAAAAAAGTCAAAAATTTCCTATGTAAAAAATGTAGCAAATGAATACACCAACATTAGAAATCAACATTGCAGATTAGCCGCCACTTCTTCCTGTCCTTGCATACTTCTTTCATTTCATCCAGAGTCATAACCTTTTTCATACAAGTCCTCCTTTTATTATGACTCTGGATATTCCATTCATTCGCTATTTCTGAAATTTGATCCTTCCATACTTTTCTCGGTCTTCCTCTACCACGACATCCATCTATTCTAGCAACATATACTTTTTTCGTCAATCTTTCATCACTCATTCTCTCCAAATGCCCGAACCATCTTAACATACTTCTTTTAATCTTCACTTTCACACTTTCTCTTACACCACATTCTTCTCTTACAAAATCATTCCTCACCCTGTCACTTCGTTTTTTCCCAATCATACTTCTTAGATAGTCCATTTCTACTGTATGGACTTTACTAATTTCCCTTTCACTCACCGTCCAGGCTTCACTTCCATACATCAAGGTTGGCACTAGTATACCACCGTGCACCGCCAATCTAACATTTTTTGAGAGATTTTGGTTCCTGGCGATGCAAGCGGTCGCACCCAGTACACACCTGCCTTTCATTATTCTTCTTTCAAATTCACCGGCCATTCTTCCATCTTTTTCAAACTTACTTCCCAAATATACAAACTCATTTACAACATCAACATTCATTCCATTAATTTTAAATTCATAATTCATATTTTCATCATCTCTTTCAAAAATCAAAACTTTCGTCTTTCTTGCATTCAACTTCAAATTATTACCTTTCAAAGCTTCGTTCAATCTAGAGAGCATCATTTGCAATTCCACTGCTGAATCAGATACAAGGACTGCATCATCCGCATACAGTAGAACGCTTACTTTGCTCTCTCCTATCATTAATCCACAATCATCAAGTCTAGCATCTCGAACACACTTGTCCATGACTATGTTAAATAGCCATGGGCTCATCACACATCCTTGCCTTACACCCTTAAAAACTTCAAACCATTCACTATACTCACCATCAATACGAATGCAGGCCATACTATTCTCATAGTTCGCATGCACCGCATTGAGTAGAGCTCCATTCACTCCGTATGCTTTCAAAACATCCCACAACATACCTCTGTCCACTGAGTCAAAAGCCTTTTCCAGATCCACAAAGGCCGTGAATAGTTTCCCCCTCACCGACAATTGTTTTTCAACAAGTTGTCGTAGAGTGAAAATCTGATCAACACAGCCTCTACCGGCCATAAAGCCGGACTGTATATCGGAAACCCTTTTGCTAGTAGTCAGAATCACATTTTTTATAATCACCTTACAGAAGAACATAAGCCTTGCAACTCTTGCCGTCCTTCCCTGAAACAGAGATGACATTGGCAAAGTGAACCAATTTTTACATTATGGGTGGTCAGCCGCATAACAACTTATAAGTCAAGGAACATACATGACAAATTACATTTTTTAAAAACAATAAATCACAATATAACAATAAATCACAATATAGTTTTAGGGTTTTTGGGTTTTTATATTGTAGGTCCACATGCGGCATGTGTTAGCGCGAAATTATACATATCTGCTTGTGGGAATGCATTTAATATAAAACTTAAATGATATATATCTTTGCAGCTTAGATTAGATTAGATTAGATTAGACCTTACAGAAGACTTTTCCTGGTATACTGAGTAGACTGATTGGTCTGAAGTTTTGACAGTTTTTTTGCAAAGCTCATTGTTTTTATTTTTGTATGTACAAATGCAGAATGTGTAAGCGCAAGCAAACACATGTCTACTATTGTGTGTTCATGAAAAATTAACCTAGTGCATTTTATCCCAAAATTGAACTGTTGACTTGTACCTGTAACTCTGTCGCCATTCCGCTAGGGGTGGCCTAGGAGACTTGTACTACTGTAATCCTGTATGCTTGTGTTCCATGCCAGAGAGCTGAGGTTCAGTGTTAATTTCAAACCTAAAATTTAAAAAGGGATCACTCAGCCTTCAATAATAAGAGCCAGCCTCCAAGGAAGGTGGGAAACCCCTTCTTCAACTGAAGTGGTTGGCATAGGGCTGGCCCTCTAAAATCCAAAAATAAATTGATTCCACATGTCGCATGTCCCCTTCTTCGTGATCCCTTTGGGGGAAAGGCGGTGAGAAGTTGCACCATATGCACAGCTTAGTTTCAGTTCTTTGTGATAAAAAATTGTTTGCTACAATAACGTGCATGCTTGCTTTTTACTTTCTTGCTATAGCTGAAGGCTATAAAGAAAGTATTGATTTGGTGTGAAAATTTGTTTTCGAGGTTTTCACGGAAATGAGTTGTCCTGGTGCAGGACATGCCAAAAAACACTATCTTTCAAAAACGTCCGTCTGTATGTGTGTGTGTGTGTGTGTGTGTGTGTGTATGTATGTGTGTCACTTTCCAAAGTGTAAGACCTAGAGATACCAAATTTTGGCTTTATCAACTTTTTTGGACATGTATTAAGTATGAATAACATGGCATTACACCAACTTGAAAATTCAAGATGGCTGCCATACAAAAAAAACATAAAATTGCACTTTTCTCAAAAACGGCTCCAAGAATTTTTCTTAAATTTTCAGAGTTGCCACAAATTAATTTTTAACTTAATAAATTATGTATGGCAACACTTGCTAATCTGTGTCTATGGGCTGCCATATGAAAAAAACAAACAATTGTGATTTTCTCGAAAGTTAAGTGGTTAACAAAAATATAATGTTTTACAATATTATAGACAACATAAATTTCTACAAAATTACAAAATAAATATTTTGAAAAAAATATTATAAAGCACTGTTTACACGACCTCAAATTTTAAATCGAAAATATAACAAAAACCCAATAAAATTCAAGATATTTAAATTTCTTTTAGATTAAATAGACAGAACAAGTTTGTCACTACAATTCATAAGGAAAGATTTTTTTCTTTTTTGAAAATTCAAGATGGCTTCCGAAGAGCTGAAAATTTTAAATGCGATTTTCTCAAAAACGGCTCCAACGATTTTTCTCAAACTTTCTGTGGATTCGTTAATAAAATAGTGCTATCTACTGATAATAATCATTGCTTCATCATGATCTCAATTTAGGGAGTTGCCATACAAAAGAAAAAAGAAATGAAAAATCCTCGGCAGTTAGAGGGTTAATAAAAAAATGATGTTCTACAAATGTAAAACAATAATAATAACGTGTATATTGCCATCATTATTTTTTCCAAAAAGTGAATTAGAAGTATAGCCGCCATACAAAGTGAAAATTTTCCATACAAAATGTATTAGCAATTTTCTTGGTAGTCAAAGGGTTAAAATAAGATAAAAGGCTGCGATTCTTAAAATTTTGTAAATACCAATAATAATCAGTCGTTACGTTTTTAAAATATAACTAAAAAGTTTACCCACCATACAAAGTCCTAGTTTGCATACAAAAGGGTTCAAAGACCATCTATATAATATCTAGATTCTAGATTCTAAAATCTAAGTGGCAAAGATATATTAAAATTAAAAACTCATATCAAATGCATGCCCAGAAACAGACACGTGTAAATTCGCGCTTAAAAACGCTGAATGTGTACTTACAATTTAAAACCAAATCTCAAATGAACATAAAACCTGCAACTCTTGCCGATTTTCCTTGAAACAGGGGTGACATTGACAAAGTAAATTATTTTTTACACTATGGGTGGTCAGCTTTATACCAACCTATAAGTCAAGGATCTTTCTTGTGTAATTGGCGCTTTTTCCAGAGAAGACCAACCTCGCAGAGGGCTCTTGAGGTGTGATTCACACAAAACGGCGCTCAACAAATAAATCAACCAAATATGTCTATTCATTTAAGTATTTATATGGCTATATCCATATTGTACAAGTATGCAGTTACACACCGCGGTGGAATAAAATTGATTTATAATTGATCTATTATATTTTTGATCTATATTGAAACGGCATAAGCCGGTAGATGATTCTAGCTTCACATACGTCATACAGTGGGTTAATTTTTGCAAGAAAGTCGAGTACAGATTCTGTGCAATTTATTTGATTCTTTATCTTTTACCTTTGGTGTGGGTTTAGACCAGGGGTCTTCAACCTTTTTTAGTGCAAGGGCCAAACATCGATAACACATCGTCCGAAGGGCCACAACTTTTCACGACACTTTACCACCTTATCAATAAAATAAAAGACATATGTACATAATTTCAAATTTTAATAATCTTTATTGGTTAAATAAAGTCAATCTTTATTAGTTAATTAAAGTCAATCAATGTGATTTTTGACATTGTTTATTTTTTACAAGTTTGTCAATATTTGTTTTCATTTTTGTGGTTGCAACCCGCAGACTACCTTCCAGATGTGCATCTGTAATTCTCGACCTTGTTGTCGATTTCACATACTTCATACGAGAAAACAGCTGCTCACACACATATGTGCTCCCAAACAATGAAATCATTTTCATGGCATTTTTTCGGATTTCAGGAAACGAGTTGTGATCGACATATTTTGCATAGAAATCAAAAACACCCACGTCAAACTTGTCTTTCAATCCGAATTACACTGCAAATCTATAAGCTCCATCTGAAATTTTTCCGGCATGTCTTCAACGGATACACCGAATGGTCGGGCAAAGAGACTGATGTATTTTTCACTCTCTCTGAAGTCAGAAAACCTCGATTGAAACTCTTTTTTGAGTAAATCTACTGCTTCAACGTATTTATCCACATCTGTACATTCGCAGCTCTTCAGTTTAGGAAAGTGCGTATACTCTTTTTTCAACAACTGGTTTTTCCATAAATCCAGTTTAAACTCAAATGCCTTCACAGTGTCCAGCAGGTTGTTGATGAGATTTTCTTTTCCGTGTAGTTTGGTGTTTAAGTCATTGAGGTGCTGCGTGATGTCTGTGAGAAATGCAAAGTCGCATAGCCAGTCGGGGTCACTAAATTGTGGAACTGGTTTTCCTTTGGTTTCCATGAATGAGGCGATTTCTGTCTTGAGTTCAAAAACGCGTTTAAGCATTTTGCCTCTGCTCAGCCAACGAACATCGGAAAAATATGTGACATCACCATATTCCGCATTAATTTCGCGTAAACAATTTTGGAATTCTCTGTGGTTGAGGCCACTGGATTTAATGAAGTTCACTGTCTTTACGACCACTTTCATCACCTCATCAATATTTGTGGATTTAGCACAAAGATTTTGTTGATGAATGATACAATGGTAATGCATCAAAGAAAGATCTTTGTTCTGTTTTTTAATCAAACCCACGAGCCCTTCATTTTTTCCTACCATGGATGGTGCACCGTCTGTTACAACTGCAGAAAGGTTTGTCAATTCTAAATTATATCATCTTAGTACTGTCATCAAGCACTCATAAATATCACATCCTTTTGTAGTTCCTTTCATCGGAAAAAGAGCAGCCATCTCTTCGGTGATGACAAAGTTATTATCAATGCCCCGAATAAATATAGCTAATTGAGCAGTATCGGTTATATCTGTGCTTTCGTCGAGCGCAACAGAATAGTATACGAACTTCGACGCTCGTTCGTTTAATGAATTTTCTATGTCTATTGCTAACTCTTCAATTCTTCTGGCGACAGTAACACCGGATAAACTAACTTTAGAAAAAAGTTGTTTTTGAGAAGGGCACAATACTTCAGCGGCGGCCTCCATACATTCTTTGATAAATTCGCCATCAGTAAACGGTTTTGATTTCAAAGCTATTTTTTCGGAAATAATGTAGCTCACCTTCATGTTTGCTTCATTTTCAATGTTCTGCTTTTGAAAACTATCTTGCTGTCGTTGAAGCTGACTCTTCAGAGCTCTCATTTTATCTTGCCGTAACTGTCCTTTGACTGTCTCAAAATTGTTGCATGTTTTGTATCGTAATGTCTTTTTAAGTTGTATTCTTTCATGGCTGTGAGTGATTCATGACATACCAAACAGACAGGTTTTTGATTAACACTGACGAACAAGTACAACTCAGTCCACTTTTCTTGAAACATGCGGTTTTCTTCACTAACTTTTCGTTTTTTACCTGACGTAGAAGCCATTTTTAATGTCAAAAATGTCCACGATATAACTAAACTTGCGTAACTGCACACCACAGGTTTTCCGCCTTAAACACGTCAAAACACACCAACTTTGTATCGGCTGCAACTGACTGCAAGACACAGAGTATAGCTACAAGGTACTGACTCGTGAGACGACGCGTTCCGCCTTAAATATTTATATGCGCGCTTTCTCGATGTTTCGAGAAAGCACGTGAGAGGTCTGGAAAGGGCGAGAGGCATGTATCGGAAGTGGCGCCGTCGTGGGCGGACTCACTCCTGCGGCGAGCGAGCGACACGCACTCATATGTGTGAAAGAGTGGCATTGCAAATGGCGAGTCGTATATCACTCGTATATATATATATATCGCATATCACGGGGCGCGATATTTTATTTTTTTAGCCTCTGGTGGCCGCGGGCCGCAAGAAATTAGCTGGCGGGCCACATGAGGCCCGCGGGCCGCGGGTTGAAGACCTTAGGTTTAGACAATAGCCATTTATGCAATCTTTTCTAGTGAACTAACACTGTGTTATTCAAAGTTGGTTCAATTAGCTTATACTTCCTTGTTTGAGTTTGATTTTAAATAATTTACATTTTAACAATAATAATATTGTCACCTTAAAGGTAACACTGATTATTTTGAGAAATTGTGGATAAAACATTTTATTGGGTGTAACTTCTCACAGTAACTGAACTAATTATAATAATGAAATTCCTTGACTTATAGGTTGGTATGAGGCTGACCACCCATACTGTAAAAAAAAGGTTCACTTTGCCAATGTCACTCCATTTCAGGGAAGGTCGGCAAGAGTTGCAGGGCTTATGTTCATTAGAGATTTTTTTTATATTATAGGTCCGCATGCGGTCTTCTTGCGGGAATGTTTGTTAGTGTTTTTTTCCGTAGAAAATAGGAAAAAGGTGCACTTATCTGAGAAACCCTGATTAGCTAAATGTGTCACTCACTCAATTTTACCTTTTGGCTTTTACATAATGAATTATTATAATAATCATCATTGATAGTAATAATAATAATTGGACTCCTTAGAAATAAGATAAGAGTTTCTTGACTATTAGGTTGACATGAGGCTGACCCCCGCCCTGTAAAAACCTGGTTCACTTTTAACAATGCCACTCCTGTTACAGAGAAGGGTGGTAGGAGACAATTTTTTAATTGCCGTGTTGTAATTTTTTGCAAGGGTACTGCAAAGCCATAGCATCTCATGAACAGTGCCCCCTAGTATAAAATATTGTGTAAACTCACCTTGATCGCGTAAATTGAAAAAATGTATGAAAACTAAATCACTCTCTGGAAGTGCCTGTGTAGTTACTATAACGCAACGCAACTAAGCTACACATATAGCGTAACTTCTTGCCGTGTTATCCCCGAAGGGGTCGAATGTGGCAAGTTGAACCTATTTATTTTTACAGGTAAGGGGGCCGGCCTTACACCAACCACTTCAGTTGAAGTGGGGGTTTTCCCAGCTTCGGAGAGGGCTGGTACTCATTTCTTGTGAAGGCTGAGTAAACCTTGCCGGTATTTTATTTTGAGGTTTGAAATAAACACCGAAACGGGAAATCATTTCTGACACCCTCGCCTCGGTGGGATTCGAACCCGAGCTCACAGCATGAAATGCAAGCACTCTACCAACTGAGCTCTCGACCGGACTATACATTTTTGATTTATGCAATTGCGCTTCGGACTCGTGAATGGAAGGTTGTGGGTTTGAATTCCAGCATATATTAGTTAACTCAATATTATCCAAAAAAATTATATCAGTTACGAATACCAATATTTTTTTATTTTGGATATCCCATAGTTTCGGTTATGGATTTGGCTATCCATAACATCCCATTTATATTCCATACATTTTAAATGTATGTAATGTTTCATACTTGGGTCACTGTTTGTATTTAAATGCCTTGAATGTAAATTTTGTATCTTTTTTTCAGTCGAGGATTGACACCGCCACACCGAGTAAAATCCATCTCCATGGCCTCCTTCACCCCAGAAGAGATTGAGCAGATCAAGAGTCAGGGGAACGATGCTTGCGCTGCGGTATGGTGTGCCCTGCTCGAGGACCCTATTGGAGCCACGAGTGGGGATGAGCAGGCCTTCAAGGACCATCTGGCCGACAAGTATGAGAAGAAGCGCTTCTACATGGAGGGGGGGCCCCGCAAAGAGAGAGAGAGGCGCTCTAGACCTAAGCAGGCATTGCCGCCTGTCTCACAGCCTGCTACCTTGGTTCAGCCTGTTCCCAATGTGTCACAGAATCTGCCCTGTCCCAGGTATACTTCAGTTTTTTTTCATGGTCAAGGAATGTTTTCAAATTGCAAAAGAAGTGAATATCGAATATCACCCCAATGGATGCGTGAAGACGACTATTCCACGCTTCGACAGCTTCAAAATTTAACTAATTGATTTGTGTCAGCTTCTTTGAAGGTACCTCCCTCCGAATAAACCGAGGTGCTGACGAAGTAATGAAATAGCTCTATGTGTAGTCTGAACCCTTGATTGGTCGGGAGAGCACGGATGAAGGGATCAAAGGAATGCCACGCACCTCGCAGCTCCTTTTCTTCTTTGGTTATTTGTAAGCATGAAAGACCATTTCAAGTTTTAACAAAATCAATGTCTTTTTAAGGTTATTTTGGTGAAAATTTGTGAACTATAATAGGACTCATCAGCCATCCTACAGTGTCCCTAGTATAGTTGTTGGATTTGTTTTTCTGCAGTTAGTACGTGACAGGTTTTATGTGGCATTTTCTAACAGTACGCTTATTTTGTCGTAGGTTCCCGGTGGATTTTGCCATCAACGAGGCGGCAAGCAACGCCATGAATATTAGCAGCGTGCTGAGGTCCCCTCCCGCCCCTGCCCTGGTCTCTCACCCCATACCTTCCCCCCTCCACCTGCAGCCTGTGCCCGCTTTTGCCAACTTTGACATGATTAACGCAAACACCGTCAGCAACACATCCAGTGAGTATAAAAATGACTTCAGATGTACACGGCTTAAACTGGATTTAGATTGCAGCTAAAGGAAGGCGCTGTTATAACTCTAGGGCATTCAAACTGGTAAAATGAATCGGTGGTATTCTTAGACATTTTCGTCGTCCGTTGAGCCCACGTTTTGCTTAATTTTGATTCTTGAACATTCATGAAGGAGTTAGGCTTGCATCCTCAGTTCAACTGGCACCCAAACCTAACCTTCAAATGTATGCGGACTTAGACTGACACAAATCCAGCTCAGAGACGATTCAAATGGCAGACAGTCGATTTTGACAACTGTCGTATTTAATATGATATCGTATTTACTTTATTACAATATTGTTTTGTGATTTGTTTTGTCATTTTGGTCAAATTGACAGAATCCAGGACCTTTTTGCTAATCAATCGCTTTGTGGCGCACAAAACACACAAAAATAAAAAGCAAAAGAAATCATTTGAAAGGTTGAATCACGTCAAATTTCTAATATGACAACATTTTCAAAAACTGATGTTAAGAAGATATTTCAAATGCGGGAATCCGCCACAAAGAAAAAGAAGAAGAAGAAGATATTTCAAAATACATTGAGAGGATATTCAACACTCTACGAACACATATGTGACACTTTTTCCTTCATATGTGACGCTTTTTTCCTCTTGAAATTGAAGTTTTAGAAGCATTTTGGCCGACATTTGATTTGTTTACATAAAACACGCCCGCCATCACCCCGATGACGTCAGCGGTCAGACCTGCCGCAGCCATATTGTGTGCAGCCGTCACTAATGCAAATTTCCCCACACTGGAACCGGGGTGGAACGGACGTAATTTAAGCTGTCCAAAAATGATCGCAGGCTTATCTGTTCCTAGGCTACACCATGTTCGGGAATCTATCTATCTATAATCTAAGCTGCAAAGATATGTTAACATTTAAGGCTCATATTAAATGCATGCCCACAGACAGGCACATGTAGGTTCGCGCCTACACATTCTGCATGTGTGCATACAAATAAGCAAAACCTCACATAAAATAAACCTTGCCTCCTTTCGCTACAACTCCTGCCGCCGTTCCCTAAACCGGGGTGGCATTGGCAAAAGTGAACCAATTTTTACAGCACGGGTGGTCAGCCTCATATCAACCTATCAGTCAAGGAGCAATCAAGGAGGTATCAATATTTAAAATTTTATCTGGTCCGGCTTTGTACCCAGACTAAATAGTCGCCAGATAAGCCGACGGCGAAATATGACAAGTAAGAATATCACGGAATGGGTTTTATTTAGTTTTTCTTAACACAATCTATAACCTAAAATCTAAGTTGCAACATAAGCCCTGCTACTCTTGCCGACCTTCTCTGAAACAGGGGTGACATTGGTAAAGTAAACCATTTTTTCAGTATGGGTGATCAGCCTCATACTAACCTATAAGTCAAGGAACAAAAAAATGTATTACAAATTATAAAATATTATAGGTCCAGTCGATAGCTCAGTTGGTAGAGTGCTTGCATTTCATGCGAGAGCTCGGGTTCGAATCCCACTAAGGGTGTAAGAAAGATTTGCCGTTTCATAAGAAAATACCGGCAAGGTTTACTCAGCCATCACAAGAAATGAGCACCAGCCCCCTTAGGAAATGGGAAACCCCCGCTTCAACTGAAGTGGTTGGTGAAAGGGCGCCCCCCTTACCTGTAAAAATAAATAGGTTCCAGTCACCACATGCGACCACTTGGGGAAACACGGCAAGAAGTTACTTTATATGTGTAGCTTAGTACATTTTTATAAACTAATTACAAATAATATATCTATAAAGAATCAACATTATAAATTGCATAACATACTTGACCGGTCTGTAGTCTAGTGGTTAACACTCTGGACTTACGATTGCCTTATATATAGATAGTTTAATTGGTGAGCACTGTTTCTGTGTGAATCACACCTCAAGAGCCTTCTTCAAGCTTGGTTATCGCTGTAGAATGCGCTGATTCTCAAGCAAGACTCAGTTGCTGTAAGGTTGGATGAACCTTTGGTAAAGGCACATGAAAAATTCAACCTAGGGGACAGCATTATTTAAAAAATAAATATGATAAATCCTGTGCGCTTCTGTCAAGAATCGCACCCACAACCTTCCAATCACGAGTCCGAAGTACTAATCATGAGACCGGTCACGTTATGTTTTAGTAATCTATTTCAATGTATTTTGTTTTTAGCTGAGGATCGTTATGCAGCTCTGGCGGCCTTGGATTGTGCTTTCAGACAAACACACACTCATCCTACTTCCGGTATAACACTTACGTTATAAATAATCTTCTGTGCCCTGAGTACAACACATAGTGTAAGCTCATCTCGATTGCGCAAATCTAAAATTTATGGAATTTACGCCAGCACTTACTTTGCACTCACTTCACAACACTTAATTTGCTACATTTTTTGCATAGGAAATTTTTGACTTTTATTGTATAGATTTCTTTTTAAGGTTTTGTTATTTTTTTGTATTTAAATGTAATCTATTATTTGTATTCCTAGACTTATAGGTTGGTATGAGGCTGACCACCCATACTGTAAAAAATGGTTCACTTTGCCAATGTCACTCCTGTGTCAGGGAAGGTCAGCAAAAGTTGTGGGGCTTATGTTCATTTGAGGTTTGGATTTTATTTGCAAGTGCACATTCAGCATTTGTAAGCGTGAACTACACGTGTTGGTTTGTGGGCATACATCTGAGAGCTTTAAATGAATATATCCTTGCAACTTAGATTATAGATTATATACTCCTAGAGAGTGATTTAGTTTTTGTACATTTTTTTAATTTACGCAATCAAGGTGAGTTTATGCAATGTTTTCTTCTAGGTGCACTGTATTGATCTGACTAAAATAACACATGCTCACACACAGACGAATGGCAACTTATTTTGCCATGGTTTTAAAAAGTGCAATGATGTTCTTACTCAAACGTTGTAGCATTGGTTTGATTTTGAGTGTGTTTTTTTTAGAAGGTACCAATAGTTAAAGAGGGCCATTTTTGTCTGTGTCACTCCTCAAGGGCCCTCTCAAATCAGGGATAAGATTTTTGCAAAGATGCAACTGTAGTGCTCCTTTAAAGACAAAATTTTTTGCCTTTCTCACATTAGGTGGTAGTCTGTTCCAGCCCATTGGGCCCGCAACCTGGAAAGAACGGTCTCCAGAATTAGTTTGTGTTTGACGGTGCGGCTGGACCAAGTCATCCACCCCATCCCTCATAGATCTGAGCATCAGAGCTGTGATGTTTTCTGGGATGTCCACTGTAATGTCTTCTGTGGGATGCCAGGGATTGTGGGTGATATCAATGTAGATGTAAAGATGAGTCTTTGTTCCCAATAGATGTATTATTCCATAACAGTGTTTACAATGTGAGAGACAAAACCAGACTGAGTAGTGAGAGCAATAATAATCTATACCTACTAATAATATATAACTATAACTCTAATAATATTATATTCCAATAATACATTACATTATATGATATTAACCTACTCTAAATTATCATATTATAATTATACATTACAAGAGCTTTGTTAGCTCACAAAGTAAAAAGCAGGGTTTGCTACTTTACTCTCGGCAAAACATCTCAACCAATTGCAAGAGAATGAAAGCAAACCTCGTCTGTTATCCATTGATCAAAATAAATGAACCAGATTGTGTATGCCAGTTTCTTCACAGGGTAATGCAAGTAAGTACACAAGGAAAAAAGAGATACAAGACAGTAGCGCCAAACTTCAAGAAAACAGACGTAAAATAACAATTGTTTTCAAATAACAATTTAACTGTTCTCATATACCCTTTAATAATACTACGCCATAGAGGTTGTTTTTTTGGCACACCAAACATCTCTTATGCTCCATCTATTTATTTTATTTTGATCAATCGTCAAAGCGGACAATTTTTGAGCTTGGTAGAATCAACTGTAGATTTATCTCAAAAAGCATTATTGATGTTTCTGATATTTTCAGTACATTACTGGATGTAGCTTGGACGATGAATGAGAGTGAAATTAGTAAAGTCCATACGGTTGAAATGGACTTTCTAAGAAGTATGATTGGAAAAAAACGGAAAGATAGGGTGAGGAATGAGTCAGTGAGAGAAGAATGTGGTGCAAGGGAAAGTATAAAAGTAAAAATCAAAAGGGGTTTGTTAAAATGGTTTGGACATAATGGAAAGAATAAATGACGAAAGACTGACGAAGAGAGTGTACGCTGCAACTATGAATGGAAGCCGTGGTAGGGGAAGACCGAGGAAAGTATGGATGGATCAAATTTCCGAAATAGCGAATGAATGGGATATTCAGAGTCATAACAAAAGGAGAGAGTGCATGAAAAAGATTATGACTCTGAATGAAATGAAAGAAGTATGTAAGGACCGAAAGGAATGGCGGTTGATTTGCAACAATGGCGGCTAGGGCATTAATTCTAAGTGTAATATTAAGTTTAATTTTACTTTATTTTAATTTGTAATGTGTCTCATTATGAATTTCTGTATTTCATTTATAATTTTTTGTGCTCCTTGACTGATAGGTTGGTACGAGGCTGACCACCCGTGCTGTAAAAATCGGTTCACTTTTGCCAATGCCACCCCGGTTCAGGGAACGGCGGCAGGAGTTGCAAGGTTTATGTCCATGTGAGGTTTTCTTTATTTGTATGCACACATGCAGAATGTGTAGGCGCGAACCTACATGTGCCTGTCTGTGGGCATGCATTTCATATGAGCCTTAAATGCCTACATATCCTTGCAGCTTAGATTATAGATTATAGATAGAGATTTTATTGTTTAAGTAGTGACCAATTTTCAATGTAATTTTTGATGCAAAAAGGAAATGTTTCATACTCAAACTGATATTTGTGTTGGAGCTCAGCTGAAAATCTCATTCATTGATATGGAGGTTGTCCTTACAAAAATTAAAAAAAACATTTCAAATTGTGGCCATGTAAAGTTTCCCAAATTCCGACAAAAACAACCCTTAGTGATGTTTGTATTAAAATCACCATAATTTTCTTTCTACTTAGGTTAGAGAAGTAAGAGCGGTGTCATTTTACTCAGTTTCAAACAGCCTCCATACCAAATTTCATCAAATCCTGAGGTGCTCGAGTCAATTTTTGACAAAAGTGTGTTGATTTGACACAGAATGAATGGTTCTATTGTTACAATTTGTTTAAGATGTGTTACTTTACCAAGTGTTTTGTTTGTCACTCTGCAGATATGAAGTCTCCCATCTCAAGTAATCCATTTGATGAGCTGCCTACTGGAGAAGTGTCTAGGAATCCGTTCCACGTCAACGGGAATATTCTTGGCTACACAAACCCCTTTACAGTAAGTAAACCTACAACATCTTTACAATCAAATTTGGGAACTTTGATCTTTATTGCATTCATCTGCTCCGTGACTAATAGGTTGGTATGAGGCTGACCCCCCATGCTGTAAAAAATTGGTTCACTTTTTCCTATGCCACCCCGGTTTCTGGGAAATGTGGCAGGAGTTGCAAAGTTTATGTTATAATAATAATATAATATTAAAATCTTTAACCCCTCAAGCACCAGAACGCGGATCCGCGCTCATAGTACTATACACGATTTTTTTTCATTTTTCTTTAGTTTTTACACAGCAATAAGATCGAAAATCGCATGAAGTACTGCTATTGGGTAGAACCATCCACCAATAAATTCAAAGCATTCATTTTTGTTTGTAGGTTGTATATTTAAGTTGACCTTGAAAACCGACTGTTGAAAAAGCCGAATTCCACAATTACATGTCAATGTGTTTGTTTCAGACAACACAAGCACGGTCCAGCAATCCATTCTTGTGACCGTTATGTGTGAGGGAAGATCCTGCCTTGTTTAGTCCTGCCATCGGGGAGCTTCAAATGTTGCACCAGACCTCTTTTTGGTAGAACTATGCAAACTGTGCCTTCTAAGTGTGCCTGTAGAGTCGTGAAATGATAATAATTTCTCTTTAACACTGTTTTTTTGGAAATTATCTCTCCAAGATCTCTGAACCTCTCTCTTCTCTGAAAATGAGTTTTTGAGCCCAAAAGGTGTGTTCTCAGAATTTCAAGACAGAAGATCTGATCATTCAAAAACTATGAAATATTTTTCTACAGCAATCAGAAATTCTTTGAGATCTCTTGGGTATTCTGCCAACATTTTAATTTGATAAATGTTTTATACTCGGGGTACTGAATCTTGGTAATTTACTAATAGAAAAAAAAGCATTGTAAAGCTTCTTGCCCCAAGTATTAAAAAATACTAGTACTTTCAAGCATAGTGGGGATTGAATTTTAATAAAATTTAATAAAAAATTTAATAAAAATTAATGAATAAAATTAATTGAAGTTTGAGTTTCTTGAACGCTCATGGGAGGTGCTGTTGAATCTTTGTATGGAAGATTTGAGAAGAAAAATGAGTTATCACTTGGCCAGGCAAAAGGCAGGAAAGAGTGTCACAACTTCAATACAAAATCAAGTAAGACACTATAACTGTGTTCGTTTCACAATGCTGTTCACTAGAAGAATAAAAATAATAGAAAATTAACTAAATAGCCAAGGGGTTTTTTTATTTTGCCAAGTTCAATACGCAATAACAATGGGAACTTCCACATATTTTTTACTTTCCACGACTTGTGAATGCAAACTAGTATATTATATACTCGGGGTAAAGATTTCTCAGGATAATTGACTCTACACGCTGTGCCTTCATCAACTACGTACAACTGTGACCTGATGACCTTGTATGTATTGCGTACACTTATATTTTCATGTACGTATGTACAATGCCTTGTATGATCAAATTAAATACACAATTATTTATAAAGTAGATGTTAGGTTAGATTGTTACAAATAGCTCTCTTCTTGTATTAATAATTAGGCTGTTAGTTTATTTTGTATAGAGCCATGACTCGCTGGCGTCCTTCGGAAGCTTTATCTACTTGTGACTAATTAATACCTAATGATTATTTTATTTTATAGAGAAATCGCAAAGAAGTATTTTGTAAAAATATTATTTATTTTAATAATTTGACTACACTGATGATGATTTGATTGTAGTTGTGTCCTTTATTCAATAAATTTTGAATGTATTTAATACTTGACACATTTTTAATTTGTACTACCCTAAGGCCTATTTCAGACACAACATATTCTGTTTGGATCATCTATGGATTACTGGATTAATTGTGTGAAAGCTTTCATACATCTCCATACACTACTGACTTCTGACCTGGAGCCGTATGAAAAAGAAACTAGGGGCGTTACCCCTGGCTGCTACGCAACCCAACCCCTTAACATTTGGGGAATATGTATATTGTGCATAGTTTCCTCGCGTTAAAATTCAGAAAACATGTAAAATAAAAACAAGCAGTCTTTGTAAAAGAAAATCGACCACCCATACTTTAAAAAATGGTTCACTTTGCAAATTTCATCTTTGTTTCAGGGAAGGCTGGCAAGAGTTGCAGGGCTTATGTTCATTTGAGATTGGGTTTTTATGTTGTAAGTCAACATGCATTATGTGTAAGTGCGAACTTACAAATGTCTGCTTGTGGGAATGCATTTAATATGAATCTCAAATGGTATGTATCTTTGCAACTTAGATTATAGAAAATAATTTCCTTGACTTATAGGTTAGTATGTGGCAGACCACCCATACTGTAAGAATTGTTTCTCAATGCAAATTTCATCTCTGTTTGAGGAAAAGTCGGCAAGAGTTGCAGGACTTATGTTCATTTGAGATTAGGTTTTTATGTTGTAAGTCAACATGCATTATGTGTAAGCGCGAACTTATAAAGGTCTGCTTGTGGGAATGCATTTAATATGAATCTCAAATGATACATATCTTTGCAGCTTAGATTTAGATTTTAGAAATGACTGTGACCATTCCATTTTTGTCATCCCCGCTACAAATTTTAACAGCCACAAAAAGTTGATTAAAAGTTGAAAGTGCCTTTGTGGACTCTGCACAAATTCCACAAACAAAAAATAGTGATGTTTGAGTTTAGGGAAAAGATAAACTAATAGTTGTTATTGATTGCTAAAAAATCCTAGTCGCATAGACCATGGGACGGTTTTGTGGGGTAAATATTTTTGGCTGTGTGTGCAGATTCCAGGTCAAGATGTGAAAACTCATCCAAAACGCGATAGTGTGTGATAGTTGCTAAGCAGATAAGCGTTGTTGGCAGCATCATAACTATTGACTCCGTAGCTATGATGAAACAGGTGGTCTTTGTTATTTTAGTGTTGAACAGTGAATGTTTTTTGGCAGCCAATAAGTTTGTTAACGCTTTCTTGTTGACAACACCATAACAAAATCTAGCTCTTTCTGGCAATCTATCTCTTCGGGACAGATTCAAGTAAAACAGGTTTTCATCCCTTAGCTGGATAGAACCATAGGTGGCAATCTAGTATTTTTTTAAACGTGATAAACATGAAATTATTATTAACCGTATTCCTGTTTATTTTATTGTCTAACCTTAGATTGCCGCTTTTGGTTCTATCCGACTCAAAAATATAGCCTACCTTGTTTCAGGCCAGCCGTATATACCTATCAGCGTTGAGCGCCTACGACGCTAAAATAATAGAAGAAGAAGAAACAAGTTTGACGGCTCACGGCTGTCAGTTAAAATCAACAATATTGTTTACGCCTGTGACGCCAGCCTGACAGGTGCCAGCCCAAAATTTAAATTTCCCCATATAAAAAAAAAAGGTTATAACTTTATTATAATGTAATAAAACAATAAAAAAATGAAATTTTAAATATGCAGTTTGAAAGACAATACTAAAAACTATTAAAAATAACCATTAACTTAAAAGAAAAATTCTGATCCCCCCACTTACAGCCCTTTTAGTAAAATGGAATTTCTCATAGATACGGACGCATAGAAGTTCCTTTTTTATTTTAATTTATGTAAATTGAAGGTATAATAAATCAAAAGAGCCAAAAAAAATTAAGTGGAAATTTCCAAGATGCGAAAAAAAAAAATTTGAAATTTGCAAATTTTCAACAATTTGACCGAGTTTCTTTAAATGGAATGTTTTTCGAAAATTAAGTAGTAGGGTGCAATTTTTTATTTCAGTTTATGTAAATATATAAAATTATAAATCATCGCACCTAAAAACAAAGTTGTACAAAGTTCCAAAATATGATTATTTTTTCTTTTAAGTTTACATATTTATGACACTATTGAACATTTTTTGATGGATTTTTTTTCAAACACGGACGCATACAAGTTTCTTTTTTATTTCAAATTATGTTAATTTAAGACATAATTAATCAATTAAGCTAATAAAATTTAAGTGGAAATTCCCAAGCTATGAAATAAAAACTCTTGAATTTGGTACTTTATAAGAAAATTCCGAATATTTTTTTATGTATTTTTTTTCAAATACGGACGAATACAAGTATCTTTTTTATTTTAAATTATGTTAATTAAAGACATAATTATTCAATATAGCCAATCAAATTTAAGTGGAAATTCCCAAGCTACGAAATAAAAAATCTTGAATTTGGTACTTTGTAAGAAAATTCCGATTATTTTTTTATGTAATTTTTTTCAAACACGGACGCATACAAGTATCTTTCTTATTTCAAGTTATGTTAATTAAAGACATAATTAATCAATTAAGCCAATAAAATTTTAGTGGAAATTCCCAAGCAACGAAATAAAAAATCTTGAAGTTGGAACTTTATAACAAATATCCGATTATTTTTCGATGTAATTTTTTTCAAACACGGACGCATACAAGTTTCTTTTTTATTAAGTTTCACTAACTTGCAAGGATATATTCATTTAAAGCTCTCAGATGTATGCCCACAAACCAACAAGTGTAGTTTGCGCTTACAAATGCTGAATGTGTACTTACAAATAATATAAACCTCAAATGAACATAAGCCCCACAACGTTTGCCGACCTTCCCTGAAACAGGGGTGACATTGGCAAAGTGAACCATTTTTTACAGTATGGGTGGTCAGCCTCATACCAACCTATAAGTCAAGGAAATGTAGTTATCATCTATATTTTCGGCGCTCATGTTTTTTTGTTATTAATTTAATTTCGTTCTCAATTTTCTTTGAATTAATGTCCGTTTCATTGTATATTACTTTTATTTCAGTTAAAAATATTTTTTTTTCATTAAAAAAATATTCCATACATCTTGGGAAACCCGGTTTGTGAGTTCTCATCCCCAGCTGTCAGGCTGGCACCTGTCAGGCTGTCGTCACAGGCGTATATTGTTTACTGTCAGTAATATTTAATATTCTAAAGGGAAATTAAAAAATAAGCCATGAGTTTTGATTTCAATCTTTGTCGACTCTGTATGGGAAAGGAGGAACTATCTGAAATATTCAAAAACTGTAATGGCGTCAGCTTGAAGGTTAAAATAATGGAGTGTGTTGTAGTCAACGTAAGTAGAAACTAATTCCGTATATACACAGTTTTACCGTTAGCTTTATTTTTTTTATCTGCTTAGACAGGACGTAGTCTAGTGGCTATTACTTCAGGCTCATATTCTGAAGGTAGTGGGCTCGATTCCAGCGCAGCTCAAAAAAAATTTAAGTACCTACCTAAAGAACTTTCAATATATACTTATATAAAGAAAAAAATCTTCTAGTGTACTCCGCCAATAAATTGACATAGATAAAATTGTGTCGTCACACGGCCGAGTTGCTAAGGAGAAGGCAAATAAATATTTTGTTACTGGTTGGTGGTTGCTAAGGACAGCAGTCTCATACATTCTAAATAAAATTTTACCATTGTATCAAAAATCAGCCACAATGGTTCTTGCATCCAGCTGGATCTTGCATGAGTTTACGTTCTGTAGTTACAACTAAGCTCGCAGAGGACTCTAGAGGCATGATTAACAAGAATCAACGCTATCTTATCAAATTGATTGTGTACAATTTTGTTTACAAATATTTTTAGATACAACCAGATGATGGACTTCCTATTTACATCTGCAAGAGTTGCAAGTCTAAAATAAACCTCTATTACGACTTTAGGATGGAAACACAGAGCACACAACTCAAACTGCAACAAACTTTTCAATATAACATTAAGCAAGAACCACCCGAAGACGAGAAAGAACTCTCTGTGTCCCCAACACCAGATAGACAACAACATAATGGGATGAAAGATGTTCTAAAGAGATATCTGGAAGAAAATGGTCAAAAGTGCGTAAAAAGAAGGCATAATGTAGAAAAAGGAATAAAAGTGAATAAAAATGTTTCAAAGAGAAGGTATCAAGAAGATAATGGGATGAAAAAAGCACTGAAACAAAATTATCAACAAAAAAATGGTATAAAAGATGTTCTACAGAGAAGCTGTCAAGAAGAAAATAGTATTGACGATGTTCTACAGAAAGGATGTCAAGAAGAAAAAGGAACAAAAGGGTATAAAGATGTTCTACCAAAAAATTATCAAGAAGGAAAACGGAATAAAGTACACAAAAATGTTCTACAGAAAAGTCAAGAGGAAGATAATGGGATAAAAAGTTATCAAGAGGAAAATGGGACAAACAATGTTCTGCAGAGAAGTTATCAAGAATATAAAGGAATAAAAGGCTGTATAGATGTTCTAAAAAAAAGTTGCCAAGATAAAATAGAAACAAAAGAATACAAAAATGTTCTGAAGCAAAATTTTCAAGAAGAAAATGGGATTAACCCATTTAAGGATGTTTTAAAAAAGATTTACCAATGTGAACAATGTGGCCACACCTTCAAACATTTATCCGGACTAAAAAAACATTCACTAACTCATTCTCAAGTGAAACCACACGCTTGCGTAACATGTGGAAAGAGTTACACGCGTGCCGAACATTTACTAGTTCACACACGTGCTCATTCTGGCTCACGTCCATTTATTTGCGAAGTCTGTGCGCGTGGGTTTACGCAGAAGCAGGACTTGCTGCGTCATCGTCGTGTGCACAGCGATGAGAAGAAGTTTGCGTGTCCCCTTTGTGCTAGGAGGTTTAAACGCTCGGCGGATATACACACGCACATGCGTTCTCACACGGGCGCACGTCCGTATAAATGTTCCATGTGTCCTCGAACTTACACGTCACACAGCGGCCTCAGAAAGCACATGCGGAATCCCTGTAATATAAATTCAAATGGGGATAACATATAACTTCTTCTTCATCATATTTACTGCTTGTTGGTAAGGGTTGCGAGTTGCGACCCTTGTGAAAGCAACCACTCTTCTGCAGTTCTCTCTTGACAGCGCTCCAACCATCAAGGTGCCCGCTGCTGTCTATACTTGATCAGTCCCATCGTGTGGGGAATCTTTCTTTTCCTCTGTTCCCCTTCGTTCCAGGCTATCCTCATTGTCACGGACAACGTGTCCCAAGAACTAAAAGAATACAGCGTATACATATACTGGCCAGAGTCAAGCCATCCAAACATAGCTCTCGATGAATGAAAGTGTGTCTAGCTGTCCATGGGATTCGGAGCATGCGCCTCCAGCACCACATTTCGAAACTGTAATTTTTTCTCTTTTCTGCTGTGTTTATGGTCCATGTTTCAGCAACATATAGAAAAATCGAGTGTACCAGACTCATGACAAGCTTTATCTTGGTGCTGTTACTTTTTTGCTGTCTACCTAAACTCCTAGTAGGCAAAGCTGTTAAGACATCAAACTTTTAGTTGCCTATCTGGAGCTACATTCTTTTGTCCTACCATTATCTGAATGCAGAAAAAACCTTTGATGAACCAATAAAGACAAGGTTAAATAAAAGCCAAATATTTTTTACATATCTTGTGTTTCATTAAATTTTTCTGGTTGTTTTCCTTATTACTGAAGATTTTTCTCCTTGCTGGGTTGCTATACAGAAGTCACTTTTTAAGATTTTACAATGGAGAGGCCCTTAATCTCTTTTAACATGTCAGCCCATCGAGTTGTGATAATAAAGCCAGAAATTGTCTCCGAAAGTGGGCATAGGATGGCCCACGACATAGGATCAGGAAGACCACGAGAAACAATCTGATTAGACTTTTCAAGATTTCTAATCATCCCAAGAAAAATCTAATGACAATAATAATTGTATCCACACATCTAAAGTGCCACAAGTCAAAAAGATTCAAATTCAAATGGGTGAAATTTCTTGCAGCCATACAATTTAAACAAAATGGGTCGCCAGTGGGGTAGATCTGAGAATACTCTTTAATAGTCATGATGATCACCAATGTTTGAAAGAAGTGGCACATTGATCTTATTCTTTTTCTTATTTTACCTCTTTAGTAAAGATTGGCGATCATCATAGGGATTTACACCTTTGATCCTGTGGCACAAAAGAGGGGTCTTGTGCTTCTACCAAACCACTGTCTCAGGTTCTTCAACCAAGATGTTCTCCTTTGATCTGGAGACCATTGTCTCTCAATCCTTCCCTTTGTGATGAGATGTAGGAGTGAATATTTTTCATTATGTGGCCGAAATAAATCAGATTTTGTCTTTTGGCAGACATCAAACCTCGGCATTCGTGACTCAATCCATCCAGGAAACCTTCAACATCCGACAGCAGAACCATATTTCAAAGGCAATGATTCTCTTCTCGAGGCACTTTGTTAGTGTCAACCCTTCCATGCCTTAGAGTACAATTGAAAAGATGTAGCATCTCACCATACACAGATGTAACTCTAGTTTTAGGTTCCTGCTAGTCAACTTTTTCAATATTATGAAAGCTGCTAATGCTTGCTCTATTCATTTAACTTATAGATCTTATGTGAGTTTATGTAACATTTAAGGAGGAGAATCTAAGTGAGATGTCACTGCCGTTTTCCTTCTTGTTGGCAATCCTGGAGCCAAATTGCAGCGCTCGCTTGGGCAGGATTGCCAGCGATGTGAGCCCCAAACTATGGGCCACCATGCGCAGAAGCAGCTTGTCCCCAATGCCAGGGGGAAGACCCAAACCAGGGATGCATCTGTACGGACAATAACACAATTTATGCTAACAATGATACAACAACAACAATACATCATAAAAGACACTGATGAATTAAGCAACAAAAAGTAGACAAGTGATTGTTAAATAATCATTATTTTTAGTTTAAGTAACTACAAAAGCGTTTCGAGGTGTCTTACTATGTTGAATAAAGTTTAAAAATCATAAATAGAAGATAAATGAATCATAGAATAAAAGGCAGCAATCTAGGGTTTTATTTAAACAAGATATTGGGGTCCCCACATGAAATGGCATAGACAAAATTGTCACAACACACAGGTGGTTTGCTAGAGAAAAGCAATCAAATATTTTTTTATTGGATGCTAAGGACTGAAGTTCCGTACAAGTGTGGTGTTTACGCTGAGAAAAATGTTCTAGATTAAAAATTGTGCTTCATTTAGATTCTCTGGAGACATGAAAACCAATACTAAAGTTTTGAGGCAAGCTAGAGTTGACAGGGAACTGTCAAAGTTTGGAAGACTTCACATCTGGGGCATTTACTGTGATGAAATCTACCACCGTCTCCAACTTATATTGATAGGGAAAATTGAGGGATGAAAGGGCCTAGTAGGAGACATGTCCTGGATGTGAAATACAAGGGAGCGGACCAGCATCCAAAATCTGGAAGAGCTGTTCCGAAGGGTGAAAGACTGCAGCATGCTCGCTGAGGTGGTCATCAACGCAGGGGGGCCACACAGGACTTCTTAAAAAAGAAATACGCAGCTTAAATACAAAACCATAAGTAATTTATCATACTTTTCCCATGGCTGTAGACTGAGTATAAACTTGGCAACACTTTCATCCACATATGGCGCTCTGGGTTGCCGTGCATGATGCGCCAGCACTCTGTCGTCTCTCGCCAGGTTCCTCGAGGGCAGGCGCTCCCAGTCCATAAGGAGCTCCTGCTGCAAGGCCTCCCAGCCAACGCGGGAGAGTGCCAAGCGGTGCCGCGAGTAGCCTCCTAGTAGCTCGTCAGCACCACTGCCCACTAACAAGATCTGTAAAAATCAGCGACAAATGTGTGATATTTCTTGGGGTGAGAAATAAATTAGTCACAGCACAATAATGAATTCAGCAAGAGCCCTTGGCTAATATATCTGGACAGTGGGAGGTTTAGCACAACTCACCTAATAATGTCAATATGATAATCTTACCTAATATAAATGTTCAATAATCATATACCTAAGCTCTAAATACTTCTCACATGAAAATATGTGAGGCTTTTTAGGCTATACAGGAAAAATGGATAAAATATTTACTTGAATAATTTAAAATTTGTTTTAGCGGAAACTTTCCAGAACTCTATTTTAATTTACAAAAAAATATTTATTCTACTACTTTTTACTTATTGAATTACATGTTTGTCGCCGGCAAAGCTTACATGTGACATGCCGCATGGCAATGGAGGTTCCACCCCTCCTTGTGTTTTATTATTTTTTTATATCAAATCCTGTGCGGGAGACTCCTTAGATTTCAGAGACTCTAGGGGTCTATGACACTTATTGTAGTGCCGCAGAGGTGTTTACGAGCTTGGTCATCCCTACAAAGCGCCAATACTCAAGCAAGACCCAGTTGCTGTAATGTAAGGCTGGATGGACCTTTAGTGACCGGTCTTTGGTAAGGTTTATGAAATTTTCAGCTAAGAGCATAATATAAATGGTATATTTTTTGTGCTCCGCCAGGATTCGAACACACAACCTTCCATTTACGAGTCCGAAGTATTACCACTGGACTAGGGACCGGAAAAAACATTTATTACCATCAAAGGCACCAGCCTTGTGGACCGGAGCCTGGTGCGGAGGAGCTTCCATCCTGGGGCGTCAGCCTTGGGCACTCCCACTTTCTAGGGTGAAGCCCCAGGAGCTTTGTTTGAGCATACCTCGCTGACTCAAGACTCCAGCCAGCAAAACGGTGGTTTTTGGAAGGGTCGTTTAGTGTTAAAATGTAGTTTCTTCTTTCCAATTTCTCTTTCCAATATTGTTTAATAAGCCCCAGTTTTGTTTCTCGTACATTATCCAAGCCTTACCAAGATAAGATAAGCAACATCATAGAAAAGAATCCCAAACCCTGCGAGATGATGATGATAGCTAGCCAGTATTAAGTAACTTTAGGAACATCTTCAGGTACCTCTCATTCTAAATATATATAACAGTGACTATAAGTTATAAATGTTTACGCGGCAGGCAGAGTTGCTTAGTTTACTTTGTCCCCGGCCAGCAAACCACAGCGCGGAGCCCAAGCTCTCATCCAGGACTGTCTGCAGCGGAGAGACCAGGTCGGCTATCACCTGCAGCTGCTGCTGGAGCAGCTCCTCGCGGGACACGTCTATCTCCAACAGGTTCCACACCCTGGAATGTAGACGATTCCATCAATTTATTTGTACAATAAACACATGTTAACATTTTAGTTACACAACATGGTGTTAAATGTCCAAAAAAGAAATTATAATGTACATTCAAGTAACAAAATTAATAACACAAACACATACGATTTTGCTTGTAGAAATGCATTTAATCTAATCAAATCTATCTAATCTAAGTTGCAAAGATATGTAACATTGGGGATTCACATTATATTAATTGTTTATTACACATTATATTATACTTAATATCAACTCCTTGACAGGAATGTCGTGTGTCGTTTAGTGAAGCTAAAAATATTGAAAAATATTGAATTCAGTGCGGTGCGATGCCCACAAGAGGGCAAACGAGCGCGGACAAGATGGTGGAGGGGCTCGAAAGCCTTACCTCCATCATCTCAGAATTAAAAGTGACAGTGGAGGCCCAAAACAAAGTTATCAACGAGCTTTGTGCCAAAATTGTTAAATTAGAAATTGTTGTGGAGGGCCAGGGATTACAAACTGGCCACTTAAAGGGGCAGCAGCCCAAAAAGTACAACGAAGTGGCTGCTACTAAACCATCGCAACAGATGCAGCAGCCACAACAACAGAAGCAGCCGCAGCAGCAACAGAAGCAGCCGCAGCACCAACAGAAGCAGCCGCAGCAGCAACAGAAGCTGCCACAGCAGCAACAGAACCAGCCGCAGCAGCAACAGAAGCAGCCGCAACAGCAACAGAAGCAGCCGCAGCAGCAACAGAAGCAGCTGCAGCAGCAACAGAAACAGCCACAGCAGCAACAGAAGCAGCTACTGCAAAAGCGACCACCTCAATCGTCGCAACAGAGGCTGCCTCTGCAACGACAGCCCCAACAGCAACAGTTGAAGCCCCAGGAACCAAACCCGTGGAAGATACAGGGGCCAAGGCGCCCACGTAGACAGACCAAGTTGCAAGGAACCGCCTCCAGTAGCAAGCTCACGGCGGTAACCAGGAGGCGGACGCTTCATGCCTGGAGGTTCGCCAAGGACACTTCTCCCCATCAAGTGGAAGACTACATAAAAGAAGCCACCAAAGTGGAGGCAATTGTGGAAATTCTTCCAAATAAAGGGGACTATGCGTCATTTAAAATTAGTTTGCCAGAGGACGGATGGGACCGAGTGTTCAACCCGGTCATGTGGCCAAAGGGCGTGTATATCGCCAAATTCTACCACAGTAAAGATGGCTATTAGTGCGATATACCAGAATGTGAGAGGTCTGAATACAAAGGTAGATGACTTTCAAACCAATATCTACCTTCAAAACTCAGACATAGTTGCCCTCACAGAAACCTGGTTGAATACCTCTGTACTATCATCTGAGCTATTCGACAATCGGTACACAGTGCATAGGCGTGACCGCGGCAATCGGGGGGGTGGTGTTTGCCTTGCAGTCAGAAATGAGCTAGTGTCAAAAAGGATGCCTGACCTGGAAACGGACGGAGAGCACTTGTGGATTAAGATAGTAAAAAATCATTCCCCCATCTACGTGTGCGTCGTCTACTTTCAGTGTCAGGGAGGAGAGGAGGAAAGAACTCTCTTTTATGAATATATGGAGAGGAATGCTCGGGTACTAGGGAACCGCAGTGTTATGATACTGGGGGACTTTAACATGAATAGCGTTAGCGGTTCTGCTCTCCTCGAGTATTCCTGCTTCCTTGAAAGCAACCTCCTCACCCAATCCAACACTATTCCAAACGGCCACGCCGGCATCCTAGATTTCGTACTGACGAATGAGAGGATGTCGTGTGCAGTGGATCGATGTTTGGAGCCGTTGGTAACTGAGGACAGCTACCACCCCACACTCTCAATTACGGCAAAGGTCCGAGGTACGCCTCTGCGCTGTGCACGCACACAGGTACGAGCTAGGGACGCTGATGTATGTGTCGGTGAGGGCAGCAATGCATTGCACTCATACATACAAAGGTGGCCGTCCTCTGACAATAGTATTAATTATAAATACTTAGACGTAATTAGAATTAATGATATTTTAAGTAATTTTGATTTTAATGACATGTATAATTTTGTAAATCCTGACTGTGCAGTAGAATATTTTTATAATGTTTTATTTAAGATTATTTCTCTTTGTGCACCTAAAAAGAGAACTAATTATCAAAGTAGGACTTACCCAGCTTGGTTTACTCGTGATATTATCGACAATATCAAATGCAAGCAGCGACTTCATGAGAAATATTATAAAAACCGAACTATTTATAATTATGGTGAATTCTCAAAAAAGCGCGCGCAGCTAAAAACTGATATTAAGAGTGCTCGGAGGTCCTACCTTGATAAAATTCAGTCCGGGATTGGAAGTGATTCTAGGGAATTTTGGAAATATGTTACATCATTTAGGAAAGATGGTAACTCAATCCCTACACTGATGGATGAAGACCTTATTACTACAGATCCTCAATCAGTTTGTGAAAGGTTTTCAGAATATTTTCAATCCGTTTACAGCTCTCGAATCCCTGAATTAGATGTGGAATCTACTCTCAAAAAATTGCCAATATCTAATTCCAATAATATTAGCATTGACCTGTTCACATTGGATGAGGTACAATCTTGCTTAGTTGGCATAAATCCTAACAAAGCAGCAGGTCCAGATAATATTCCACCAAAAGTCATTTTGGCTATTGCAAAATCCATCGCAAAACCATTGACATTTATTTTCAATCTATGTATGAAAAGATGCACATTTCCGCAAATTTGGAAACTCACCAAAGTCATCCCCATACATAAATCTGATTCTAAGACAGATGTTCATAACTATAGACCAATCTCTATACTATCAACATTTGCTAAAATATTTGAAAGTTTGATTCATAAGAATCTACTAGAAAATATAAAATCTCGTATCACCATACATCAACATGGCTTCTTGCCAAAGAGATCTACTGTCTCTAATCTTCTTATTATTAGTGCAGACGTAGCTTCTAATCTGGATTCTCAGCTCCAGACAGATGTAGTGTATACGGATTTTTCGAAAGCATTTGATCAGGTAGATCATGATATCCTTCTTGAAAAAATGCATGTTCTTGGGTTTTCTAAATCCCTCTTATTTTTCTTTGCCTCCTATTTGAGGAACAGGCGACAGTACGTCGAGATAAATGGTTTTACCTCTAATACCTTTCAGCCATTTTCCGGCGTTCCTCAAGGATCAAATCTGGGTCCATTGGCCTTTATTATATTCATTAATGATATAGTAGATATCATTAAGTACAGCTCTTGTCTTCTTTATGCAGACGATTTGAAGGTTTACACGAAAGTCGTAGATATTCACGACTGCATAAATCTGCAACATGATTTAGATGCATTAGCAGCTTGGGCTGAGAAAAACAAGCTCTTCTTTAACTCAAAGAAATGTGTCTCAATGTCGTTCACTAAATCTTTCAGACCCATCTTGCTTGAGTACAGTATTGGTGGGCAATTACTGTCTCGTGTGAAATCAATGCGGGATCTGGGAGTTGTGTTTGATCCTGGACTGAAGTTCTCCGATCATATAACGCAGCTGATGACGAAGTGCTACCAGCTGCTGGGATTAGTAATCAGAGTGAGCAAACAACTCACTGACCCCAGAGCGATGGTTGACATCTTTAGCTGCGTTATACGATCCAAATTAGAGTACGCTGTCGAGGTTTGGACTCCTTACCAGCGGAAGTACATAGATATGATAGAACAAGTCCAAAAAAAGTTTCTCAGGTATCTCCTCATGAGGCGGTGTGGAAGTTACCCACAATTCATGCATCATGAGGAGCTACTTCGGGAGACTGGATTTAGAAGCCTTGAAACGAGGCGCAACAGGTCCCTTATGGTGCTCACTCATAAGGTCATCAACGGCTTAATTGACAGTCCCACCCTGTTGGAGGGCTACAGGTTGTATGTGCCTGACGACTACACCCGAGGGCGAGGACATGATCTATTTCATGTACCGAAAAGCCGTACTGATGTCGTGGCGCAACACCCTGTGACTCGGAGTATAAAGCTCTTAAATAAGTCAAATATACACATTTTTGAATGTAATTTATTAAGATTTAAAAATTTAGCAAAAGAGTTCCTCCCAGCGTGTTGATAGCTGTGAGGGTGCACTGTAATTAGGGTAACCTGTTGTGCACAAAAAAAAAAAAAAAAAAAAAAAAAAAAAAAAAAAAAAAAAAAATATGCATTCTCACAAACTGACACATATAAGGTCACGCTTGCACATGCCGGATGTGAACCTACAACATAAAGAAACCCAAATCTCAAATGAACATACACCCTGCAACTTTTGCCGACCTTCTCTGAAACCGAGGTGACATTCGCAAAGTGAACCATTTTATACAACATGGGTGATCAGCCCCATACCAACCTATAAGTTAAGGAAGCAGTAAAATGAATCTTAAATGTTAATAAATAGTTCCTTGACTTATAGGTTGGTATGCGGCTGACCACCCATGCTGTACAAATGGTTCACTTTGCCAATGTCACCTCTGTTTCACGGAAGGACGGCAAGAGTTGCAGGGTGTATGTCCATTTGAGATTTGGTTTTTATGCTGTAGGTTTACATGAGGCATGTGCAAGCGCGAACTTGTACGTGTCTGGTTGTGGGAATGCATGTAATGTGAATCTCCAATGTAACATATCTTTGCAACTTAGATGAGATTAGCAACATATATTATAGATAGAGGCTCCCTGTAAACCTGTTGCTCTTGCAAATATAAAGTAAGGTAGTCAGTACAGTACCTCCGCAATTGTCTCTCCACTTTGTTCTATCTTCCATTTTTCTTTCACCGCCTCGACATTATGAATTATATGAATCATATTGCAGATAATAGTTTACCTTCCTGGATAGACAGCTTGTAGCTCCTTTAAGGTACTGAGAGCTGTACGGCGATCAGGAACATCAAATGGATCTATTGAATCCACAGGCAAACTAAACGCAACACTCAATAGGTCAATAGGTTGCGAGAGAGGCAAATATTGATGTGCCAAGGCCGCCAAAACTGAACAGTCCAACCCTCCAGAGAATAGAACCCCCACACGACAGTGGTTTGGAGGACAACTATTAGGGCCACATGACAGGCAGCTGTTGGGTATACGTGTCACACGTACGCGTACACTTGCGTCGAGTACGCTCAGTAGATTTTTCACTTGATCTTGGAGGCAGCCATCTTGAGAAATTTCTCTGATCAAGTCTTGTGGGTTTTTGAATTTGGTTGCAAGATGTGTTATTCTTTCTACGTAGGCTGGAACCTGAAAAAAAAAAAATTAAAAATGGATCTATAGTCTCATTTGCAAAGACATATAATACTGAACATATAAATAATAATATTTTAAGATTCATACTGAATGCATGCCAGAAGTAGAAGTTTACACACTATACCTACAAAATAAAAACAAGTCTCAAATGAAAATAAGCCCTGCAACTCTAACCATCCTTCCTTAAAACCGGCATGGCATTGGTAAAAGCGAACCAGCTAAAAACCAGTGCGCTACAAAATAAAATATATTTAATAATTTGTTAATTTTTAGGATTCAAATTAATTACTGTTTTATTTTCACGTTTATTTTTAAAAAATTTACAAACATTTTTGATCTATAATCATCGTCAGGTATTAAAATTTCAAAATAAAAGTCACAATGGTACCATCTATAATCTAAGTTGCAAGGATATAGTCATTCAAAGCTCTCAGATGTATGCCCACAAACAAACACGTGTAATTCGCGCTTACAAATGCTGATTGTGTACTTACAAATAAAATCCAAACCTCAAATGAACATAAGCCCTGCAACTCTTGCCGACATTCCCTGAAACAGGGGTGACATTGGCAAAGTGAACCATTTTTTACAGTATGGGTGGTCAGCCTCATACCAACCTATAAGTCAAGGAATACGAGTAATAAATAACATTTAAGTATAAGAAAACAACAAAACCTTAAAAATAAATCTATACAAAAAAAGTAAAAAAATGTAGCAAGCCAATAAACCAACATTAAAAATCAGCATTGCAGATTAGCCGCCACTTCTTCCTGTCCTTGCATACTTCTTTCATTTCATCCAGAGTCATAACTTTTTTCATACAAGCTCTCCTTTTATTATGACTCTGGATATCCCATTCACTCGCTATTTCGAAAATTTGGTCCATCCATACCTTTCTCGGTCTTCCTCTTCCACGACATCCATCAATTCTTGCAGCATATACTTTCTTCGTCATTCTTTCCTCATTCATTCTCTCCAAATGTCCAAACCATCTAAGTATACTTCTTTTAATCTTTACTTTCACACTTTCTCTTACACCGCATTCCTCTCTAACAAAATCATTCCTCACCCTATCACTCCGTCTTTTTCCAATCATACTTCTTAAGTAATCCATTTCTACCGTATGGACTTTACTAATCTCACTTTCACTCACCGTCCAGGCTTCACTTCCATACATCAGAGTGGGCACTAGTATACCACCGTGCACCGCCAGTCGAACATTTTTTGAAAGATTCTGGTTTTTGGCGATGCTAGCGGTAGCACCCAGTACGCACCTGCCTTAAAGTAATATAATCTACCTACCATAAAGTAATATAATCAAATAGTGTGGTCATTAAAAAAAATTATATAAATTTAGATATCCAGTCCGGTCGATAACTCAGGTGGTAGAGTGCTTGCATTCCATGCCGAAAGCTCGGGTTCGAATCCCACCGAGGGTGTCAGAAATGATTTCCCGTTTTGGTGTTTATATCAAATCCCAAAATAAAATACCGGCAAGGTTTACTCAGCCTTCCCAAGAAATGAGTACCAGCACTCTCGGGAGCTGGGAAACCTCCACTTCAACTGAAATGGTTGGCGTAAGGCCGGCCCCCTTACCTATAAAAATAAATAGGTTCAACTCGCCACATGCGACCCCTTCGGGGATAACGCGGCAAGAAGTTACACTGTATGTGTAGCTTAGTTGTGTTGCGTTTGCGTAGATAAACATTCAATAAAATTATAATAACACTACAAGATTCTTGAAATATATTAGAAATTGTACATTAATCCAAATTAAAAATTACAAATTATAAAAATTACCTATCCATCTATTTAATTTTTTAAGAGTTTGGTGGTTTACACAGTGAAAGTCCATTGTATATTAATCAAATTAACAAAGTTCCAATTCACTTTTGACTGATGATGCCTTGTAGGCGAAAGTGCTAGACAGAAATAAAATATTGTAAAAAGTGAATTGGAACTTTGTTAATTTGATTAACCTTCCCTGGCCGAAGCGGGGTATATGAGATACCCCAAAAAAACGTTTTATTTGAGAACTCAATAATTAATCGAGCAATTAAATTGAAACTTTTTGTAATCTTCGTAAAGCTACTAAGAAACATTTCTGTATTTTTTGTTTTTAAGTATTCAAAGCATGTAGTCTTCAAATAATTGTTTTTGATAAATATTCGCGGTCCAGAGATAAGCTACTTGTTTCACTTTTTTACGCGGGCTTACCGCGTCACAGCTGTGCGGAAGAGAGTCAACTATATTGAATGACGATTTTACTCCGTCGTTTCTGGGTAAGCGAGTGGAACAGTCCTGTCATTCCTGTGGTTCCCAAAACGTTCTATAATATTTTACAAATATAAAATAAATATATTTTTGTGAAGAGAAAGGTAAGTTCGTTGTTTTTTTTTCTGAATAGGTATATTGTTTTTCCTTTGTGATTGTTGGTGTCTTTAAAGGAGCACTAAAGACGCATCTTTACAAAAAATCTTATCCGTGATTTGAGAGGGCCCTTGAGGTGTGACACACACAAAAACGGCGCTCTTAAATTATGTGTACCTTATAAATAAATTATCCTTGTATATATATATATATATGTGCCAAACATTTGATTTTTTTCTCTCTCTAGAAAATGGCTAGAAAAAATACCTATGAAGAAATAGAAAAATTGCAAGACTTTAGTGATGACGAAGTTATTGACAGTGACTTAGAATTCGAATTGTGTAATTCGGATGATTCTGAAGTCGGAGATATTATTGAATCTGAGTCTGCATACTGTAAAAAAAATGTTTCAATTATGTCAATGCCACCCCTGCTTCAAGGAAAGGCGGCAAAGTTGCAGAGCTTATGTTCAATTGCGGTATTTACTACTGTAGACCCATTTGAAATTGTATTTGTATGCGCGAAAATCCTACGTATGTTTACTTTTGTGGGTGTATAAGATGTGGATTGTAAATTTTAATATATATTTGCATCTTAGATTTAGATTTAGAGTATTAAATAAATAATAAACCATTCGTTAATTTGTTGTAGATATAAACTACGCCCAGATAATAAAAGATGCCTTCGCTTGATATTTCTCAACACTATTGTACATAACTTGAAAAATTGTTTTTATGTTTTTTTGATTTTAACTTTATTTATGTTTTTTTTTTAATTTCTATTTTGCATATTTCACTATTATACAATTGAAAATGAAATAAAAATTATTATAGAAATGTTTATTTTAAATTCTCTTCCACCGCTTAGGAAACACTGGTTGAGTTTGTCCTATTTGCGTCATTCAGACGGCGTGTGCGGAGCGAAACTCTTCCTTATGATTATTTTGTATGAAAAGTAGCTGGGGTCCTCCGGTACCCCACTTCGGACCATGTGTAATTTTTAGATACTCAGGGTGATAAAGGTTAATATCTATTTAAGAGATTTCTTGTTTGTTGACATAATAGTCTAAGAGCTAGACAAAATCCGGTTTTTTTCGAATTTTGGCCTAGCACTGCGAGACGTTATTTTAGTTAAATATTTTTTTTTAATGCTGTTTTTTTTTTCAAAAAAACGTTGCACAGACTTTTGTGCTGTTTTTCAAAGACATTTTGCCTGTTTGCGTTTGATAAACGCAGATAAGATAGCTCCATTTGCCCACCGTTTGCTATGAACAAAAATGAGATCTTCATCAGATACCTTTTAAGATCTTAGCGGTTCAGATATATTTTTCTGCCAATTTATAGTACGATAGGAAGTTGCAACTTTAAGGTTAATTCATGAACTTGAGAAAGTCAATTTTACCACCTTGCATGATAAGAGTTTTTAGAATCTGACGTGTATCTACGAGTAGTTTTCTTAGAAATTTGTGAGGATTCGTAACTTCGATATCAGTAAGTTTTTTGAATGAGCAAAGCAACTATTTCTTCACTTAGAGGAATCAATTATCATTTTAGGTTCTCTTGATGAATATTTTTCATTTAAATAAACTTCGATAAATGTCGGAAACCATCTTTGTAATAGAATGGCACTTACAAATATCATAAAATATATAACTGAACACAGTTAAACTGAAAAGTAATATTATTTTTGAGTATATGTACCTTAAGAAGGTTACTGCTGAAAATTTAATCAAAAAATATATATATTATTGTAAATCAAGCTAGAACGTATGCTTGAACAGCATAATTTGCCAAATTTATAAGTTTTTAAGGGATCCTAAGCTCTAGAGCTCGCGTAATCCACCAAGCATGGGATTTTTTTCCTGGGGTTGCGTTGGCTAAGATTTTAAAAATCTCTCCACTTTTTCTAAGACAAACTTAATTTGTGAAATAGCTGAGCATCCACGGTCTCACCGAGTCAGGTCTCTAATTTAAATTTAATTTTATGAATATAATTGAACTGTACGTAAATCTTCCGCGAATAAATCTTATGGGTATAAAGCAATGATATTCAACCTTTTTTGTCTTCGGGCCACATAGACACATTTCAAAATCTACGCAGGCCGCAACACTATACTGTTATGACCAAAAGATGCCATGGAGGGGGGGGGGGTAGGCACGTTATTTTCAAAAGTGGCCTCCCTACAAAAAAAATTTTTTTCGTGCCTCCCTTTAAATAAAAAAAAATATTTATATAATATTGATTTATGTGGTGAGCGCTGCTATTGTGTGTATTTGTGTACACCTCAGGAGCCCTCTGTGAGTTTGGTCGTCGCTGTAGTAAGCGCCAATTCTCAAGCAAGACCCAGTTGTTGTAAGGTTGGATGGACCTTTCAGTGACCGGTCTTTGGTAAAGGGTTATGAATTTTTCAACCCAGCGAAGAGCACATTTGGAAATATAAATGGTATAGTTTGTGCTCCGCCGGGATTCGAATCCAGGACCTTCCATTTACGAGTCTTACTTCCATTAGAGAGTAAGTGTTTCCACTGGACTACGGACCAGTCCACGTTCTACGTCCTACGAAATATAGCATGCCAGATTTTGTAAATCACGTCGGCGGGCCGCACAGAAAAGCTTGCCGGGCCGCAGGTTGAGTATGGCTGGTATAAAGGGATTTTTCGAAAACTAACTGAATGTTTCACACTTGATATCATGCAGAGCTTCTGAAGTTATGAGTGCTGCCACTTTTCCCATAACTCAATACCTGTAGAAAGTTTTTTCCAATGTAGAAACATCAATGATCCCAGTAAGCCTCTTTTGATAAGTTGGCGATGCAGCTTTGGAAATAATTCTTGGCTGTGGAGATATTTGAACAACTCAATGATGATATTGTTTTATGTTATTTTAATATTTAGGCGTGTTCTTTTGCTATCAATATCTTTTGGTTTGATTAATCTAAGTTTTTCTACATAGATTCTTTTTCATATGATTTCTTAGTTACTTTATAACGACTACAGCTGTATTTCCAATAATCATTTTCCCTTATGTTTGCTTGTCAGTTAAGAAGCTTCACTCTTGTGCGAACACTCCGCAATTTCTATAAAAGGCGCATTGATTTATTTCGTCACATTTACAGGACAAAATGTCAAACAGCACATTATTCATCATCTTCATGATAAGCTCAACAGCCCTGGGTTGGCTTTTTTTAAACAATATCAGTTGTTTTTGGAAATTTTGGATGTTTTTTCGTGATTATCAAACCATTTCTTGTCCAGTTGTGCAGTTACATTACTGCTTTTAACCCTTTGGCTGCGGCTGGCATGCATAGATGTCATGACGTAACTTGCATACAGTGCGGCTGGCATCTATGCATGTCATCGAAGTTTAAAGCTTCCCCTGACATCGGTGTTCAAATTTTTCAAACTTTTTTGTTGCTTACATTATAGGTACACTAATAAAATCTCATATTATACATATTTTGAAAATATTCTTTCTCAAATATTTCGTCAGAACAGATCGATCTCTCGTCCCGCGCGTGTGTACCAATGTTTATAAACAAAATCCAGGCAAGTATACTTTATTCAGATAGATATAACTGTTTACGTTTTTTGTTTTTTTGTAAAATAACTAATACATTTTTCTCTTTAGTGACGAGTATTTAAGTGAGTAAAAAAATTGTTTAAAATCTAATGGATATAAAATCTAGTTATGGGATGTGCGTATAATATATTTTTTTAAGTAGTATTGTTGTGATTTACTTGTTTTTATATAAAACAACAAGTGAAAACATTTGTTGAAAGTTTGTGATTTGTGTTCCTGGATAACTAATGAATATACTTTTTCATAAATTTTGAAGTTTCATCAAGTAATTAAGGTAGGAAATCAATTTATGTGTAAAAAAATAGCCTCAAAAAAGTATTCCGTTCTGGCGGTGCGTATGTAGCAAATAAATTCCGAATCGAAACGGTTAAAGATACATATCATGACACTACGTACTTTTTAAAAGAATAAAACAAATTTTATCAGTCACAGGGCATTGAAATAAGTTTCGTATTCAATTTATAGTGACGACGGGCGGTCACAAATTCTTTACAAAATGGTGAAATTCGATGCTCTCTCCACCCCTCCTACTGCTTATTTAGTGACAAAATAACTTATTTATTTGTATTAATTATGCGCATTACTATATTTTATGCAAAAAATTTAAAAATTACCGTAAAATTTCAGTTCCTTCTAATATTATTAGCCCTCATAAAAAATTATAACAATGGCATTTTTTCGAAACTTTGAGGCCGATTTGGAGACAGACGATTATTACTTTTATGGAATTTTATTTTCCACACGTAATTTGAACTTCATTTGGCACCATATTTTCACTATTAGATGCGTATTATGCAAAAAAAAAAAAATCGGCCCTCCTTACTGCACATGGCTTTATAGCATAAAATACGGTCATGTTTAGGCCATAGTCAATTTTCATAACAAAACATTTAGTTGTGTGTAAGTAATGAAGCTAATCTATTTAAGTAATCGTCTTTTTGAAGTATTATTATCATTTATCCTGTTTGTATCAAAACTAACACATTGTTTGGTGGGTATACTTTTCATAAATAAATTGGAAAGTTATAATTGATTATTATGGGTCCTTACTAAATTTTAAGACTCGTAGCCTAGTATTTTATATTAGGCGTTTTAGTACCAAGAAAATATTTTTTGGATGGAATCGTGCCTACACCTTGTAATATTTTTTGAAAAAAATAATGATTAATGTATGTAGGTATATATAAAAGCTTTTCAATAGTAGAACATTATTTTTTAGTTAATGCGTTCTCTGCCGAGAAATTTTAAATTATTCTTTTCTCTTGTATAGCAACCCCCCAAACAAAGAAAATTATGAGGCAATGGTTATTGTTGTTACATAGCACTATTATAATGACGATTATGCAAAAAAATTAAAGAAAATCGTAGGAGCCGTTTTTGAGCAAATCTCATTTGAAACTTTCAGCTGTTATCATATCATAAAATTCTATAAAAAAATTAAATATATTTTTTTTTTAAAATAATATAAAGTGCCGTTTACATGATAAAATTGAAATTAAAAGGCTACAAAAACCCATCAGAACGCAAAAAACTTTTATATTTCTTAACTTTAACAGAAAGAACTCTTTTATCACTATAATTCATACAGAAACATTTTTCAAATTTTAGAAAATTCAAGATGGCTTCCAAACAGCTGAAAGTTTCAAATGAGATTTTCTTTAATTTTTTTGCATAATCGTCATTTTAATAGTGCTAACTAATCATTTTAACCATTGCCTCATAATTTTCTTTGTTTTGGGGGTTGCCATACAAGAGTTTTTTTTTTTTTTTGATTTATCGGCAGAGAAAGGGTTAACTAAAAAATAATGTTCCAAAATTGAAAAGCTTTTATATATACCTACATACATGAATCATTACTTTTTTCAAAAAAATATTATAAAGTATAGCCACCATACAAAGTGACAAATTTTCATACAAAAAAATATTGCAATATTTTTGGTAGCAAAACGTCTAATACCCATAAATAAACCTACATAACAATTCACCCAGTAAAGTGCTATGTAACAACAATAACCCATGCGTCATAATACTCTTTGTTTTGGGGGTTGTGATACAAGAGAAAACAATAATTTAAAATTTCTCGGCAGAGAACGGGTTAACTAAAAAATAATATTTTACAATTGAAAAGCTCTTATATATACCTACATACATAAATCATTACTTTTTTCAAATAAATATTATAAAGTGTAGCCACCATACAAAGTGACAAAATTTCCATACAAAAAATAATTGTAATATTCTTGGTACTAATCGTCATGGTAAAATCTATTAAGTAGTACCTACCCATATAATAATGAATCATAACTTTACAAAATATCAATGAAAAGTATAGGGTGACCTGGTTAACAGTGAACCACCTTTTTTTCAGCACAACATTGTGCCTACATAAAGAAAGACAGAAACTTAAAAAATTGTCAAGATGCTGAATGGTTATTAAATTTTATGTTTTCATAACAGTTTTTTTTATTAATTGAAAGGATTATAATGTTATGCACTACTTTTTCAAAAATGGTATTTTGGTTCACTGTGTACCATGCCAGCACACAGTGAACCACAGTCTGTAAATAGCAGAAAATGATGGACATCAAGATTTTAAAGTAATACGAAACATGTACAAGATATCACTTAATTTTATTAAATTATAAAAATATCAGTGATGACAAAATATTAAAGAAATTTCATTGAAAAAAACAGTTGAGCGCCCGCGCATATCAGCAGCTGAATGGGCTCCAATTTGTCGATTATTCTTTGTTCGAGGCATTCTAAATGAAGAATTATCTATTAATATCACACCATAAAACATAGTTCACAGTGAATCTACTCACTATGTTTCACAGGGAACCTGCTCACTATGGTTCACGGTGTACCAGCATGTCCTGGTTCACTGTGTACCATATTATCATTTCGTTTTTAAACAGGCACACAAAAAAAATAGAAGACATTATAAACCTTAAAATATCACTCGTCGGTAGCCAAATAATTATATAATGTAATTGGATTGAAATAAAAAATCTATCATAGTATCCGAGGGAGAAATAATCCAGAAACATTAACTTGAATAAAAGTGGCTAACAGTTGATTTTTAAAAACTCCGTAGTGACACAGCCATTCGCCAACAATGTCAAAGTCAGACCAGCCTGAATCTTGGCTGTGCTTGATGTGGTGATTAATACAAATTTTCAGGAGCAAAACATGCATAGTTTGTGTTGTAGGTCTAGTGGTTCACTGTTAACCAGGTCACCCTACCTACCCACCAAACAAAGTGTTAGTTTTGATACAAACGGGATCAATGATAATACTGCAAAAGACGATTACTTAAATAGATTAGCTTCATTACTTACACACAACTAAATTTTTAGTTTTGAAAATTGACTATAACCTAAACATGACCGTATTTAATGCTATAAAGTCATGTGCAGTCCACTGTACAATTTATTTTGCATGTCCTGGTGCAGGACAACTCATTTCCGTTGAAACCTCTTTTTTTTTTTCGGACGAATACAATACTTTATAACAGTTCCTACGGACTGCTATAAAGTAAAAAGCATCTGGTACAGAAAGGGTTACTTTGTCTCTTTATGTCCAGTCAATATTTGTAGTTTAAATTTTATCAAAATTAATCAATTAAATAGATGGATAGGTAATTTTTGTATTTTGTATTTTGTAATTTTGAATTTGGATTAAGTAATGTACAATTGCCAATATATTTCAAGAATCTTGTATTGTTATTATAATTTTATTAATTCTATTGAATGTTTATCTAAATTTATATAATTTTATTGAATGACCACACTATTTGATTTTATTACTTTATGGTACTATTGTGACTTTTATTTTGAAATTTTAATACCTGAGGATGATTAAAGATCAAAAACGTTTGTAAAATAAAAAAATAAAAATTGTTGGTATACGTGAAAATAAAACAGTGTTTATTTTAATCCTAAAAATTAACAAATTATTGAAAATGAATTTTCACAGTGTTAATACACAAACAATACAAAATAGGGGAGTTTTACCTACCATTAAAACTCTTATTATGTTTCTATAGATGTCTGGAGTCCATATTATGAGAGAAACAATCACTTTTCCCCTTTTATGTGGTTTTTTAGTCTATTCCTGGGTCTTTGATTTGCACTTTTTTACACTTTAGGCACTTTCTACTCTATGGTCGCTTTTTCCCCATTTCCTGTTCCCTATTTCCAGTTTCCCCATAACCCGGTCGCAATTTTTCATAAAGCTCATAATACACCAGGTAGGGGTTACCTGGACTCCAGACATCTATAGAAACATAATAAGAGTTTTAATGGTAGGTAAAACTCCCCTATTATGTGTTCTGAGAGATGTCTGGAGTCCATATTATGAGAGATCTGTCTATTATCTCCTGGTGACCGGGGACGTCTTTATTTGATATTAACTGGTTGAAATAGGGAAAGATCTTCTGGAGCTGTATGTTTCAACATCTCTTTCTGATAGTATTTTCTGAAAGTGTTTTCCTTTTTCCAGTTGCCTCTTTCCAGTATGTTATCTATTGGATTAAGTGATGCGACCGCTGAACGTGTGCTGCCGGGAGTGGCCTCTACTCCTGCTGATTTTAGCGTGTTCTTTACCCATCCTCCTATGATTGTTCTTGCAGCTGCCTTCACTTGTACTCGGGTGCTGATGAACAGGTTATAAAGATTTTGTCCTGATCTCCTTTCGCGTGATAGTTCAATCAGCTTCCTTATCCAGAAGACTGGGTTGACGTTGTGTTCCTTGGATTCCAGAAGTCTCCGATTAGATTGTCGGTGTTTGAGGGTATCTGTTTTTGATCTAAAGAATGGAATTAACACAATTGATGTGCCTTCGTCGAGAATGTTTCCTTCTGTGATATTTAGCAAGGTCAGATCGTGTACTCTTCTTCCTGAAGATAACAGAAGTAAGATTGCCGTTCTACACGCAACTTCATAGAGAGAATCTGATCGAGGAGTGTTCCTGACTAGCCAGTCTCTCACTATCTGCCGATTCCACACAGGGGACTTAGGAGGGTTGATCTTTACCATTGCTAGTGCTTTTAATGTTTTTAAATTTAATTTCACTAGGAAATCTGAGCTGAGATTATTTTCCATCATTGCGTTGCAGAAGGTTACGATGGCTGACTTGTGTACCAGCATAGTCCTGTATGATAGTTTTTCGTTAATGAACAGTTGCGCTAGATACCTTGCCAATTGATTAGGAGATGGTGTGTTGGGATGGGTATTATTCGCCAGTATCCAGCGGCACCATCTTTGCCAAGCAGGTTTATATGTGTTGAGTGGGGAAGCTCGCCATCCTGACAGGAACAGTCTTTTCTCTTCCGCGTTCCAGGAATTTAAGATACTGTCCCCAGTCCCAATTTTCCACACTTCCATTTCCAGATCCTGAATCCTGGGTGGTGGATTGCCTGTTGATGTGTTGATTAGTACTGACACCAGGTTCGGTATTTGCATCGGAGGTACGAGTGATCGACGAATTAAGTCTGGACGCCAGAAGACCCTCTGCCACCTCGGGACCACGAGTAGGTAAGTTCCGGTCGCCCCGTTTAGGTGCCTCAGGATCCTCGGTATAAGGTTTGGCGGAGGAAATATCCGACCCACATTGTAGAGCCAGTGCCGACTGAAGGCGTTTTGAAAGATTGCGCATGAGTCTGTGGAGTCTCTGGACACGTAAGTTGAACTCATGTGTGCCATGGTGGATGCGAACAGGTCTATATCTGGTACTCCGAAATGATTGAAAATGGCCTTCGTTGCTGTTGGTAAGAGATGCCACTCTGGAGGGGATCTTCCTCTTGATAGGTGATCCGCGTCTCCGTATCTTCCCGGTAGGTACTGCGCTGTTAGCGAGATTTCCCATTGGTCTGCCAGAGTCAACAGATCTCGAGTAAGATTTAGGAGTGTTTTGGATCTGGTGCCCCCTTCCTTGCGGATGTAGGCGACTACTGTCGTGTTGTCTGATTGTACCAGAATTTCGGAGCCGGAAAGGTCGTGCGCTGTGCGTTGCAGGGTTGCAAAAACAGCGAACAACTCTTTTCGGTTGGAGTGCTACTTCTTTTGTTGAACGGTCCACTGTCCTGACAGCATCAAGTCGTCCAGAGTTGCTCCCCAAGCTAAGTCTGACGCATCTGTTGTCAAGAAATGTCCGAAGGTTTCCCTGTGGATGGAACTTGATTCGTTCGCATTCCCTATCCACCACTCTATTTCTTGTAAGCTGTCCTCGGTCATTTGTATGGACCCTCTTGGTGACAGGTGCTTCAGTGGCTTGCTCGCTATCTGCAATTGTCTGCAGTGGAGGCGACCATGAAGCTGGCAAAGTTTAGTCTTCCTAGGAGACTTTCCGCCAGTTTTAAGGACCATTTTCGAGAAGTCAGTATTGCTCGAAGTGAGTGGCACAATGCCTCTTGCTTCCGGTAAGAAAGACCTACTTGGTGACAGGTGCTTCAGTGGCCTGCTCGCTATCTGCAATTGTCTGCAGTGGAGGCGACCATGAAGCTGGCAAAGTTTAGTCTTCCTAGGAGACTTTCCGCCAGTTTTAAGGACCATTTTCGAGAAGTCAGTATTGCTCGAAGTGAGTGGCACAATGCCTCTTGCTTCCGGTAAGAAAGACCTACTTGGTGACAGGTGCTTCAGTGGCCTGCTCGCTATCTGCAATTGTCTGCAGTGGAGGCGACCATGAAGCTGGCAAAGTTTAGTCTTCCTGGGAGACTTTCCGCCAGTTTTAAGGACCATTTTCGAGAAGTCAGTATTGCTCGAAGTGAGTGGCACAATGCCTCTTGCTTCCGGTAAGAAAGGAATTTGCAATTGTTGTGCGTGTCCCAAACGATTCCCAAGTACTCTAATTGTTGAGTGGGGAAGAGCACTGACTTCTGGAGATTTACATACCACCCCAGAGATTGTAGGATATCTACTGCTAGATGCGATTGTCGACAAAGATCGTCCTTGGATTGGCTCGCAAGGAGGAAGTCGTCGAGATAAACGATTGTCCGAATACCTCGTCGCCTCAGTAGTTGGGCTACCCAATTTGTAAGGGTTGCAAACATTCTGGGGGCAGATGAAAGGCCAAAGGGCAGACTTGTCATCTGAAGTAATTCTCCTCGATAGACCAGTCGCAAAAATCTCCAATGTTTCTGTGCACTTGGGAGATGAAAGAAGGCTTGCGATAGGTCTATTTTCGACAACCAATTGTTTGGCTGCAGAAACTCTGGCACTTTGTAGTGGCTATGAGTTTGAACGGAACCGGGCCCAGGAAGAAGTTTAACGATTTCAGGTTGAAAATCATTCTCGAGGAACGGTCCGATTTGGGTGTTAGGAACATTTTTGATAAGAAGCTGGGAGATGACTCCGCGGCCTCTATAACGCCGAATTCGGTCATTTCCTTTATTTGAGAGTCCATTTCGGGTGAAGGACTCGTCTGGTATAGCATTAAGGTCTTTTTGTGTGGTAATATCAGAGGGGGAATTGAGATGAAAGGTATTCTTACTCCGATTATCATCTTCAGGATGTGGTTTGGTGCTCCGAGTGACGTCCAAACCTGTAGGGAGGACTTCAAGCATCCTCTGCGAAATGGTTTCTTGTCATTTTCGTGGATGCCTCCGTCTGTCTCCTTTGAGATTTCCTGACCGTGTGTTATTCCCTGCCCTTTTTCCTCTTGAAGAGAAATTTGGAGCGTCTCTAAGGCCTCGATTGCTTTCCGCAGTGGGTCGTTGCTGCCCTCTAAAAAACTGATTCCTTTTCTGTACTGGAACGTGCGGTTTCGATGAGGTGCTGGGTTGAGGGCACTGGGTCTTCACTGACAATTTGTCGGTGGTCCCCACTCTAGAGAAAAAAGACGTGAGACTGTCTTTGCCAAACAAGTGTTCGGTACTCGGCGGGAATTTGTTTAACCCCTCTCACATGCTCTTCCTTAACATGCCCTAGCACAGCTTTCCTGCGGAACTGGAGGGCCTCTGTCCGCCTCCCCCATACCGTCTGGAGGATGTCTTCCGAGACTTTCTGGTATGGCGAGTCCAGAGCGAACAGCGTTTTGACCTTTTCGAAAAGGGCTTTCCTCGCCAAGGTCGTGTCGCTCCGGGCTCCCCAGTTGACCAAGGTCTGAAGCCCAGACTGGAACTCCTCTTTCTGGATGAGGAGGGCGTGGGACATGGCTGCAAACGACCGCTCGCCTGAATAGGGGAGCTTACGTCGCACTGGCGAAGTTTATCGTTCACTGCCAGGTCGACGAACGCCGGTTCTGCCAGGTACTTTTTCTGTACCTTACTCCGGCCCAGTTTTCACTGTCGAAGTGCTGGAGCCTTTGGAGCGCTTCGACCCTGTTGCTCTTGGCCTTGGGGTGAGCTGGTTCTTCCACCGTTGTGGCGGCTTCCTGGAAGCTCAGCAGTAGCTCTTCCTGGGCCTCCTCATTCTCTTCCAGTCCCGAAGGTTGTTAGAGGAAGTTGCTGGAAGAGTTTCCTGCCGCCGATTCAACGAGATTTCCCATAGAACTGGCGGGCCAGTCACCGAAAACTGCGTTCGTCAGCATCACGATGTGGGAAACCAGATAATCTATCCTTGGGTCCAAGACAACCCTCAGCCGTTTCTGACGCCGCGGCGGTGAACCTGATTCCGAAGTGTCGTATCCGCGTTTTAGTGACGCATCACCTGAATCCTGTGAGATTTCGTCGAGAGGTTGCCCTTTATTGTTATCACAACTCATAACATTGATTTTGATGTTATATAAAGTAAAAACTCCGTTAAAATAACGAAAAACGTTTTTCGTAAATATGACAGCGTGACATAACCAACAAAAATACGTATGCGAACTTTTAACCACCACAATATCACCTGTTTTAGTTTTTAATTGTTCACAAGGACACAAGATGGTAAAATAACACTCTTTTAAATGTTTTTGCCCAGGAATATTGTCAATTCACTCAAATTTTCGAAGGTAAAATCAACTGACATGTGACCACAAGGGGAAAATGACGCTTTATGAAAAATTGCGACCGGGTTATGGGGAAACTGGAAATAGGGAACAGGAAATGGGGAAAAAGCGACCATAGAGTAGAAAGTGCCTAAAGTGTAAAAAAGTGCAAATCAAAGACCCAGGAATAGACTAAAAAACCACATAAAAGGGGAAAAGTGATTGTTTCTCTCATAATATGGACTCCAGACATCTCTCAGAACACATAATATACAATATATTTTATATGACTTTCTACTTTGTTAAGTCCACATGCGGCATGTGTACCCACAAACTTATACATGTATGTTGTGGGAATGCATTTAATGTGAATCTCAAATGCAATATATTTGCAACTTAGATTATAGATTATTATAGAAAGGTCGGTATGAGGCTGACTACCCATACTGTAAAAAATGGTTCACTTTGCAAATGTCACCCCTGTTTCAGGTAAGGTCGGCAAAAATTGCAGGGTTTATGTTCATTTAAGGTTTGGATTTCAATTTGTAAGTACACATGTTGCATTTGTAAGCGCAAATTTACACATTCCTGTGTGTGGGCATGCATTTAATATGAATTTTAAATATTTATATACCTCTTACAACTTAGATTATAGATTATTATTATAATCTTTGAAACATAGATAACAGACAGATATATCCAAAAAAAAGTCTAATGGGAACATAAAAGCCATGATGGTCGTCAAACTTCAATGAATTTCACACCAAAAAAGAAGTATAAGTAGGTTTACTGTTTAAATAATATTATAATTAACTTTCAAGACAAATTTCCCATTTTGGATATTAGACGAACCGTTATGGAAGAATATAGATTATTCTCAATGTTTTGTCGGCGGATTATCTAACGTCTTCAGCAGGCACCCCCTTCTGCATGACGATTGAGGATGAATACATGTCCAAAGACTGTAACTCCAGATTAGCTTTACATCACTTACCTGAGGTAAGGATAATGCTTGTCTAGGCATCTGTGGGCATATTATTCTATTCTGTGTGATGTTCTGCAGCCATTCTTGAAGAGGCAGACTCCTCTGCAGTTTTAGTTTCCAGTCATATTCCTCCATCACCTCAGTCCGAGTGTTCAGGCAGTATATGACGCCACTTGGAAGTTCAATCACATTCACATATTGACGAGCTGCAAATAGGTGACATTTCTAAGCATTAGTGAACAACGGAAGTCTGTATAAAGGATTTTTTTCTCAATATCATCATCATTGGTTCACTTTGCCAATGTCACCCCTGTTTCAGGGAAGGTCGGCTAGAGTTGCAGAGCTTATGTTCATTTGAGATTGGGTTTTTATATTGAAGGTACACATGCGGCATGTGTTAGCGCGAACTTATACATGTCTGCTTGTGGCAATGCGTTTAATATGAATCTTAAATGATGTATATCTTTGCAGCTTAGATTTAGATTAATCATTGACATTATAACCCGGTATGAGTCTTGGCCTCTAGTTTACACTCACATGTATGGAAGTTCACACTGAAATTTACACTTGAGGCACAGTTAAGTCTTCCATAGAAAGATTTGACAGCACCTTCAGTGAGTGTAAATGGAAACATGAACTTCCATACATTTATTACTTCCATGACATATGAGTGCTCTAGTTTTTTTTTTAATTTTTCAAAGAACTATTAATTTTTTTTTTTTTGTTTATTTAAAGCACTGTTTATTTTCACTATTATTCACTACCATAAACAGTGTTTTACCCTACGCCACAACATTACTAAGCTACACACATATTTAAACTTCTTGCTACATTTTTTCCAAAGAGGTCGCATGTGACGAGTGGAACCTATTTATTTTTGCAGGTAAGGGGGCCGGCCTTACGCCAAACACTTCAGTAGAAGTGGGGGTGTCTCAGCTCCCGAGCGGGCTGATGCTCATTTCTTGTGAAGGCTGAGTAAACCTTGCTGGTAGGTATATAAAGAAAACTTGTTTCCTTTATAGTTCTTTGAAAAATGAATAATGAACTTTTAATGTTAAGATACAAGCTATTACATTTTATTGTTTTATATTGGGCTAAGAATCACATATTTTCAAGACTTTAGAAATGTATGAATAGTTGTACAACTTACGCAGTACACTTGCCAGTATAAAGCCAAGTCGTCCGACTTTATCTAGCGAGGGACTAAGCAGGAGGCTGTTCCTCCCGAGCAGGTCCCTACAGAAGTAAAGGCGCTGCTCCCGGGTCTCCCAGTACACACAGCTGAAGGGGCCCTCCAGCGACTGCAGGCAACTTAGTGTAGCATGCTGAGGATAAGAAAGAGACTGGACTGTAGCAAGACATCAATATGGTCCAGTCAATAAGTCAGCAGACTGCAAAGGCAGGGTCATATTCTGCGAATGGATCATCACGGTCGTCGGTCTGGAAAATAAAGTTGTAGTAGCACAGGTTTGTGGAGCTGGTCACAATAAACAGATAATTTTGCTTGAGTTCATAATATGTATAAAATAGAATATATATATATTATATCTAATCATTGCCGAACCCCAAATATAATATATATCTTCTATAATCTAAGTTGCAAAGATAATAACATTTAAAATTCATATTAAATGCATGCCCACAAAACAGGCAAGTACACAAACGCTGCATGTGCACCTACAAATTAAAATCAAATGTTTTATTTCTGAAAGTCTAACAAGCCGTTTCTTCCAATTGAATTCCCTTTCAATAACCGTTCACACCACTTCTAGACATCAAAAAAAATGGATTTATTGAATCTTGTGTCTATAATCTAAGTTGCAAAGATGTATTAAGATTTAAGATTCACATTCTACAAACAAACATGTGTATGTAAACACAAACTTTGAATGATAAAACAGTATATGACTCACGTTATCCTGCTGCAGTCTCTCCATCAGCTGGGTGGAATCTGACTGTGTCGCCGTGTCCCAGTCAGCGTTGAAAACATCTCCATTAAAAATCAGCACCCCATGCTGAGAAAGTAGGGGCTGAGGTGTGGGGCGCGCCCCCTGCGTCCACAGAGTAGTGGCGCGGAGCCTCATCCTGGAGCCTGAAGCACTCTGTTTGTATACCTCTCCAACGCAGTCGGGACCTCGGGAAGAGAGTAGTTCCCATACACGAGCGTCCTGAACAAAATATTTTTTATTTCTCTATGGTTTTTGTCTTGTCAATTTTGTAATAGCGACCTCTTAAAAATGACGTAAGCAAGTCGAAAGTACTCAAGGTGAAATAAACACTCAATTTGTGAAAATACAACTATGTGTTTCTTTAAATTTTCATAATTCCTCATAAAATAATGAGGTTCAGAATGAGAGGAACTGAACAGGTTTCGGGGACAGCTTTTAGTTGGGCTGGTAGCTTTGTGTGCGGAGCACAGCCTTTTTGCTTCAAACACTTGGTTTCGGCATAAGGATGTGCATCTGTATACAAGGCAGATTGTGGGAAGTCGTACAATCATTGACTACATCTGTGTGGATGAAAGACTGAGAGGAGCCGTAAGAGATAGCCGTGTCTTTTGTGGGCCTGAAATAGGCAGTGACCACTATCTCTTATGTGCTAAAATAATGATTAAGAATGAAGAAACGTAAGAAGAAAGTAAGAAAACCAAGAATAAAAGTAAAATGTCTGAATGATGATAATGTGAAAGAGACGTATATATCAGAGCTCCAAAACATTTTAAGTGTGAATGAACTTGAAAAGAATGTGAATGAAAAAGATATTGAAAGCATGTGGAAGGATCTGAAAGAAGGAATGATTAAATGTGCTAGAAAAGTGTGTGGGGAAACGAAAGGAGGAAGATTGAAAGGAGATGCCTGGTGGAATGGAAAAGTGAAAGAGGCGGTGAAAGTGAAGAAAAAATGTTACGAAATGTGGCTAAATGACAGGAATGATAGAAAGCTAGAAAATGAATATAAAATAGCTAAGCGAATGGCAAAGAATGTAATTTATGAAAGCAAGGTGAATGAACAGAGGAAGATTGATGAAATAATAAACAGAAATTTCACCGACAGTAGGAAGGAATTCTGGAGGTGGATCAATGTGAATAGGAATAAAGATTCCACATTGACCACCCCAGGGATCAAAAGTGCTGTCGGTGAAATGATATGGGAGAATGAAGAAGTATGCAAGAGATGGAAAGAATATTATACAGGAATTTTTGGTCAGGGTGAAAGAAATTTTTATGGGAGAAGAGAATAAATTGAGGATTTTGAAAGAATAAATGAGTCGTATAAATGCAAACGCTGTCAACTCCTTACGCGATGATTTTGAGAAAAATAAACTTGTGTTTTGAATGCAATTATTTGTGTATTGGAGATGACGGCGTTTGCACGAAATCATACTTTTTCAATTAAAATAACGGAGGATTAAGTGAGGTTTTCATCAGATTGCGCACAGCAAATGATTTGTTACACTAAGCAGAATCAAATTCAATAATTATCTCAAAAATCATTAAATTTGGAGATGACAGCGTTTGCAGTTATACGACTCAATTGAAAGTATCTACTGCATGTTTGAAGAATGGAAAGTCTGCTGGATTTGATGAAATAAATGGTGAAATGTTGAAAGCAGGAGGTGAATGTGTGGTATAATCATAGAGGGTAGAATGGATGTATGAACTATGTAAGCTTTGTGTAAATGAAGGAGTGGTACCGATGGTCTGGAGGAAGTCAGTCATTGTTCCTATTTACAAAGGTAAAGGGGACAAAAAAGACTGTCAGAACTTCAGACCAATCAGTCTACTCAGTATGCCAGGGAAAGTATTCTGTAAGATAATAATTAAGAACTAGGGGCTACGCCCCTGGCTGCTACGCAGCCCAACCCCTTAACATTTGGAGAATCTGTATATTGCGCATAGTTTACTCACGTTAAAATTCGTAATATTAAAAAAAACATGTAAAATAAAAACATGCAGTTTTTGTAAAAGAAAATTTAAATTTTGTAGGCTTTGATAAAATAAAATTTACGGAAGCTTACCATTCAAAAATTAAAAGACAGGGATTATCCCGCATTGTAAACGGTTGTACATACTGTTATAGATACATCAATAGTGTATGCAAATCTTGATTTAATATCAATATTTCTATATTCTCATTTGCCCACCCTATGATCTGTCATTCATCGGGATTATCATGCACCGTAAATGGTTATAGATTTTATCAGAATAAGTTAATCGACACTGTTAGAAAATATCGATTCGATATAGGAAGGCACATCGATATATGAATGCCATTAAAAATATATCAGAAATCTGATAGATTAGTATGAAACTGAACCCCATGCTGTATACACCTAGTTCACTTTTGCCAATGCCACCCTGGCTTCCGGGAAGGGCGTAGGGCGGTTCGTGTGAGGTTTGTTTTTTGTGCACATGCAGCAAGTGTAAACACGATCGTGCTTGCTTGTAGGACTGCATGTAATATGAATCTTAAATGTACAATACCTTTGGAACTTTCGTTGAATCATATGTTGGCATGAGGCTGACCACCCTGTAAACAATGATTCACTTTGCGAATTTCACCCCTGTGTCAGGGAAGGTCGCCAAGAGTTGCAGGTCTTATGTTCATTAAAGATTGGGTTTCTATGTTGTTAGTCCACATCTAGCATTTGCAGGTGTGAACTTATAGGAACGGGTCTGCTTGTGGGAATGCATTTAATATATCTTTGCAACTTAAATTATATAGACCTAAACTAAATAATTTCCTTGACTTATAGGTTAGTATGCGGCTGACCACCCATACTGTAAAAAATGGTTCACTTTGCAAATTTCACCTATTTTTGAGGGAAGTTCGGCAAGAGTTGCAGGGCGAATGTTAATTTGATATAAGGTTATTATGTTCTAAGTCATCATGGGGCATGTGTAAACGCGAACTTATACCTGTCTACTTGTGGGAATGCATTTAATATGAATGTCAAATGTAATGTATTGTGCAACATAGATAATAGATTATATAGGTATTAGGTAGTATATCTCTCAAAAAGCTTGTACGTATTTGAAAATATTTGATGAGAAAAAATAATTACTGACAATTTTGTTGAAAAATTATATGCAAAATCTTCTTCTGCCATGATCTGTATTTCTAAAAACTGGTTTGCGTCCCCGCTCGAATTTTTAAATATTTATTAGAGAACGCAAAATAGATCGATGAATTGCATTCCTTTCAAATTTATTAAAAAAAAGGGACCAAGAAAAAAAAAAAAAAAAAAAAAAAAAACAAAAACAAACATTTCATCTCCAGGCCCGAACCCGGGTCCTTCTGCATCAAAGACGCGGACGTTACCGCTAGCCCACGACGCCCTTGCGGGATAGTGAGAAAATTGTTGTACATATTCAGAACGTTTTTCCAGGCATATTTATTATCGTTTACTGTTATTTTCGCGAACTACATAATGTTTACATCGACAGTGTTTAAAAATATCGATTTAAAATAGAGATATCGATCCATTAATGCAATCAAAAATATATCGGAAATACTAGGTTTTTTTAGTGCACATACAGCATGTGTAAGCGCGACAGTACACGTGTCTGCTTGTGGGAATGCGTGTAATAAGAATCCTAAATGTACTATCTCTTTGCAACTTATTTGAGATTCTTATGTTGTAAGTTCGCATGCGTTAAATTTCATGAATCTCATTTTTCAGAATCAGAATTTCATTCATCAGTTTTTTTTTGTCAAAAATTATATTTGTTATGAATTGAGTTAATGTTTAGCGCCTCTATATAATTACAATTTCTATACATAAAATATGAGGTTTGTATCGCTTAAATACATTTTATTTTCGCACACTGCCGAGCAGGCAGTTTAGCGTAATCGGCTAAACCACCGGTTCTTTCGGCGGCCCCGCCCGGAAGACGCGGGTTCGATCCTCGCGGCGAGACATTTTGAAAATTGAAAATTTGAAAGTCCAAACGAAAGACGTCGACGAAGGAGAATATAATAAAGGATGTGATTCTGACTACTAGTGAAAAATTTTCCGATATACAATCCGGCTTTTTGGTTGGTAGAGGCTGTGTTGATCAGATTTTTACTCTACGACAACTTGTTGAAAAACAATTGTCGGTGAGAAGAAGGTTGTTCACGGCCTTTGTAGATCTGGAAAAAGCTTTTGACTCAGTAGACAGAGGTATGTTGTGGGATGTTTTGAAAGCATATGGAGTGAATGGGGCTCTATTAAATGCAATGTATGCTAACTATGAAAATAGTATGGCATGTGTTCGTATTGATGGTGAGTATAGTGAATGGTTTGAAGTTTTTAAGGGTGTAAGGCAAGGATGTGTGCAGTGTGATGAGTCCATGGCTATTCAACATAGTCATGGACAAGTGTGTTCAAGACGCTAGGCTTGATGATTGTGGAGTAACAATAGGAGAGAGCAAAGTGAGTGTTCTACTGTATGCTGACGATGAAGTTCTTGTATCTGATTCAGCAGTAGAACTACAAACAATGCTCTCTAGATTGAATGAAAACTTATACAAACGATGTATGCAGTTTTCTACATAGTCTCAAGTTATTTTATGTGAAATATTTGACGAAATATAACCACACGTTTTACCCACACAATCGTGTTGGCCAGTTCTGAAAGGGATAGGTTGGTATGCGGCTGACCAACCATGCTGTAGAAAATGGTTCACTTTGCCATTGTCCCCCATGTTTTCAGGGAAGGTCGGCAAGAGTTGCAGGGTGTGAGATTCGGGTTTTTATATTGTAGGACCACATGCGGCATGTTTAAGCGCGAACTTGTGCATGTCTGTTTGTGAAAGTGCATATATTGTGAATCTTTAGTGTTACATATATTTTGCAACGTAGATTAGATTAGATTAGATGGTACATCCTGCTGGAACAGTCTACCTCTGGAGTTGAGAACAGAGACCAGTGTTGGCAGTTTCAGGAAGTTGCTTAAGATGTTAAGAGAAGCTTGAACAAATAAAAGTGTCATTAGGGTATCTAGTTCCACCAAATGGCGCTGTAAAAATTGACCATGCATTATTATTGTTGGCACAGTTGACAAAGACATCAAAGTTGTGATGTCTATATACGAGGCAGATAACGCAACTATGATTGCGGGGCATGCAGGCAATCAACGATCGCCATTGCGTTTTTTATGAGTTTTCACAACTATGTGTATGCACCTTGAGAAGAAATGAGAAACAATTTCTTCGGGAAGAGGGAAATATCCTTTTGAAGTAAAGCTCTCTTTAACAAGATCCGTTCCAGTGCTGGATAAACGACAACAGATCATGTGACAAGGCACTAAGGCTTACCGTTGCTCGCGTGAGGTGGCATTGGCAAAAGTGATCTTTTGATTACAGTATGGGCAGCGGGAAAGTGAAATATGGAACAAGCATAATAGGGTTTTTACGTGGCTAAGCTGGAATAAACATTTTACTATTATTATTGCAAGTTACTGAAGATAACCTCTTTGAAGCTGCCATGCTGGGGACATTTTCCTCCAATATATTCAAAATAAATTCCACACATTCCATGAATAAATACTCAATATCTCTATTTTAGGACGCTTCATGTATATGATTCATTATTTGAATTAATATATTTCACGCAATTTGTTTATTTTTTAGGTTATATTAACATTCACAAATGACGTGTGTGTTTCGTGTTACAGATCTGCTGCATTCATAGCCATGTACCCAGCGAAATACGTGAGTGAAATATATTTGTAGTCTGACAACATTAATAGTGACATTGACAGCTATTTCTAACCTCAAAGTTTGCACAATGTTGTTATTTACAATCTATATTTAATTCGTAACTATTGTATGTAAAAGATAATTCATTCGCTATTTTCGTATATAAAACGCGTATGGTGTTTTACTAGATTCAGTTATGGCTGAGAATGCAGAAGAGACTGAACAGCCCGATGTGGAAAAAGATGAACAGCAGTTAGCTGTAGAACTTGAAGAAAAAGAGCGTCAGAGCCTGGACGAGTATGTGAATCAACTAACAGCTAGACTGGAGCTAAAATCGGCGTTGCGCACTGCTAATCAAAGCTGCACACGCCCTCCAGATGCCCATTTCTCAAAACTAGACTCTGGTCTCAAAAAAAACACTACATTCGTGAAAAAACTCAAAACATTTACAGCTTCACAATTGGACACTCTGCTTCTAGATTCTGCAAAGCTTAATCTCACGAAATACATCACAGAAGTTGCAGCAGCTCTGACAGAAGCCAAATTAAAAATGTCCGATGTTTCTGCAGCGGTTACGCTGTGTTCTACTTTGCATCGTACCTACGCAGAGTTTGCGCCTGCGCTTTTGGAGAACTGGCAGCGCGTGCTGGTTGTAGGGAAGGGGGTAGAACGCCCGGGGGCACCTGTTATCAACGCGTCAAAGCTTCGCGTTGATTTGAGGTTGTACGCAGAGCTTGTTTCTGGTGGGGTGTTGGGAGGGGGTGTAGGGGGGCGCTCTAAGGCGGCGCTGGCGCTCCTGGGCACAGCTTTGACGGCTTTGACTTCCCCCAGGGAGGACCACCCGCATCTTGCCATCCTTCTGAGCTTTTGTCGTCACTGCGGAGAAGATTACGCAGGACTTGTGCCCAAAACTATCAGACAACTTGCAGAGGTAGGTTAACAACTATACTTCTTCTAATGACGCTACAGTCCATATCTCTCCTTGACCTCCTGTAATATTCACCTCCAGCTCCTGCCCCCAGCAGCTGACTTCCATCCTGTCACCGCATCCTCCCACCTCAGTCTGGTTGTCTCCACTTTTCTCCTTCCTCAGCGATACTCACCACTTTTTATTACTACATTGTTTGGTCTCTTGCAACCACATATCCATGTATAAGTATACATCAGCTTTCTGTTTGATGATTTGCAGAAGTCCTCTATTGGTACTTATGCGTCAGCGAACGTTTTTCGATGGTAACCCCATCACGCCATGAGTAAAGCATTTTACCATAAATACTCATTCCAAACTTTTCGATTCAGCTATCCAGTGCGTGTGTAAGGCCCGGTAGTTTCATCGTTAGCATACGCGCCTAATAGCATAAAAATGACTTACTATAGCTTAAAATCTTAAAAACGGTATTTTGAAATATGCTTTAGCAAGAAAATAGTCTAATAGCAACGATAGTTTTGCTAGCCAATTTTGCGGAGCATACGTTTTATGCTTTAGCTAATTCCAATATGGCGTCTTTTCTCTTCTGTTATTTACAGCGGCTATGTTGTTTTGAGTCGAATTTTCCTCAATTATTACCTTAGAAAACACACAATATATACTTCAATTTTGTCAAGGAAAGCAACGGTTCAGATGACGAAAGAATTGCTGATTATGTTTGCATGTGCAAATCAAAAATATTTTGTCTCGGAATATATGGTAGGAAAAGGGAAGAATTCACTGGGCACAACATTTGAAATTATTGGCAAGCAAATCCAAACGGATTTTATGTATCTATCTACAACACAGTCTATAAAATCCGTTTTAAAATGTCTTACGCACTTATAATTTAAAATCATATTATAACATTAATCTACAGCATTAATCATATCACGGGCGCCATGCCATCATTTTTGATGCACTGCAGGCGGAACGTCAATATGGCATCTGACAGTTGGAAAAAACAACCATAGACAACAATTTCATGAATTCGTGGCTGTTTACCATATTATTTATGTGGCCAAATGCAGTATCTGAGGTTTTTTTTTTTCATTTTTCAAGTTTTGTCACGATGGCATCAATGGAATGACGTGGGAATGACTTCGGGTATCTTCGGTATATACTAGAGATAGCCTATAGGCAAAATAGGAATCAAAATACTGTTTTGGCGTTACTATAGCATATCTGGGGTATAAAATATGCTATATAAACTACTTTAGCTTAAAATGTGAAACTACCGGGCCTTAGTGTCTGTGCCTCAATTGGTAAAGAACAATTGGGAAGACACAGCTCTAATTTTATACTTAATTTCTCCTGTTCACAAGTCTTGAAGGTTCAAGGCCTTCCGCATCGCAATCCTCCAGGACTCTTCTAATTATCCTGGAGCTCTGTGCACGCACTGCATGTTGTCCGGCCCACTGAAGCTTTCTTGATTTCATTACCGACACTATGTTTGGGTCTTGGAAAATGGATCTCAGTTCCGTGTTGGTATGGATGCCCCACCTGTCACCCTCAAGTACACGAATGGGACTAAGCATTGAGAGTTTAATCGTTGCAGAAGTACGGTGTGGCTCTACCCCGCAGCAGCTTCCTGCCCAGCGAGAAGCAGGCCAGCGTGCGTGCGCTGCTCAAGGAATACTTCAGCCAGCTGAGTCGGCACCTGTCCTCCCTCAGGCTGCAGCTGCAGGCCGCCCAGCAAGCCGCCAGGAGGACCCTGCAGACCCGCGGGGAGCTGCCCCAAGACAAGAGGGACAAACTCCTAGCACAACAGGTAACATTTATACTTGTATCCAGCCACCGATCGGCCAGTGTTAGCCAATACCGTTGCAGATATGTCCTTGCACCCTTCTTTCATCTCCTCAACATTCATCATGCGTGCTCTTCCCCTTTTGCTCACTCTACCGGTTTCAGTAATTTGGAATCACGCTTATTCGATCAATCCATTCTTTTCTTGGTCATTTCCATCTATGCTGTCCTGTAACATTCTATTTGTACAATGTTTTCAGATGTTCATTGTACATTATTTCTAGATGCTCGAACCATTTCATTGTACTCCTTCGTATTCTCACTCTCATATTCTTGTTTATACCTCACTCATTCATAATCTTTCTTACCAGTCATTCTTTTTAAATAAGCCATTACTTTACTTAGTTTACTTTCCTTTACCGTCCACGTCTCACTTCCACACATCAGAGTCGGCAACAATGTTGAATTTTTTACCGCCAGTCTCATATTTTTAAGAACCTTTCATTCCTCACAACCCTCCCAATCGCTCCCATCACGCATCTTCGCTTATTTGCATGCTTTTCGAGTTCTTTCATCTGCTTTTCATTCATCTGATACTTACTTCTTAACCCTTTGGCTGCGGCTGGCATGCATAGATGTCATGACGTAACTTGCATACAGTGCGGCTGGCATCTATCCATGTCATCGAAGTTTAAAGCTTCCCCTGACATCTGTGTTCAAATTTTTCAAACTTTTTTGTTGCTTACATTATAGGTACACTAATAAAATCTCATGTTATACATATTTTGAAAATATTCTTTCTCAAATATTTTGTCAGAACAGCTCGACCTCTCGTCCCGCGCGTATAGTACACATGTTTACAAACAAAATCCAGGCAAGTATACTTTATTCTGATAGATATAACAGTTTACGTTTTTTGTTTTTTTGTAAAATAACTAATATATTTTTCTCTTTAGTGACGAGTATTTAAGTGAGTAAAAAAATTGTTTAAAACCTAATAGATATAAAGTCTAGTTTTGGAATGTGCGTATGATATTTTTTTTAAGTAATATTATTGTGATTTACTTGTTTTTATATAAAACAACAAGTGAAAACATGTGTTGAAAGTTTGTGATTTGTGTTCCTGGATAACTAATGAAAATTTTGAAGTTTCATCAAGTAATTAAGGTAGGAAATCAATTTATGTGTAAAAAAATAACCTCAAAAAAGTATTCCGTTCTGGCGGTGCGTATGTAGCAAGTAAATTCAGAATCGAAAAGGTTAAATAATCAAATTCTTGTACACTTTTTACCGTATTTCAGATTTATACCATACACACTTTTTGGTTTTCATTTATATATATATATATTTGAGGATAATTTATTTAATTAAAATTTAATACATGACAAAAGAGCGCCGTTTTTGTGTATTTCACACCTCAAGGGCCCTCCTAATCATGGATGAGATATTTTAAAAAGGTGCTGTTTGAGTGCTTTCTTAAAAATGCCAACAGATTCCGAAACCCTCACTCCGGGTGGTAGTCTGTTCCACTCCACTGGTCCCGCAAACCGGAAAGCGCGATCCCCAAAATTAGTGCATATTTGACGGCGAGGCTGCATCAACCTGACAGCTCGACACCCCGCTGACCTTAGTGTCCGCCCCCTCACACTCACCTCAACGGGGGAAAACATGTCTGCCAGATATGTTGGAGCCAAACCATTTAGGGCTTTAAATACCATCAAACACACACGGTAGACCACCCTCTCAGGAAAACGAAGCCAATGTAGTTCTTTTAACAGCGGAGTGATGTGAGAGAATTTGGACATCCCGAAGATCAGTCTTGCGGCCGCATTCAAAACAGACTGAAATCTGTTCAGTTGCTTCTTTGACTGGCCGATATAAAGTGTGGAACAATAATAATTAATTCGGGACATCACAAAAGCACTCACCAATGTTTTAACCACACCCGGCGGTAGACACCTCCTGACAGCCCTTATTTGGCGTAGGCCAAAAAATGAAGCGGCTATTGTTTTGTCAACCTGCTCCTCCATTGTGAGATTCCGATCCAGCATAACTCCCAAAAGTCTCACAGAGTTAGAAGGCTGGATCAAACTCTCCCCAAATGGAGATAAGTACCCCATTATCCAGGAGGTGATCGCGCCTGGATGTGGCCGACCACATAAGTTCGGTCTTGTTGGCATTGAGGATAAGGCTGTTTTGCTTCATCCACCCACCCACCTCTATGATGCAAGCAGACATCCTGCCTTTAAGGTCTTCAGTCTCATTGGGCCGACACTGAGAGTAAATCTGCCAGTCATCAGCGTAAGAATGAGCAGAAAGGCCGTACTTTTCGACTATACTCTCAATGTCGGCTGTGTAAAGTAAAAAAAGGACTGGACTCAGCACGGACCCCTGCGGAACCCCAGAGGTGAGTGAGTAGACAGGTGAGACATCATCACAAATACGTACCACCTGCTTGCGACCCACCAGGTAGGAGGTCATCCACTCCAGGGCCCCATTTCTCAAACCAAACGAGCCCTCCAATCTATTTTCTATATTCATTTGTATTATTATAATAACTTGTCTTGTTGATATAGACGGAGTATGAGCGCCTGCTGAGTGGGGCGCAAGGCCTGGCCGAGGTGTTGGACATGGAGTTAGAGTGCGCCCCCCTGGAGGAGGCGCCCCCTGAGGCGGGGGAACAGGGAGGCGCGCCCCCGCAAGCGCCGCACAGCCTGCCCGAGCCTTGGCAGGACGACGAGCAGAGGGCCTTCTACACCGAACTGCCTAACCTCAATGAATACCTGCCTAACTACCAACCACCCAAAGAGGTTTGTTTGTTCTAATTAAATTTGTCAACGGTATAGTCTAGCGGATAAAGCGTTAGCATCCGTATTAACAGTTTTGGAAACAAACACAAGTTCAAATCTGATTATGTCATATTGACGATAACTTTGACCGTGGTTCAGCTGATGTCATTGGATAATTAAGTATTAATTGATGATGAAACAGGTATGAACATAATCTATTAATATACCAGATTTTAATTAGTTTTAAAGTTGACAAATAATCTGGATGCATAGCCATGTAAAATTACATTTAACTATGTAAAAAACAGACAATCATAGAAAATATATGTATGTGAGTAACAAGTTGTAATGCTTCAGGTAAATGCGGAAACAGTCAGTGAAGAGATCTTGGATGCGGAGCTGAAGGATGAGGAATTCAGTGATGCTGAGGACCCTACAAGTGTGGCGGAGCCTGAGGTAGAAGATACGGCTGCTGGGGCACAGGAACTGGAGGATCTGCCCTTCACGCCCAATGAAATACATACTAATAATGTGTCCAACAAGTAAGCCCAACCTTAACAGATTTTAATTTTACAAATAACTATAAACGAACCAGGGTTTCTCAATTGGCAACACTGTTTACTTGCATTATTATTGTGAAATTTACAGATTACAAACGTAGATTAGTTTAGATTACTCCACAGATGCATCTTTGTTTTGTTCTGTCCTTGCATACTTTGTTCATATGCTTGACATTCATCTTTTGCTTTCATGCATGCTCTTCTCTTTTTCTCAACCTGTAGATTCCAATCATTTGTAATCTTGCTTATTTCATCAATCTATTTTTTTGTTGATATTCCCCGCCCACGTTCGCCCATGATAGTCACTTACACTCTTTTTATCAGTCAATTATCATCCATTCTTACTTAATGTCTGAACCATCTCATGTTATCGTACATTGCCTGCTACACTGCTCTGCACACAGCATAGCAGAGTCCTTTTTAGTACTTAATTAATAATTTGATAATATTATATGAATGTGGCAGGTACCTATCATTGGGACACTGGAATAATATGTAAGATATTGCTCACATGTTTTTTTTATTCAATGTAATGTACTATCCAGTGTTCCGTTGGTGTCTCAAATATAAATAAATAAATAAAATAAATTGTACTCTTTTGTGCTTTAACACTCATATTTTCATTTATACTGCACTCATTCATTTCCCATCAGCAGATTATGTTCACAACAGCAAATTTTCATCAATGCATTGACAAGGTGATGCGTGATGCAGGCAGTATCCTAGATGTCGTGATTTATAATGCAGGTGATCTTTCGGTACAGTGCCAGGTCCTTGACATTGGTCACACAGATATATATATATATATCTGTGTGATATAGATATAGATCACACACAGATATAGATCATCGCCTAGTGACCGCAGTTACAGGATTTGATCATCCAAAACCAATTTTCAAAGTACAAACAGACCTTGGCAAAGTTTCAGGAGGTTGCTTTTTTTTTAAGGAATCCTGTGCGGGAGGCTCCCCAATTGTTGAAAGTCTTGGGCGTCTATGTCACCCTGGAAGGGTGCCGCAGAGGTGTTGCTTGAGTTGTTGCTTCTGTCGTGAGGCGCTGCAAGGAAGTGGATTGATGTTAGTTTTGAATACAACCGGATTAAATTGTGAAGGGAACATAGATACTGGTAGATCATTCCATAAACGAGCAGTTTGGCAAAGGAATGATTCATGAAAACGCCAAGTTCTCATAGTTTTGAGATCGACTGCAAAGGGATGAATGAGAGTCGTACTACGAGTTTCCCTTTCTGAAATGTGAGGGGGAGGGATTAATGAACGGAGCTCATTAGAACAAGCTCCGTGGTAATATTGATAAAAAAAGACTGAGCATTCCAATTTTTCTTCTGTGCGGGAGCGGCTGCAGATCGGATGTCAGAGAAGAATCATTGATCAACCTCACTGCCCTCCTTTGCACAGAATCAAGTTGGTCACTTAACTTCTTGGACATACCAGACCAGAGATGGCTGTCATACTCGATAATGGGGTGGATTTGGGATTTATACAGAGTCAATAACTGGGCTGAAGTAAAAAACCTACGGGCTCTGTATAGTATGCCGAGTCGCCTGAAAGCGGTAGTTGTGTGAGACTCAATAGTATCATGGTATTTTAACTCTGATAAAAACGAAACACCGAGAAGATTCAAGTGTTCATAGTTAGGAAGGGAGACATTGTCGAAGATTGGGAGATAGTTGTTTGGAGTCCTCTTTAAGGATATCAGACATGCTTGAGTATTTTTGATGTTGAATTCAATAAAGTTGTCAGTGCTCCAACGGCTGACAGCTTAAGACACATGTGTGTTCATAGAAAATTACCCTTGAAGCGCTTTTGGGGTGACTAGTGCTTCTAAGTTAAACTACGAAATTGGTCAATTATTATTATCATTAATAATATCTGTGTTCGTAAATGAACACGCAGAACACACAACAGATATCTTTCATACTATGCTGATGAAATTCAAGCAGCATATTGTAAACACCCTGTATTCCAAAGCGGTAGCATGTGTTTCTAGTTTATATTTTTGTATTGTTTTTATAAAGATTCATTTTTTTTAATCATTTGTTAATTTGTGTTTCACATATATTGTGTGTACTGTAAATTTGAAATTTTATCTATGCATTTGAGATTTATATGTACTCGTATGTATGCGAGATTATTTTGGATTCGAGATTTATATCTACTACTTATATATTTATCATTTTTACTGTGAAATTCCGCGTATAATGAATAAAATAAAACATAAATTATTATTTTAAAATAAAATGATTTTTTCTTTAACGTAGTTTAATTTTCACAATAATATTTTATATCTCGAGCACTTTCGACCATCAATATTCAGGTCATTATCAAGAGTGACCTGAATATTGATGGTCGAAAGTGCTCGAGATATAAAATATTATTGTGAAAATTAAACTATGTTAAAGAAAAAATCATTTTATTTAAAAAAAAATGAATTTTCACTGTGTGAATACACAAACCCTACAAAATATAAATTATTATGGTTGATTGTTACAGATTGGCCTTGGAGACATTCCTAGCCATGCTGCCTGACTGTGTAAACAGAGAGCTGATGGACAACGCAGGCGTAGAATTTGTCCTGAACCTCAACAGCAAGCACAATCGGCGTAAACTTACGCGAGTGCTCTTCTCTGTTTCTCGCACACGTCTGGATCTGTTGCCACTTTACGCAAGACTAGCTGCTGTCTTAAAGCCAGTACTACCGGATGTTCCAGATGACCTGGCCCACATGCTGAAGCAAGACTTTAAGTACCATGTGCGCAAGAAGGATCAGATCAATATTGAATCCAAGGTAATTCAATTTCTGTTTTTATTGTGCTCTTGCTAATCTACCATCAAAATATCCCATCTATCAATGCATTTGCAAAGTCTACGGATCTTTGTGTAAAACAACCAATCGACTCGGAATATTTTTGAATTTGGAACTTTTTTCTCAGTGAGCAAATGTCAGTCTTATATGGGACTGCCATCCTTAGCAACAAATAACTTTGCCTTTTCCCTAGCAACCCTGCTGGGTGATGTCACAATTTTGTCGATGTCAATTTATGTGGGGAACTCATTATAGTCTAGTCCTATGTCTATGATGTGCTTTCGCGTGAATGTGAAGTGATGAAACTGATGTTGATGAAACTGTGATGAAAATATGAGTATACTCGTGGTATAAGCATGAAAAAGAAGTCACTCTACATGCGAGTTGTGATGTTGGAGCAGTAACATCTATTAAATGCTTTGTAAAACTGTGGGGTATTTGACCACCAACCTTGCTTCTTCATGTGCGAGTTTGTCAGTCAAAAAGCGACTTCTAAGAAACTCTCCAGTATCAACAGCCGGCCATGTAACCCTAAAATGACCCATATTGTTATGTGAAACTGTGCTTATTTGCTCTCCACTGTGTTTCAGATCAAGGTGGTTCGCTTCATAGGCGAGCTCGTCAAGTTCTCTCTGTACTCCAAGATAGAAGCGCTGTACTGTCTGAAGGTGTTGCTACATGACTTCAAACACCACCACATAGAGATGGCCTGCAACCTGCTAGAGACCTGCGGCCGCTTCCTCTACACCTGTCCAGACACTCATCAGAGGACCCAGGCCTATCTGGAGCAGATGATGCGCATCAAGGTATTCCTGAACCAACTGTATGAAAAACATCCATAAGTACCCATTAATTAAAATTCACGGTGTTCATGATGGTTTGTAGAAAACAACTCAGCAAGATTGCCTAAGAACACTTACCTTTACCAAAGACCGGTCACCATAGGTCCATCCAGCCGTACAGCAATTGGGTCTTGCTTGAGAATTGGTGCTTTCTATAGCAACGGCCAAGCTCGGGGAGGGCTCTTGAGGTGTGATTCACACAAAAACAGCACTCATCAAATAAATTATTTATTTATTTATCATACTTGCAGGATTTGAAGTGACTCATGAATGTCGCCTCCTATTCACAATTAAGGATGATGACAACCAGCAGAGACAAATAGCTAGCACAATAAGGCACTGCTTCTACAAGAAATAACCCAAAAAACCTATAGTGATGTTTATTTGGTTTTCCAGGCTGTCTCCATCTCAGACTCTCGTCACGTGACTCAAATAGAGAACGCCTACTACAGCGTCAATCCTCCTGAAAGCCTCAGCAGTGGGGGAGTGGAGGAGCCTCCTTTACATCGCTTCATACAGAAGATCCTTCATCAGGACCTTCACAAGAGCAATGAAGAACGAACCTTGAGACTCATGAGAAAGCTGGACTGGGAAGACCCAGAATTGAGCGCTCTAGGTGTTTGCTGGCTCGCTGCAGGTTGGCGAGCTCGTCATGCAGGCCGTCGATGTTTAGCCCGTTTAGCCGCAGCGCTCGCCGCTTGGCAAGACGCAGTGGGCTCCCGTGTCTTAGATCAAGTGCTAGAAGATCTGCGTTTAATGCTTGAACATCCACACCCACGACATCGTCAACGACAAGTCGCAACCGCACGTTATCTGGGAGAACTGTATAATTACAAACTTGCAGATTCCCGTGATATATTTAATGCATTGTATTCGTTTATCTCGTTAGGAGTTTCAACAGATCACGCAGAACCAAGTGAGCTAGATCTGCCTGACAGCACTTTCCGAATCCGTTTAGTCTGTGTTTTATTAGACACGTGCGGAGCTTATTTTAGCGGAGGTTCAGCAAAAAAGAAACTAGATTGTTTTCTAGTGTTTTTCCAGAATTACTACTGGTTCAAAAGGTCGGATCCGCATTGGACGGATGTTGAACCATTCCCAGTTCATGTGAATAATTTGTATCGAGAGTGTTTGGGAAGTCTGCGTCCTAAATTGGTTGTGTGCAACAATTTAGATGAAGCTCATGCTGCTGTGGAGAATCTACGATTGCAGCTTTATCCGGAATTGGATGGAACGGGAGGTTTACAGCAAACACAGCAAGAGGCTTCGGAAGGCTTGGACACTATTACAGAGACAGATGATGAAGCAGGGTCTGATAGGCCGAGTATTTCTGATAGTGAGGACAGTGGAGAGCATTCGGAAGATGAACAGCAGCCGTCTGTGGAAAGAGAAGCAGTGACTGAACTAGAACCCTCTGTGCACAAGCCTGTTGCAGTTCAACAGGTAATCTATAGAGCTATTACTCTACTGAATAATTAATTGTTTTTCTGAATTATGACTAGTCTTTGCGTTAAGTGTTAAGAAATATTTTATATTAGTAGAAAGCGTCTTTAACCACATTTTACATTTTAAGTTAGAGTACTCCGTTGAGGTTTGGACCCCATATTAGCGAAAGTATATTAATCTGTTAAAAAAGTTTCATCAACATCACGGTGAAGAAGCCCATCACAATAAGGGCCAAACGTCCGGTAGCTCCAGCTTTGATAGAAAGATCCCAGAAAGCAACCCTCCAGTATCAGCTGCCGGCCATGAAAGTCTAACACTTAAAAAATATTTTTTATTGAAGTTTGCCTGAAATAGGCAGTAACCACTATCTCTTATGCGCTTAAATAATGATTGGAGAACTAAGAAAGAAGAAACGTAGGAAGAAAGTAAGAAAGCCAAGAATAAAAGTAGAAAGTCTGAGTGATGAAAACGTGAAAGAGAAGTATAAATCAGAAATACAAAAAAAATTAGGTGCAAATGAACTTGAAAAGAATGTGAATGAAAAAGATATTGAAAACATGTGGAAGCATATGAAAGAAGGAATGATTGAGTGTGCTCGAAAAGTATGTGGAGAAACGAAAGGTGGAAGATTGAAAGGAGATGCCTGGTGGAATGGTAAAGTAAAAGAGGCTGTGACAGTGAAGAAAAAATGTTACAAAAAGTGGCTGAATGACAGGAATGATAGAAAGTTAGAAGATGAATATAAGATAGCCAAGCAAATGGCGAAGAATGTAATTTATGAAAGCAAAGCGAATGAACAGAGAAAGATTGAGGAAAAAATTAACAGAAATTTCACCGACAGTAGGAAGGAATTCTGGAGGTGGGTCAGTGCCAATAGGAATAAAGATTCTGCATTGACCACCCCAGGAATCAAAAACGCTGTCGGTGAGATGGTATGGGAGAATGATGAAGTATGGAAGAGATGGAAGGAACATTTTGAAGGGATTTTTGGTCGGGGCGAAAGAATTTTGTTTAGAAAAATGACAGAAGAGAATGAATTTAGGATTCTGAAAGAAGAAATAAAAGTATCTATTGAATGTTTGAAGAATGGAAAGTCTGCTGGGTTTGGTGGAATAAATGGTGAAACGTTGAAAGCAGGTAATGAATGTGTTGTAGAATGGATGTATGAACTATGTAAGCTTTGTGTAAATGCAGGAGTGGTACCGATGGACTGGAGGAAAGCAGTCATTGTTCCTATTTACAAAGGTAAAGGGGACAAAAAAGAAGAGTAGACTGATTGGTCAGAACTCAGACCAATCAGTCTACTCAGTATACCAGGGAAAGTCTTCTGTGAGGTTATTATTAAGAATGTGATTCTGACTACTAGTGAAAGGATTTCCGATATACAGTCCGGTTTTATGGCCGGTAGAGGCTGTATTGATCAGATTTTTACTCTACGACAACTTGTTGAAAAACAATTGTCGGTGAGGGGAAAGCTGTTTACGGCTTTTGTGGATCTGGAAAAAGCTTTTGACTCAGTAGACAGAGGTATGTTGTGGGATGTTTTGAAAGCATATGGAGTGAATGGGGCTCTCTTGAATGCAGTACATGCTAACTATGAAAATAGTATGGCATGTGTTCGTATTGATGATGAGTATAGTAAATGGTTTGAAGTTTTTAAGGGTGTAAGGCAAGGATGTGTGATGAGCCCATGGCTATTTAACATAGTCATGGACAAGTGTGTTCGAGATGCTAGACTTGATGATTGTGGATTAATGATAGGAGAGAGCAAAGTGAGTGTTCTACTGTATGCGGATGATGCAGTTCTTGTATCTGATTCAGCAGTAGAATTGCAAACAATGCTCTCTAGATTGAACGAAGCTCTGCTAGGTAATTATTTGAAATTGAATGCAAGTAAGACGAAAGTTTTGATTTTTGAAAGAAATGAAGAAAATACGAACTATGAATTTAGAATAAACGGAATGAATGTTGATGTGGTAAATGAGTTTGTATACTTGGGAAGTAAGTTTGAAAAAGATGGAAGAATGACAGGTGAACTTGAAAGAAGAGTAATGAAGGGCAGGTGTGTACTGGGTGCCACAGCTTGTATCGCCAAAAATCAAAACATATCTAAAAATGCTCGATTGGCGGTACACAGTGGCATATTTTTACCCACCTTGATGTATGGAAGTGAAGCCTGTACGGTGAATGAAAGTGAAATTAGTAAAGTCCATACTGTTGAAATGGACTTTCTAAGAAGTATAAATCTATAATCTATAATCTAAGTTGCAAGGATATATTCATTTAAAGCTCTCAGATGTATGCCCACAAACCAACAAGTGTAGTTCGCGCTTACAAATGCTGAATGTGTACTTACAAATAAAATCCAAACCTCAAATGAACATAAGCCCCACAACTTTTGCCGACCTTCCCTGAAACAGGGGTGACATTGGCAAAGTGAACCATTTTTTACAGTATGGGTGGTCAGCCTCATACCAACCTATAAGTCAAGGAATATGAATAATAAATTACATTTAAATATAAAAAAGAACAAAACCTTACAAATAAATCTATACAAAAAAAGTAAAAAATTTCCTATGCAAAAAATGTAGCAAATGAATACACCAACATTAGAAATCAACATTGCAGATTAGCCGCCACTTCTTCCTGTCCTTGCATACTTCTTTCATTTCATCCAGAGTCATAACCTTTTTCATACAAGTCCTCCTTTTATTATGACTCTGGATATCCCATTCATTCGCTATTTCAGAGATTTGATCCTTCCATACTTTTCTCGGTCTTCCTCTACCACGACATCCATCTATTCTAGCAACATATACTTTCTTCGTCAATCTTTCATCACTCATTCTCTCCAAATGCCCGAACCATCTTAACATACTTCTTTTAATCTTCACTTTCACACTTTCCCTTACACCACATTCTTCTCTTACAAAATCATTCCTCACCCTGTCACTTCGTTTTTTCCAATCTATTCCAATCGCCAATCTATCATTTTTTGAGAGATTTTGGTTCCTGGCGATGCAAGCAGTCGCACCCAGTACACACCTGCCTTTCATTATTCTTCTTTCAAATTCACTGGCCATTCTTCCATCTTTTTCAAACTTACTTCCCAAATATACAAACTCATTTACAACATCAACATTCATTCCATTAATTTTAAATTCATAATTCATATTTTCATCATCTCTTTCAAAAATCAAAACTTTCGTCTTTCTTGCATTCAACTTCAAATTATTACCTTTCAAAGCTTCGTTCAATCTAGAGAGCATCATTTGCAATTCCACTGCCGAATCAGATACAAGGACTGCATCATCCGCATACAGTAGAACGCTTACTTTGCTCTCTCCTATCAATAATCCACAATCATCAAGTCTAGCATCTCGAACACACTTGTCCATGACTATGTTAAATAGCCATGGGCTCATCACACATCCTTGCCTTACACCCTTAAAAACTTCAAACCATTCACTATACTCACCATCAATACGAATGCACGCCATACTATTCTCATAGTTCGCATGCACCGCATTGAGTAGAGCTCCATTCACTCCGTATGCTTTCAAAACATCCCACAACATACCTCTGTCCACTGAGTCAAAAGCCTTTTCCAGATCCACAAAGGCCGTGAATAGTTTCCCCCTCACCGACAATTGTTTTTCAACAAGTTGTCGTAGAGTGAAAATCTGATCAACACAGCCTCTACCGGCCATAAAGCCGGACTGTATATCGGAAATCCTTTCACTAGTAGTCAGAATCACATTTTTTATAATCACCTTACAGAAGACTTTTCTTGGTATACTGAGTAGACTGATTGGTCTGAAGTTCTGACAGTCTGATTGGGAAAAAACGGAGTGACAGGGTGAGGAATGATTTTGTAAGAGAAGAATGTGGTGCAAGAGAAAGTGTGAAAGTGAAGATTAAAAGAAGTTTGTTAAGATGGTTTGGGCATATGGAGAGAATGAATGAGGAAAGACTGACGAAGAAAGTATATGTTGGTAGAATAGATGGATGTCGTGGTAGAGGAAGACCGAGAAAGGTATGGATGGACCAAATATCCGAAATTGCGAATGAATGGAATATCCAGAGTCATAATAAAAGAAGAGCTTGTATGAAGAAGGTTATGACTCTGGAGGAAATGAAAGAAGTATGTAAGGATAGAAAGAAATGGCGGTTGATCTGTAATGTTGGCGGCTAGGGTTTATTATTAAAGTGAAATTTGTTTTATGATTTAGTTTTTTTTTTTTTTTTTTGGTGTCCATGTATATATTGTTATTTGTTGATATAAAAAAATGTAATTTGTCATGTATGTTCCTTGACTTATAGGTTGGTATGCGGCTGACCACCCATACTGTAAAAAAAAAAATGGTTCACTTTGCCAATGTCACCCCTGTTTCAGGGTAGGACGGCAAGAGTTGCAGGGCTTATGTTCATTTGAGATTGGGTTTTTATATTGTAGGCCCACATGCGACATGTGTTAGCACGAAATTATACATGTCTGCTTGTGGGAATGCATTTAATGTAAATCTTCAATGATATATATCTTTGCAGCTTTGATTAGATTAGATTAGATTGCCTAGCTGCGATTACAAGTCCAAAACATTTTTTTTTCTTTTTCCAAGCTGCATCCACACAATATTCCCAGTAATCCTGTGTAGAGGTGGCCGTTTAAACGAAAAGCAGTTTAAAATATCTGCTTTTTATTTTAAGCAACTAAGCGCGCTTACAATTTAAACGAAAAGTCGTTTTGAAAAAAAAGCGTATAAAAAGTTGCTTCTGCTAATTTTGATTTAATTAAAATTTAATTCATTTAGTAGTTTCAGTTTTTCCATATTTACTCAAAAACTATTGACATTATTGAAAAATTTTTGAGTATTAAACCTAAACAATGCATAGTTCTGTAAGTTAAAAGCAAAAAAAAAAAATCCAAAATACAGCACACACGAAAAAAAAGCTAAAAATGTAAAAAAAACGCGTTTTTTGAAATATTTTTTTGTGGTGGCAATTCTTAAGTTATATATTTTGTTTAAGCTTTATAATTAAAAAAAAAAAATAATAAACATGCTTGATTTTTTTCATTACTGTAACTATTTTGCTAAGACTTAAGAAGAAAGAAAGTTTTCGTTTCGAAACGAAAACTTTGCTGCGTTTAAAACGAAACGAAAAACGAAAGTTGCTTCTGCTTTTTTTAAACGCTAATGGCGTGTTATAAAGCTAAATCTGCCGTTTTTGTTTCTTACACTTTATGGTCTTAGCAAAATAGTTACAGTAATGAAAAAAATCAAGCATGTTGATTAATTTTTTTTCTTAATTATAAAGCTTAAACAAAATATATAACTTAAGAATTGCCACCACAAAAAAATATTTCAAAAAACGCGTTTTTTTACATTTTTAGCTTTTTTTTCGTGTGTGCTGTATTTTGGATTTTTGTTTTTGCTTTTAACTTACAGAACTATACATTGTTTAGGTTTAATACTCAAAATTTTTTCAATAATGTCAATAGTTTTTGAGTAAATAAGGAAAAACTGAAACTACTAAATGAATTAAATTGTATATTTACAATAAACCCAAAAAACGCTTTTTAAGCTGCTTTTTTAAAAAGCGTAAGCGTTTTTTCGTTTTTTTTACTAAGCCGTTTTTTCCATCTCTAATCCTGTGTATTAATATTTTTCAATCCTCACGCTACTCGTGATTTAGCAGCGATTCCACAAAGAGTTCATCCCAAGATATGCTTTTAGCTTCAGTTATATCAAACCACTTTCTTCTCCTCTTGTTACAGGTTCTTGTTTTGCCATTCCTTTTCTATTAACTTCACAGGAAGGCCTTCTACCACTTGTAGAAATATATAGCTTTGTATGAACCTCCATGTCTATTGGGTCTCTTTGACACATTCATGCAGGATGGGTATGAGGAGGTTTAAGCATATCCACTAGACTATGACCATTCTTGTAATTTTTGGTGGTAATGTAACCTATGTTGTGATTTTACAGCTGGAAGATGCGGAGTTTGAGCTTGCCTTGGAGCGCATGCTGTCTGATATGTCAGTGGATCGTGGAAAAGATGTTTCTGGGCGCACGCAGCGTGACGTTGCAGTACCAGTGCCCTGTCGACAGCAAACCAAGAAGACCTACGAACAATTACTGGTAACACAACACCAGCAATACTAGAATATTCTCAGTATAATTAAAAAAAAAATCTCGGCAAGCAAATGTCACACCTCCATGTGACTTGAATCCTTAGCAACCATCCAACCACTAACATTTTGAAACTTGATGCTGAAGTGATGTTTTCCAGGATCTGTTGCCGTGGTCTGTGGGAGCCAGAGCTTCCGGACGTTTCACCCATTTCTACGATAGGCTTCTTCAGCGTGAAGCAGGATTCAAATTAATCCATCATGATCAGATCAAATCCAACATGATGATGAAGATGATCTTGATGAGAACTGTATCAAGATCATCTTCATCATAATGCTTCACGCTGAAGAAGCCCATCGTAGAAATGGGCAAAACGTCCGGAAGCTCCAGCTCCCACAGACCACGGCAACAGATCCCGGAAAACATCACTCCAGCATCATCAGCCGGCTGTGTAAGCCTAAAATTCTTATTTAGAAACTTTTTCCCTAGCAACCTGGCAGTATGAAGTCACAAATTTAGTGTTTTTTATATTTGTTCAGAGTCCGGTGTAATTTGTAAACATAACTAATATTTTGTGATTGGTTACTAAGGAACCTAGTTACATAGATCTGTAATGTTTGTGCCCTGAGAAAAACTAAAATTAGGAACATCCATTCAGGTCCACTTTTCATATTTTTGTTTCCTAGTTCATCCCTCAGAAAAGGTAGTGCCTTATTACCAGTGGCGTGCATCTCATACAGTTCAATTGTTGCCGAACTGAATTAAACACACAATTCATACAACAATATTCATCTTTTGTTCTTTTAAAAATTCAAATTACGCGCGGTATAGCATAATATAGTATCCGCCCGTCGCGTCGCTTGTCACTTCGCTTCACTTCCCTTCCCCTCTCTCCCCCACACTCCGCCCCACTCCGCTCATCATAGCGCTAGCGGCTGGCAGCAGCTGAGATATTATGATGATTATCATCATAATATCTCAGTTCCATCTTTGGTTGGGCTGAGATATTATGATGATAATAATGATAGCGTACTGATAGTGACTCACGAACTGTTCCAATGCGTGAACGAACAGCTTCGCATAATTATTATGCCGAAAAGGCGAGACCTAAAAAGGGACAACGCAATACGTTAGAAAGGGCAAATAGAAGAGCGAGACACTGCTACGCGGTATTGTGAGAGAGATATACCACGTGTTTAAGTACCTACTGGTTTTTGTAGTTTCTTTAGTTTAGTAAGATATTATTTACATGTTACGTCAAACGAGCTGCAAAAATATATATTTCGGGGTTTTCTCAAGTTTCCTTTTTGAATATCAAAAAAAATAATTAAAATAATGTAAATTAAGGGTGTTTTCGTGATTATTTTTGAAAACTGCGTGATTGTGTCTTAAATTATTTTCGTTAAAGTATAAATTAACCTATAAAAGTCTCGTCATTTGTTGAATTTTCGGTGATTCTTTTTTCAATTGAATGTTTCTTTTCTAAACAAATAATGATACAAAATAATAATGTTAAAGGTGTGAAATTGTGGTGTGAAATGTCAACTTTTTTTATTAATAGCTGTTTTGAGGCTGACCACCAGGACTGTAAAAAATGGCTAAATTTACCACAGTTATCCCTGTTTGAGGGGAGGTCGATAAAAGTGGCAAGTCTTATGTTTCTTTTTTGGATTTTAATTTGTAAGTACACATGCAACATTTGTAAGCTTAAATTACACATGGGCATACATTTGGTATGAATTTTAAATGTTAACATATCGAAGTCACTTAAGTATAAGAATATAGAAGTGTATTTTGTTAGACTTTTTAAAGTTTGTGTATTCACAGTGAAAATTCATTTTTATAAGGTTTTTTTAAAACAAAAACAGAGTTAAATGTTCACAAATTGCACAAAAGCATTTAAGTATGTACATTAAAATTGATTTATTGCCTTCCAAGTAAGTACCTACCTTATTCTTGACTTGAGTTATTGCAGATGATAGCTTGAAAGCGCGAATAATAAACAAAACCGTGTGTATTGAATAATTGTAATTCAGTTGACTGTATCTCCATTCCTCATTTTTATCTTGAAAAGACTTTGCATTATGAAAAAGCTGTCATGTTGACTACGCCAAAATTTGTGCAACAAAATATTTAATGACCTTAAAATTACAACATAAAACATTGATTCTTCTTTAACAGACTTTCGTTTTATGGCAAAGTTCACAGATAAAAAAAATATCTTGTAGGAAAATTGCTTACATGGTAGCTAATGTCTAAAGATCTATAAAATTGGGATTTTACGAAATGTAGGGATCTAAAATTTCGTTGCCCAATAAATACGAGTAAGTTACAGAAAAAAAACATAATTAGTATATTGTAAGGAGCTGCTCCTTCTCAGTAAAACCAAAGTTACTTTTCGATTCTAAACTGATTTGAAATAGTTCTGAGCTTCAGAAGTCGTTGATACTGTAGCGTAGGTACATAATAATTATTATTATTTTTTATTTTTTTTTTTATTTATTTAAACAAGAATAATACAACAGCATTGAATAGAATTTTGTACATAAATAAGATATTTTTTACAATTCATATCGCCTATTACTGTATTCTACGATTGATATTTTAAATTACAAATCATGCGAGGTAAATAAATAAAAAGTAAAGAAAAAAAAAAAAGAAGCAGCATCCAAAACCAAAAACAAACAAATACACAAATCAAAACAGAATAAAAAAAAAAAAAAAAAAAAAATCTCGTCCTCATGATGGGATAAGGAAAGAAAGGTCAGGAGAAAGGGAAGGGAGTAGAAATACAATGCGCACACCAAACACGTCAATGATGATTAATAAGCAATAAAAATAAAATAGGAATTGGGAATGATAAAAAAATTAGAAATGAGATTCAAAAATGAAATTCAAATCCTGCAAGATTCAAAATCCTATTTTTCAATGACTGTGCAGACAGAAAGAAAATGTCCAACTTAGGATCAGTCCGTTGGACACTATTTACTGCAACGCAGGCTCTACTTATAAAATAATTTTGCTTATAATTTGTCCTGGCTGCACCCACATAAAATAAGGATTTGTCTCGATGAGTTCTGATTGGACAATGAAATGGAAGGAGGCTTGTGAGAGGGGCACTATCGATTTTGTTATTAACTATCTTATATATGAAGCTGATGTCAAGCATATTTCTCCTTGCCTCCAAAGATCGTATACCATAATGCTCCAATGCTTGGCACATTTTTAATAGCACATTTTTACGATAAATTAATATCTGGGTTTATGGGAACTGAGAAAATCCCAAATTGTTGCCTACCCATGGCTAAAAAGCAATGCACGCCACTGCTTATTACGTTAGCCATCTATCTCTTTTGGTTGCCATCCTCTTGAGCTGTAAATAGAAGGAGACATCCATGAGCTGCTTCAAATCCTGAAAGTTCAAAGTTACTGGTGACCTCTTGTTTGTCTTCCTAAGATTCTTCCTTCAAAGATGTTGCCAAGTTCATATTCATAATCCCGTATATATTTCAGGAGGGCAGTGAGAAGGTGGAATTCGTCCTGATGGTTCGCAAGGGCTCCAAACAGCAATACAAATCCTTCAAAGCCCCACCAGATCTGGCCGACAATCTCAAGCAGCGAGCTCTAAAGGACAAGCAAGAGATGGAGAGGGTCAAGCGGCTGACGTTGAACATAACAGAGAGGCAGGAAGAAGAGGAGTACTGTACCGAGGGGGGCGCCGGGGCTGGGGGTGGGGGGGGAGGTGGAGGAGGGGGAGGTGGTGGGGGGGGAGGCAGCTCGGGTAACCCCAACAGGGGACAAAACTTCCGACATAAGTACCAGCATCCCAAGGGCGCCCCTGACGTTGATCTCATTTTTGGCACAAAGAAATTGAAGTAGTGTTGTGCGGAGGCTTCAAAAGTTTAAACTGATGTATGTTCATGGATATCCAACTTTCATTCTGGAAAGGAAAAAGGCAGAGAATTGAAAGAGTATGACAGAAAGAAATGCTTACATATTATAATTAACCATACTGTTAGGTAATTAAACTTTTGGGATATTAGATGAACTGTTATGGGAGAACTTATATAATTCTCGACTTTTCGTTGGCGAGGTAGCCAACGTTTTCAGGAGACACCCTCTCTGCACAATGACTGAGGATGAACTGAGAAAAAATGGATTCCACGCACAGTAATCAGAAATTAAAATGGACTCGAAACAAAGGCCATTAAAAAAAAAAAATGCACGGCAAGGAAAAGGCAAACAACCATTTTGTTTTTGATTGCTAAGCACCATAGTTCTAAGTGTGACATTTGCTTGCCGAGAAAAAAATATATAATTTCAAATTTGTGCATTCAGTCCATTGTGATATTGGGCATCGAGATATAGAACTGGATGGACTAATATTATAAATCGATCCTTTGAGAATTAGAAATACGCTACCCCACTCATCATACAAAAATCCAAATTCAGTTAATCGGTAACCTTCCAACGGTCAACAGGTGTGTTACCTAATTGGAAAAAAATCCATATAAATGCCAAACTGGATATTTTCTAAACGTTCCAACAAAAGAGAGTAAATGTGTTATAGAACATGGAATAATATTTCACTTTAATCACTATTCTATATGATTACGTTGATAAATTTTCTTTTTTGTTTGTTGAGATATTTAGTTCGCGAAAGTGACAGCCATTTCTAGAACTAGTGATGTTCAAATATATAGGTACTTGCTTCTTCAAGTATGTATGTAACTTCTATGCTCGCGGTAATAGATACTTGTGAAAATCATCCCGTACACAATGACGTGGGAACATTTTTGAATTTTGGATTTATCAGATATTTTCACATTTTCAACAACACTAGTAACAAATACCGTTACCATAGTGATTTCATGGTGATATGTATATAGATTGAAGACGGAGTAGAGACACGTTGCTTACATAGAAAATAACAAAAGCATTTCATATGTCGTGAGCGAGACAGCACTATTATAGTTGGGACAAGTTAGGAAGCGTCGTTTGACAGCTGTCAAAATTTCACCAACATAACCTCACGTGCTGGAGTGATGTTTTCCGGGATCTGTTGCCGTGGTCTGTGGGAGCTGGAGCTTTTGGACGTTTCACACATTTCCACGAGGGGCTTCTTCAGCGTGAAGTATGATGATGAAGATGATCTTGATGAGAACTGTGATCACAGTTTTTAGTTATCTGCCCATTGTGATTTCTTGTGATGTGTTTCAGGATATTTACAAAAATGTCACATTAGGAAGATCAAACCAAGTAAATAAAGTGAGGTTGGAATTTGTTTAGGTGTTACCAACTGTCAAAATTATTACCAGTGTAAAAAATACATTTCATATTTATATGAGGTAGGTAAAATTATTTTACCTATGGACAAAAGGTTGTGACGCCACACGCCCGAGTTGGTAGGGACCCAGCTAATTAATATTTTGTATTTATTTGCTTAGGGCCCTAGCATGTAATGGAACATCCATTCTGATGAGTTTGTGAGTGCATTGAGTCCATAAAATATGCACTTTCTAAACAATGTGGGTTAAATTATTTATGTATATTGTGTAAAATGTTAGATCATTTGTTCTTACATCTTTCATGTTGTAATAAAGCTTAAAAAATAGTCATGTTTTTTTTCTCATAAGTCAGTATCTTTAGCCTGATGTTGTGCAGTGAGCCGCCGTATAATATTTTTCCAATCTTAAAAGTTTTTCCGATACAAAATTCAACATTGATATAAAATAACAACAGAATGCTTCTGGGTTTTGTTATGTGTAAACAGTTTACAGAGCCTAGGGCGATGGCGGATGTGTTCGGCTCCGTCATTCGGAGCTGCTTTGGGAAACTGGATTCAGGAGCTTAAGTTGCAAATTAACATTTAAGATTCATATTAAATGAATGCCCACAAGCAGAGGCGTGTAAGTTTGAGCAACCAAATGCTGCATGTGTATTTAGAAATTAAAATCCAAATCTAATATGACATAAGCCCTACAACTTTGCCGATCTTCCCTGAAACAGGGGTGATATTGGCAAAGTGAACCATTGTTTACAGTATGAGGGGTCAGCCTCATACCAACCTATAAGTAGGGACTGGAAAATAGTGGTGTCATTTTTTGTGAATTTCGGTGTTATTTCCCTGAAAACAGGGAAATTTGTGTTATTTTTTTTTTATCAAAAACAGGCAGATTTGCAGTGTTACTTATTAGATTTTCTTATTCTAAGCTTATCACCGGGCATAGCTATGCCAGGTGTAAAAAGTTATACCTGGCATAAATTTTTCTTACTTATAACCATGGCATAAGCAAGGAATTACTGTTCTCAATAAATTATTTTTCCATGTTACCACCCTGAGGCTGCGCATGCGCAGATTTTTATTTATGCCTCTAGCGCGCATTATTTTGACATTCTAATCTGACAGCTGACACACCGCGTATAGGAGCTTTTTCAATGATGAATCCCAGAAAACGTAATTCAAATTGGGAGGAAGAAGAAAAGGTAAGAATTATAAAAATAAAATATCCGCCACCCGTGACTACATTGTTATAAGAATAATCCAACCTCTATTTTACATATTTCAGACACTTCTCCGGGAGTGCCTTCGTTCCCATATAAGTGTGATCGAGAGCAAACTTCTGACAACAAATGCCCTAAAAGTAAAAAAAGAGGCTTGGGAGAAGGTGGACCATGAGTGAGTGTAACTTATTTTAATCACAATGTCGTAATCTGTATTTTTCGTAATGCTTTGAGAGAAATGTTACTTTTACTTTTTAGATTCAATGCACTAAACAAAAAAAAAAGAGACCTTACTCAGTTGAAAAGCCAGTGGAAGGTGTTTAAGTCAGCTTCGAAAAAACGAATTGGCGACCATCGTCGGCAAGTATTTGCTACAGGTGGTGGCCCCAAACCTCCAAGTCCACTGCCTGAAGATCTTGAATTAGTCGAGTTGTTGCCGTCAGAATTCGACACAGACACAAACGAATTCGATAGTGATTCGATTCGTGCAAAGGTCCGTATTATGTTTTTTATATTTATATCTTATTCTCAATTTATAAGTAACACAGAAATTGTTATAAATATTATATTTGTGAGCATTACAACTTATTTCATATTTCTAATTATTTTTTCTCAGGTAAATACTGTGGATAGCAATTTGACAACAAATTCTGAACCTGCGGAGACAAATTTAATGGTACCTAATATCATGTTTTTGTATTTGCTAATATTTTCAACGTCAAATGTTTAACCTGGTTTCTTAGGTCATATCTAATGTTAAACTGGCGACTGAAATGATCATTTGCTCGATGTGAACATTTGGATTGAGCATTTGTTCCTTATATAATCTGCTCATATCAGTGTATTAATATAATTGCTGGACTTGTATCGTGCTCACAGCGAAGGAATGCTCATGGCCCTTGTTAATGTTCATACTATATTTATTTATTATGATTTTCTACATGGATACATCAAGGATATGTAATTCACTCTCATGTTTTAATTTGCATATTGATATTTACACACATAATTACATCTTTATTGGCTTTAAAATGTTTCCAAATATTTGTTTTTTTGCAGGTTGAATCTCCAGTTTTTTATGAGTATGTAGATGTGGATACAGCATGGACAGCAAGTGCGGTAAAACCTGCCATGATTGAAGCTGGAAGCATATCCGTAAGTGTAATAAATATTGTAATGATATTAATTTTTAGTACCTTCACTCTTTTTTTACTTTATCATTCCCCACATAATTGTTTTCCCTTAATGTCATTTCTTGCAAGTATTTTAGGTCCCGTAGGTTTACTGTATTGCCCTTTAGTTAAGAGTGGAGATGAATGTCAGAGGTTTGGTTAATATTTTTGAAGATACATCTGCATCCAAGAAGCTATGATAATGAGGTGGTCAAAGTTACAAAACAGCGCTTAACAACTTATTTTTTTTCAAAGAAATGCTTGCTTAATTCTTCTTTGAAAACTTAATTAACGTAAGTTATTAAATTTCCACCCATTTTATTTACAGGAACACTCTTCGACTCCTCTGACAGGCCTTGAGACTCCGAAAAGAAAAATCAAGAAAAAAGCAAAAAAAGTAATTTATCACATATATAATTTACACAAACTAAAAATACATGGCACCTATAATCAGTATTATTTTATTTTTTATTGCAGGTATTAAATCAGGATGAGGAGTTAAAAAATAAGCTTTACGAGGAAACTCTGAAGCTTATGAGGGAAGAGAATTCTCAAAAAATAAAAATACTCCACGATGACGCGAACCTCCGGCGCGAATTGATGAAGAAGAGGAGTGAAAAAGAACTTGAATGGGCCAGGGAGGAGCATCTTGTAAGAGTAGAATTGGCGAGAGAGGAGAGCACTTTAAAAATGAAAATGGCAAGAGCAGAGCACATTGAAACGATAGAGCTCTTAGAGTAGTCAAGTCGCATCTAATATTTAGTGAATACTTTCCTCACATTTTCCATTAAGTCACATTCTTTCATTACACAATCATTCCTGTCCATATTTAAGTTATACTTCTCTCAAAATTTTCATCTCCATGGGTATGAGATCAATTGTTTACGATACATGTATTTGTTTTGTTTCATTTTTACGTCACTTTGTTTTGTTTCCAAACTGTTCTCATTTTATCATTCAATTTTTTTTTGTAACATTGATTTGTTCTCAAATTTATTTTTCAATTAAACTGTTTTCTAAACTTGTTTTCTCTGTTCTCTGGTTATTCTTCATTTCTTTCCAAAATACTTTTGAGATTTACTAGTACAAATTCAATCACAATTTCTAATTTTGTCTCATTCAATACTCCTCAAGCTTATTGTTTTTTTTTTTATCAAAAAGCATGGCTTTTACTTTGTAAAAAGAAATAAACAAAATTGATGGAAATGTCAAGAATTTAATATAAAAAAACCCTGGAAATTCTAAAGTTTAGTTCTCTTAGCAATCTCTTGCAACATCTTGAAAATGTTAGCTTCAGAGAATGTAGACATTTTTTTTTAAATAGTATTCTCTGTAATTTTTCCATATTGTTAAAAAAAAGATTCTAAGCAACTTTATAGTTTTATTGTGAAGTAGTATTATAAAAAAAAGCACATGTTTAATTAGGTTTTTATTGACACAAGCAAAAGGTATAATAAAATAAAATTTAGAAATTCTGCCGAATAAAAACTTCTCTGGATATAATACCTATTTGATTGTCATTTTCCAAGTTATTTACTTCCTCCACTTGAGTTTCTTCCGATATATCTGTAAACAAATTTAAGTTAATACTATTGGGGAGATAGTCTATCATGTTTTAGTAACTAGCTGGCATTTATACTAAAATTTGTGTTTTCACTGGTATAATAAAAAATAATTATTTCTAGAAAAAATATACTTATTTTTCTTACCAAAATGTCCATCTTTTAAATCGATAGCAATGCAGTGTAACACAGCCAAAGCTACTATTGTGGTTTTGATGGTGTGTAATGACCCTCGCATACCACAGAGCAAACTGCGGAATCTTTGCTTCCAAACTCCAAAACATCTCTCCACCGTATTTCTTGTGCTTATTTGAGCTTTATTGTACTCCATTTCACTAGGGTTTGTGGGATTGCGAAGTGGCACAAATAAATAGGGAGTGCAAGCATAACCACCATCTCCCACTAGCCGACCTCTGAATTCGTTATTTTCGAATCGTTGCCTTATGCTGCTCTCCCTGAATATGCGACTGTCATGTGCACTTCCTCTCCAATGGGCAACAATATCCCTTATTTTCAGCTTGGCATCGCAGACCACCTGGTGAAAAGACATCAACTATTTAATAAGTATTTAAGATGAGAGAAATTATTTGAGAAGTTACTATCTACAGCATTCTTTCTGATTTCCAAGAATCTGAAAACAGCAATGAGGTCCACGCATGAATTGTCATAGACAATATTGTGTCGTCACCCGGCTGGGTTGCTATGGAAAACCCATATAAGTAGTTTGTTATCGGTTGCTATGGAAGACAGTCCCATATAAAACCGATGTCAGCATCTTTTTACCATAACTATAGGGTTTTTTTCACAACGTATATTGAAAATTATGATTAAATACCTGCACATTTAAGGAGTAATATCCTTTCCTATTTATGTAAAGTGGTCCTATTTCACCACCAACTTTTTGTATACGTATGTGGGTGCAATCTATGGCACCCACAACTCCATTAAAACCACTGATGGCATGAAAACCTGTGATTACTGCTGCTTGCTCTTCCAACGATGCTGGCATCTTTATAAACTCAGGGGCCTTTCTTGCAAATGCAATTGCTACATTTCGGCACACCCTGGATAGCGTCTGTTGACTAAAGCCATGGATATCAGCACAGTCATCTTGTATCTGCAAATTATTCAACAATTGTGAGTGAAAGCTTAAAACTTTATTTAAGAATTGTGAGGTTAGAAATTTCGTAATTGCGAACTACAATCAACATCAATCGATTAGGTCAATAATTATATTGATTCTTACCTCATTTCGACCCCAGTACCGAATAGCGGCTAGTACTTGAAGATCTACAGGAATCTTTCCACCTCGCTTGCAACCTTCCAAATCGTCTTTCACCAAATTTATTATGTACCGCATGTTAATTTTGGAAAAGCGATATTTGCTCCTGAATTCTGAATCCGTATATTTCGTAAAGGGATCAATTCTTTTTTTGTACACTTTTCGTGCCCGAATGTTGCTAATTCTATTTAAATTTGTCAAGAATTGCGAAAATCCGTCCATACTTTTGAATACGATTTATGCCCGCTTTCCACTGCGAGCGGGAAATAGCTGAGCGGGAGCGGGAAATAGCTGAGCGGAGCGTAGTGAAATAGTTTTGGCCTTCCATTGCGAAAGAGTTTTAAAAAATAATGGTATTTGCCTTCCACAGCCAACGAGCTCGGCGGAGTGAGCTAGGCGGGAAATGAGATGAGTCAGATGAAAGAGTTGTTTGCCTTCCATCTACAGCTGGCTTAGCGGAGCCAACTAGTGTGTGACAGCTCGTTGCAGCCTACGCCCAGATCAAACGTTTTAATTATTAGTAAAAAAAGTTTTTTTTTTTGTTTCGAAAAATAAAAAGTAATATATTATTTTGCTTTAATACATAAAAAGTAGATGTTTGAAATAAAACATACATTTTAATATTTTCAAATTTATAAAATAATGTATGATGTGCAGTGTGTGACAGCTCGTTGCAGCCTACGCCCAGATCAAACGTTTTAATTATTAATAAAAGAGTTTTTTTTTGTTTCGAAACATAAAAAGTAATGTATTATTTTGCTTTAAACATAAAATGTAGATATTTGAAATAAAACATACATTTTAATATTTTCAAATTTATAAAATAATGTATGATGTGTTTTTGTAAATCATGTATGGTGTGTTTTATCGCTGTCACGCAACTGCGCGGGTTGGCGCGGGGGGCACGGGGGAGCTGAGTCAGTTGAAAACTAGCGGCCGAGACCATGACACAGCGGAGTCATTTTTACTCGCTCAGCCTGCTCCGCTCACTCCGCTGTCGGTGGAAGCACTTCTATGAAATTTACTGTTGCTAGTCGAGCGGAGTCCGTACGGAGTCCGCTGGAAACTCGCTCAACTCTGCGACCACTTTCGTAACTCTTTGTACTCGCTCAGTTCGCTCCGCTGACTCGCTGTCGGTGGAAGCACTTCTATGAAATTTACTGTTGCTAGTCGAGCGGAGTCCGTACGGAGTCCGCTCCGCTGGCAGTGGAAAGCGGGCATTACACTTTTGACAGATGTCATTTGACAAAAACTTGTTATTCCAAGCTTATACTACCCTCCAACCAGGAATAATGGCTCTAGGTCGTTAAGCCAGGTCTATACCCGAGTTAACTTTATGAAATGATTATAAGTAACAATTTATTGCTATTCCCTCGTTATACCAGGCATAAATCTTATTCCCAATTTATAAGTAACACTGTTGGTGTTATTTTTACTTTCTTGCTATAGCTGAAGGCTATAATAGTTATTTATGCCACTGCCTAGTAATGATAGTCTTTGTAACACGAGTGCTAGTTTTTTTTTTTTTTTTTTTTTTTTTTTTTGTGCACAACAGGTTTCCCTTATTACAGTGCACCCTCACACAGTCATTAACAAGCTGGGAGGAGCTCTTTAACTAGATCTTTGAATGATTCTAAGTTAATGTAAAAAATGTCTATGTCAGCGGAATTAATCAGAGTAACACTCCGAGTTAAGGCATGTTGTGCCATGACGTCGGTACGGGACAGCGGTACATGAAAAAGTTCATGCCGTCTTCCCCGGCCGTAGCCATCTGGCACATAAAGCTCAAAACTCTCTAACAGGGTGGGGCTGTCAATTAAGCTGTTAATGATCTTGTAACAAAGCACCATAAGAGAACCGTTGCGCCGAGATTCCAGGCTCCTGGAGCTGGTTTTCTCAAGTAATTCCTCATGGTGCATAAACTTGGGATAATTCCCATGTATTCTCATGAGGAGGTACCTCAAAAACTTTTTTTGAATTTGCTCCAAAAGATCTACATACTTCCGCTGATACGGGGCCCAAACCTCGACAGCGTACTCTAATTTAGAACGTACAATACAGTTGAAGACATCCACCATAGCTCTCGGTGACTCAAAATTATTGCTAATTCTGATCACAAAGCCCAATAACTGGTAGCATTTGGTCGTCAACTGCGTTATATGTTCTGTAAACTTCAGACCAGGATCAAAAACTACACCCAGGTCCCTAAATGAAAAGACACGAGCCAGTATCGACCCACCAATACTGTACTCATGGATTATGGGACAAGCGGATCTTGTAAATGACATGACAGAACACTTGCTAATGTTGAAGCTCAATCCATTATTATTGGACCACATCAGCAGAGAGTTCAAATCCATCTGTAAATTAATACAGTCTTGAAAATCCTTGATTTCTGTATAAATTTTCATGTCATCAGCGTAAAGAAGACAAGAACTATTTTTGATCTTGTCCGCAATGTCGTTAATGAACACAATGAAGGCTAGAGGGCCTAAATTAAAGCCTTGAGGAACTTTTTAAGTTGGAAAAAAATTAGCCGAATGTTGGTCATTTATTTGCACAAATTGGCTTCTGTTTTTAAGAAATGAAGAGAAAAAGATTAAGAGAGGTTTTGTGAAACCAAAATCGTCCATCTTCTTCAAAAGAACATCATGATTCACACGATCAAACGCCTTGGAGAAATCTGTATATATTACATCAGTTTGCCTGCGAGAATCCAAGTTGAGGGCAATATTTCTACTGAGGGTGAGTAGATTTGATACTGTGGATCTCTTGGGCAGAAATCCGTGTTGGTGTATGTTGATTCGGGGCTTGATTTGCCACATAAGGTTTTTGTGTATCAAGCACTCAAACACTTTGGCGAAACTTGATAAAATAGAAATCGGCCTATAATTTCTAACATCACTTTTATCATTTGACTTATGTACTGGCATGACTCTTGTTATCTTCCAGGCTGATGGATATGTACATGTCTTCAGGGATAAGTTCAAGATGAAACATAAGGGTTGAGCAAGGGGCTTAGCCATAGAAGATACAATTCTCGGGGGAATGTTGTCAGGGCCAGTTGCTTTATTGGATTTTAATCCAAGCAGATAAGTCTCCACCTCAGTCAAAGAAAAAGGACTGAGTGATATGGAAGATTGCTCGTGCTTACCATGGGGGGACTCAGATAAATCTACGTGAGGGGTCTGGGTGCTGTAGACCGATTGGAAATACTTAGCAAAAGTTTCCGATATTATTCTGGGATCAGATATAATCTGATCTCCATCAGAAAGCTGAAAAGTTGTATTACCACCGGTCTTGCTGGATCTGATATAAGACCAGAATTCCTTGGAATCACATCCTATCCCAGTCTGAATCTTACTCATATACAATTTGTGTGCTTCCTTTATATTATGTTTAACTTGCGCTCTCTTTGTAGAGAAAGCCTTATAATTGCTTACACTTTTATTTTTTAAGTAATTTTTGTGCAAGCGTTCCTTACACTTGATATTAGCAATGATGCTACTATTAAACCATACTGGGTAAGTGGAGTTACATTTGGCAGCGTATTTTTTACATGGAGCACACAAATTACATATCGTCCCTTAGCTTACAACACCGCCTAAGTCATTTTTACCAACTTTACAGGAGACGTAAAAAACTGTCTATTTTAAAAAATCTGGGGATTATTCCTGTCATAACTTAATACATACTCTAGTTAGCGGTTAAGAAATAATTATTTATACTTATTTTGACAATTTACTTTATTTTAACTTGTTTTTTATGACTTGAGCTGTGTTGACTAATATTTTATTAGATTTAGGCGGTGTTGTTTGCGGAAATGTTAGGGATTAAGATATTAAATAAAAGATGATTTCCAAAGAAAAGCTTTTATTAGGAAATATTTCAAGAAAATTAACAAATCTTTATAACATTAGGTATCTATAACTTAAATCTTAAGAATCACATTGTTGATATAAATTACTTAAAGTTGTTTGGTAACATAGTAACTTCTAGTTAGTGCGAAAATGCAATTATATTTTTTTATTATTATAGGTAAATATTTTGAATTATTAGTTTTAGTCTTTAATAAACTCCAAAGAAACAAGATATAAATAGTATTAATAAAATTATAAAAATAGTAAAGAATAACTCGAAATCTCTAGTCTAATATAAGTTTCAGTCTTTAGCAATTGCTGTGCGGAAGGTCATCATAAAAAGAATGGCAACTAGGTGGTAATACACTTTTTAGGTCTTGCAAATCTTGATACTTCCGCTTTGTAATTGGTATTCTAGCTGCGTACAATTTCTGCAGGCCATTTATTTGTTTAATGTTGTTAATTGGCGTGGGACGATGTGGTAACGGCTGTAGCTCGTTATCAAAATCAACTTTGTACCAAATTGTGCCATTTGGTCTGTATTCTAGCATACGTATATCTGTGACGACTGGGTCACCTGTTTTTTTACCAGGACGTATAGATGTATAAATCAATTCTTTCGAAAAGTCTGTGAAAAAGTTATAGTCCAAATAACGAGCTTCGTAAGGCATAGGATCACTCCTAGCAATTTTACTTATTGCCATGTATTGTTGTGGAAGGAAAATTTCTTTACCTTTTAATTTGCACTCTATTGCATTGTGTACCGAGTCACATTCCATGTGAGTATGGCCTTTTTCCAGATACTTTTGAGTAATCACAATATTTTTTTCAATCGCTAAACGTAATAAAGCATTACTTAAGGTAGCATTGCGATTTTGAGCGCAACAGCCATCGGAATATAAAATCACAGGCAATAATTTCTGACTCAAAACCTTCTCTAAATGGTCTACTAAGCATGAAGCAAACACAGAGGCTTCAAGCGTGCTATTTGACTCATCGAACCAATAACACATTACTTCCTTAGTTGCTATATTGTATAGTGTAAAATTATGGACGCATAATTTAGTTTTATAGTAAACTGCACTAGCTTGAAGATACGGGGCCAATTTTACCGATTCAACATCCTGTGTGAACACGTGACAAGCTCCGGACTGTGCAATTCCTTTGTCAGTATCTTTCTCTTTCCTAGCTCGATCTTTCTTCAGAACATGTTCAGCGTGTTCTTCATCCGTAATGTTTCCAGTTTTATGACTGCAACAAACATCGCATTGATCTTTCTTTGGGTGGAATAGGCTCAGATTGAGTTTCAAAAATATTTTGTCAAATAATTTACGGCCAGGGCATTCTCTACCCTCTAATTCACAATTCTCTTTATATGTCTTATAAAGCTGTGTCATGTTCGTGAAAACTGGTTCTAAATATTCTCGTGATGTTTTAGCACGACAGTAATGCGACGGCATCTTTGGAAGATCTGCTAAAAACTTTTCAATATATTTGTGGTCTTCAATTTTCTCTGGATTTCTGCGATTACTGGTTGAAGTAGATGAATCGGGAGGCATAGCACAATCGGTTTTTGTCAACCAATATCTGATAAACCAATCTTTAATTCCAAGAGTGGCCAAGAACATTTTTTTGCAGACTTGGTGACGTACGTTATCAATCGTCAAAACGTAAGTTCGACTATCAGTTCTTTTGGATGATTCTGGATTTTTAGTAATTTTCTTTGGTATTTTGTTAACGTGTGAAGTTATAAATGATCTTCGCTGCTCCCAGTTCATATTCTGCCAGAAATTTTCAAACAAATGTTTCCGCTGTTCTTCATTTATGTTGTCACATGACCTGAGTTTAGATTTCTTGCAAAACGCAGAAGTGCACGGTGGTTTCATGGATCTTGCAGGTTTAAATACGTCTTGTTTCACTTTAAATGTTTCATTAATCTTTGCTTTTCTGTCTCTTCTGTATCCCAAATAATTTTCACCTTTCATCCGTAATTCTTTATTAATATTGCGTTTATATTTCTTTGGGTCTTTTGACGCCTTGTTCTGTCGTTTTTTATGACGTAACAAATCACCGTGATAGGGAACATCACTGAGTATGACCACTTTTGAAGAACACGATGGAGTAGCAGAGACATTGGATTGCTGCATATTGTTTTGGGTTGTATTATTTTTGTCTGTACATTGAGTATTGTTTGTGACTATATCAGAAACTGGGTCTTGAGTATTCGTAGATACGAGAATATCTTGGTTTGAAGTAGGGAAAGATTTACCAGAATTTATATTAAGGACAGCATTTCCTAGTTCTTGTACAACGTTCTCATTTTCTACCGTGGTATTGGCTACATCCAATACAGAAGACTCAAGATATTCGATGGCCACCGTAGCAAATTCGGGTGGTTCCTGTTGCAGATCAATGAAATCATTACCAACTTTTTCTATAACTTGTAGATTGTTAATGTCAATGTTTTCAATATTCAAGTCCATGTTTTGATCTAATATTGAGATTACATTGTCCTGGCTACTTAAAATACTTTTTATGGACTCCCCAAAGTTTTGATCATTTATTGGTGTTGCAATAATTATTTCGTATTTAGTAGGAGAATTGCATGCTTTGGTATCAGAAGAACTAGTGTTATCTTTTTGCTTCAAATCTAAAACAAATAATAGGAATTATTGCACTAAAAATGTAAATAACAAGAAATAAATGCGGACCTCAAAACAAACCTTCAATACTAACCTAGTTTAATTCTTTTTTTATCTTCTTTGCAACTTAGTTTACGCCGTTTATGTTTTGACATCAGTCCTGATTCTTGTAATTGTAAATGTAATTGGGCACATAACAATTCATCACCTGAACTCAGATTACTCCAGGAATCAATTTCTTCTTCATCCATAGTGTATTTTTAATTATTGAGTATCCTAAAAGAAATAAAATACATTTTGAAACACCGCCTAAGTTAAGAAAAAATTGTTAGTAAACACCGCGTAAGTAGTGAACATATTCTATTATCATTTTGTTTCTATATTAATAAGCGTAAATCAATAAACATTACTTTATTCTATAGCTTACCTCTTAATCTTCCATTAAAACTTCTTGCATGGACCTTTCAGCGATAAAATTCACATAAAAATTGAATAATCACGGAGCGTCAAGAACTTACGCGCGCAAAGTTTGACAGACTAACGACTTGTGCGGTGTTGCGAGGCCAACCGACTTGAGCGCTGTCACTATTTTTTAAATTACGGCTTCTGATTGGCTGAAATCTCTATCAAGTGACCAATGGTTCGACGCGTATTACGCAGCTACATCCAATGGCATTCAAATGTAAAAACCGCCATTTTCGACTTGAGCGGTGTTGTAAGCTAAGGGACGATATTTTCAATAAAACATTATAAAAGTATTTTACAGCGGTATCAATATGTTTACAATTATATAGGTCAGACCAATCATAAAACTAAGTATATTCTTACATCTATCAGTGTTTAAGTACTTAAAATTAATTATTTTGTTCCACCTAAATATATAGTCAAAGTCGGTATCATTAATATTAAAATTATTATTATCCACATTGTGAATATTATTTATATGCCTATCGTCGCTAGGAGTGGATCTGGGATGTGCTTGCAGTCGTCCACAGGCCAGAGGCGTAGTATTCAGCCTCGCGGTGACTGCAAGCGTGGGGTGATGGCGATCTTCACTCACAAGGGGCTCCAGGCAGCGCACCACTTTACATAATATATTTTTATTACTAATTACTAAATCAAGCATGTTGTTGTAGCCATTTTTGATTGTATTACACTGTTCTAAATTATTAGCACTTAAGAAATAGGAGTAGTCAAGCAGGACAGAATCCCTCTCATTATTAAGATTAAAATCTCCTAGGATAAGTATACGTTTATTCTGTAGAGCTTGACCACCCCTATCAAGGCAATCATAAAAGTCACTTCGGGCCTGATGGGCCTCTCTGCAGTCGAAATACACCACACAACAGTAAAAGGAGACGTGGTTGCTGGTAATCTTGATCCATATGTTTTCGCCGTCGCTCTCCAGTTGTGGTTGTCTCTGCGCCACGAGCGGGTACCGCACTGCTATGCACACCCCCCTCCGCGCGCTCCTCTGTCCCGCCTGAACACAGTGTACCTGCCATCAAACAGCTCAGGCGACAGTACAGAGGCGTTCAACCATGTTTCTGTCAGGGCTATGATGTCATTATTTTGTGCGAGTACATTATGCAGAAAGATGCCTGTTTTTGTGTTCAGTCCCCGCACATTTTGATACAAAATTTTTAAATTCATTTTTTAGCTGGTTTCTTTTCAAAGTACCTGTTTATCAGCACTCCTGTTGGCCAGACTTCAGGCTTGAATACTTTTTCAAATGAGTCTTGGTTGACCGTCAATTTGAAAGAGGCATATTCCCCTCTGGATTGAAGGGTGTCTATTTGGACTTTGTCCCTTTGATCAACCAATGATCCGACAAAATTCATCATCTCTTCCTTGGATGTGGTTTTAGCTAGACGCCAAACGTGGATGCACATCCTTTTTTCAGAGGCCTTCAGGACATCAGCACTCCCTGATCCTGTTAGGATCTTGTTACCTCGCCTTGGTCTCCTTGGTCCTTGCACCTTCCAAGGGTGCTATTGTTGCGGCAGCTCTGGTGGCTGTTCCCGTTGCTGCTGCGGCAACTTTGATAGCTTCAGTTGCTGCCGTTGATGTTGCTGCTCCTGATGCTGATGCTGCTGCTGCTGCTGCTGCTGCTGCTGCTGTTGCTGTTGTTGCTGCTGCTTCTGTTGCTGCTGCTGTTGCACTTTATGATGCACTATATGCTGCTGTGACCCTTCATGGCTTGGCCCATCGATGACCCTTGGTTGCTTCAGCTGCTGCTGTTTGGTCTCAGGTTTATTTTTTTTCAAAGCCTCGGAGTACTTCTCATTTTTGAGAACAGTTGGAGACCCCTGACTCTCCAAGGTGACCTCCATCTTTACAATTTTGGCACTTAGTTGCATTATTAGAGAATTTTGCTCCCTGACAGTGCCCTGGAGAGTTGTAATGACTTCGGTCATCTTATCGATGGCGTCCATCATTTTTTCCAGTGTCACTTGCCCCCTTGTGGGCATTTTGAAATAGACTATGAGTATCAAATATTTAATTAACGCGAGCGCGATCTGTGTAATCTGTGTGGTCGCGTGGTCGCAACCGAACTGAGGCGCAGCCGAATGGCACAATAGACAGCATGAGTGTTACAAAGACTAATTACGTGCAGTGGCATACAATACTTTTTCTACGACCACGAGAGAATTAACAAAATAGTGATTAATAGTCATTATAATGTAATCGTCCATTTGAAGTAATTAAAACCTTACCTTTGTCAAAACGTGTGATTTATCATTCCCTTCGATTATCTAATCTAACATAAGTTGTAAAGATAAATTATATTTAGGTTTCATATTGAATTCATGCCCACAAGCCGACACATATAAGGTCGCGCTTTTACATCCTGCATATAAGCTTAAACATTCAAACCCAAAACTCAAATAAACATATGCCCTGCAGTTGTATTGGCAGGTGAACCAAATTTGTACAGCAAAGGTGATCAACCTCATACTCACCTATTAACCAAGTAACTTTTTGAGTTTGTTTATTTTTTGCGGTGAAATTTTTGTAATATTTTCCTTTCAAGCCTTTTATTTTCCTTTGAAAAAAGGAAAGCTTTATTTGGAGCGTTCCGATGAATAAATTTGATAAATTTTAGCACTATTAACAATTTTTAGTTGACTCTACACATAAAATATATTTATTTTCATCTGAACAAGGCTGAAAGTCTCATCACCACGGTAATTCCTACCTACCGAATATCACTAATATTGTATGAAGCCTAATCAGCTGATCGCTTGCGGCCATCTTGGATTGACAGGTCTTCATACCCCCATACAAGGTTGACATTTGAAATTAAAAAATGGTTCCAATTCTGTCAATGCGCATGCGCACATTTTCATTTCAACACGGTTACCGGTTGCGTAATGTTACATTACGCAACGGGTGTAGAAATGTATGGCATTGTGATTGAGTTAGCCGTTTTGTAATTAGTGTATTACCAAATGGGAGTAAAAAAAGAAAGTTTTGATTTGGTGTGAAAATATTTTTTCGAGGTTTTCACGGAAATGAGTTGTCCTCGTGCAGGAGGTGCCAAAAAACACTATCTTTCGAAAACGTCCGTCTGTATGTGTGTGTGTGTGTGTGTGTCACTTTCCAAAGTATTAGACCTAGAGATACCAAATTTTGGCTACTTCAACTTTTTTGGATATGTATTAAGTATGAATAACATGGCATTACACCAACTTGAAAATTCAAGATGGCTGCCATACAAAAAAACATAAAATTGCACTTTTCTCAAAAACGGCTCCAAGAATTTTTCTTAAATTTTCAGAATTGCCACTAATTAGTTTTTAACTTAATAAATTAGTTATGGCAACACTCTTACTAATCTGTGTCTATGGGCTGCCATATGAAAAAAACAAACAATTGTGATTTTCTCGAAAGTTAAGGGGTCAACAAAAATATAATGTTCTACAATATTATAGACAACATAAATTTCTACAAAATTAAAAAAAATAAAAAAATAAATATAAAGCACCGTTTACACGACCTGAAATTTTAAATCGAAAATATTACAAAAACCTATTAAATGCAAGATATTTAAATTTGTTTTAGATTTGATAGAAAGAACAAGTGTATCACTTTAATTCGTGATCAAAGGTTTTTTACTTTTTTGAAAATTCAAGATGGCTTCCGAAGAGCTGAAAATTTAAAATGCGATTTTCTCAAAAACGGCTCCGACGATTTTTTTTTAATTTTCTGTGAATCCATTTATAAAATAGTGCTATCTAATAATTATAATCATTTCTTCATCACAATCTCGGTTTAGGGAGTTGCCATATAAAAAATAAAATAATGAAAAAATTCTCGGCAGTTAGAGGGTTAATAAAAAAATAATGTAGCACAAATGTAAAACAATAATGATAACCTATATATTGCCATCATTATTTTTTCCAAAAAGTGAATCAAAAGTATAGCCACTATACAAAGTGAAAAAAATTTCGTACAAAATGTTTTCGTAATTTTCTTGGTAGTCCAAGGGTTAAAATTAGAAAAAAGGCTGTGATTCTTAAAATTTTATAAATACCAATAATAATCAGTCGTTACTTTTTCAAAATATAACTAAAAAGTTTACCCACATTACAAAGTCCTAGTTTGCATACAGAAGGGTTCAATGACCATCTATAATAATCTAGAATCTAAGTTACAATGAAATAATTGTAAACATTTAAAACTCATATCAATTGCATGCCCACAAACAGGTAAGTGTAAGTTCGCGCTTACGAATGCTGAATGTGTACTTACAAATTAAAACCAAATCTCAAATGAACATAAAACCTGCAACTTTTGCCGACCTTCTTTGAAACAGGGGTGACATTGACAAAGTGAATTCTTTTTTACACTTTGGGAGGACTGAGAAATGCGAGGAAATTGAGATAAGACTGAATGAAACAAGAGTGGAGGTCGTGAACGAATTTGAGTATTTGGGAAGCAAGCTTGAGTCGAATGCGAAATTGACGAAAGAATTGGAAAAGCGCGCTAGTAGAGGAAGAAGTGTAATGGGAACGATTGGAAGAATTGCAAGAAATAGGAAACTTACTAAGAATATGAAATCGGCGGTCCACAATGGCATATTGGTTGGTGGAAGTGAGGCTTAATGAATGTGAGCTGAGTAAAGTATGTACGGTTGAAATGGCTTACCTGAGAGCAATGGCTGGAAAGACACTGAGTGATAGAGTACGTAATGATTGGGTGATGAACGAGTGTGGTATAAAAGAGAATATGAGAATGAAAGTACAAAAAAGTACGATGAGATGGTTCGGACATCTTGAAAGAATGGATGATGAACAACTAACGAAAAAAGTGTACAAAGGAAATGTCAGAGGAAAACGCGGAAAGGGAAAGCTGAGGAAAGAATGGTTAGACCAAATAGGTGAGATTGCGAAAGAATGGAATCGGCAGAGTGAGAATAAGAGAAGAGTATGTATGAAAAAGGTGATGACAGAAAAAAGTGGAGGCGCATCTGCGGAGGTACCGGCTACCCCTAGTGGAACGGCGGAAGGATACAGTACAGTACAGTACAGAGGTCAGCTTTATACCAACCTATAAGTCGAGGATCTTTCTTGTGTAATTGGCGCTTTTTTCAGAGAAGACCAACCTCGCAGAGGGCTCTTGAGGTGTGATTCACACAAGACGGCGCTCACCAAATAAATCATTCAAATATTTTTTATTCACTTATAAATTTATATGGTTATTTCCATATTGTACGAGTATGCAGGTACACACCGCGGTGGAATAAAATTGATTTATTATCGATATATTATATTTTCATTGAAACTGCATAAGCTGGTAGATGATCATAGCTTTACAAACGTCTTATTACAGTGGGTTAATTTTTGCAAGAAAGTCGAGTGCAGATTCTGTGCAATTTATTTACGGTTGGTTTGATCAAAATTAAGGTTGATATAATTGCAAAACAATAAATATTACTAATATTAGGTTCTTACATATGAAATTGGCGTTTTGCCGTACTGGCCACTTTGATCTCAAATATCTCCTCTTTGGTTCTTCGAAGGATTAATGATGTGTAAAGCAATGGTGTCGCAAAATAAAACACAGTGCGTTTTTGATTCCGATATTTTCGTTCTGGAAATTTCGGCCTGCAGAACAAGCCTCGTGGACTGCCGGAGACCAAAGTTGATAATGAGGAATTGAAGGCTATTGTGGAAGCGGATCCATCGCAAACCACGTCCGAGTAAGCTGTAGGCTGCAAAATTAGTGATAAAACTATTTTAAACCACTTGAAGCTAATTGGAAAGGTAAAAAAGCTTGAAAGGTGGGTACCTCACAAATTGGGTGAAGCAAATCAACAAACGCGCGTCGACTGCTGCGTTACATTACTCAACCGGCACAATAATGAAGGGATTTTAAATCGAATTATTACTTGTGATGAAAAATGGATCCTGTGCAATAATCGGAAGTGCTCATCGCAATGGCTAAACCCTGCCGAACCAGCTAAATAATGCCCCGACCTTGTGAACAAAAGTGAACAAAGTTTTTGCAGCAAAATTTTGCTCATACCAACCTATTCATCAAGAAACTAGAAGTAAAATATGAGGTAGAATTATTAAGTTTTTGTTATAGAAGCAATGATAAGTATCAGATACATGGGCGTACCCAGGATCAAATCTAGGGGGGGGGGGGGGGGGGCGGGTTTTGAAAAATAGAAGATCATTGTCACCAAAGTAGGCACGCAATTTCCTTTAGGGGGGGGCAAGACATGATCAAATAATGGTCATTTTAGTAATTGCAATACAACTTAATAACAATTTTGGATTATTTAGGTTAATTTTTCTCTTCCAGGGTACGCCCAGGATCAGATATTTGTATACCCTCGACAACACTAAAGTTGTATGTTGTAACCATGGAGATAGGTTTAGTAACAAAATGATAAATTCAATAATTGGTGCTTCATATTGTCATTAGGAATTATAATAATTTTCATATTATGATTATTAACTCCATGAATAAATAACAAATGCATTGTTACCATAGCTACCACCAACCTGTTTACCTAGCAATCATCAATCTTGTTGCCTAGCAAAAAAATATAAACAGCTGATACAAAAATTAAGCAACTGCAGGGATTAGTTTAAGAAAGATGACAAGTGCAAGTAAGAAGAGAGGTGGGAATGAAATGCCCCTAGAGGAAGAAGTAGAACAAAATCCAAGCAACAAGACAAATATTAGGTAAGAATAACTAATATTACACTCAACTTGACTACCTATAAACTAAGCTGAAAAGATTTTAATAAGGTCTCTCTCAAGTACCTAGAAACCCGTCCAAGTGCTGTCACATTTTTCCCCCGATGCCGAATATTTATATAGAACTAGCTGACTCGACAGACGTACTGCCTTAACTGAAGTCAATTTGATTGTGACCAATGTGTTAAACAATTTCTTCCATTCATTTTATATGAAAAAAAAGTTGTTTATCATCCTATCGACCCATCTCAAAGATAATCTACTAGTTTTCTGAAAATTTGATCAAATCTGATGAGAATTTATTAAAATAAAGATAAATTAGAGATTTAATACCAAATCTCCATTCAAAACCACTTTCAACTTTTCACAAATTAGAAAATCCTTCATGATTATTTACCGAATTCTTTGTATCCACCTACCTTTCCTAGACTACGAACATCATTTGGGGATGGAAATCAGCCAAACCGGTTCAGCCACACTCTTGATGCTGTTACAAACAACTTTTTATTTTTATTATTTAGAAGATGATACAGTTGTCTTCTGCCCCCAGATGTGTGGTGGTGCATGATCTGTGCAAGTCTGGCTGGCTAGGTCCCTCTGGGGACGTGTTGGTGCTCTGCAGCTCCTCCCAGCTCATCTTCCTGCAGACCTCCTCCTCCCAGCTGCACACTTACCACTCCCAACATGGCATCAAGTGCTGGACAGGTCAGCAATGCATCAAAAGTGTTGTGATAAACGTGTAGTAATGGTGATGGGAATGATATCAGAGCATAAAACAATTCTCTGTCTTCTTTTTAAAAGACTTTGGATCCTTGTCAAAGAATTTTTACCTCATTTTTGAGTACTTCTATTTAAACAGTTGTAGCCTAGCTGCTGGTATTGGATTCCTACTCTTACAAAGCTCTTAACCCTTTCAGACCGTGGGTATGTTTAAACATACACAGATTTCAAAATTTTATCATGGTAGGTACAAAACTCATAGAGGCGTGGAATTTTTTTTATTTGCTAGCTGGTATTCTTGCTTACAGCATTATATTTTTTCTTTATGTTTCTTGCTTGCATTTTAACCGCCATAACGTCTGTCAACTGTCAAGCCGGCTTGCGTTTCAACTCTGACAATTTTTCCCCTCAAAATCGTCAATTTTCAAGGTAAATTGAAAAAAAAAAAATCTATAATTTTAACACTAAAAAAAAAAAAAAGATTGGAAATTTTTAAAAAAAATATAAATAAAGAAATCCACACTAAAAAAATTTTTTTTTTTATCTAGAAATATGGTCAGGTCTGAAAGGGTTAAAAGGATTGCTTTGGAGAGAGACAAATGAAGAAAAAGATGGATGAATGTTGCTGCAAACCAATCCTGAAATTAAAACAGAAGATATAGTATGCTCACACTCTCCTTATACCCGCCCTGTATATGTATATCAGAAGGACCCATAGCACACGGATGCTCATACAATTCTATATATGTTCACAAATGGCGGAAGGCCTTCCCGTAAAGTAAAAAAACGGCAAAACAAAACAAGATCCTCTAGGTCAGAGGGGTACCCATGACTCCAAAAGTAAGTGGAAGAGGAAGACAATATTTTTAAAAACCTGAGTTTGAATTTTATATTCTAAATCATCATGATCTTGACAGCCCTGGGTGAGCCTTTTTTTCCCATTGAGAGGGGAAAATCTTCAAAAGATTCCTGCCATTGTTTCCGCCGGCAGGATATGTGAGATTTTTACTCACTAAAAACCCCCCTCTACATCTTGCCACACCCTGGAACTGCGGTCCCTTTCCTGATTCATAGACTGCTTTGCGCTCAAGTGCCAGTAAGTCCATGGGTGGAGAAGAAGCCAGCACCAATGCCGCTTCTTCGGATATGGTGCGGTAGCCGGAGATTACTCTCAGCGCCCTTCTTCTCTGGACCGCAGCCGTCTTCTTCCTGTACAGCTCTGTCTCAAGCGAGTGCGCCCAGATGGGTGGAGACTCCACACAGAAGTGTGGAGTAGACCACCTCATGCAATAGTTTCCTCCTGCATGATTTGGGTCCACCCACGTTCGGCATGAACCTCCCCAACTGTATCGCTGCTCCGCTTGCCTTTGCAGCCGCCAGCTCGATGTGTTCTCCGAAACGAAGACCACGATCGAGTTGGATTCCAAGGTACCGTAGTGATTTGGCTAACGGCACCTCAAAACCCTCCAGCAGCAGCTTAGGCAGCAGAGGTTGCTGCTTTCGACAGAACAGTACGGCTTCTGTCTTCTGCACGGCAAGCTGCAATCTGGCTCTGCCCTGGGTGAACCTTGGCTGAATCCAGGATTCTCCACCACTCTCACCTGTCCATCGCCTTTGCTCTCCAGCTATATGTATGTCTGCCTTGGCTGCATCTGCATTGACACCGTCCAACCTTCACATTTTTGGCTTTCCTGATCTCTTTTGACCATTTGATGCTGAGAGTGTTAGGTGCTTAGTGGAGTTTGTGTCGTTCATTCTAATTATGCGACCAGCCCACTATTATATAGGTGCCCTATTTTGATGAAAGTGATCACATTGGACTCTTTCTAAATGTTTTTGTTGTTGTTTGCTGTTGTTGTGTATTTATATTTTGAAGGTTCTCAAAATCCAACAAACTAGCATCTTAAACGCACCTTTGAACCAATACATGTTTATGAATGTTGCAGGCCATGAGAGCATGCCCATGTTTGCAGTTGCTGACATGCAGTTCCCCTCCAGGCTCTCCTTGGTCACGTATCCTGACTTCTCTACCATGTTTCTCATTGACGGTAAACTTTGACTAAATTTTTTTTAACATCAGAAGAAATGGTAATCTGTGAAAAAAACTTGTTCATAACTTTATTACTTGATTAATCTTTCATACAGCTATTGAAAAAAATACCTTTATACTAATATTTTTATGTATAAGTCGGAGGAAGGAAGCTTTTATCTTTTGAAATGTTCAAGAGACCGGTTCGTAGTCTAGTAGTAATGCTTCGGACTCATAAATGTAAGGTTTCGGGTTTGAATCCCGGCGGAGCACAAAAATATACCATTTATATTTTCAAATATGCTCTTCGCTGGGTTTAAAAATTCAGATACCTTTACCAAAAACCAGTTACCAAAGGTCCACCCAGCCCTTAAAACAACTGGGTCTTGCTTGAGAATTGGCGCTTTCTCATTTTTTCAGTGTTGCTCCTTTTTTTTTAAGCATGATTAATATATTACATTGATTAATATAAGTAAACTCATATTTTAAAGAATGAAAAAAACGGATTTTACTGACCGTGCAAAAGAGAAGTAAAATCCGTTTTTTTCATTCTTTAAAATGTCTAACGACCGTAATCATAATTTAAAATCTTTAAACTCATATATTTATAAACACCTTCTGGGATGTTGCACGCTTTGTTTGTCTTAAATAATAATGTGTGATGGCAGACAAGGAGATGGTGGAGTGGTATGCAGTGCGGCTGACTTCAGGAGAGTTGGTGGTCTGCCTGGGAGTCTCCGCAGAGCAGCACTTCCTCACGGCGCATCTGCAGCTGGTGGGCGTGTGGTGCTGGAGGACCCACAGCAAGCTGGCCTCCTGCCAACTCAACACTCCAACCACTACCAGCATTTTCAAGTGAGTATTGTTATGATTTTTTTTTTTTTTTTAAGAAATCCTGTGCGGGAGACTCCCTAGATTCTAAATACTCTAGGGGTCTATGACACTTGTTGTAGTGCCGCAGAGGTGTACGAGCTTGGTCGTCGCTACAAAGCGCCAATACTCAAGCAAGACCCAGGTGCTGTAAGGCTGGATGGACCTTTGGTGACCGGTCATTGGTAAAGGTTTATGAATTTTTCAACCCAGCGAAGAGCACATTCGAAATATAAATGGGATATGTTTGTGCTCCGCCGGGATCCGAATCCACAACCTTCCATTTACGAGTCCGAAGTGTTGCCACTACGGACTACGGACCGGTCCAAGATGCCAACAACACGCGGTGTACCTGAGCGGTTACCCATCCAAGCACTGACCACGCCCAATGTTGCTTAACTTCGGTGATCTATGGGAACCGGTGTTTTCAACATGGCTAACGTCGTTGACAATTGTTATGATTTTAGTTGGGTTCTTTTAATCAAACTGCAATTTATTTTACACAATGTCGGTTATAATGTACTGACTTCTAGCTCTTGCGTATTGACTTCACGGCTCAATTTTAATTGACTCTTCTCTCTCACACAATTGGGGTCCAAATATATAGCGTCTAAACAGACGCCTCTCGCATATTCCCGACCCTTATATAGTGAACCACACACTTCTGTATTGTTCCATATTATTCTAGTTACGCATCCCAACAACTATGTGCCTAGATTGTGGGCACATGCATACATTCAAACTCACTGTAGACTATACTAGAGGCGGGCACATACACATAAGCAAGCCACGCAATCGGGCTCATAAGTTCGTAACAGTATTTTTTAAGGAATCCTCTGCAGGATACTCCCCAGATTTCAGGAAATCTAGAGGTCTATGACACTTTTTGGAGTGCCCCAGAGATGTGATGTTGGTGAGCTGGAGGTTGACGTCCTGATCGCTTGTAGCAAGATCTATCTGCGTAGTGTTGTGTTGTGTTTCCTTTGTTTGAGACACTGAAAGGAAGTGGCGATTGATATTGATTTTGAATAAACCAAAGTTAAATTGGGGTGGGCAATTCAGTGGCGAAGGGTGCCATACAAGCCGATTCCCATCGGCTTCCCTTTTAAAATGAGGCAACAAAGTAGTTAAAAAATATAGGCACAAAGTAAAAAAATAGATTTTGTAGGGTTTGTGTATTCACACAGTGAAAATTCATTTTATTTAAAATAAAAATATTTTTTTCTAAAACGTCGTTTTATTTTCACAATAATATTTTCTACCTCAAGTACTTTCGACCTTCAATACTCTTGATAAATGACCTGAGTATTGAAGGTCGAAAGTACTTGAGGTAGAAAATATTATTGTGAAAATAAAACTACGTTTTAGAAAACAAATAAAATATTTTAAGTAAAAAAATACATTTAAAACCAAAGAAATAATACATATTTTTTCCCCATTGAAGCCATGCAGTCTACTTTACTATCATTTTTGCCTCATTTTAAAAGGGAAACCGATGGGAATCGGCTTGTATGGCACCCTTCGCCACTGGTGGGCATACAGATACCTTTAACTCATTCCATAAACGAGCAGTTTGGCAAAGGAATGTGTTGTGAAATCTCCAAGTTTTCATAGTTTTGATGTCAAATGAAAAGAGCTGTGAAAGTAGGATCATCAATGGGTTTCGCTGCTCTTCATTGCACGGATCACACAGCTTCTTTAATATCTGACTAGAGATGACTGTTGTCAGCATTCACAATCACCATGGAGAAGGCTTCTGTGCCTGTGCTAGCAGGGACAACTTCCCACTCTTCATATTCTAGTCCAATCATCAGGTATATCATGGTATATCTGTTGCCGTGGTCTATTGGAGCTGGAGCTTCCTGACGTTTCGCTCATGTCTGCGCTGGGCCCTCTTCAGCGTAAAAATGATGTGATGATGATTATCTTCACACTGGAGAAGCCCATCCCAGACATGGGTGAAACGTCCGGAAGCTCCAGCTCCATAGACCACGGCAACAGATCATAGAAAGCAACTCTCCAATATAAATCCATTTTGTTGTATCTTTAGATGTATGGAGTCTCCCACGATGCTGTCCTTCTGCATCTGCACCCCTGAGCTTGGTCTTCAGGTGTGGGAGCTGACGGAGCGCAGCCTGCTGAGTCTTCCTGCTGGAAATCCTCAGTCTCCTCCCTCTGTGTCTTATGGAGATGCTGCATACACCCAACAACGACATCTCTATGTACTGGACATGCAAGCTAATCTGTACTCGGTAATGCCTCCTCTATTGCAATCTAATCTCATTGAACCTGAATGTGACAGGGTGAAAATTTCGACATATACCTACTTGACATAAATATTTTTTGACAATTACGATGTAAAGCGTGTGGAGGGGATTTGTCACAATACAACACTAAAGAAAAAATGTCCAATAAATAATTAAATATCTATCAATCATATGGGTACATGAAAAGCTATAAAACATAAAAAAAAATGGAAGATGTTCAACTCCCTTAAGTGCCTAACAGTCTCAGCACCATAAGGCCGAAACAGACCAGGAGGCCAAAAATACAATGGATTGACGCTATTTATGCTGATGCAGCCAAGGTAGACATACGTGGCTAGAGAGCAAAGGCAATGGCAGGTGAGAGTGGAGGAGAATCCTGAATTCAACATGATGATCTATAATAATCTATAATCTAAGTTGCAAAGATATATTCATTTAAAGCTCTCAGATGTATGCCCACAAACCAACAAGTGTAGTTCGCGCTTACAAATGCTGAATGTGTACTTACAAATAAAATCCAAACCTCAAATGAACATAAGCCCCACAACTTTTGCCGACCTTCCCTGAAACAGGGGTGACATTGGCAAAGTGAACCATTTTTTACAGTATGGGTGGTCAGCCTCATACCAACCTATAAGTCAAGGAATATGAATAATAAATTACATTTAAATATAAAAAAGAACAAAACCTTACAAAGAAATCTATACAAAAAAAGTAAAAAATTTCCTATGCAAAAAATGTAGCAAATGAATACACCAACATTAGAAATCAACATTGCAGATTAGCCGCCACTTCTTCCTGTCCTTGCATACTTCTTTCATTTCATCCAGAGTCATAACCTTTTTCATACAAGTCCTCCTTTTATTATGACTCTGGATATCCCATTCATTCGCTATTTCAGAGATTTGATCCTTCCATACTTTTCTCGGTCTTCCTCTACCACGACATCCATCTATTCTAGCAACATATACTTTCTTCGTCAATCTTTCATCACTCATTCTCTCCAAGTGCCCGAACCATCTTAACATACTTCTTTTAATCTTCACTTTCACACTTTCCCTTACACCACATTCTTCTCTTACAAAATCATTCCTCACCCTGTCACTTCGTTTTTTCCCAATCATACTTCTTAGATAGTCCATTTCTACTGTATGGACTTTACTAATTTCCCTTTCACGCACCATCCAGGCTTCACTTCCATAGTCATCCAGAGTCATATAGCCTTTTTCACACAGGCTCTTCTTTTATTATGACTCTGGATATCCCATTCATTCGCTATTTCAGGAATTTGCTCCATCCATACCTTTCTCGGTCTTCGTCTACCACGACATCCATCTATTCTTGCAACATATACTTAACATATCTAAATCTAAGTTGCAAATTTCAGATTCATATTAAATGCATTACCACAAGCAGACACGCATAATTTCGCGCTCACACATGCTGCATGTGGACGTACAATTTAAAAAACCCAATCTCAATCAATCAATCCTAATATTAAACCTGGAGCATTTTTGAAAATCAATTTAAAAAAATTGGGCTCTATAAAGGATCTATCAGGTAAAAGAAAGAAGAAATACATGTAAATTCAAAATCAAGCAATTTTTCAAAGCAAGAAGATTTATTTCTATCCCCATTGATCCACCTCCAAAATTCCTTCCTACTGTCGGTGAAACTTTTGTTAATCCTTTCATCAATCTTTCTTTGTTCATTCATCTTGCTTTCATAAATTATAGTCTTCGCCATTCTCTTAGCTATCTTATATTCGTCTTCTAGCTTTCTATCATTTCTATCATTCAGCCAATTTTCATAACACTTTTTCTTAACTTTCACAGCTTCTTTCACTCTATCATTCCACCAGGCATCTCCTTTCAATTTTCCACCTTTCGTTACCCCACATACTTTTTTAGCACATTCAATCATTCCTTCCTTCAGATCTTTCCACATGCTTTCAATATCTTTTCCACACACATTCTTCTCAAGTTCATTTACACTTAAAATTTTGTGGAGCTCTGATACATACTTCTCTTTCACATTTTCTTCATTCAGCCTTTCTACTTTTATTCTAGTCATTCTTACTTGCTTCTTGCGTTTCTTCTTTCTTACTTCACCAAGCATTATTTTAGCACATAAGAGATAGTGATCACTGCCTATTTCAGGCCCGCGGTAGACACGGCTATCTCTTACGGCTCCTCTCAATCTTTCATCCACACAGATGTAGTCAATGATTGTGCGACTTCCCACAATCTGCCTCGTGTACAGATGCACATCCTTATGCCGAAACCAAGTATTCGATGCAAAAAGACTGTGCTCCGCACACAAAGCAATCAGATGTCGCCCATTATCATTGACTACACCTCTCCCACCAGGACCAATAATTTTCAAACATTCATCCCTCTGCGCACCTATCCATCCATTCATATCACCTAAAATTACAATGTTTTCATTCTTCTTCCTTTCATGCACAACCGCATTCAGCTCATTCCAAAAACTCATTCTCACCTCCATACACTCTGAATCAACAGGAGCATAACAGGTCACCAAGAAAAGTTTCAAACTGTTAATTTTGAATTTAACAACCAAAATCCTGGGAGAAATTCTTTGGTAACCCGCTATGCATCCCTTCACACACTCACTCACAATCACACCTACACCCTGCCTTTCATTCCCATCTTCCACACCTGACCAAATATACAATTCACCATTCGCTAATACTTTCTCACCATTCCCTTTCATTTTTGTTTCTGTCACACCCATTACTTTTATTCGTTTCTCTTTCATTACATTCATAATTTCTTTCTCCTTGCAATCATTCATCTTCCTTACATTCCATGTCCCGAAAACCCATTCATTCTTTCTATGAAAATTAGTGGTGGCATTTCCACAATGTACAGATTTAAAATTATTGTTGGTGGCCATTGCTACAAAACAAAATGTTAAGAACTAAAGTGAGTTTAAAAATACAAATAAAAAATACAGCTATAAAACATAAAATTAAAACAGAATATAGATTGTCCATATAAAAGTGTAAATTGTCCATTTCACGTCTTCTGCCATGTTCATCAGGTAGGTATTACAGGTAGGTAGGTAGGTATACAATTTTGATTTTTTATTTCTTCTTTCCATTAATTTTGTTCTTGTTCCAAATTATTCAAAAAAAGTTGAGGTTATGTTTCAAAAATGTTTCTTTACAAAATTTATCGTAAGTAATTATTGTCTTTTTAAAAACCTCCCATCCATGATGATACTCTTTATCATGTAATTTTATAGTTTTGTCTCATTTGATATATTATTTTTGTTTCGCCATGTAGGTGAAGAGTGATGGAGCGTTCCTTACAATAAGTGATGAATGGAAGTCCCCCACTTGGGAAGATGATGATGGCAGATGTCGACGAGTCCTTTTGGAGAGTTACATGAATGGATTTGTTGTGTACTGCTGCGATGGATGCATAGTGGTAAGTCTATAATCTATAATCTAAGCTGCAAAGAAACATTTTTAATTCCTTTTGAATGCATGCCCACAAGTAGACATATGTATGTATGCTGGTGGACATATGTAATGTAACACCTACACATGGTGCATACTGCATGTGTACTTACAACGTACAACCCAAATTTCAAATGAGCATGAACCCTGCAGCTCTTGCCTCCCTTCTCTGAAACAGGGGGGATATTGGCAATGTGAAACAATTTTTAAAGTATGGATGATCAACCTCATACCAACTCAAGGAAGAAAAATATTAATATACAATTTAGTATAAGACACAAACAATAATTGAAACAAACAACAAACAATAAAAGAAAATAAGAATTTAAATATTATATAATTTTGACAAAAAATTGCACATACAGTGCATCTTCTTACCGCATTGTCCTTAAAGGGGTCGCATGTAACGTGTGGATCCTATTTATTTTCAAAGTTAAGGGTCCGGCGAAGTAGGGATTTTGCAACTCATGGTTCTCATTTTTGTGAAGACTGCAAACATTGTCAATATTTTATTTTGTTTCTGAAATTAACACCAAAATGGGAAATCATTTCTACCACCCTTGGTGGCATCATGCTGAACATCAAAATTAAGCTTTTGATTGAGTTTTGTTTTGATTGTCCGTCAATAACACCTGTTTATTATTATTCTAGTATCTGAAGCGAGTGAGCAAGGAATGGGTTGTACAATGGCGCTGCCCTGTGCAGTCCTCCGTCTTATTTGTGATTGTGTCAGGGTCTTCAGGATTGACTGAGTCCCCACAGCAACAAATTGTGTATGCTACCAGTGAGGGACATCTCAACAGGCTGTCGGCAGAGGGACAAACACAGACTGTACTCTATCAGCAACGGTAAGCAACACTTCTACTCCTGCTTTTAATATTCTTCTTCCTCAGCTTCTTTCAGTCTACTTCTGGTCCATTTTTCTCTATCGGCTTATGTGTTCAGCCATCTTCTGCCTGTAGCTCCCTTGATGTCATCAAGCCACCTCAGTTGGGGTGTCCCCACTCCCCGCTTGGACATCCTGGGACGATGGTGATGCTTTTTGGCCACGTGTCATGGTCCTGCCTTGCTACGTGACCTGCCCAGCGCCACTTTAAGCAGGCCGCTCTTTGGCACGTCCTCAGTCTGTTACTTAGTGAGCTCTTTTGTGAGCAAGCCATAGGTGGATGCTGGAAGCACGCATGACTCATAGACCCTGTGTTTCAGGTTTACAGGTTTGTTTAATAAATAATATTTCAGAAAAATATGCTCTAAATATCAGGACGATTTATTTGGTGAGTGCTTTTTTTGGGTGAATCACACTCAAGAGCCTTTTAAATTCTCAATCGTTGCTATAGAAAGCGCCAATATTTAAGCAAGATCCGATAGCTGTAAGGCTGGATTAACCTTTGGTGACCCACCTTGTGATTCCTGGTGGAGCCAAAAAAAACTTGTTCAGTACATATTAAGTTGAAAAATTCATCTGTCTTTACCCAAGACCAATCATCAAAGGTCCATCCAGCCTAACAGCAACTGGGTCTTCCTTGAGCATTGATGTTTTCTATAGCAACGCTGCTGTGTTGTGAGTTGCAGGACTATCGAGCAGGTGTGTGTGATGAATGCTGCAGACAGTCCTGGCTCTGTGCTGGCTCTGGGAGACAGCCTTCTCGGGGAATACAACTCTATCACTGGAGATCTGGTAGCTACAATTCTCACATACTTCACTACATGTTGATGTTTAACGTTATGGTCCTTGTACTGTTAAGGTAAATGTATTGTTATTGTAAACAAATAAAAGTTAAGGTACAAAATAATGTGATGAGATGGTTTGGGCATGTGGAAAGAATGAATGATGATGTTATTAAAAAAAAAACCCCGTTGTTTTTAAAAATATGTTTCTTATACTTTAAGGCCTTAGGCCCGGTATTTTGAAGTATCGTAAAGTTAACTAAAATGCAATTTTAGTTAAATCATCATAAAATTTCACTCACCGAATTTCGGCAGTAAATATTAAGTAACTTTTCGATTTTCAAGATGGCGGCGCTTCACTGACAGCAACTGTTCTTTTTTAATGTAAGGATACATCAAAATTGTTGCAAACTGAACATTTTTTGTCTCGTTTTCTAGCTTAACAAAGGTTAGGCATATGATTTTTATGAATAGTTGTTTGTTTTAAAGCTTTTGCATGGCATTTTAATTATTTCCAAGATTTGTGGGCGTGGCCTCATACTTTGGTAACGTTCGGTTTTAGTTAACTCAAGATTGAGTATTTTGAATGAAAGTTCAAGTAATAGTTAATTAAAATATTACTACAGTTCAATATACCGGGCCTTAGTAAAAGAGTAACATTAATAAAAAAAAATCACGCGTGTTAAATGATTTTTTATCTAAATTTTCAAGTTAGTTTTTTTTATATAACTTAAAAAATTACGCCACAAAAAATATTTAAAAAAACGTTTTTTTCACATTTTTTTGCTCTCCTTTTGTTGTTTTGTATTTTGGAAATATTTTTATTCTTCATAATTATAGAATGATACAAATTCTAGTTTGTGGTGTGATTTTTAAAAGAATAATGTGAATAGTTTTTGAGATAATATGAAAAAACTGAAACTAATTAACTTATTTAATTCTTAAAAACAGTTTTTTCATATTATCGCAAAAACTATTCACATTATTCTAAAAAAAATCACACCACAAACTAGAATTTGTATCATTCTATAATTATAAAGAATAAAAATATTTCCAGAATACAAAACAATAAAGGAGAGCAAAAAAATGTGAAAAAAACGAGTTTTTAAAAATATTTTTTTGTGGCGTCATTTTTCAAGTTAACAAAAGTTCAAAGTTCAAGTTTCAAAACTAACTGGAAAATTTAGATAAAAAATCATTTAACACGCGTGTTTTTTTTTATCAATGCCACTCTTTTACTAAGGCCTTAAAGTATAAGAAACATATTTTTAAAAACGACGGGATTTTTTTTTTTAAACAGCCTTAACACAATGATCCATGATTGTATTGAATAACCATGGGCTCATTATGCAACCCTGTCTCACACCCTTGTACACATTAAAATACTCGCTGTATTCTCCATCCACCCTGACACACGCCCTGCTATTTAGATAGATGGCGCGTATCACGTTCAGAAGTGCTTTGTTCACACCATACCTCTCTAGCACACACCACATACTTCTATCCACCGAGTCGAAGGCTTTCTCTAGATCCACGAAAGCCGCGTAGACCTTTTTATTTACGGCTAGCTGTTTTTCGACTATCTGTCGAAACGCGAATATCTGGTCTACGCAACCTCTTTCCGGCATAAAGCCAGATTGTATATCTGAGACCTTCTCCTGGGTGGATAATCTTACCCTATGGATATATTTTTTGGAATATCAAAATCGTATCAAAAACAATATTTTTTGCAATTTTTTTGTGTCACTCTCGCATTATAGGTAGTTGTGGTTGGAAGCAATTTTGTTACATTGCAAATCGCATGCTGACAGTGATTATTTTCGATTGTTCCTTGACCTATAGGTTGGTATGCGGCTGACCACCCATGCTGTAAAAATGGTTCACTTTGCCAATGTTACCCCTGTCTCAGGGAAGGACGGCAAGAGTTGCAGGGTGTATGTCCATTGGAGATTTGGTTTTTATGTTGTAGGTTCACATGAGGCATGTGCAAGCGCGAACTTGTACGTGTCTGGTTGTGAGAATGCATGTAATGTGAATCTCCAATGTAACATATCTTTGCAACTTAGATTAGATTAGTTCTTTAACTTTAACATTAACTCAAATGTTACTGACATCTTCAGGAGTGTTTTTTTTATTTGATTATTTTTTTCACAAATGCACAAATAAAAGTAATCACAAATGTAAGCCAGTCATTGAATACATCGCACGCTTAATCATAAAGAGCAATAACTCAAAAAATAAGAATGTTGGGAAATCACGTTTGAAGTTCAGACAACCAGTACAACTTGTATGGGATGAAAAATGCGACCGATGTTTTATCTCGGTCATATTCGTCCAAATTGAACGGCTGTCGCATTCTGCCTATTCTTCTCGCATTGTTCTTGCGTTTTATTACAAAATCTCGATTTTCCCAATTTTTGAGTTATTGCTCTTTATGATTAAGCGTGCGACATGTTAATATCTATATATTTTATCATCATTTAAACAGTATTGTTTGTTTAGTTGAGTCTCTCCATAGTGAATGACATTGAAATCCAAATGAGTGCCTCTCTTGTGCGCCCCCTTGTGTCTCTGTGTGGGGAGGCGGGGGGCGTGTGGGTGGGCGCCCCAGGACGAGGGGGGCGCAGCCTCAGCCTTTGCGACGCCCCTCTGGAACAGCTGCGGTGGACCCCTCAAGCAGATGTTCTGGTGACAGCTGCGTTACAGCGAGGAATCATATTCTGCCTCCAGGTGCTTTATTTAATTGATGTATTCTATTATATTGAATATATTTTGCAACTTAGATTATAGATTATGTGGGGACCAAATACAAATCAAAAGTGGTTTTAAATAAGGAACTATTCAAATATTACAATTGAAACGCAGTGTGCAGTTGGGTTCAATTGGGTTCAATTTTAATACTTACCTCCCTAAAATAATTTGTACATATTAGAAACTGGTTTTCCTAAGCTTTGTGAGCTGGATTTTGGAAATACTGCAGTGGAGTTGTAGTACACATGTTAAATAACTTTGTTTTATTTTTTCACCGCCAAATTTCAGCCTAACACCTGAAGAAGCTACGATGCATCCCGTCTCACCTATATCTGAGTCTTCCCACTTTCTCCTTCCACCTGTGACCCGGGTGTCCAGTCATAATTATTTTATGGGAGCGTGTGTCTGGCATTCTCTGTACATGTCCATCCCGTCCCAGCCTGAGGAGTTTCATATGGATTGAAATGCTAGGGGCTCTATATATAATTGAATGGTTTTGTTGTTGTGCCGGATACCCCACTGTTCCCTCTTCTTCTTTATAGGTGTCTTCTTTATAGGTGTCCAGTATTTCCACTATCCTTGCTTGTTAGCGTCAGCATCTCACATTCCAAATATTCTATAATCTATAATCTAAGTTGCAAAGATATATTAAGTACATGTAAGATTTATATTAAACACGTTTAAGTTCGCGCTTAAACATGCCGCATGTGAACCTACAATATAAAACCCAATCTCAAATAAACATAAGCCCTGCAACCATGGCCGTCGGAAGAACACAATCTAGGGGGGGGGGGCAAAACACTCACAATTTTTGTACACGTACCTACTTATCAAAAATCTAACTTACCTGATCTACATCGAAAAGGCGAATACCAGTTTTCTTGGTGTTTGACCGAAGATGTCCATCACTTTATCCGTAAATTATCCCTTCGAGATTTCCAGGGGGGGGCAATGGCCCCCCCCCTTCCGACGGCCATGCCTGCAACTCTTGCAACCCTTCCCTGAAACAGGGGTGACATTGGCAAAGTGAACCATTTTTTAACAGTACCTATGGGTGGTCAGCTTCATACCAACCTATAAGTCAAGGAATACAAACAATTTATTACATTTATCTACTTCCTTGACTGATAGGTTTGTATGAGGTTGACCACCCATACTGTAAAAAATGGTTCACTTTGCCAATGTCACCCCTGTTTCAGGGAAGGTCGGCAAGAGTTACAGGGCTTATGCTCATTTGAGATTGGGTTTTTTATATTGTATAGGTTTTTTATATTGTATAGGTCCACATGCGGCATAGGTATGTGTGAGCGCGAAATTATGTGTGTCTGCTGGTGGGAATGCATTTAATCTAAATCTCAAATGATACATATCTTTGCAGCTTAGATTTAGATCTACTACTTAATAAAAAGCAACGGCGTCCCCATACAAAATAAATGTGCGTTAATGGGTGAAAAACTGAAGAACTCCTGTACAGATGCACGTCATATTCACACCAAATATTATTCATTCGGACGTGTCTGTCTTTTATCAAAAGTCTTAAAATTGATGTTTTTTTAGTAAATAAATACGATCGATTTTAACACCTTTTTATGTAAAACCTGTGCGTGAAACAAAACTCATTTTGACATTCGAATTTCAAATAAATTCCCAGCACTTCAACATTGACTTCGAAGTCTCCATGCAAGTCGAAACTTTTTCGGTTGAATTCCGTTAAGTACCTACCTATATTCTTTATTTATTTCAAAATATTATACTTCCACCAGTTATAACATGTTATTCAACTTTTCAACAGTCAACTTTTTATATGAACCCCATATGAAACCATACTTTTTGCGGCATTTAATTTTTTTATTAATACAATAGATAATCTAAGTTGCAGAAATTTTTGACTTTTTTTGTATAGATTTATTTTTAAGGTTTTGTTGTTTTTTTTTTCTTGTAAACTTAAATGTCATTTATTACTCGTATTCCTTGACTTATAGGTTGGTATGAGGCTGACCACCCATACTGTAAAAAATGGTTCACTTTGCCAATGTCACCCCTGTTTCAGGGAATGTCGGCAGGAGTTGCAGGGCTTATGTTCATTTGAGTTTGGATTTTATTTGTAAGTACACATTCAGCATTTGTAAGCGCGAACTACATGTGTTTGTTTGTGGGCATACATCTGAGAGCTTTAAATGAATATATGCTTGCAACTTAGATTATAGATAGATAGATTATAGATAGCATAGATGCATTTTTTTTTTTTTTTTTTTTTTTTGTAACTCTGTCGCTATTCCGCTAGGGGTGGCCAGAGCCTCTGCAGAGTTGCCTCCATTTTTTCCTATCCTGACATACCTCTTTCAATTCCTTCATATCCATCACCTTTTTCATGCATTTTCTTCTTTTACGCTCACTTTGTATATCCCATTCTTTCACAATCGCCTCAATCTGATCACTCCATACTTTTCTCGGTCGTCCCTTCCCTCTTTTTCCTTTCACACTTTCTTTGTATACATACTTTGTCAGTCTATCATCTTTCATTCTTTCCACATGCCCAAACCATCTCATCATATTCTTTTGTACTTTAACTTTCACATCCTCTTTCAAATTACATTCTTTTTTTACCCATTCATTCCTAACTCTATCCCTCAAAGTTTTTCCTGTCATACTTCTCAAATGCTTCATTTCCACCATACATACTTTACTCATTTCGCTATCATTCACTGTGCATGCTTCACTTCCATACATCAAAGTCGGTAACAATATGCCATTGTGTACCGCCATTCTCAGATCCATCGTCAATCGCTTGTTCTTTGCTATTCTTCCTATTGCACCGACCACTTGCTTTCCCTTGCACACCCTATTCTCAAGTTCTCTTGTCATCTTTCCATTCTTTTCAAACATACTTCCCAAGTATCTAAATTCATCCACAATTTCAACTTTCGTACCATTCAACATGAAATTTAACATTAACATTTAAAATTCATATTTAATGCACGCCCCCATGGAGACACGAGTGAGTTCGCGCTTACAAATGCTGCATGTGTAATTACAAATAAAAATTTCAGCCTCATGACCATAAGCCCTGCAACTTTTGCCGACCTTTTCAGAAACAGGGGGAACATTTGTTAAGTGAACCCATTATGCGATATGGGTGGCAAGCCTCATACTAACTCTTAAGTCAAGGAATTTGAGTATGAAAAATCCTTAAACAACGGTAATCTTAATTAATATCTAAAGTTGCAAAAAAAAGTTCCTTAATGATTCAAACTCAATGCACACCCACAAGCTGGCAAATGTCATTTCACGCTAAAATATAATTGTGGCACTTGATTTTTTTAATATTAGAATATATAATCTAACTTGCATAGATACATTAAAATTAAAATTCATATTCAATGCATACCCTCATGGAGACACGAGTGAGTTCGCGCTTATAAATGCTGCATGTAAACTTACAAATTAAAATTAAGGCCTCTAATGAACATAAGCCTTGCAACTTTTGCCAACCTTTTCAGAAACAGAGGGAACATTTGTCAAGTGAACCATTTTTTGCGAAATGGGTATTCAGACTCATACCAACCTAAAAGTCAAGGAATTTGAGTCCCTGAAAAATCCTTAGGCAGCGCTCATCTTAATGTATTATCAAAAATTGCAAAAAAACGTTCTGTCTAATCTAATCTAATCTAATCTAAGTTGCAAAGATATGTTACATCGGAGATTCACATTACATGCATTCTCACAACCAGACACGTACAATAGTCTGGGCCGAAACATTTTTTTTTTTTAATTTCTTAATGCTATAGCAAAAAAAACTTGTCTCTATTATGTGTTATCAAAATGCAATCTAGTAAAAAAATATATATAAAATTCCCAGCTAGCGCAACACACTTGAAATTTCGAAATTTCACTAAAATCACAGGGTTTTACAAAAAAATTTACAGTACCCAAAAAGCTAGAAATTGAACTGCTATAGTGAAAATCATTTATATATGAGTTATAAAAACACAATGAGTTATCAAAATATACATATATTTTTTAATTTTAGGTAGCGCAAATGCCTTCAATATAGTTAATTTATCACTTTTCGAGTGCTAACCGACTGTAGTGCAGTGCAGCATCTAATTTTTTTAAGCCCACTACCCCTGTGTTTTTTTAGAAATATAATGTTGATGGAACAATTACCTGTAGAAAAAATAAACAAATAGGCAATTTACATTTTTCCAAATGAGTTTATTAATTACAAAATTTATCGTGAAATTTAAGTTGTCAATTCCCAGATTTCAACATTTTATTGTGCTTCTGTGAAATTGGTAACTGAAGCCTCCTCAAAACTCGTTGGTGCCAAGAACAGAGATGGTTTCATACGAACAACATTGCTATCAAGAGCTTCAATGCCAAGTTTTTCCAGCAAAAAAGATTTCAAAGTTACAAATATTTAAAGGACTATTCTGTGAGAAGCACAATAAAATGTTGAAATCTGGGAATTGACAACTTAAATTTCACGATAAATTTTGTAATTAATAAACTCATTTGGAAAAATGTAAATTGCCTATTTATTTATTTTTCCTACAGGTAATTGTTCCATCAACATTATATTTCTAAAAAAACACATGGGTAGTGGGCTTAAAAAAATTAGATGCTGCACTGCACTACAGTCGGTTAGCACTCGAAAAGTGATAAATTTACTATATTAAAGGCATTGGCGCTACCTGAAATTAAAAAATATATGTAAATTTTGATAACTCATTGTGTTTTTATAACTCATATATAAATGATTTTCACTATAGCAGTTCAATTTCTAGCTTTTTGGGTACTGTAAATTTTTTTGTAAAATCCTGTGATTTTAGTGAAATTTCGAAATTTCAAGTGTGTTGCGCTAGCTAGGAATTTAAAACATATTTTTTTACTACATTGCATTTTGATAACACATAACAGAGACAAGTTTTTTTTGCTATAGCATTAAGAAATAAAAAAATAAAAAAAATTCGGCCTAGACTAACTTACAAGTTCGCGCTTGCACATGCCTCATGTGAACCTACAACATAAAAATCAAATCTCCAATGGACATATACCCTACAACTCTTGCCTTCCTTCCCTGAGACAGGGGTCACATTGGCAAAGTGAACCATTTTTACAGCATGGGTGGTCAGCCGCATACCAACCTATAAGTCAAGGAACATACAAGACAAATAACATTTTATACATCACTAAATAATAATATCTATGGACAACAAACAGAAAACAAATTCCAATTTAATAAACCCTTGCTGCCAACATTACAGATCAACCTCCATTTCTTTCTGTCCTTACATACTTCTTTCATTTCCTCCAGAGTCATAACCTTCTTCAAACAGGCTCTTCATTTATTGTTCTACAATGATTCAAATTCAATGCATACCCACAAGCTGGCAAATGTCATTTCACACTTACGTATAATAGGGTAGTTGCACTTTTTTATTTTATTTCATAAAATGGTAGGCTATATTTTTTAAATGCATTTGCGTTTTAAAAAAAAATATATGTGGCTTAGTTTTTAAATTATAGCTCTTTAAAATTCGCGTATTTTCCATTTCCGCTAAAACGGTCATTTTTTTATTTGGGCGGATATGACGTCAGATCTTCGGAGTTTAGGTGTCAAATGGCCCAGGTAGTCAGTTTGACAGCGACGTTTGTCGTCAAAATGACGACACACGCCCCTAGCCATTCAAACTGCATATTTGGCGGGATTCAATTCTCCGCATTTTATTTTTCAAAATTATCAATGATATCTTTATTTTTACTACTTAAAAAATATATGGTTGTGATCCTTGAAATGTACTCTACACAACCATATTATTTTCAACCGTTTTCCCTACCACTGCAACTACCCTATTGTGGCATTTGATGTTTTTAATATTAGAATATAAATCTAAGTTGTATAGATACATTAACATTTATAATTCATATTCAATGCATGCCCCCAAGCAGACATGAGTGAGTTTGCGCTTACAAATGCTGCATGTGTAATTACAAATAAAAATTTCAGCCTCTCATGACCATAAGCCCTGCAACTTTTGCTGACCTTTTCAGAAGCAGGGGGAACATTTGTTAAGTGAACCAATTTATGCGATATGGGTGGTAAGCCTCATACTTACCCTTAAGTCAAGGAATTTGAGTTTAAAAAATCCTTAAACAACGGTAATCTTAATTTATAATCTCAAGTTGCAAAAAAGAGTTCTTTGATGATTCAAATTCAATGCACACCCACAAGCTGGCAAATGTCATTTCATGCTAACATATAATTCTGTCACTTGATGTTTTTAATATTAGAATATATAATCTAAGTTGCACAGATACAATAACTTTTATAATTCATATTCAATGCATACCCTCATGGAGACATGAGTGAGTTCGCGCTTATAAATGCTGCATGTGAACTTACAAATTAAAATTAAGGCCTCTAATGAACATAAGCCCTGCAACTTTTGCCAACCTTTTCAGAAACAGGGGGAACATTTGTCAAGTGAATCCATTTTTTGTGATATGGGTATTCAGGCTCATACTAACCTATAAGTCAAGGAATTTGAGTTTGAAAAATCCTTAAACAACGTTAAATTTAATTTATAATCAAAAGTTGCAGAAAAAGTTATTTGATAATTCAAATTAAATGTACACCCACAAGCTGGCAAATGTCATTTCACGCTAACATAAAAATTAAGGCCTCTAATGAACATAAGCTCTGCAACTTTTGCCGACCTTTTCAGAAACAGGGGGAACATTTGTTAACCTATAAGTCAAGGAATTTGAGTTTGAAAAATCCTTAAGCAACCTTTATCTTAATGTATTATAAAAAGTTGCAAAAAAAGTTCTATTATGATTCAAATTCAATGCATACTCACAAGCTGGAAAATGTCATTTCACGCTCACATATAATTGTGGCATTTGACGTTATTAAAATTAGAATATATAATCTACCTAAGTTGCATAGATACATTAACATTTATAATTCATATTCAATGCATGCCCCCAAGCAGACATGAGTGAGTTTGCGCTTACAAGTGGTGCATTTGTACCTACTTACAAATTAAAGTCTAAACCTTAAATGAACATAAGCCCTGCAACTTTTGCCGACCTTTTCAAAAACAGAAAAACATTCGTTCAGTGAACATTTTTTTACGGTATGGGAGTCAGCCTTATACCTCATACAAGATACTCAGAACATGAAAAGAGCTAAATTACCCTTTTACCGCCATTTTTTTCAAATTACTTCTTAAAGCATTTAATTACAATGAATTGGGTTGTTATATTGAAGGTCCACATGCGGCATGTGTTAGCGCGAAATTATACATGTCTGCTTGTGGGAATGCATTTAATTTAAATCTTAAATGAAATATATCTTTGCAGCTTAGATTAGATTAGATTAGATTAGAAGGAGGTGTGAGGAAAAATTAATGAGAAGCCAGACTTAAACTGCCCAAAGGGCCTAGCAGCCAACCGTGCGCAGCACGGTCGGTCTGCTAGTTTAAGTAGGTATATAAAACAAACGATCACTAAACAATTCAGCAATAAAAATTAAAACCTACAAAACATATTCTATAAAAAAGTGAAAATAAAATTTTGAAAGCCTTAGCCTTAAGCACCAGCATTACAGGTCAACCGCCATTTTCTAAGTTGCAAGGATATATTAATTTAAAGCTCTCAGATGTATGCCCACAAACCAGCACGTGTAGTTTGCGCTTTCAAATGCTGAATGTGTACTTACAAATAAAATCCAAACCTCAAATGAACGTAAGCCCCACAACTTTTGCCGACCTTCCCTGAAACAGGGGTGACATTGGCAAAGTGAAACATTTTTTACAGGATGGGTGGTCAGCCTCATACCAACCCATAAGTCAAGGAATATGAATAATAAATTACATTTAAATATAAAAAAAAACTAAAACCTTAAAAATAAATCTATACAAAAAAAGTCAAAAATTTCCTATGCAAAAAATGTAGCAAATTAATACACCAACATTAGAAATCAACATTGCAGATTAGCCGCCACTTCTTCCTGTCATAACCTTTTTCATACAAGTCTTCCTTTTATTATGACTCTGGATATCCCATTCATTCGCTATTTCAGAGATTTGATCATCCTTCCATACTTTTATCGGTCTTCCTCTACCACAACATCCATCTATTCTAGCAATATATACTTTCTTCGTCAATCTTTCATCACTCATTCTCTCCATATGCCCGAACCATCTTAACATACTTCTTTTAATCTTCACTTTCACACTTTCCCTTACACCACATTCTTCTCTTACAAAATCATTCCTCACCCTGTCACTTCGTTTTTTCCCAATCATACTTCTTAGATAGTCCATTTCTACTGTATGGACTTTACTAATTTCCCTTTCACGCACCATCCAGGCTTCACTTCCACTTTCTTCACTTCTTCGCTTCTTACCACAAGCAGACACGCATAATTTCGCGCTCACACATGCTGCATGTGGACGTACAATTTAAAAAACCCAATCTCAATCAATCAATCCTAATATTAAACCTGGAGCATTTTTGAAAATCAATTTAAAAAAATTGGGCTCTATAAAGGATCTATCAGGTAAAAGAAAGAAGAAATACATGTAAATTCAAAATCAAGCAATTTTTACGTACCTTACCTCTTTGAAGTAATCATTTCCGGAAGTAATAATGTATATCCTTACTCGAATGTGAGTTTTTGGCTTACAAGGTTGGGGGTGAACACTGAAGAGTTGCTTTATGGAATCTGTTACCGTGGTATATTGGAGCTGTGGCTTTCAGAAGAAGGTAGAGAAGCCCATCGCAGGTATGTGCAAACGTACAGAAGCTCCAGCTCCAATATACATGGCAACAAATCCCAGAAAGCAATTCTCCTGCTTTGTACATAAGTTGTCTTACATTGACACAATTTGCAATTTAAATGTGTTCTCGGTATACTCTCAGGTTTATAATGCTCCAGATGGTCTTCTAGATCTGCATGTGTTGCGTGTTGTGCATGTGGACCACCCTATACTGAACATGTGTCTCACACGTGACACGCTGCTACTACATACTGGTAAGGTATAGGTACTTTTATTATATTATGGATTATTGGTAGTAACTTTGTGAAAGTTCGTTTTTATAAATTTAAATAAAATACAATTTTATTAAAATACACTTTTTGAGTTTATTTTATACACAGCAGTTTCGGATGGAGCAGTAACTCCCACAAGGATAGTTTATTTATAAGGTACACATAATTAAAGAGCGCCGTTTTTGTGTGTGTCACACCTCAAATCTCTCAAATCACGGATAAGATTTTTTGTAAAGATGTGTCTTTAGTGCTCCTTTAAAGACACCAACAGTTTCTGCCTTCCTCACATTAGGTGGTAGTCTGTTCCAATCCATTGGACCCGCAAACCGGAAAGCACGGTCCCCAAAATTAGTTTAAATTCCACAAAATTAGTATTAAAAAGGTATAAATTGAAACTAACACGTCGCAAAAATTACAATAATGTGTGGGCATGATTAATTATCTGCAGAATGGTGAATGGGTAGGGGTATATGGGGGGGGGGGAGGGGGTAGGCAGGGCTTAAGTGGAAACAATGAAAGGAGGGGATGTGTTGGGAAAGAGGATGTTGTTCAAGAGGTTATTTTCTGAATGGTTTTTCGGATTTATAGATTCTCAAAATTGTCCATAATTTTGCCTTTGAGCCTTTACTCCTACGAGTTTGGCGTAAGCCTAATGCCCGCTTTCCACTGCGAGCGGGAAATAGCTGAGCGGGAGCGGGAAATAGCTGAGCGGAGCGTAGTGAAATAGTTTTGGCCTCCCATTGCGAAAGAGTTTTAAAAAATAATGGTATTTGCCTTCCACAGCCAACGAGCTCAACGGAGTGAGCTAGGCGGGAAATGAGATGAGTCAGATGAAAGAGCTGTTTGCCTTCCATCTACAGCGGGCTTAGCGGAGCCCACAGAGTAGCCAACTAGGCGACATGACAGTGTGTGACGGCTCGTTGCAGCCTACGCCCAGATCAAATGTTTTAATTATTAATAAAAAAGTTTTTTTTTGTTTCGAAAAATAAAAATTAATGTATTATTTTGCTTTAATACATAAAAAGTAGATGTTTGAAATAAAACATACATTTTAATATTTTCAAATTTATAAAATAATGTATGATGTGTTTTTGTAAATCATGGATGATGTGTTTTATCGCTGGCATGCACTGCGCGGGTTGGCGCGGGGGGCACGGGGGAGCGGAGTCCGTTGAAAACTAGCGGCCGAGACCATGACACAGCGGACCCATTTTTACTCGCTCAGTCCGCTCCGCTCACTCCGCTGTCGGTGGAAGCACTTCTATGAAATTTACTGCTGCTAGTCAAGCGGAGTCCGTACGGAGTCCGCTGGAAACTCGCTCAACTCTGCGACCACTTTTGTAACTCTTTGGACTCGCTCAGTCCGCTCCGCTCACTCGCTGTCGGTGGAAGCACTTCTATGAAATTTACTGTTGCTAGTCGAGCGGAGTCCGTACGGAGTCCGCTCCGCTCGCAGTGGAAAGCGGGCATTACATTGTCTGCCCAGCTTATCCTGTGATGTCTGAAATATATCTTTGAAACTTAAATTAGGCAAAACATGAGATTTTCTTTACAATTTGTTATTTCAGTTGTTGGCACAATTTTATGTTATAACTTGGAGACTGGGGACAAGATGAAACTGGTGTTGAAAGAAGTGAGTGAGCTGAGGAATGGTTGTACCCAGATGCTGCTGCGTTCTGCTGAAGAGGATGACAGGGCACAGGTGCTTCTGTTCACACCCCTGCCACAAGGCTATAGGGAACTCACACTCTACACCGACAAGGTGAAACAATACCTACAAATGATAATCTTATGATTTTCCCTCCATAATAGGTACGCAACACACACCACAACACTACGCAGCTAACAGCCTTGCAACATAGGGCATGGACGTCAACTGCCACATCACCAACACCTCTGCAGCACTACAACAAATGAATATACTAGAGAGCAATGAATTTGAGCCACCCGCCATGTTTTTATAAACTGTCCCACCTCATTTAATTCTCTCTCACTTTAAATCATGACTCACGTTAGACTGTGTCAGGTCGAAGCTGAGCTTCAGCTGTAGCGCGTTCAACTAATATGACACATATTTTGCATAGAGACACTCGCGCTATGCCGATATGAAATAATACCATACTACGACCGAGGATCGGCTTGGACCCGACACGGTCTAGCGTGAGTCATCCTTAATTCTACCTACATAACTTCTCAAGACAGAGCGTTGATAATTATACTATAATAATACAGACAGACTCCGTATGTGGCCAAATAACAGTCCTTCAACTCACAGACGCCAACTCTCTCATCATGCCCAATACAAAACAGCAACTGTATTTTAACCAAAATGATTTTAAACAATCAACAAAATGCGATGAATCCAAATAAATTCATAGATGATTAACCAAATCACTTTTAATAATAATTATGGATCTATTGTATCATCTATCTATTGAATCCACCATCTAGACTTTATCTATATCCTTTCCATAGCACAAATCGGTGAAATGCACTGACATCCAGACAAGGACACTTCCCCTCGAAGTTTGCGGTATATCCATGTCTGTGGGCGCAGCTGGGCTGGTCTCCTGGGGCATGGATGGTAAAGCAGTCATCACCACAGCCACTCACATCTCAGGTAAGGTATATACACTCTGCTTGTAAAAATATACTGTTATGTAAATAGTACTTAGGTTTAAACAATATATAGGGTAGGTGTATATAGACTCTAGCTGTAGGATGAATTATTATTAAGTACCTAGAGTAAGGAAAAATGATATAAGTAGTATAAGTATTGGAAGCTTGTGGAATATGATAGACGTTTCCAGATGAATCTAAGCCTAGAATGTTTTGATTGTAATAGCTATAAAAGGCGTGAATCATCTCAAGGAGCTCAGTCTCAGAAATACTTTTAGCCGTTACAGGCCAAGTCAGCGAAAGTCAACCATACAAGTGAACCAGTGTAAAATAAATTGTGAACTAAAATAAATTAATTTAAAATAAATCTCTGGCCGTTTTAATAAAGAAGACCATAATTTTAATTTTTAAAACATTAGAACCCTAAAAAACACTACAATACAATCAAATACTGATCTCAAATTTTATTTAACTTGAAGGAATTTTTATTAAAATGAAAAATTATCACTTTTGTCTTCTGAGCTTCTGAACATTATTACCTACTTATAAACTAAATTTTTCATTTTATTTTATTTTTTGCTAACACATCGCACGTTTAATAATAAAGAGCAATAACTCAAAAAACATGAATGTTGGGAAATTACGTTTGAAGTTCAGACAGCCAGTACAACTTGTATGGGATGAAAAAGGCGGATATAAATACTTAAATGAATATAAATATTTGGATGATTTATTTGGTGAGTGCCGTTTTGTGTGAATCACACCTCAAGAGCCCCCTGCGAGGTTGGTCTTTTCTGGAAAAAGCGCCAATTACACAAGAAAGATCCTTGACTTATAGGTTGGTATAAAGCTGACCACCCAAAGTGTAAAAAATTATTCACTTTGTCAATTTCACCCCTGTTTCAAGGAAGGTTGGCAAGAGTTGCAGGTTTTATGTTCATTTGAGATTTGGTTTTAATTTGTAAGTACACATTCAGCATTTGTAAGCGCGAACTTACATGTGTCTGTTTGTGGGCATGCATTTGATATAAGTTTTAAAATATATCTTTGCAACTTAGATTCTAGATTTTTATAGATGGTCATTGACCTCTTTTGTATGCAAAATAGGACTTTAATAATAATAATTTATTCATAAAAATGTTTTACAGAAGATTAACATAGGGTGCAGCTTTTTAACTTAAGTAAGAAAATAATACATGTGCCTGAACTAGGAAAACCTGTGTCTCAGGCGTGGAGAGCATCTTTGTATAGTGGGTAAACTTTTTAGTTATGTTTTGGAAAAGTAATGACTGATTATTATTGGTATTTATAAAATTTTAAGAATGGCAGCCTTTTATCTAATTTTAACCCTTTGACTACCAAGAAAATTACAAACACATTTTGTATCGAAAATCTTCACTTTGTATGGTGGGCGGTGGCTATACTTCTGATTCACTTTTTGGGGAAAATAATGATGGCAAAATATAGCTTCTTATTGTTTTACATTTGTAAAAAAAATATTTTTTTATTAACCGTCTAACTGCCGAGAATTTTTACATTATTTTTTTCTTTTGTATCGCAACTCCCTAAACCAAGATTATGATGAAGCAATGATTATAATTGTTGGATAGCACTATTTTATAAACGGATGTACAGGAATTTTAAGAAAAATCGTTGGAGCCATTTTTGAGAAAATCGCATTTAAAATTTTCAACTCTTCGGAAGCCATCTTGAATTTTCAAAAAAGTTAAAAAAATCTGGTGGGGAATTAAAGAGATACTAGGGGCGTTGCCCCTGGCTGCTACGCAGCCCAACCCCTTAACATTTGGTGAATGTGTATATTGCGCATAGTTTCCTCGCGTTAAAATTCGGAAAACTTGTAAAATAAAAACATACAGCCTTTGTTAAAGAAAATTGACCACCCATAGTTTAAAAAATGGTTCACTTTGCAGATTTCAGCTGTGTTTCAGGGAAGATTGGCAAGAGTTGCAGGGCTTATATTAATTTGAGATTGGGTTTTTATGTTGTAAGTCAACATGCATTATGTGTAAGCGCGAACTTATAAATGTCTGCTTGTGGGAATGCATTTAATATGAATCTCGATTGGTATGTATCTTTGCAACTTAGATTATAGAACTTAACAAAATAATTTCCTTGACTTACAGGTTAGTATGTGGCTGACCACCCATACTGTAAGAATGGTTTACCATGAAAATTTTATCTCTGTTTGAGAAAAAGTCGGCAAGAGTTGCAGGGCTTATGTTCATTTGAGATTAGTTTTTTATTTTGTAAGTCCACATGGGGCATTTGTAAGCGCGAACTTATACCTGTCTGCTTGTGGGAATGCATTTAATATGAATCTCAAATGGTATGTATCTTTGCAACTTAGATTATGTAAAGAAATACACAAAATAATTTTCTTGACTTATAGGTTGGTATGAGGCTGACCACCCATACTTTAAAAAATGGTTTACTTTGCAAATTCACCTTTGTTTCAGGGAAGGTTGGCAAGAGTTGCAGGGCTTATGTTCATTTAAGATTAGGTTGTAAGTCCACATGGAGCATTTGTAAGTGCGAACCTGTCTGCTTGTGGGAATGCATTTAATATGAATCTCAAATGGTATGTATCTTTGCAACTTAGATTATAGAACTTAACAAAATAATTTCCTTGACTTATAGGTTAGTATGTGGCTGACCACCCATACTGTAAGCAATGGTTCACCATGCAAATTTTATCTCTGTTTGAGGAAAAGTCGGCAAGAGTTGCAGGGCTTATGTTCATTTGAGATTAGTTTTTTTTTATTTTGCAAGTCCACATTGGGCATTTGTAAGCGTGAACTTGTACCTGTCTGCGTGTGGGAATGCATTTAATATTAATCTTAAATGGTATGTATCTTTGCAACTTAGATTATGTAAAAAAATACACAAAATAATTTTCTTGACTTATAGGTTGGTATGAGGCTGACCACCCATACTTTAAAAAATGGTTTACTTTGCAAATTCACCTTTGTTTCAGGGAAGGTTGGCAAGAGTTGCAGGGCTTATGTTCATTTGGAATGAGCTGTTATGTTGTAAGTACACATGCAGCATATGTAAGCGGGAACTTATACATATCTGCTTGTGCTGTAAGAATGGTTTACCATGAAAATTTTATCTCTGTTTGAGGAAAAGTTGGCAAGAGTTGCAGGGCTTATGTTCATTTGAGATTAGTTTTTTATTTTGTAAGTCCACATGGGGCATTTGTAAGCGCGAACTTATACCTGTCTGCTTGTGGGAATGCATTTAATATGAATCTCAAATGGTATGTATCTTTACAACTTAGATTATAGAACTTAACAAAATAATTTCCTTGACTTATAGGTTAGTATGTGGCTGACCACCCATACTGTAAGAATGGTTTACCATGAACATTTTATCTCTGTTTGAGGAAAAGTAAGGTAAGAGTTTGTTTCAGGGAAGGTTGGCAAGAGTTGCAGGGCTTATGTTCATTTGGAATGGGCTGTTATGTTGTAAGTACACATGCAGCATATGTAAGCGGGAACTTATACATATCTGCTTGTGGGAATGCATTTAATATAAATCTTAAATGATATATATCTTTGCAGCTTAGATTAGATTAGATTAGAACTTATACATGTCTGCTCGTAAGAATGCATGTAATATGAATCTCAAATGTTATATATGTTTGCAACTTAGATTACAGATTGAAATCCATTTTTATTTGGCTTTTTTTTTATTTTTAATTTGCATGAAATAAAAGAAAATGTAAAAAAAACTTTTACGTTTTGCCGCTAGATGTCAATATTGTTCCATACATTTTTAGTATGAACAAACAGATTAATTCCTAAAAGTTTTCATACATTTGTAAACACACACGCGTAAGCTCGCCGCATTGCAGCATATATACAAAAATTAATTTGCTATAGAGCATGAATGTGTTTCATCTGCTGTGATGGCATTGATTTTGAAAATCGAAACTCGACGACGAATGACGACGACGAAGGGTAATATAATAAAGGATACTTGTTCTTTCTATCAAATCTAAAATAAATTTAAATATCTTGCATTTTAATAGGTATTTGTAATATTTTCGATTTAAAATTTCAGGTCGTGTAAACGGTGCTTTATATTTATTTTTTCAAAAAATTTTTTTTGTAAATTTGTAGAAATTTATGTTCATAATATTGTAGAAAATTATATTTTTGTTGACCCCTTAACTTTCGAGAAAATCACAATCGTTTTTTTTTTCATATGGCAACCCATAGACACAGATTAGTAAGAGTGTTGCCATAACTAATTTATTAAGTTAAAAACTAATTAATGGCAACTCTGAAAATTTCAGAAAAATTCTTCGGCCTCTAGGCCATCTTCAGAGTAACTGTTACTCTGTAGATGGCCTAGCCGAAACCGGTCAACTCGTTTATTTTATTTGTTTTTGTAACAAATTTAAATAAAAGTAATAGTAGAATTAAACAAAGGTTAGTTTCATTTTTTTTTTTAATTAAGTCGGTGTTATAGCCGCGGGGATCAAGACAGGTTTTTTGGAACCGAATAACGCTGGTTCGAATCCCGCGACGATAACTTCGACCCTGGTTTAACAGATTCCGTTGCATGCACACAAGCTTCTGCTTTCGCATGAAGACAACTGGCCAGGTAAAATAGGTTGGTGGATTGCATTCCTTTCCACAAATCTATTTTTTTTTTAAAAAAAAAAAAAATTAAAATGGAGTTCTACAAAGTTTCCGCTGAAACATTTCAAAAATTGAAAATTATTGTATAAAGTAAAAATATTTGGAACAATGTTGCTCTTGAAGATGCCTTATTAGGCGAAAACGTTTGAGCAAAAAATAAATACAATTGAATTAAAACTTTGTTTTTTCTTTTGAATTTATAAAAAATATGTAGATAATATTTGCAATCTCACTTCCTATAGTATCAATCCATGCTTTCTTCTCTTTCCACGCTTATCTTTGACATTCCCTTTGCATACTCTTTTTGTTTTTTCTCAGATTTCATTTTTTCTAGATGCCCAAACAATCTCATGATACTCCTTTGTATTTTCACTCTCATACTCTAGTTTATACCGCTTCCATTCATAACCCAATAATTTTTGTAATCAATATCATATTTACGGATTCTCGACGGTATTGTGTCCAGATTAGACCTTCAATGATACTCAAGTTAGAAATTCAATTTTTGTGGAATTTGTTGTTTCAGATGTATTCCTGTCTCCGATTGGTGGTCTACTGCCCCGTGACGTGGTGCTGTCTCCTAACAATGTTCTGGTAGTTCTATTGGGCTTCGCAGAGCTCCTGCTTATGCCTCTGAACAAAGAGAAACCTTCACCAGTTTCTCAGCCTGACACAAGCCAACATTCCACCCTGCACACCATCAGCCTGAAGACTGCAGGGGAGAGTGAGTCAGATACACTGGGATTCTTAATTGTCCGTTTCCTCATTTCTAAGGGTTTTGATGTTTCTTTACATAAACTCACCTCGATTGATCGAAACTAAAATCGCGATTAAAAATGGGAAGGTGAAAGTAGGAATATGAAAATTTCAAATAGTACTCGTGTGTATTTTTTGATTCCAAATAAAATTAAAAATTGAAAAAAAACATTTGGTTAAAAAAAAAATCTGAGTAGGGTTTCCGTAATCACCTAGCTGTATGAAATATACTTGTCGGATTTACATACTTATCAATATGCGTACAAAATCAATCAATTTTACAGGCAAGCGGAGATGTGTGATCGCAAACACTGTGATACGAGAATTTGTTTGACAGAACATTGGCTGGCGTTGCAACATGATCTCAGCATTGAAGAGGAGAGGCGACAGTGGCAGCAACAGAGAGATGCGCTCATGCAACAGCAACAAGTGTTGCAGGAACAGCTGTCGCAGCTTCTGGCTGACAATGACACACACACATACACCCTGCCCATGGAGGACTTTCAGCTACTGCCTGACCTGCAACTAAGATTACAAATAAAGGTTGAAACTCAATAATCTCTTCTTCTTCTTTTCCCTAATTTAGATCTTTCAATCTGTGATTCACAAAAAAATATATATCGGCTCGTGGATCCTAAGATGAGGACGTCCAGCTTAACACTTATTTTTTTAAGGAACTCTTATGTGTGATAGTCTTTATATTTCAGAGAATCTGAAGGTTTATGACACTTTGTTGTGGTGCTGCAGAGCCCAGAGGTATGGGTGTTAGTGAGGTAGTGGTTGATGTCCAGTAGCAGAGATGCTAACTGCATAGTGTTGTGTTGTGTTGCCTTTGTTTTGAGACGCTAAATGAAAGTGGCAAGTCTTGGTTTTAAATACACTAGCCCCTGCAGTTTCAACGAGCGTTAAATAAATCTTTTTGCATTCTATTTTTATTGGTAAACCATATATATTTGAAGATTGAACGCAATAAAACATGCCGGCATGTTGGCAACTGATACATTTTGTATGGTTCAGTGATCAGCTGTTTACACGTCGCCATGTTTTATAGTGTTCTATCTTCAAATACTCAAATAGCAACATGGCTGGATGACGTCACAATATTGTCGTGGCCGACCTGAATTGAACTCCATTGAACTCGATTGAACTCCAAAAAGCGAGGTAACAAATTCATGTTTTTTTCTAATTTATTCAAGGCTAAAGAGAAGCGGGCAGCTCAAAGGAAGAAGCTGGAAGAGGATGTACTGTGCCTGGAAGGTGTTGGTGGGTGGGTGGTAAAGCACTGCTACAGAGGGGGAGGGGGAGGGGCAGTGAGGGAGCTGCCCCCTGGCCAGGGGGTGGTGGAGAAGTACAGCCTGCAGGGGGAGGGGAATACAGAGGTGCAGGCGTTCAGGCAGAAAGACTTGCAGACCTATGAGTAAGCAACCCAATTGTTATCGCCCTCCAGAAGTTGCCTCCACCTTTCCCTCTGCACCACCTCTCATCACCAATTGGTCACGCCTAGAGTTTGCAAATTCCTTTCCACCCCATTGCTCTATCTCAGCTTTGGCCTCCTGTCATTCTTTAGCCACTAGACTTTGTGAAATAGATCCTTTTTATTGTTGACATATCCGGCATTCCATGCCGAGAGCTCGAGTTCGAATCCACTGAGGGTGTCAGGAATCCGTTTCGGTGTTTTTTTCAAAACGCAAAATAAAATACTGGAAAACCCCCACTTCCACTAAAGTGCTTGGCGTAAGGCCCCGGCCCCCTTACCTGCAAAAATAAATAGGTTCCAGTTGCCACATGCGACCCCTTTGGGGAAACGCAGCAAGAAGTTACACTATGTTCTGAACCAAGCGCCCTTGGGGTGGCTATAGTGCCACTAAACGGCGCTATATACAAATTGTCCAATTATTATTAATATTATTATGTGTGTAGCTTATTCATATTTTTTTATCATTCATTATTTTGATGTGTCCCAACTGTGGTCCCAACCATCTGAGAGTGATGTATTTCGTGATATGCACATCTTGGTGCAAATTCACACAGTTTATGGCTGTACCTACTTTGTCGGGTTCCGTTTTCACATATGAGGAGAATCCTAGACTCAGCCAAGGTATACCCAGAGCTGTCAAGCTCATGATGATGATGATGAACTATTATGGATCAAGTCCTTTCCAGAATGTACTCCATTATTTATTAGAGCAAACATTTCCTTTTCCCAGGAATGATTTATTTATTTTCAATTTGGTTCATCTTTAGATCACTTTTTTCTATCCTGGTCATATTTTGAGGTTAGCTACACCATCTCAACTGGCAGGAAATGCTCGCAAAAAGTTGCTTGTGTTACTTCACAAGAAAAGCTAGCTGCTGTTAGCAGATGAGCCACGGATTTGTCTGTGAATAACACCGTAAGCTGATTAACTAATTGGACTGTTTTAATATCCCCAGAGGAGTTCCTGTGGCCAGCGATGTGACAGTTGGAGACAAACTGCTGTCTCCGGTGCCACTGTCTCAGCAGGCCACTTCCCCAGGAGTGTCTTCTGTTTCCTCCAGCCTGCAGCAGGACATGTATGAGCATACTAATCTGCAACTGCTGTGGCAGGCCCAGGACATCACGGTACCTACACTTATCATTATCCCCAAGGAGGTGCGCTCTAATTTTTCTAAATGGTTTTCCATCCAGTGCCAAGTAGGAAGTCAATAGGCTTTGGAGATTTATGAAAGCTTTCACACGGTTTTTTCTCTAATGTGTAGACAATCCAGGCAGAATGTGTTTCATCTGAAATGCCCGTTACGCCAACCAGTTCACTTGAAGTGGGGGATTCTCTGCTTCCGAGGGAGCTGGTTCTCATTTCTTGTGAAGATTGACTAAACTTTGCCAGTATTTTATTTCGGGTTTGAAATAAACACTGAAAGGGGAAATCATTTCTGACACTCTTGGTGTGAATCAAACTCTAGCCCTCTGACATGGAGCGCAAGCATTCTATCAACAGAGCTATCAATGGAAGTCATGCTTTATACAAATGATAATTCATAATTTTAAGATTTATCAAATTATTATATTCTAGGAGTCAGCAAACTGCTTTCGCCAAGAGTTCAACGACAAGTTTAATGAAATCATGAGCATCAAGGAGAAGGAACTGGCGTCCATTGCGAAGAAGAGCGAGAGACTCAAGTTCATCATATCAGGTATCAATCTAATGCAGTCATATCATCTCTCTTTGTTAGTTTATTTGTTCTTTTTCCGGATTCAGACGAAATCCAGCTATCTTTTCCCCTTTTAGAAGGTCTTCCAGCTGGGTGTTGACCTATTGCCATCTCATTATTTATGATGCGTACGAGTCTTTCATGGCCCATTCTGGAGACATGGTCTCTCTAAAGTCGCCTGCTTGATCTGCCTATATCTTTTATTTCATCTTACCATATCTTCTATTTGTAGACTTTTCGTTTGTAGTCATTTAGGATACAATCTTGCAATGTTTTGCAGGAAGTGGAGCTAGAGCATTGGTGAATGATCCTTGCACAAGTCTACGACAGTATTTGGTTGGAAGTAAGATAGTCTTGTAACTTGTAACACTAATATTGATTTGATGTTTTGTATTCAGAGCTTGGTCTGCTAACTCAGCTACGGAATGGGGATGCCCAGAAGTTTGACATAGAGATCAGTGAGGCAAGATGGAGTCCAGAGGAACAGCCACACGCTGTACTAACAGTGCAGGATCATGAGGTGAATTCATCGATGTATAATATAGTAAAAATCTAGTAGATTTTTCATTATTCTTAAAGTAATCAGAAAATAAAGTTGTTGTTTCTATCGATTAAGATTAGAGGTACGGAATTTTCGCATTTACGAAATAGATGCGATAAATGCGAAATTCTGAAATAATTTCCAATAAATGCGAAATATATAGATTTGTGTTTTTTTTGCGAAAAAAAAGGGATATTTGATGTAAAAAACAAACATTTGCTTGACGAATATAAAGAAGTTGATAAAGAAATGCTGAAAACAGCAAATGACAAAAGTTTTAATAAACTTTCTCTCAACATGATCTTAAATGAGACGAACGAGGCCTTCTTTCACAGAAGTCAATTATTTTGCCCATCTGTAGCTGCAAGCATAACTACCTTACACCCGAACATATTGCTGCAAAGCTTTTCCAAAATTCCTTTTTTCAAAGCACTTGCACAAAATGAGCTGATTGATGGGTACACTCACTTTCATAGGTTGATCCTTCAATCAATTAATAGAAACGAACGTCCTGACGTGAAAGATATATTGATGGCTACTAAATGTTGCTTCCCATCTTTAGCTGAGGCAGCATTACAAAGCATATGGAGCCCAACAAACAGCGTAGACGCTGTTTGTTGAACGCTTCTTCAGCAAATACAATGTTGTTGTTACAGATCGTATATCAACTTTAAAGGAGGCAAATGTTGAAATAACAACAATGCTAGCCTTTAATTAATATGTATTTTTTAAACTTGAAACACTTTATTTCCTTTCTACTTAAATGGTTTTATTTTATACATACTTTTTGATGTTTTATAACTTCATCTTCAGTAAATGAACAAAGCAAACTTTAATTAAGTACCTAATGTTTATTTTCATTTATGCTTTTCAGTGATATTTTTTATTTTATTTTATAAAAATACATATTCAAAAATGCGAAATTGATGCGAAATTTTCATTTTCAATAAAAAATATATGCGAAAAATTGTTTTTTGAAAATTCCGTACCTCTAATTAAGATAAAAGATTTGCAATGCAAAATAATCAATGAAATTATAAAACAGTAGATCAGGAAGTGGCATATGATAGAGAAACTTCATAACTCGCAGCCAGTTCGGCAGTATAAATCAATGTAGACCAGTATTTCCCTAGCATTTTTTCGCCCATCACCCCTTTTTGCGTAATAAATAAGCCCATCGCCCCCTTATGTCTGAATGCAAATCGTCACAAGAGGGTGGGGGGGGGGGGGGTAGAATCACCTTTGAAAACATTTTGTCCCCCAAAAGGTGACGTCGAGGGGGGGCGAGTTGTGGGGGTGCAGGCACGCAAACATCTACTAAGTAATTTTCGCCCCACTCAGCCACTCCCAGGTTGAAAACCACTGGTGTATACATTTGAAGAACTGTATTCATTCTAAAATTCTCTTATGGTAAAAAAGATATAGCCTTTAGTTCTCTGTACTCCACTCTTAGATTAACACAAGGAAAAGCAAATATTTAAATTTATTTTTATCAAAGAAAGTAGGCAAGGCCTGTCCTCGTTAAAGCGACACAAGAAGAAGACAGAAGAAGAGACATGGCTCTACTCAAATTTATAATTAACGTACTTTGGGGAAAAATTGATTGCTCGCCACTGCTGGGACGGGCTCTACAGCTTTATGTCCCCAGCAATTATAACAGAGCAAGAAGTCTTGATCTTTTCACGATCCCTGCCTGCCGAACCAATGTTCTCCGTCAGTCTTGGGTAGTGCGTGCGCTGTCGCTGCTCAATACTCTGGCCTCGTCAGCCCCACACCTGGATATATTTTCAATTGGTGTGGATCGCTTCCTATCTGAGTCTGTTTGTTTACTAGAACGACATATGGATGCGTAGAATAATGTCTCTGTATCTGCGTATTGTTCTCTTATGTTTACAATGTTATATGTATTGTGACATTTTGGTGACTCACTGTCAGTCCTGTACATACTTGTTATTTAATAAATAAACTTCATATAAAGAGGAAGATGCTCATGATTCTCTGCTTTATTTCATCAGGTGGATGTCCCCCGCCTGGAGGATGCAGTGGTGTTAGTGGGTGACGCTGCGCTCCCCGTGGACGCCTTCAGGGCGCGCTTCTATCCCCAGGCACTGCAGCACATGATGGACGGCTGCTTGGAGAAATTGTGGCACGAGGAGATCAAGAAGTCCATCCTTAAACCCAGCTGCATGGTGAGTGAGAGTAGGTGAGGCGGAGAGATACCAAGTGACATCTCTTGAGATTGACTCAAATCAAAAACAAAAAGAGAATTATTGTTGTAATGCTAATCATAAATATTAGGTCCTTACATATGAAATTGGTGTTTTGCCGTACTGGCCACTTTGATCTCAAATATTATCTCCTCTTTGGTTAAGAATTCCAAATTCAAATTTTTACAGCTTTTTACTCATGTATTTGTGTTTCGAAAATTGTAATTCATTTGTTCGTTCCTCAATTGTTTTTTTCTTTGCGTCACTCATTTTACAAAATGGATAACTTGAAATATCGCATTATTTACGAGTACGAGTTCCACCGTGGCACCAGTGCTGCAAAAGGGGCTCGAAGGATTAATGATGTGTATGGCGACGATGTCGCAATATAAAACACAGTGTGTGTTTGGTTCCAACGTTTTCGTTCTGGAAATTTCGGCCTGCAGAACAAGCCTCGTGGACTGCTGGAGACCAAAGTTGATAATGAGGAATTGAAGACTATTGTGGAAGCGGATCCATCGCAAACCACGTCCGAGTAAGCTGTAGGCTGCAAAATTAGTGATAAAAAAACTATTTTAATCCACTTGAATCAAATTGGAAAGGTTAAAAAGCTTGAAAGGTGAATACCTCACAAATTGGGTGAAGCAAATCAACAAACGTGCGTCGACTGCTGCGTTACATTACTCAACCGGCACAATAATGAAGGGGTTTTAAATCAAATTATTACCTGTGATGAAAAATGGATTCTCTGCAATAATCAGAAGCACTCATCGCAATGGCTGAACCCTGCCAAACCAGTCAAATCATGCCCCAAGCGAAAATTGGCTCAAAGAAAGTTACTTGTGAGCGTTTGGTGGACTAGTGCCGGTGTCGTTCACTACACCTTTCTTAAATCTGGTCAGACGATTACGGCAGATGTTTATTGTCAGCAACTGCAAACCATGATGGAAAAGCTAGCTGCTAAACAACCGAGGCTGGTCAATCGCTCTAGGCCACTGCTGCTTCATGACAACACTAAACCACACACTGCACAACAGACGGCTACCAAATTAGAGGAGCTTCAATTGGAATTTTAAGACATCTCCCGTACTCCCCGGACCTTGTTTCAATAGATTACCTTTTTTTTTAAATTTGGATAACTTCTTGCAAGGGAAAAAATTCAACTCCAATGGGGCAGTCCAAACCGCCTTCAAAGATTGTATAAAGGGATCAATGAACTACCTATAAGATGCCAAAAGTGTATAGATAGCAATGGTACATACTTTGATTGAATAAATATATTATACTTTTTAAAGTTTGTGTATTCACACAGTGAAAATTCATTTTTATAAATAATTATAAAAAATTATAAAAAAAACAGAGTTTTATTTTCACAAATTGAGTATTTAATACCACCTCAAGTACTTTCGACTTATTCACGTCATTATCAAGAGGATACTAAATTACAAAAATTGACAAGACAAACACCATAGAGAAATAAAATAAAAATAATGATTTAGGTACGACAAATAGGTACAATAAGGAAATGACACATATTATAATTACAATATTATATAATGATATAACAAATTGACAAAACAAAAAACCATAGAGAAATCTAAATAAAAAAAATAATTTATGACAAATAGGTACAATAATGAGATGACACATATTATAATTACAATATTATAAAATTGACAAAACAAAAACCATAGAGAAATCAAATTAATAAGTCACGATAAAGAGGCACAATTAGTTAATAACAAAGGTGAGGCAGCAGGAATTTGGACATTGACCAAATTGTAAGAATTAGAATTTTTATGTTTGTGGATTTCTAAACTGCCCTAGAAACTTTGCCGTGGTTTGTGGGAGCAATTTAGAACTCCGATGTATGAGAATCAGTTTATCCTTAATAGTCATGCAAAGGGGGCCCCCTGGAGATGCTGGCTATGTTGCCAACGAAACATTGAGAATAATGTAAGTTCTCTTACAACAACAAAATACAAAAAGTGTAATTAATTTTAAAGAATACATACTTACTTGTATTCACTACGCTTTTGCTAAAAGAACACACCTTCAGCAAAGGTGACTCCTTCTTCTTCTTCATTAGCGCTACAGTTCCATTTGAGCCTCAGCCTCCAACTCCACCTGTCCTCTGATAATAATAATAATAATACAATATTTTTATAGCGCCTTTTCATGACTCTTGGTCATCCCGAAGGCGCTTGCTCATATGAGCGCGCGAACAGGTGGGTCTTCAACCCCTTTCTAAAAGTACTCTTCAGATCCATTTTGCGCAGGTCATCTGGGAGGCCGTTCCATATCATTGGAGCAGCCACCTTGAAGGCTCGATCTCCAAAAACGGTCTTCTTTTCCCTTCTTGGAAACTCTATCCGACTGCGACATGATGTTGCTGATTGCAGTGTTGCTGTTCTGCTGCTTGTGGTGGCTGGAGTTATCATATCCTTTAAATATTTCGGTGTGGTCCCGCGCAGGCTCTTGAAGACCAGCAACCCTATCTTATACTGGACCCATTCATGAATCTTGAGCCAGTGAAGGGACTTCAGGTGCGGCGTAATATGGCAAAATTTTGAGGCACCATGTATAAGTCTGGCCGCGGCATTCAGTACAGACTGGAGTCTCTTCAGCTGACTCTGGGGCTGTCCGGCATATACGCCATTGCAATAGTCGATTTTCAACAGCACGAAGGCATTGACAACGGTTTTTAAGGCCTTTGTTCTCAGATTTCTTCTGATTGCTCTAATTTGTTGGAGAGCGAAGAAACCTGACTTAACTGTTTTGCCAATTTGCCTATCGAGTACCAAGTGCTGATCAATTTCTACTCCAAGAACTCGGACATGGGTTGCTGGGATGACAGCACTACCACATATATCAACCAGAGACTGGTCAAGGAGGTGCTTACGCCTCCTGGTCACTAGGTTTAGGAGTTCTGTCTTGTCTGGGTTAAGGATCAGTTTGTGCGATGCCATCCAGTGCCCTATCCTTTCGATGCCTCCTGCAATTTTTTGAGATGCTTCTCGCATTTTCTCAGGCTCACACTCCAGGTAAATTTGGCAATCGTCAGCGTAGCAGTGAACGTTAAGTGAATGTATCAGTGTCTCGAGTCCATAGGTGTACATTAGGAACAAGAGCGGCCCAAGAACGGATCCCTGTGGGAGGATGCATCGTCTGATATGCGGACAATTTGACTTCTTCCATTTAGGTAGGCAGTCAACCAGTCAAGGGCCTTTCCTCTCACTCCGAGGGTAGTTTTGAATTTCCTCAGAAGGATCTGATGGTCTACTGTATCGAACGCTGCACTCATGTCCAAGAGAGCCAGGACTGCAGCGTTTCCTTTTTCGATGCTAAGGGTTAATTCTGAGAGTAGTCCTACTATACCGGTTTCGGTGGAATGGTGCCTGCGATAAGCTGACTGTTTATCAGCTGTCGCGCCTAGTTTCAAGCCGCGAACAAAGTTCAAAAAACCCAGGAATCTCGAAAGCAATGATGGCTAGCGCTGCAAGCGAAAAACCATCCCGCACGAAGATTCCCGAGCGCGCGCGGAAAAACCCGAGGATCGCGCGGGGCGGAAACGAGCTGAGAGCGGAGGGAAGAGATGTTCGTACTCGCACTTGTACGGACGGCCTCGAGAAGACGTGACGTGTCGGCCGGTGAGGGGCGAAGGAGGACTCACCACCCCTCACGTAGCCGCAACATGAACCAGATCAAACTGTAGTCCAAACCCATCTACCAAACCCCTGAGACGAGGCAGTCCTACCTTACACTCCAACCCTGATGTTAGCCGGAGGGTTTCAAACAGCGGAGGCTCGACGCAGTCGGGTCGACGCCGTTACACAGCATACAGCTCATGTTTGTGCAGATATGCAGATAACCGGGCAGCTACAACTCTCTCATATACTTTGGCAACGAAGGGTAGATTTGAAATGGGCCGATAATTGCAGAGCTCATTAGGATCAAGTTGCGGCTTCTTTAGAACTGCCCCTTTAGAAGCCCCGCCCCCAAATCTTGGAAATAATTAAAATGTCATTCAAAAGCTTCAAAACAAACAACGATTCATAAAAATCGTATGCCTAACCTTCATTTAGCTAGAAAACAACACAAAAAATGTTAAGTTTGCAACAATTTTGATGTATCCTTACATTAAAAAAGAACAGCTGCTGTCAGTGAAGCGACGCCATCTTGAAAATCGTAAGTTAAAGTTACCTACTAAATATTATAAATGTTTTTAGGCTTTCACGGCCGGATCTAGATGCTAAATGAAAACTGTTTTTGCTTGTCTTCTTCTTTTTTCTTTTTATTCTTTCTTGAAGACTTTCAGCTTACGTTTCGTCTCCTCTGTGGGCGACTTCTTCGGAGTTCTGCTCGCTACTGAGGTCTGAACGATAGGCGATGTGTTTTATTCGTAGATTCTAAAAGGGGCGTGGCTTAATTGTTAGGTATAAAACTACCCTCTTTCAAAACTTCAATTGTACTCAACCATGTTTTGTTTAGTTTCAAACACTCTTCTTTCCTGTTAAAATTTTTATTTTTATAAATTTCAATGGCTTTTCTATACAGCCGTGCATAATATCCACGAGCCTTAGCAATTATTTTGGTGTCATCAAAGTTTATATTGTGGTTGTCTAACAGGGCGTGCTCCGCAACGGCAGATTTCTCTGTCTGCCCTAGTCTGCAGTTTCTTTTATGCTCCTTAACCCGTGTGTTTATAAATCTTTTTGTGGTGCCTACATACGATAAACCACAGCTACACGGTATTTGGTATACACCAGGTGACTCCAGGACATCCAGTCTGTCTTTTGCAGAGCGTAAGGCGTGTTGGAATGTATATGGTTTTTATACTATTTTTGAGAAGTATTTTTCCAATGCGATCAGTGATACCTCTGAGATATGGGATAAAGATTACTAAATATTTACTGGCGAAATTCGGTGAGTGAAATACTATGATGATTTAATTAATTTGCATTTTAGTTAACTTTACTATACTTTAAAATACCGGGCCTTTGTGAGGCGGGAATAGCATTCCAAGTCATTTGAGCGGCAACCTTGAATGCCCTGTCTCCAAAAACAGTGGGGGCTTTCTTGCAGGGATTTCTGCATCAAGAAGCAGCTGCCTGGACTTTATGGTGATAACTACTTTTCTCCCGATACAATATATATATATTTTTTTCGATTTAGGTGACAAAAGATCCGTCTGAATACACGGACGAAGACAAGAAGGCTATCAGTGCATGGCAGACAGAAGAGAAAGAGCGACGGCAGCAGTGCTCGTTGTATGCAAGCAGTCTTAGGATGGAATACCAGCAGCTGGCTGACACAGTCAACAAGGGGGTGGAAGACTTCAACGCTCGTGTGAGGCTGCTGGCCAGGCAGAAGCTGACAGTGGAGACCAAGGCAGCGCAGCAGGAGCTCAAGCTGATGAGGCGCAGATATGAGAAGAGGGAGAGGGATAGGCAGCAGCTTAGAACTCAGCAGATGGAGTAAGGATATCATAATTTTTTCTTCTATAGATGGACCAATTTTCTGATATGAGTGATAATTAAGGCTCCCGATTATATTTTCGGGGAAAACGGCTAAGTTTGGTATGTTGTAATGTATATTTTATTTTATTTTAATAGGACAACAAACAGCGTTACATAAGAAATATAATAATAGCAATTACAAAAAAAAACATGGCCAATTATATGTTGCCACGGATATCAAATTTAGGAAGTTGGAAAGAATTACAATATGTTAATTACAAGTAACTAGGTATATGGTTAGCATACAAATCGCACGCTTAATAATAAAGAGAAATAACTCGAAAATTGGGAAAATCGAGATTTTGTAATAAAACGCAAGAACAATGCAAGAAGAATAGGCAGAATGCGACAGCCGTTCAATTTGGACGAATATGACCGAGATAAAACATCGGCCGCCTTTTTCATCCCATACAAGTTGTACTGGTTGTCTGAACTTCAAACGTGATTTGCCAACATTCTTGTTTTTTGAGTTATTGCTCTTTATTATTAAACGTGCGAAATGATGGAATAGAAAGAAGAAAATCACATGATTTAGATGAAAAATAAAATATTTTACTTTGCTAAAACTGTGAAAATAGAAACTTCAAAATACAAACAATAATTCCAATATAATCATGCCCACAAAATTACACAAAAAAGGGTATAATTGGATAAATCTTTATATGCATCCGTGCTAAAAACTTTTCAACATTTTATTTGTACACACCAGAAATTATCGTAACATTCGCCCAGGCGGCATAAACGTTCAAATGGTAGGTATTGAACATAAATATAAATCAATAAATAAAAAATCTAGTTGGGATTTTCTTTTGTCAAAAAAGTATACATAATTTTTGTAGTAACATGGCGCAACCTGTCACAGTTCAAAATACTGAGTAACTTTTCTTCTTATGTTTCAGGAATGAGCTGCTCGTACTGGAACAGGGCATGAACCTTTGTGTCTCGGGGGCTGCGGCTGCGGGGGCGCGCGCCCAGGAAGCGGTGGGGGCCCTGGAGGCAGCTGGAGGCAGGGAGAAGCAGCTGGAGGTAGCCTTCCGACAGGCCACCCAGCATCTTCCCTCCGTGGCTCAGGACATGTGCCTCAAGCTATACAAGTACACTATGCATTAGGGATAATATGGATAATCATTCACAATCGTAACTGAAACCATCAATTATCAAAAATTAAATAATACCCGTATCTGATATTGAAATTTTGAAAAACTTCGGATAGGAGTGGAATCGAATTAGAGAAAATGATGCTCAAATTTATGTTTAGGGATCCATAAACTTACATGCACAGATATACTAAAATTTACGATTCACAATTAATTCATGCCCACAAGCAGACATATGTGAGTTTGCGCTTACAAATGCTGGATGCATACTTACCAATTAAAATCTTGATCTCAAATGAACATAAGCCCTGCAAATTTTGCCAACCTTCCCTGTTAGTTAGTAACAAAACTCGAAACCTTAAAAGGAAATCTTTAGAAAAACAATCAGTTTATTGATTAGATAAAATGAGTGGTCTATAGTTCAGTTGGTAGAATTCAGTCGATAGCTCAGTTAGTAGAGTGCTTGCATTTCATGCCAAGAGCTCGAGTTCGAATCCCATCAAGGGTGCTAGAAATGATTTCCCGTTTCGGTGTTTATTTCAAACCCAAAATAAAATACCGGCAAGGTGTACTCAGAAACATCTTCACAAGAAATGAGTAACAGCTACCTCGGAAGTTGGGAGCTTCGACTGAAGTGGTTGGCTTAAGGCTGGCCCACTTAAATAAATAGGTTCCACCCACCACATTAAACCCTTTTAGAGAAAACTAGGCAAGAAGTTACACTATATGAGTAGTTTGGCAGCTTGGAATATTGGAGGAAGCAAACAGATTGTTTGCGAAACCGGTCGCGTAACTTAATATACTCGCCTTAATCATTTTTTTTTTATCTTTTACTGTAACTGTAACTTTAACTTTGTTGCCATTCCACTAGAAAGGGCCAGAGCTTCTGCAGAGCTGCCTCCATTTCATCCTATCCTTACATATCTCTTTCAATTCATTCATAAGATGAATATTTAGAGAGAGAATGCTTCGACAATCAATAGTACAATGTATTGTTATTTACTTCCAGGAAGCGCCCGCTGGGCTTCAGCCGCATCTGTCCTCCTGTGGGGGGCCGGCTCCCCCCGCCCGCCTCCTGCACCCTCACCACAGGCTCTCTCCTGGCCACAGCAGCTGCCTGCGTCACCAAGGACACGCCACTTTTCCTGTCTCCGGACTGCACCAACATCCTAAAAGGGTGAGCCTCCTCTATCTATAATATACTAGCTGTACCTGGAGTGTGTTCACAACGCCATTTAGGTTTATAGAATAAATTATTTCCATGCATAAAAGAAGCACGCTTTACACAACAACAGAGCCAAAACAAAAATCTGATTAGAACCAAACTTCACACGTCTCTAGGTTAATTTTCACGCTTCCTGAAAATGGTCTAAAACTGTTAAGCGGCAAAGCCAGGCATAGGAAACATCGAGTGCGGTTCTTCCATTCATATTTTTAATTTAAAACAAAGGTCCTTTCTAAAATGCTAAATTTCATTAAAAAACGGTCAAGCCATTTCGGAGGAGTACCTACGAAAATACTTAAATCGGGATTAAAACTTGAAAAGTGAGATTAGGTTTGTGTAAATTTCAGATCGTATGTATGTTTTGATGACAAATAATAAAAAAAGTACACGAAAAAAATATTTGGTCAAACAAAATAAAAGAATAAATCTGTGTATGCTTTACTTAATCATACAGCTGTATGAATTAATATACCTACTTGTTCCGGCCGATTCTCATACTTATCAAAAATGTGTACAAAATTTCCTAAGAATCCGTCAAGCCGTTTTGGAGGAGTGTGACCACAAACACTGTGACACGAGAATTATATAATAATAATAAACTAAATTTCTATGCACCTTTTTGTGATTTGTATCACTACAAAGGCGCATTCGGCAGTTCTAACAAACTGGCACATGACTGGTATATATATGAGATAATACAGATTGGTCAAATGTTAAACTTTGGTGTTCAACTTTCAGCTTGAACCAGCTAGATGGAGTAAGCAACATGCCTCCCATCCTGGATGACACCATGTGGGCCACCTTGTGTAAGCATCGCAGGCTTAAGATAGAAAATGAGATCAAGGTTTCTAAATTTTATTTATTTATTTACTTCTATAAATCCATAATTTATAATCTAAGCTGCAAAGGTATATTAACTCTTTAACTGCGGGTGACACGCACAGGTATCAAGTTTAAACTTGCATACAGTGCGGCTGTCAATCATAGTCAATCATCATCCAAACTTTAAATTTATCCCTGACATCTGTGTTAAAGAATTCAAAAGTTTGCAAGTGAAATGTGCTAAACCTTTGTGATTTTTATTCTTGAATAACTAATACCTGTGACTGTGCACATAGTTTGTTCACAAGTGTTATCAATCAATTAAGTTAGAAAACAACTTTTAGTGTAACCGACCATAGCTCTCACGGTTCCCCTATGATAGATTTCATGTCATTCACAGATTTTAAACAATAGAACGGCATTACAAACATCAATGGTCGAATACTCGACCTCATATGTTATTATGTTGTAGGTTCACATGAGGCATGTGCAAGCGCGAACTTGTACGTGTCTGGTTGTGAGAATGCATGTAATGTGAATCTCCAATGTAACATATCTTTGCAACTTAGATTAGATTAGATTAGATTAGATACTAAGTAACATTGAAGGTTGTAAAGTATCTCACTGTACAGACTCCCTGGTAAGTGAAGATCTATAATCTATAATCTATAATCTAAGTTGCAAGGATATATTCATTTAAAGCTCTCAGATGTATGCCCACAAACCAACAAGTGTAGTTCGCGCTTACAAATGCTGAATGTGTACTTACAAATAAAATCCAAACCTCAAATGAACATAAGCCCCACAACTTTTGCCGACCTTCCCTGAAACAGGGGTGACATTTCCTCACCACAAATCTTTATTGTTACAACTTGTCAATGACAGTACTTCATACTGTAATGTTTTTTGGTTTCGGATAGTCTCTAAATTAAAACAACAGGTCTTCTTTCTTTTAGCAACTCAAATTTATTTTCACAGTTCAGCACCGCATACACTCTTTAATCAAAAACGACTCTCTAACTGCCCTGCTGTATCCAATTTGCTCCTTATATACTGTAGTGACAGATTCTCTAGGGGCTAATTTGCCATCAAACTCTCGAACGTTCTACCGGCTTCAAGAGTACAAAGGGATTATTCCATTTCTAGATTTCTTAAGCCTATATTTATTGCTACCTACAATGTACACCTATATTAATCTACTTTTGACATAACACTATAATAATTATTACTACCTACGATGTTGCTTGTATTCCTTGACTGATAGGTTGGTATGCGGCTGACCACCCATACTGTAAAAAATGGTTCACTTTGCCAATGTCACCCCTGCTTCAGGGAAGGTCGGCAAGAGTTGCAGGGCTTATGTTCATTTGAGGTTGGGTTTTTTATATTGTAGGTCCACATGCGGCATGTGTAAGCCCGAAATTATGCATGTCTGCTTGTGGGAATGCATTTAATATGAATCTCAAATGATACATATCTTTGCAGCTTAGATTTAGATTTAGATGTACACCTATATTAATCTACTATTTACATAACAATACATATAACCGGAACCAAGACGAGTAATAGTTATTTATGCCACTGCCAAGTAATGATAGTCTTTTTAACACGAGTGCTAGTTTGTGCCATGAGGCGCAGCCGAATGGCACAATAGAAAGCACGAGTGTTACAAAGACTAATTACGTGCAGTGGCATACAATACTTTTTCTACGACCATGAGAGAATTAACAAAATAGTGAATAATAGTCATTATTATGTACTCGTCCATTTGAAGTAATTAAAACCTTACCTTTGTCAAAACGTGTGATTTATCATTCCCTTCGATTATCTAATCTAACCTAAGTTGTAAAAATAAATTATATTTAGGTTTCATATTGAATTCATGCCCACAAGCCGACACATATGTATAAGGTCGCGCTTTTACATCCTGCATATAAGCTTAAACATTCAAACCCAAAACTCAAATAAACATATGCCCTGCAGTTGTATTGGCAGGTGAACCAAATTTGTACAGCATAGGTGATCAACCTCATACTCACCTATTAACCAAGTAACTTTTTGAGTTTGTTTATTTTTTGCGGTGAAATTTTTTGTATTGTTTTCCTTTCAAGCCTTTTATTTTCCATTGAAAAAAGGAAAGCTTTATTTGGAGCAATCCGATAAATAAATTCAATAAATTTTAGCACTATTAATAATTTTTATTTGACTCTACACATAAAATATACTTATTTATTTTCATCTGAACAGGGCTGAAAGTCTCATCACCACGGTAATTCCTACCTACCGAATATCACTAATATTGTATGAAGCCTAATCAGCTGATCGCTTGCGGCCATCTTGGATTGACAGGTCTTCATACCCCCATACAAGGTTGACATTTGAAATTAAAAAATGGTTCCAATTCTGACAATGCGCATGCGCACATGTTCATTTTAACACGGTTACCGGTTGCATAATGTAACATTATGCAACGGGTGTAGAAATGTATGGCATTGTGATTGCGTTAGCCGTTTTGTAATTAGTAAATTACCAAATGGGAGTAGAAAAATTTATTTTATAGAGCAATTGGCGTACAACATACGCCCCATCAAAAATATATACCCTTCCCAATTTAATCCAGTTTTATTCAAAACCAACATCAATCACCACTTCCTTGCAGCGCCTCACGACAGAACCAAGAACTCAAGCAACACCTCTGCGGCACCCTTCCAGGGTGACATAGACCCCCAAGACTCTCAAGAATTGGGGAGCCTCCCGCACAGGATTCCTTAAAAAAAAATATATATATATATAAATATACAAGTTCTCAAAGATTCCCCGTTTGGTATTCACGCCCATTGGTCAAAGTAATAAGGGAAAAACTCAAGGTTCATAAGAAATGGAAAAAATCTGGCCTATTTCAGGACTACGATGAATATTCTTTACTTAGAGAACGTCAAAAAAAATTACAAACCGAATGTTATAGAACTTATATTGAACGAACAGAATTAAATTCAATAATGACCCAAAAACTATCCATAGCTTTATTACTTTACTTTACTTTACTTTCTTTGGCTCATAAGCCTTGAAGGCTCAGGGCCTCCCGCACCACAATCCTCCAGGACTCTCTGTCTTGTGCAGCTTCACTCCATGGTCCCCTCACTCCCAGAACTTCGGCATCGGCTTTAACGTTGTCTGACCACCGCATCCTGGGACGTCCGAGTGGTCTAACACCTGAGGTGGCACCATCCAAGACTGTTCTGATAATCCTGGAGTCCTCTGCACGTGCTACATGTCCGGCCCACTGGAGTCTTCTTGATTTCATTACCGACACTATGTTTGCATCTTGAAACACGGACATCAGCTCAGCGTTGGTCCGGATACGCCACCTGTCATCTTCAAATACAGGTCCGAAAATGCGACAAAGCATTTTGTTCTCAAAGACCTGGAGAGATTTTTCTTGTTTTTGAGTCAGACTCCAGGCTTCGCATCCGTACAACACAACTGGCCGAACAATGGAAGTGTAAATCTTGAATTTTGTGGAGCGGGATAGCCATTTTGAGCACAATAGCCCTCTAAGGCCAAAAAAAGCATTATTGCCGGAGTGCATTCGGGCATGTAATTCTGAGGATAGGATATTTTTGTCATTTATAAGGGTACCCAAGTATTTGAATGAATTGCAGTTCTTAAACTTGTAATTATCTACATTCAAATCTTCTTGAATATCCCGCCGCGCCACAGGCAAGTATTCAGTTTTCCCCTCATTAATTCTCAATCCTATCCTCCTTGCCATTCTCTCCATTGGTAAGAAGAGCGCCCGGAGCTGTGCAGCGTTCTCTCCCAGAAGCACCACATCATCCGCATATCCCAGCAGCCTAATGGTACTTCCTATGGTGATTCCACCATACACAGGTTTGGTTTCTCTCACAACCTTTTCTAAGGCTAGGTTGAAGAGCAATGGAGAAAGGGCGTCACCCTGCTTTAGGCCTGAACTGATCTCAAAGGGATCCGAGACCTGTCCCTGCAGCAGTATTTGAGCTCTTGAATTTTCTATGGATATCTGAACCAGTTTGATGAGTTTTCCAGGAATTCCATAGTCTCGTAAAACGCTCCACTGCCCCAAACGATGCACTCAGTCATAAGCAGTCATGAAGTCGACAAAAAGGCAATGAGTATCTTGAGCATATTCCCACTTCTTCTCTAATATTTGTCTCAAAGAAAAGATCTGGTCGGTTGTGCTCCGATTCCTTCTGAAACCTGCTTGGTACCTACTCTCCAAGAGCACATTCGCATAATATGGCATAATTCTTCTTACCAGAATATTAGACAATATTTTGTATGCCGCTGGGAGAAGTGAGATACCTCTATAATTAGAGCAAAGCATTTTGTCTCCTTTTTTATGTATTGGACACAATAGTGCAACTTTCCAGCTATCTGGCAGTACCTCATGTTTCCAAACATCCTGATAAAGACCCCACAGAGCATTTTCTAAGGCTTCTCCGCCACATTTCAGTAACTCAGCAGGGATATCATCGTTTCAGGAGCTCTTGACTTCTTTAAACTCTTAATTGCCTGTACTACCTCATCTCGACTTGGTGGAGGAACTTCGGGTTCCACCGTGAGAACTCTAGATGGTTGCAAAGGATTATCCGGACTCTCACCTCGCAGCAATCCAGTGAAATGATTCTTCCACACGTCAAGTATTTGATCTCGATCAGCAATGATGTTTCCCTGTTCATCCATTATCTGGCTACTACGCTGTTAAAATCCACACTTCGCCTTTCTGACGGAATCAAAGAATTTCCTAGAGTTCCTTCCATCCCTATTGTCACTCTCAAGCTTCTCCATCAGCCGCTTATGATGCAAGCGTTTTTTGGCTCTCAGGAGGTTTCGTACTTGTCTTTTTCTTCCTTTCCATTCATTCTCCAGGTTTTGGTTACTTCCTTGAAGAAGACAGTTTCTGAGTTCCTTCCGCCACATAACAGCACGCCTGCATTCCTCATCAAACCATGGCTTACTTGCATGTTGATCCATCTTCCCAATCTCCTTTTCAGCAGTTTGCTTAATGACCTGCATAATTAGCTTCCAAGACTCTTCAACCCTCAGCTGGTTTGCTGTAGGATCACTTTCTTCCACACTTGAGACTTCAGCCATGACTTCATCTTGAGACTTCTGAAATTCCGAGTATGGTTATCTGGTTATCATTGCAACTAAGCTACACATATAGTGTAACTTCTTGCCTGCGTTATCCCCGAAGGGGTCGCATGTGGCGCTTCGGGACCTATTTATTTTTACAGGTAAGGGGGCCGACCTCACACCAACCACTTTCAGTTGAAGTGGGGGTTTCCCAGCTCCCGGGGGGGCTGGTTCTCATTTCTTGTGAAGGCTGAGTAAACCTTTGAGATCGAACCCTTGCTCTCGGCATGGAATGCAAGCATTCTACCAATTGAGCTATCGACCTTTTTACGAGCTTGATCATCGTCGCTACAAAGCGTTAATTCTCAAGCAAGACCCAGTTGCTGTAAGGCTGGATGAACCTTTGGTGACCGGTCATTGGTAAAGGTTTTATGAATTTTTCAACCCGGCGAAGAGCAAATTTGAAAATATAAATAGTATATTTTTTGTGCTCCGCCGGGAATCGAACCCACAACCTTCCCATTCAGAGTCCGCAGTGTTACCACTGAGCTACGGACCGGTCAGTTACGGACCGGCTTCAGTTATTTCTTCAGTTGGCACCTGACTCTCACCCAGGTTGTGCAATTGGTCATTGATGCCTTTTCTATACCTTTCTAATCCCTCTTTATTGTTCAGGATGTCCAGATTATATCTTTTTTTACTCCCATTTGGTAATTTACTAATTACAAAACGGCTAACGCAATCACAATGCTAAACATTTCCACACCCGTTGCGTAATGTAACATTACGCAACTGATAACGGTGTTGAAATGAAAATGTGCGCATGCGCATTGTCAGAAATGGAACCATTTTTTAATTTCGAGTATCAACCTTGTATGAGGCTATCCTTCTAAGCGACCGGTAACAAACTATTATTTGCCGTTTCCATAGCAACCACGTTTAAACGTCAGCCATTACATAAATATTTTCAATTTATTGATAGTTCCTCCCCACTATGTTCAATCTTTGTTCAAATGAAAATGAATATATTGTATGTGTAGAGTCCAATAAAATTTGTTAATAGTGTAGTAATTCATCAAATTTATTTATCAAAATACTACAAATTGTAGCTTTCCTTTTTTCGAACAGAAGGCTTGCAAGGAAAATAATGCAAGATATTTTCACCGCAAAAAAAAAACTAACTTAAACAGTTACTTGGCTAATAGGTCGGTATGAGGTTGACCATCTATGCTGTAAAAACTTGGTTCACTTTGCCAATGACACCCCTGCTTCAGTGGTTGCAGGGCTTATGTTTATTTGAGTTTTGGGTTTGAATATTAACCCTTATATGCGGCATGTATAAGCGCAACCTTATATGTGTCTGCTTGTGGGCATAAATTTAAAATGAATCCCAAATGTAATATATCTTTGCAGATTAGATTAGATAATCGAGGGGAATGATAAATTACACGGTTTAAAAAAGGTGGGGCTTTAATTACTTCAAATGGACGAGTACAGTATAATGACCTTTATTTACTATTTTGTTATTTATTCCATGGTCGTAGAAAAAGTATTGTATGCCACTGCACGTAATTAGTCTTTGTAACACTCTTGCTGTCTATTGTGCCATTCGGCTGCGCCTCATGGCACAAACTAGCACTCGTGTTACAAAGACTATCATTACTAGGCAGTGGCATAAATAACTATAGTCTATATTTTGTATTGTTTGTGTATTAACACTGTGAAAATTCATACTGTTTTAGTTTACAATTTTGAAGGAATTCAAAAACACTGTTTATTTTCACACAAATATATTTACAATCATAAGATTGTAATCTTTTTAAATATATTTGTGTGAAAATAAACAGTGTTTTTGAATTCTTCAAAATTGTAAACTATAACTATAGTCTTGTAGACGGTTTTGATTTATTATGACTCAGTATTTTTTCTTTGAAAATTGCCACAGACAGGAAGTGATCTGTGTCACAGTCTGCCCCCCGATAGCTCCGAACATCATGACTCATTCTTAGATGTTTCCTTTCAACGAGAAGGTGGTCAATTTGATTCACTGTTCTACCATCGTGAGACTTCCACGTTCCCTTGTGGATTTCTTTGTGTGGAAAAATTGTGCCCATGATTGACATTTGTCGTGCTGAGGCAAAGTGGATGACTCTCATACCATTATCGTTGCTGTTTTCATGAAGGCTGTTTGTTCCAATGGAGGGTACAAAACATTCTTCTCTACCAACTTTGGCATTCAGGTCACCTAATAGTCCTAATACACATTTTATGTCATACCGTGGTAGTCGGTCGTAAGTGGATTCCAACAAATCATAAAAGGCGTTTTTGTTGTCATCGTCATCGCTTTCAGTGGGCGCGTGTACACAAATGAGAGCTAAGTTACGCCGTCGGCTCTTTAGCCGAAGTACGCAAATCCGCTCTTTAATTGGTTCACAAGATAACACTGCCCTTCTAGCGTTCTGGCTTACGACAAAGCCTGTTCCGAATTCATGTCGGTCATTGTTCGTACCACTGTAGAAGATGGTGGATTGACCAACCATCTTCTCACCACTACACGGCCACCTCACCTCTTGCACAGCTGTCACATCCAGATTGTACCTAGCCAGCTCTTCCGTAACAATCTGGGTTGAGCCCGGTCTATTTAAGCTCAGCACATTCCAAAATCCGATTCGTAGCCTAGTATCATGCCGGTGTCTATTTTGTCCGAGGCATTGATATGCAGGATTTGCAACATTTTTAATTTTTGCAGGAAAGGGTTGTTAGCCCTTCGCCCAACCCCTTACCAGGAGGACCAGGGTTTTTCTGTCAGGGTTATCCTTCCCTTAGTTGGGGGGATCCGGTTTTATGGCGCCGGAAGCTCGCCATCGCCCTCTCCTATCTGCTATGGCTGCTGGTATTGCCAATGACCACATTGCCCGGGGCTCGCGGGGCTAAATGGCCACTCGTGGACGCTAGGAGTAGGACTATGTTGGTATATGGCGTTACACGGTATTTAAGTAGTAAATATCTCCCAGCAAGATATGTACCTGCGTGACCTACCAACTTTGAGCCCCATAGCTATATTAAATGTATAAAATCACAATCAGTTTTCCCACAAAACATGTATTATAAAAACACTGTAACTAACAAAATGGACCAGATGTGCAAGATGTTCAGCGACTTCTTTCAGTCGTCGTTTGCATCGAGTGCTTGTCCGGTCGATAGCTCAGTTGGTAGAGTGCTTGCATTCTACCCCGTGAGCTCGGGTTCGAATCCCACCGAGGAGGGTGTCAGAAATGATTTCCTATTTCGGTGTTTATTTCAAACCCCATAATAAAAATACCGGCAAGGTTTACTCAGCCTTCACAAGAAATGAGTACCAGCCCCCTCGGGAGTTGGGAAACCCCCACTTCAACTGAAGTGGTTGGCGTAAGGCCGGTCCCCTTACCTGTAAAAATAAATAGGTTCAACTCGCCCATCGTAGAAATGGGCGAAACGTCCGGAAGCTCCAGCTCCCACAGACCACGGCAACAGATCCCTGAAAACTTCACTCCAGCAAGATCATCTTAACGCTGACAACAGCCGGCCTTGTAAACCTGAAACTGGTATTTTTGGTTATTAGAATTTGGTATTTCGTAAACATTTTAAAATGCAGATGCGCGCTGGAAACGTGTCTCTGACCGCTGCAGAAGCTGGAGCAGCTGCTTATCGCTCCCGCCTAGCCGTCCTGCGGTGCCAAGCGGGGGCCCTGGTGCAAAGGCTGCAGATCCTCCACCAGGAGCGCACCAGCAGCAACAGGGACTCCTGCCTGCACGTGTGTGTGCCCAGCGGGGCTGTGTGTGACCCGCAGACACACAGCACGCAGGAGGCTCTACTCATCTGCAGGGACAGGGTACTCAGGGTCAACAAGCAGATCAAAGTGAGCTTATGCTTTAATAATCTCTAATGTATCTCTTGGGTGTAATTCTGCCTCATAAATAAAATGGCCAGCCAATATACTTTTCCCGCAAAAACACACTCCGATGAGGAACTGGAAAAAATTATGAATAATACGACACTGAAAGTGATTTCGACGATGATTTTAAAGATCTTCTATTGGTGGAGTCTCAAGATTTGAGCTGGATAAACTTTGTTTGTTTGCTACAGTGAAAACCTAGATTAAGATGGCTGGATGAAATTGTGATGGACTGGCTTATGGTAGGAGTATAGGACTAGAGGGGGAAGTCGTTGGACAGGCATCCTAATAAATAAAGTTCACTAAAAATTAAATCAATGCAGTTAAGAGGTTAACCTTCCCCTTTCTGTGCTAAAAAAATTACACGCGAAACGGTGTTGTGTAGTGAATACACACTCTTAAAAGTCGGATTTATGATCGGTAAATGATGTGTATTAATAGCTAATCTAATCTAATCTAAGCTGCAAGGATATATATCATTTAAGATTTATATTAAATGCATTCCCACAAGCAGACATGTATAATTTTGCGCTAACACATGCCGCATGTGGACCTACATTATAAAAACCCATCTCAAATGAACATAAGCCCTGCAACTCTTGCCGTCCTTCCCTGAGACAGGGGTGACATTGGCAAAGTGAACCATAGTCAAGGAACATCGCTTTAATTAAGTATAATTGAAGTCTAATGAAGAAGTAAATGACAATAATTAGTATTTAAATGCTAAAAACATAAAAAATCATCAGCCGATGCCTATGAAGCGAACAAAGAGTCCACTCTGAGCGAGCGCCTGACAGCGACCACAGACAGCGACTGACTCTAGTTGCCACGTGATATGGGAAATGCGACGGGCGGCGGCTTGCCAGGGAATTTAATTTTACAACGGAAGCGACGGAGATGCACTATTTCGTGTGCTCCAATCGTAGCAAAATATGTGAGAGTGAGATGTGAATAGCGTCGCACTCACCGCGCACGCTTTACATGCATGACGCGAGCTACTCACAGCGCTTTACGCCTGTGTGATTGTATTGGTGCCATTTGTTTTATTGTATTGGTGAATTTATTTCCGACTTTTACAAAACAGCTCTGCTGCCCCTTATTAGTGTGGATTATTAAAAATATATATATTTTAATTAAATTTGTAAATGTATGAGGGAGGAATACCTAGAATCTGAGCTCCATGTAAATCTGTACCTTAGAGCATAAACAACGGAAGTCCACTTTTTTGCGTTTTTGAGTTAATAATGCAGATAGTCTTATAATTAGCTATAGAGTCCTCGGACTCATAGTTACTGAGATATCAAGTGTAATAAATATAAGATGCACATAAAAGTGCGAGCATAAACCACGGAAGTTCCACATACGTTGTTCACATTACTTCACATTAAATTACGAGAAAAGTATGGAAGGATCAAATCTCTGAAATAGCGAATGAATGGGATGTCCAGAGTCATAATAAAAGGAGGACTTGTATGAAAAAGGTTATGACTCTGGATGAAATGAAAGAAGTATGCAAGGACAGGAAGAAGTGGCTGCTAATCTGCAATGTTGATTTCTAATGTTGGTGTATTCATTTGCTACATTTTTTTGTATAGATTTCTTTGTAAGGTTTTGTTCTTTTTTATATTTAAATGTAATTTATTATTCATATTCCTTGACTTATAGGTTGGTATGAGGCTGACCACCCATACTGTAAAAAATGGTTCACTTTGCCAATGTCACCCCTGTTTCAGGGAAGGTCGGCAAAAGTTGTGGGGCTTATGTTCATTTGAGGTTTGGATTTTATTTGTAAGTACACATTCAGCATTTGTAAGCGCGAACTACACTTGTTGGTTTGTGGGCATACATCTGAGAGCTTTAAATGAATATATCCTTGCAACTTAGATTATAGATTATAGATTATTATAAATAAATATCGATAAAAGAAGATAAACAGTTTTTACAGATCAAAAATATCTCGTCTAGTTTAGAAGTTATGATGGTTTTAAAAAATGCACATTTTCACTAAAACTCGTCTCCTGCAAATTTTACTAAATGTGACTACTGTTGTTTATGCTCTAAGGTACAGAAATTATGTATATAGAGATACATATTAAAGATTAAAACAAGCAAGTGTACTGCTTACACTTCACAAGGAAGGGAAGGCTAAGACCCACCCCGTCGTTGTGTCATTGATGATGGTGATGAAGTTTTCAACTTGGTCTTTTGTTGTGCAGATTGCAGGCGCTGCCCTCTCGCACTCCCGCCAGCGGTCCCAGCAGCTGCAGCAGCGCATCCTGCAGCAGGAGTGGCAGCACAAGCGCCTGCTGCTCCAGGCCCAGCACCTCTCTCAGCAGAGGGACCAACTCAACAATATCAAGGTCAACACATACTCAAAACTCCAGCTCTCTTCCCATAATAATAATAATAATATCAGGCTAATTTATTTTAAATTACAAATGATAAGAGAGCGCCGTTTTTGTGTGTGTCACACCTCAAGGGCCCTCTCCGATCATGGATAAGGCTTTCTAAAAAGGTGTGTCTTGAGTGCTTCGCGAAATACATCCACAGATTTGGAGTTCTTCACTCCGGGTGGCAGTCTGTTCCACTCCACCGGACCCGCAACACGGAAGCGCGGTCTCCGAAATTTGATATGAAATGGAACCCATGATATGCAATAATATGTATATTCCGTAATCAGCTTATGAAGATGAAGTAATTGCACTGGCACTCCCCCAGCTTATTGCCACTAAAAGCCATTGGAGTTGGCTCTTCTCATTCTACGGTTGTAAATTATTTTGTTCGGTATGTCTTCTCCATCCAGGGGCAGCTACTCCCCCCGCATGGAAGTAAAAAAATACCTAAATGGTTATTAAATTTTGTTTTGGAATTCATTACAATTAATGAAATAACCATTTTAATAATCAAAATAAATTTTACAGTGGACTGTACATGACTTTAAAGCATAATATAAGGTTGTGTCTAATTTTTTATCTTCAATTTTCAAAACTTGCCCCTCCCTAGGTTTGATCTTGGGTACCCCCTTGCCTACCATTAATCTATCTATCTACTATCTATCTATCTACTATCTATCTATCTATCTATCTACTATCTATCTATCTAATCTAATCTAATCTAACTTCTAATCTAATCTAATCTAATCCAATCTAATCTAATCTAATCTAACTTCTAACTATTCTATAAAATTCAACGGCCTCCCCATACAAAATAAATGTGCGTTAATGGATGAAAAACTGAAGAACTCCTGAACAGATGCACGTCATATTCACAACAAATAGTGTTCAGAACTTGGGGTGTGCATCCTCATCATTAAAAGATTTTAAATTGTTGTTTTTTAAATAAATAAACATGATCGATCACAACACCTTTTTATGTAAAACCTATGCGTGAAACAAAACTCATTTTGATATTCGAATTTCAAATAAATTGCCAGCACTTCAATATAGGCTTCAAAGTTGCCATACAAGTCGATTCTTTTTGGGTTGAATTCCGTTGAGTACCTACCTATATTCCTTATTTATTTCAAAATTATACTTCCACCAGTTATAACATGTATTTTTTAGAAATAATTACGATCGATTAGGTCAACTTTTTATATGAAACCATACTTTTTGCGGCATTTAATTTTTTAAATATTATTACAATATATAATCTAAGTTGCATAGATGCATTAACATTTATAATTCATATTCAATGCACTCCCCCACGGAGACACGAGTGAGTTCGGGCTTACAAATGCTGCATGTGTAATTACAAATAAAAATTTCAGCCTCTCATGATTATAAGCCCTGCAACTTTTGCCAACCTTTTCAGAAACAGGGGGAACATTTGTTAAGTGAATCCATTTTTTGCGATATGGGTATTCAGGCTCATACTAACCTATAAGTCAAGGAATTTGAGTTTGAAAAATCCGTAAACAATGTTAAATTTAATTTATAATCTAAAGTTGAAAAAAAAGTTATTTGATGATTCAAATTGAATGTACACCCACAAGCTGGCAAATGTCATTTCACGCTAACATATAATTGTGGCGCTTGATGATTTTAATATTAGAATATATAATCTAAGTTGCACAGATACAATAACTTTTATAATTCATATTCAATGCATGCCTCCCTGGAGACACGAGTGGGTTCGCGCTTATAAATGCTACATGTGAATTTACAAATTAAAATTAAGGCCTGTAATGAACATAAGCCCTGCAACTTTGCCAACCTTTTCAAAAACAGGGGGAACATTTGTCAAGTGAACCATTTTTTGTGATAAGGGTATTCAGGCTCATACTTACCTATAAGTCAAGGAATTTGAGTTTGAAAAATCCTTAAGCAACGTTAATCTTAATTTATAATCTAAAGTTGAAAAAAAAGTTATTTGATGATTCAAATTGAATGCACACCCACAAGCTGGCAAATGTCATTTCACGCTAACATATAATTGTGGCGCGTGATTTTTTTAATATTAGAATAAATAATCTAAGTTGCACAGATACAATAACTTTTATAATTCATATTCAATGCATGCCCCAATGGAGACACGAGTGGGTTCGCGTTTATAAATGCTGTATGTGAACTTACAAATTAAAATTAAGGCCTGTAATGAACATAAGCCCTGCAACTTTTGCCAACCTTTTCAGAAACAGGGGGAACATTTTTCAAGTACCTTCCCTTAAAAGTAAAACGGAATAATTGACATATTAAGTCAACAAGGATTTCTAGGATATATGAAACTTTTTTCGTATTTTCTACGAAAGAAAACACGAAACGAGTGTCAAAACCCTGTAGTTTAGAAGTTTTCATGATCATTTCCTTATAATTCAATCACTTACTATGAGAAGTTCTCCGCAATGAAATTTTTTAACCACAATTTCGCAAATCAGTGAATGAAGCACTTATTCAGTTTTACCTTTGTATTGTACCTTACCAAATTATTGATTTTTGAAAGAGATGATGAAAGTATGAATTATGAATTTACAATTAATGGAATGAATGTTGATGTCGTAAATGAGTTTGTATACCTGGGAAGTAAGTTTGAAAAAGATGGAAGAATGACCGGTGAATTTGAAAGAAGAGTAATGAAGGGCAGGTGTGTACTGGGTGCCACAGCTTGTATCGCCAAAAATCAATTATATCTAAAAATATTTTGTATTGTTTGTGTATTAACACTGTGAAAATTCATTTTGTTTCAATTTATAATTTTTGGATGAAATTTTTCAAGCAAAACACTGTTTATTTTCACTATAGACTTTATTTAAAAGATCAAAATCTTTAAAACAAAATTACGAACGTTTTCGACCTAGAAGGTCATCATCAGGTGTCGAAAACGTTCGTAATTTTGTTTTAAAGATTTTGATCTTTTAAATAAAGTCTATAGTGAAAATAAACAGTGTTTTGCTTGAAAAATTTCATCCAAATACAATAACTTTTATAATTCATATTCAATGCATGCCTCCCTGGAGACACGAGTGGGTTCGCGCTTATAAATGCTACATGTGAATTTACAAATTAAAATTAAGGCCTGTAATGAACATAAGCCCTGCAACTTTGCCAACCTTTTCAAAAACAGGGGGAACATTTGTCAAGTGAACCATTTTTTGTGATAAGGGTATTCAGGTAAATATCTAAAAATGCTCGATTGGCGGTACGCAGTGGCATACTTTTACCCACCTTGATGTATGGAAGCGAGGCCTGGACGGTGAATGAAAGTAAAATTAGTAAAGTCCATACTGTTGAAATGGACTTTCTAAGAAGTATGATTGGGAAAAAACGGAGTGACAGGGTGAGGAATGATTTTGTAAGAGAAGAATGTGGTGCAAGAGAAAGTGTGAAAGTGAAGATTAAAAGAAGTTTGTTAAGATGGTTTGGGCATATGGAGAGAATGAATGAGGAAAGACTGACGAAGAAAGTATATGTTGGTAGAATAGATGGATGTCGTGGTAGAGGAAGACCGAGAAAGGTATGGATGGACCAAATATCCGAAATTGCGAATGAATGGAATATCCAGAGTCATAATAAAAGAAGAGCTTGTATGAAGAAGGTTATGACTCTCGAGGAAATGAAAGAAGTATGTAAGGATAGAAAGAAATGGCGGTTGATCTGTGATGTTGGCGGCTAGGGTTTGTTAAAGTGAAGTTGGTTTTATGATTTTTTTATGTCCATGTATATATTGTTATTTATTGATTTAAAAAGAAAAAATGTAATTTGTCATGTATGTTCCTTGACTTATAGGTAGGGACTGGAAAATTTCGCGATCGCGATAAAACGAATTTATTCGCGAATTTTGATGTTTTTACGCGAATAACGCGAAATTTGAGGTTTTACGCAAATATCGCGAATTTTCGTACTTTTGGTAGAAATTGTGCGAAAAAGTTGACATGTATCGATTTTGCAACACAACGATTTTGTTAGAAAGAAAAAAATCCTGCGAAAACCCTTTGCAAGGTGCAAAACACAGGAAAATTGGTCGGTGTTTTAACCGAGAGGGCCAAGTGGGCTGATCTTTCAACGTTTAAACAGGCTAGAACGCTAGACGCGGGGTTCGATCCCCGCCTGGGTCATTTGACCATTAATTTGACCCTGGTTCAACAGATGTAATTGGGTAATTATAAATGAATAATTCATTAAAATAAACAATAATGAATTATTAATTAATTATATTAATACCTGTATCTGGCCAGGCAGAGTAGGTTGGTGAATTGCATTCCTATTCAAAAATCTATTTTTTTTTTTAAATTAATGATAAGCAGAACTGTCCTGGATCATCCAAGCAGACTTGAATCGTGACATCAATGAATGAAAATACTTCAAGGAGTGAAGCTGTTGCTGGATTAGCCAAGAGCACAACTTGAGGCTTTCATAAAAGCCAACATCCCTTGAAAAATTAGATAACCCTCATCTAGAGACTAAATGCACAAAAATTAAATATTTTAAAAGGATATTTGCAGGGTATTCGGAGTGTCATTGAAATATTAATACTTTTTTCAATCAATGTTTTTTTTTGTAAAAAAGGATTATTTTAAAAAGTAATATACATTTTTTTTAAGAAACTAAAATTAAAAAACATTGTTTTGTATCTACTACTTGAGTATTTTTTTATTGCAAAAACGTTTTCGGTGGGTACTTCCACCATCTTCGGTTGCAGATACTCGTATTGATTCAGATTTTGTTAATTCATTGTTTTTGAAGGTAATATTGTTGTTTATATAATAAATTGTAAATATTAGTAATATGTTTTGTTTTGAAATTATATACCTAAACCTTTATTTTGATCAAATCAACCCTAAAAATTATACCGAATCTCCCCGTTTATCATGAAAAATAACGCGAATTTCCCTGTTTTTGATCAAAAATAACGCGAATTTCACAAAAAAATAACGCGAATTTCCTAAAAAATAACACCACTATTTTCCAGTCCCTACTTATAGGTTGTTATACGGCTGACCACCCATACTGTAAAAAATGGTTCACTTTGCCAATGTCACCCCTGTTTCAGGGAAGGACGGCAAGAGTTGCAAGGCTTATGTTCATTTGAGATTGGGTTTTTATATTGTAGGTCCACATGTGGCATGTGTTAGCGCGAAATTATACATATCTGCTTGTGGGAATGCATTTAATATAAATCTTAAATGATATATATCTTTGCAGCTTAGATTAGATTAGATTAGATTACCTTTAATTTGGCGATATAATGTCTGTCTTTTCTTTATAAGTTACTGAAATTAACTTATCTATTACATATTCTAACATTACAGGTTATTCAACTGCAAAAAATGTTTTCAATTTCAACTTAAATGCGTTTTCTATGAATTTCTAATCTAATTTGCAAAGATATGTTACATTGGAGATTCACATTACATGCACATAACATGAAAAGAGCTCAATTATCTTTTTACCGCCAAAATTTTTCAAATTACTTCTTAAAGCATTTAATTCACATAAAGAAGGTAAAGGTAAAAATGATTGCGAAGCCAGACTTAAAATTGCCTGTAGGGCCTAGCAGCCAACCGTGCGACAGCACGGTCGGTCTGCTAGTGTTTCTATATAATTACGGAAATTTTGTATTTTTTAAATGGGAACATTTATGTATTGTGTACAGGTCACTAAAGAGGTGATGCAGCACTTGGAGGGCCTGCGAGCTAGGAACTTGAAGCACGAGCAGACACAAGACAAGCGGATCAACCACACTCACTACAGCTTCAATACCAACCTCAGCAAGCTCATGCAGCATGTGGAGGAGATAGAGGTATGTAGTGAAATACTTCTTTTTAATCCAAAAATAGTATGTGATATCCCGGCTGGACCACTTAATAATCTGAAGTTCTAACAGTTTTTTTGTAATGTTTGTTTATGAGAACAATAACTGCACCCTCCAGTGCGTTAGTACTACTCCGAGATTCATGGATAACAAATAAATATTTGGTACTTACATATGAAATCGTTGTTTTGTATGGGAGGAATAAAAACCCTTTTTTTTTAAATATAATATATTTATTTAATCAAAGTATGTACCATTGCTATCTATGCATTTTGACAAACCATAGGTACATAGTTCATTGATCCCTTTACTAAAATAACCATTCGGACGGCAATCAATTCAATCTTTGAAGGCGGTTTGGACTGTCCCATTGGAAATGTTTTTTTTCCCTTGCAAGAAGTTATCCAAATTTCAAAAAAAGTGGTAATCTGTTAGAGCAAGGTCCAAGGAGTACGGGGAATGTCTAAGGCATTCCAATTGAAGCTCCTCTAGTATGGTAGCCGTCTGTTGTGCAGTGTGTGGTCTAGCGTTGTCACGAAGCAGCAGTGGCCTAAAGTGATTGACCAGACTCGGTTGTTTAGCAGCTAGCTTTTCCATCATGGTTTGCAGTTGCTGACAAAAGACATCTGCCGTAATCGTCTGACCAGATTTGAGAAAGGTGTAGTGAACGACACCGGCACTAGTCCACCAAACGCTCACAAGTAACTTTTTTGTGTCAATTTTCGCTTGGGCCATGATTTGGCTAGGTTGGCAGGGTTTAGCCATTGCAATGAGCGTTCAGATTATTGTACAGGATCCATTTTTCATCACAGGTAATAATTTGATTTAAAATCCCTTCTTTATTTGACTTTGAAATGCTGCAATGGAACTGATCATTTCTGTTACTGTTTTATTCTTGTCTTGTAGTTCCAGATTTAATGTGCTCAGTTTGCCAGTAAAATCTGCTAAAAATGCTAAATCACGCTTTAGTCATCTGATACGCTGATAATCATCACCCCTCTCTTCAAGAAATTTTATTATTTCGTCCAACAGATCTCGAAATCTTTGTAAAAGCTTGCTTCGACTCAACCACCTTACGTCAGTGTGCAATGCCAAATTTGGTCATCTAGGAATTTTTATTGTTCGCGCGGCCGACTGTCCTTTGAGTCTGTTCGAGCCCCGACATATTTATTTTGCCTTGCCACGATCGACTAGACTTATCGTCGTGATCGACCGGTTGGCCACCCCTGCGCTAGAGCGTATATAAAAAGCTCTCTGTGGGAAGGATCGAAAAATGAAATGTTTAAAAAATTATAAATTTATTTATTTCCAAATAAAGTAAATACTTACTTTTATTTAATTAATGTACAACTTGTTGCTATTCATTAACATCAGGATTTTTTTGTTGTATTATAAAAAAAACACAAAATGGTTTAGAAAAAACTCTTTTCCCTACCGGTGAAATCTCAAAGCGTTTACCCAACTATAGCGTTTACCCAAAAGTTTATAAAAACTAAAACGCTCTATAGAAGCGTTAATATCCTTTACATAATTTTTTGATGAAACGTAATGCTTGAGTTAGAACAAAGTTATATACTTGGTCATTAACGACATCTGGCCATGAACAGTCAAACTTATTTCGCACTAAAATTTGGAAAATCACAAAAATAGTTCCATAAAACAATTATAGGTGTGCTGCGGTCCCGATGTTCATAGTCCAGCTGCGGTCCCCATATTCGACTCATTCAACCTTAACCACGAGCATTAACCACTAGACTACAGACCTGTCTGATTATATGTTCCGGATATTCAGGATAAAGTACTTTAAAGATTTTAAATTATGATTACAGTCGTTAGACATTTTAAAGAATGAAAAAAACGGATTTTACTGACCGTGCAAATGAGAAGAACGATTTTCTCTACGTTTCATCGGAGTCATATCCGACGTCTTCAGGAGACGTGTGTCCTCTACAAAGAGGAACCACGAACTGTTGAATTATTGTTGTTTGTTCGAGGCCGAAGGTTGTAGGTATTTTTATTAACCTTCGGTGATACATCCATAGTTGTCGCTATAGCTCCAGTTGTACAGAAGGACGATATTATGTCTTCTTGTGAAATCGTCCGATTAATGAAAGGGTGGATCATTGAAGTTAGTACTGGCCTCCATATACTGGAAAGCTTGTAGCTGTCATCTCTGTTAAAGTTGGGGTGCCTGTGTATTTCGATTGCTTCTTTCACAAGTCGGGGGATGAGAAATCTTTCTTTAGATAGAAGAATCTTTCTTCAGTCTCCTGAAGACGTCGGATATGACTCCGATGAAACGTACAGAAAATCTTTCTTCTCTTTTGCACGGTCAGTGAAATCCGTTTTTTTCATTCTTTATAAAGTACCTACTTTGGTATATTACAATATTAGTGTATATTTTTTTACTGGTGGCCCAATAGGTCAATGTTGACCAGTCCATAGTCTAGTGGTTAACACTTCAGACTCATAATTGGAATGTTGTGGATTCAATCAGATGAATACTTTTGATCTGTGTTGAGACACATATTCATGCCAAAGCAAAATTTTATTTGACCAGGGGTGGTAGTCTCATCAGGACGGTAGATAGCATGTTACCGTCGACGGTACGTTAGAGGTACCTATTTGAAATCTTACCATAGCGTCGCTAGGTATCAAATGCGGGCATCTGATTGGTCGATTAGTTAAATACCTTACATCGGTACAATGTTGACGAGCTTTGGTAGATGATGATGATGAGTCGATGATTTCTTTATAGCGCCGTTTCGTGATGTATTCACTCCAAGGGCGCTGGTGCAAAGGATGCCAGAAATTTGCTTGTCTTCAGTGCATTCCGGAACTTTCCATGGTCCTCTAGCTCTCTCACATGATGTGGCAGGTGGTTCCAAGCCAGAGGGCCAGCAACTGCAAATGCACGCTCTCCAAACACTGTGTTAACTCTTCTTATAGGTTCTTCAATCCTTGATTTGGCTCCAGTCTCAGCCGAGCGCAGTGTTAGGCTTTTTTTGCCGAGGGTGACTGGTTTGATTAAATCAGCGAGATATTTGGGTGTTTTTCCAAATAAAGCTTTGTGGACCATCGTGCACACTTTGAACTCGATGCGCTCCGGTATACGAAGCCAGTGAAGCTTGTGGAGAAGAGGAGTAATGTGTGTAAATTTTGACTGACCAGCAATCATGCGAGCGCATGCATTTACAACCAATTGTAGCCTATTCAATTGACATTTTGGTTGGCCTGCATATAAGCTATTGCAGTAGTCTATTTTAGATACCACAAATGCATTTACTAAAGCTTTCCTTGCTTCCATTGGTAGACAGTTATTAACAAGCTTAATTTGCCGTAATCCGTAGAAACTCGAACTAACGGTCTTATTTATTTGAACTTTCATAGTCAGACAACTGTCTAGGTGAACTCCTAGGAGTTTAATACAAGAAGAAGGCAAAATGTCAACATTAGACAATTTTATAGGGGTGTTGTTGTCTATCATGTGTGCTCTCTTTGGAGAAGTCATCCACATCATTTCAGTTTTTTCTTGGTTTAGCATCAACCGATGCGTAGACATCCAAAACCATATATCTAGACTCGACACCCTTCAACCGACGGTAACGTTCGTGCTAACTACCATATTTTTGGTTAGCATATCAAGCAAATTGAACTGCCTGATACGCAAACGATTGGAATAAAACTAGTATCTGCAGTTATTTGAAATATTTTTATGTTTGATTTTTTTTTAACTACGAAATTACATTTAAGATTCATATTAAATGCAGTCCCATAAGCAGAAATTCCTTGACTCATAGGTTGGTATGCGGCTGACCACCCATACTGTAAAAAATGGTTCACTTTGCCAATGTCACCCCTGTTTCAGGGAAGGACGGCAAGAGTTTTAGGGCTTATGTTCATTTAAGATTGGGTTTTTATAATGTAGGTCCACATGCGGCATGTGTTATACATGTCTGCTTGTGGGAATGCATTGAATATAAATCTTAAATGATATATATCTTTGCAGCTTAGATTAGATTAGATTAGATTAGCTTAAACGTTTACGCCTCAATAGGCATCACGACAAGCAATGATTTGCAATAAAAATTAATAACAAACATTAATGACAGTCATTAATTTTTATTGCAAATCATTGCTTCTGATGATGCCTTTTGAGGCGAAAATGTGTAAGCATATAAAATAAAAAATAAAAAGTGAATTGAAACTACTTTTTACAAAAATAAATACAATGGAATTTCACAGTGTGAACCACCAAACCCTAACAAATTAGTGTCAAGTGTCTGCTTGTGAGCGTGCATTAAATATGAGCCCCTGGAATATCAACACATCTTTGCATATTTGATTATAGATTTAGAATTTAGGATACCATTTTTGGATTTTTTTTTTTTTTTTTTTTTTTAATTCTTTAATTTATTGTGTAAATTTAATTCGCAAGCAAATACGTGGAAGTTCGTGCTTACTCATGCTACACGTGAGCTTTCTAAATACAACTAGCAAATGAGCGTCATAAACCCTGCAACTTAGGTTTTATACAACGAAGGCTGCTGGCATATCATAGCGGCAGATTTGGTCGACTAAATGCACAAAAATTAAATATTTTAAAAGGATATTGCAGGGTATTCGGAGTGTCATTGAAATATTAATACTTTTTTCAATCAATGTTTTTTTTCAATAAATCAAAGTTAGGTACCTACTCCTATGGATTCAGATGTTGTTTATTCATTGTTTCTTAAAGTACATATTGTTGTTTATATAAGAAATTGTAAGTACTTAAATATTAGTAATATCTTTTGTTATATAAACCTAAATTTTGATCAAATCAACACTAAAAATTACACCGAATCTCCTTGTTTATCATGAACAATAACGCGAATCTCCTTGTTTATCATGAACAATAACGCGAATTTCTCAAAAAAATAATGCGAATTTCCCAAAAAATAACACCACTATTTTCCAGTCCCTATCTATAACACATTTACTCTTATTTGTTGGCACGTTTAGAAAATATCCAGTTTGGCATTATTAAATGTATTTTTTTTCCAATTAGGTAACACACCTGTTGACAGTTGGAAGGTTACCGATAGACTGAATTTGGATTTTTGTGTGATGAGTGGGGTAGCGTATTTCTAATTCTCAAAGGATTGATTTCTTAGCCCATCCAGTTCTATATATCCATGTATACGAGTATATAATAAATAAATCACAGCCTTGTACAATCAAACATTGTAAAATTACACCTCAATAGACCTTTGCATGATTGGTTGTCGCTACACAGAGCGCCGATTACACAAGCAAGACCCAGTTGCTGTAGGGCTGAATGGACTTTTGGTAACAGGTCATTGGTAAGGACATATATTTTTTTTAACACAGCGAAGAGCCTCTTTTGAAAATGAAATGATACTTTTTTGTTCTTTACCGGGATTTAAAACCAAATCCTTTCGATTACAAGTCCGTAGCATTAACCATTACAGACCTGTCAGGCATATTATGTAGGAAGAGAAGGCTCAATTTTTTGTCATTGGAAAGAGAGACAATGAGAAAACACAATTAATTAATTTAAAAGGATATTGCAGGGTATTCGGAGTGTCATTGAAATATTAATACTTTTTTCAATCAATGTTTTTTTTCAATAAATCAAAGTTAGGTACCTACTCCTATGGATTCAGATGTTGTTTATTCATTGTTTCTTAAAGTACATATTGTTGTTTATATAAGAAATTGTAAGTACTTAAATATTAGTAATATCTTTTGTTATATAAACCTAAATTTTGATCAAATCAACACTAAAAATTACACCGAATCTCCTTGTTTATCATGAACAATAACGCGAATCTCCTTGTTTATCATGAACAATAACGCGAATTTCTCAAAAAAATAATGCGAATTTCCCAAAAAATAACACCACTATTTTCCAGTCCCTACCTATAAGTCAAGGAAAATAAATAAGAAATAAAATTTAAGTAAAATCAATAGAATTTAAAAATAAATCTATAAAAAAAGTCAATAGGTATAATAATAACAGTTATAAAAGAATAAGCCGCCAACATTAGATTAGCCGCCATTTTTTTATTCTACTGTAAATAATACTCACAGGCATTGACAGAATACTACCTTAATTTTTTTTAAATTGCAGATGAAATCTGGAGCGATGGAAGCTTCTGTCCAAACCCTGGAAGCGTTTATAAGTCATCTGAAAATATCCATTTCAGAAATAAACCAAAGGAAGACTTCCATAGACATCGCGACCAAAAGTCAACTTATGCGCTCCAAGAGGTAACCCACAATTCATCCATTATTCCCGTACCCTGTATCCATATGCACGTGAATGTAGGCCTGCCGCAATCTGCTACAATGATCATATTATAAAAATAAAATATTGTATGCCTTCATAATTCGTTAAGGTTAAGAATCATAATTGGGATGTTATGGATATGGATATTGTAACTGTAACTTTGTCGCCATTCCAATAGGGGTGGCCATAGCCTCTACAAGGCTTTTATTTCTACTGTATGATCCTACTGCCCAGATAGCAGGTCAGTTTGCTGCAAGTTTGATTTGTACTTAAATTTATAATTATTGTCATGTCAAATATGACAAAATAAGTTTATTGCAATATTGCTGCAACGTTGTGCTTACAGCATTATATTTTTTCTTTATGTTTCCTGCCTGCATTTTAACCGCCATAACGTCTGTCAACTGTCAAGCCGGCTTGCGTTTCAACTCTGACAATTCTTCCCCTCGAAATCGTCAATTTTCAAGGTAATTATACATTAAATTGAAAAAAAATCATTTTTAGCGTGTTCCTTAATTCATAAACTATTCAACAGTATATAATTTGTAGCAAGTTCTATGTTTTTTAGTACTTTTTTTTGTATACAAAATAACAATGGTTTGAACATACACAGGATTTTGAGGTCATTTTTAACCGCCTTACTATTTTATTTTTTCAGATGTCTTACTCTATTTGAGAGATTAATATGTGTTTGAATGGAAATGCATCAGATGTAGAACTTGAAGATGAAGATGACGAAATTACAACCTGGGGGGAGCCAAGGATCGAAAACGGTGACCAGGAGATGGCTGCAGACGAGTTGAGCCAGATAATTGGGATGCCCATTGAAATAAACGTTGGTTTTTTTTTTTTTTTGTTTTTCTATTAAAAAATCCTCATTTTATTCAAAATATATCTCAACAAATTAGCTATAAATTGGTACCTTTATACTCGTATCTTTATAATTAATCACAGATTGTACTGCATTGACATTGACTAAAGTCCTCTAAAATAGGTTTTCTATGGTTCCAATTTCTATTTTATTTGTGGATGATATTATAAACGTAACTATTTATTTCTTTTCAGGCACCTAGTGATGTTAACCAGGAGGAAGAAGCAAATGCGGTGGAAGGTGATGGACAACATCAGGCCCATTCGTTGCGGACAGAAGTACGCTGGCGACACCGTGACTTGGATATCCCCGACACAACGTGCACTGCCAGTTTTTTACAATCCATTAAAATTTTAACGTCGCTGGAATATTTTCAATTATTTGTAGATGACGCAATAATGGAAAATATGGTTCAGCAGCCTAATTTATATTCATCACAATCGGACGGCGGACAGTGAGAAGACCACGTTCAAGATGGCTGGATGGAGTGGTGGCGGATAGCCGTGCAGTGGGAATGTGGGACTGGAAGAGGAAGACGTTGGAAAGACAGCGCTGGCAGCGGTTGCTGAGGGAGGTCGTGCCAATGATGATGATGATGTGACTATTATAAAACTTTGTTACTACTATAAGCAAACTGTAAATAAAATAAAATAAAAATATTTCATCTTTTTATTTTAATTGTTATTTAAATATTATAATAATATAAAAAATATATATAATTTGCAGGAGCAAACATTTTGCAATTTTGTCATAACAAGCTTGCGGGAACTTTGTTATGACAAAGTTCCTGCAAGCTTGTTGCTGGGAAACTAGAAAGTTTGATTAAAACTTGCCTCAAGTGTATATACTTGCCATGGTGAACTTGCAGCAAGCCTTCACTTTTGACACATCAAACTTGTTACAAGTCAGATCCAAGTTTAAAATGCTATCTGGGTGGTTATCTCATTTTTCTTGATTTTTGGTATATTATTTCTCGCAAAAAAATGTTGCGGCAATGCAGTATGTATTTAAAAATCCAAATGTCTACCTGTCAAATAAAGTAATTCAGCTGGCAACGCTATGATATATTTTTTTAACTAATAAGATATTGTGTTGCTCAATATGAGGTGTCACCATAATATTTCTTACTTATTAGGTCTATAACAGATTTTTTTCTTTCAGACTTGAGACGATTATGTCGCGCAACAAATTGTTGCGGCTTGTGCAAGCGCAACACGCAACAATAATGTTGCTGCAAACGGAGGTAGAACTTCAGCGACTGAGGACGTATCCCACCCTGGATACAAATAATACACACAACGCATAAAAGCAAATGAAACATGTCATTTATTCTTCATTCATAATATCTATAAATAATTCATTATCTACATGATACAGGGCCAATATTGTAAACATTTCCAAGCTTCAACCTAACACTTAATTACTTAAAAGAAAATCATGAACTATCATAAAATAAAGTGTATTTAAAATCAAAAATGTCTTCCAGTCTAATAAATTTATTCATCTGGCAACACTTAAATTGTCTGTGGTATTTTTTAAACCAGATATTGTGTTGTTCAAGAAACGAATAGATCGTGTTCAAGGGCGGATTCAGGGGGGGGGGGGGGGGGCACAGGGGCACATGCCCCTCCCCAAACGGTTGTTGAGTTTCCATCACAGTCATCACAGTACATACTTATAGGCAAATCAAATTATCAGAGTTGTTAAAATAAAAGAATAAAAGATATACATTGTTTTCATACTTAAATAAACTTTTCTATAAATACTACAAGTTTATTTTTAACAGTAGTTATTGTTGATTATTCTGATTAGTCTGCCCCTTGTGCCCCTTGTGCCCCTCCCAGAATAAAATCCTGGATCCGCCTTTGATCGTGTTGACAAACTATATTTTAAAATGGAAAGGCAGGAAAAATTGCAAAGCTTATGTTCGTTTATGATTCAAGTTTTCTGTTGAAAGTTATTCTGTGCATGTGTGTCTATAACCTATAATCTAAGTTGCAAGTATATATTCATTTAAAGCTCTCAGATGTATGCCCACAAACCAACACGTGTAGTTGGCGCTTACAAATGCTGAATGTGTAGGTACTTACCTCACCTCAAAAACCTCAAAACCTCAAATGAACATAAGCCCCACAACTTTGCCGACCTTCCCTGAAATAGGGGTGACATTGGCAAAGTGAACCACTTTTTTACAGTATGGGTGGTCAGCCTCATACCAACCTATAATTCAAGGAAAAAGAATAATAAATTACATTTAAATATAAAAAAGAACAAAACCTTAAAAATAAATCTATACAAAAAAAGTCAAAAATTTCCTATGCAAAAAATGTAGCAAATTAAAAACCAACATTAGAAATCAACATTGCAGATTAGCCCCCACTTGTTCCTGTCCTTGCATATTTCTTTCATTTCTGGATGCAGAGTCATAACCTTTTTCATACAAGTCCTCCTTTTATTATGACTCTGGACATCCCATTCATTCGCTATTTCAGAGATTTGATCCATCCATACTTTTCTGGGTCTTCCTCTACCACGACATCCATCTATTCTAGCAACATAAACTTTGTTTGAAAATTATAATATATCTCAGCAACTTAGATTATGAATCATCATCATCATCAACAACATCATAACAGCCCTGGGTGGGCCTTTCTGAATCCAGGATTCTTCTCCTTTTTTTTAGATTATAATATCCACAAACTGTTTATATGAAAACATCTGGCAACATTCAAATTGTCTATGGTATATTTCAAACGAGAAAAGATTCTTGGAAATGTTCTTTATTTGAATCAAGGTGTATAATAGATTAATGTTCAGGCATGTTTCTAATACTGGCCTACAATATATTAAATGCTAGAGGTTGAGAACAACAGAGTAAGATCTGTGTGTGCAGTTTTATGTAGGTACAATATAATAATATATGTTAAAGGCCACCAGATCTCTTTAACTAAGCATTCATGTAACAAACCTCTATCTAAGGGCTTCTTCAGGCAGTTCAAGTACTTCAGAACAATAATTAAGTTTTCAAATAAATAGTGCACTAACACATCCATTGAGAGCACAAAGTCTAAGGTTCTTTGGCATGTGAATACAAGAGCAGAATTTCTGCGGTCCACAAGACATAAATTGGTTTATTTGCACTTGCATTATGAATATGCAGGTATTAAATCCTTTGTTGATTTTTCCCACGGTCTTTTTCACCGTATATTTAAAATTGGAATTACGCTTGTTACTAGACATTTTACATAGAATTGAACTGTTGTGTAGAGAAGATTGGATCTCTCAATGTTTCATCTGTATCTTTGGCGTGGAAGACTCACGTCTCCTGATGGCATCAAACATAGCTCCAACAAAACATTGCGAAATCCAATCTTCTCTACACCAAGGTTTGTAAAATCCGTTTTTGATTCTGCATTAAACTTGATTACTGTCCTAGATAACTCAAATTGTAAGAAGCCCACATAAGTGGAGCTTTCAAAAGCCATTAAATGTGGTACAGCATGTCCCTGTACATTACTAAAATCTTCACGCTCACAATATCTACATTGAATACATTTATATATATCCTGCCAAATGAATTGTGTAAGCTGTATTTAAAGCGAGAGACCAACCACAAAGCCAGTGGTCAAAAGAGACAGATTGAAAGATTTTTTATTTTTCTTGAGGTCTGCTTACTCTTGTCAATTCTTAACTATAACAGGCGGATCTAATAAGTAATATAAGTCTGGAACAATTGAAAGAAGGAAAAGTTTTTGACGAAATTTGGTTTTATTTTTTAATGTTCGTTTCTTGTTAGTCGATACAGCGAGTCCAACAATTTTCTTACTTCTTCATGTTTAAAAAATAGCATTTAATCAGAACACGAAACTCCAATTTTTCTATTTGAAAAAAAAACAAGTAGGTTAGTTGCTTCCCCTTTATGCAACTTACTCATGGCTGACATTTTGAAGAAGTCTAATCAAGAGTGTAGTCTTGTATGAATGGGTCTTATTTTTGTTTGCTAATGCCAAATATTAAGAATATTCTAGAGTTATTGATCCACACGGTAAAAACTTACATTTTTCTTTGTGTTTCTTAAAACAAGAAATATTGCATAGAAAAGTACAAAATATAAAGTTTTAAAAAGATACCAATTGAGTTAATAATTGTTGGTCAGTTTGCTGACAAGCCGAGCAAGCAATTTGATAATATCTTTAGGCATAGAAACCATACATTTTCATCAAGAAAAAATTCAGCTAGTCTGATCGTCCGTAAGACCTTGTTAACAGTGAAAGACTGATGTAGTAATGACCAAAGCTTGTAATTTTTTTGGGCAAACATCACATGTCTATTTGACTAGGGTCCTTAGCAACCAATATGAAGATGTTGTTTATATATGAAGATAATTTATTTAAATTTTATACATGACAAAAGAGCGCCGTTTTGTGTATCATACCTCAAATACCTAACAAATGAGATATTTTATAAAGGTACGCTTTCAGTGCTCCCTTAAAAATGTCAACAGATCCTGAATTCCTCACTCTAGGTGGCAGTCTGTTCCACTCCATTAATCCCGCAATCTGTGAAGCGCAATCTCCAAAATTAGTGTGTATTTGACGGCGAGGCTGACAGCTGGCATCAACCTGACATTACCAATTCTCGCTGAATTCAGTGTACGCTCCTCCCACTCACCTAAACGGGGGAAAACAAGTCTGCCAAATATAGCGGAACCACACCATTAAGGGGTTAAAACCATCAAACACTTACGGTAGACCAGCCTCTCAGGAAAACGAAGCCAATGCAGCTCTTTCAACAGCAGAGTGATGTGAAAGAACTTAGAAATCCCTAAGATCAGTCTAGCAGCCAAATGTCATTGGAACGGCAAGTGTGACTGATAGAAAAACAGCGCTCACCAAATAAATCAACCTAGCATTTATTTATTTCTAGCTTTCACAGTTAAACGAGGTCTGAAAAGGATCATAACGATTTCATCAAAAAATAAAGCTACCAACTTAGGGAAGCATCATTCTGGTGTATACTTACCTAAGTTATATTATATATTATCCATTTTGAATATGATTCACTAAATACTTAGGGTTACATAAAAGATTTAACAATTCCTCTGTGTAAGGTTTGTGGATACAATGACAGAGTGTGTGTAGTGTATTACTATTGGACTTGTGGGTGAACATTTAACACAATTAATACCAATACCTAAAGTAACAACACAGGCAACGTTATTTCAACAATCGCTCAGCGTTTGGCGTATGGCAGATATTTTTAATTGTAATTTGTAAATATGTTAAACAACCATAGCTCCAGTTCAAATTTTACCTTATAATACATGCATTTTGAGTAATCAACTGGAATTTTTGTTTCAATTTTGAATTTTTCTTGGCAGGCAAACATCAGACGCCTATGTAAGTAAAGTCCTTAGCAATCAACAACAAAATATGAATAATATTTTGGATGGTTGGTACATTACTAAATCTAAAATAAATTATAAATAATTATAAAAAATTATAAAAAACACAGAGTTTTATTTTCACAAATTGAGTATTTATTTCAACCTCAAGTACTTTCGACTTATTCACGTCATTATCAAGAGGATACCGTATCTTCTTGATAATGACGTGAATAAGTCGAAAGTACTTGAGGTTGAAATAAATACTCAATTTGTGAAAATAAAACTCTGTGTTTTTTATAATTTTTTATAATTATTTATAAAAATGAATTTTCACTGTGTGAATACACAAACTTTAAAAAGTCTAAAATAAATTAAATCGAAGCTGCAAAGTTCCTTGACTTATAGGTTGGTATGCGGCTGACCACCCATGCTGTAAAAATGGTTCACTTTGCCAGTGTCACCCCTGTCTCAGGGAAGGACGGCAAGAGTTGCAGGGTGTATGTCCATTTGAGATTTGGTTTTTATGTTGTAGGTTCACATGAGGCATGTGCAAGCGCGAACTTGTACGTGTCTGGTTGTGAGAATGCATGTAATGTGAATCTCCAATGTAACATATCCTTGCACCTTAGATTAGATTAGATTAGAAAGATATGTATCATTTGAGATTCATATTAAATGCATTCCCACAAGCAGGCACGCATAATTTTGCGCTCTCACATGCCGCATGTGGACCTACAGTATAAAAACCGAATCTCAAATGAACATAAGCCCTGCAACTCTTGCCGACCTTCCCTGAAACAGGGGTGACATTGGCAAAGTGAACCATTTTTTACAATATGGGTGGTCAGCCTCATACCAACCTATAAGTCAAGGAACACCAACCTCGAAAAATAAAAAATAAAAAAATAACAATAGTATTATGATTTTAAGGATTCAATTTGCAGCTTGAATTAACACTGTGAAAATTCATCTTATCTTTAGTTATTCAAACACTGTTTTATTTTCACTCTTTATTATTTAATTAATTGGACACAAACGTTTTTGACTACACAGTAATCATCATCAGGTAATAAAATAGCTTTTATTACCTGCTGATGATTACTGTGCTCATCATCAGGTAGAAAATAGCTTTTATTACCTGATGGTGATTACTGTGTAGTCGAAAATGTTTGTGTCCAAGTAATTAAATAATAAAGAGTGAAAATAAAACAGTGTTTGAATAACTAAAGAACAAAATATTAGTTCGAATTCCTAGCACTCTGGCCGTGTGGCATCCCAACTTTTTCCATGTCAAATGTGCGGACCTCATTACATCCGTCAGTCCAACAGATCAAAATTACCATTCAGGGAGTTAAAAAGATTCAAAATAGTGATGGAAAATGTGCTTGATTACATCATCTTAAACATTTGAGCATAACATTAATAAATGTAGTGATTGTTGAAACAACGAGTCCTTATAAACGTTTCATCAGCAATTTCAAACTCAATCAATTCCTGCAGACAATCTTTTAAACATAGAGGGTCAGAAGATTGTTACATGCCAACATTAGGATTCCTGTTTTTAGAGAGTCTGCTCCCTCGAGAGAAAGTTACCCCCATTTTAAGTGAAGTGGTTGGCGAAAAGCTGATCCCTTTACCTATGAAAATAAATAGGTTGGACTCATCACATTTTTTGTGTCTTTCTACCAAATGCAGCATCTCGTCACAAGTTACAGAATCTCAACATAAGCTATGTCTCATCACAAGTTACAGAATCTCAACATATTATGTTGTCTTGTCTCAAGTTACAGCTTCTTATCACAAATTGCTGCGTCTTCATAAGTTTCAGCATCTTATTACATGTGACAGAATGTTGTCACAAATTACATTGTATCATCACAGAATAAGCAATCTAAGTATCAAGGTAAAACTCTCCTAGCTCTTAATAATTACATTTTATTATTTCCGTGCTTACAACATTAACAACGCGGCAAACCTATATGTTTGACAATTCTCAAAACAGTTGCATCCATATAACTTACATAACCTCAAAATTACATGCTATTTCTCAATATTGATGTAAATAATCTCTTTACTTATGCTATTTTAATGTATAATTAATTTCAATACAATGTCAAAGTAGGGTGAAGCATATAAAATACTTAGAAACACAAAGTTATCTGTCAGATGATGGATTCTGCAAAAGTGAATTCACTTGGCCGGGTTGCTAGGCACTTGTGATTGGTTGAATGTTTGCTAAAGACCTTAGTTCCAAATCTAACCACCACTGTCCTAGCTATTCAGACAAAATAAAATATTGTGATGACAAATGTTACTCACAGGTTGTCGACCATAGTAAATAAAAAATTGGATTCCAGGTAATCAGGTATATTTTTTTTAAGAGATAAAAAGAAAAACCACTTTGTTTTCGATTACTATGAGCATTTTATTTAATTTAATACCACAACCGGTTTCGCAAACATCCGTTCGCATCATCAGGTGGAAAAATTAATACTATTATTATTTATCCACCTGATGATGCGAACGGATGTTTGCGAAACCGGTTGTGATATTAAATTAAATAAAATACTCATAGTAATTGAAAACAAAGTGGTTTTTCTTTTTATCTCTTAAGATGAACGATTACAAAGTTAATGCCTCTACAATCAATAAATTTTTATTTTATTTTACTGTATTGTGAAATATATGTACAGTGATATTTTTTTTTTTTTTTTTTTTTAAGAAACCCTGTGCGGGAGACTCCCTAGATTCTAAAGACTCTAGGGGTCTATGACACTTGTTGTAGTGCCGCAGAGGTGTACGAGCTTGGTCGTCGCTACAAAGCGCCAATACTCAAGCAAGACCCAGTTGCTGTAAGGCTGGATGGACCTTTGGTGACCGGTCATTGGTAAAGGTTTATGAATTTTTCAACCCAGTGAAGAGCACATTCGAAATATAAATGGTATATTTTTGTGCTCCGCCGGGATCCGAATCCACAACCTTCCATTTCGGATGACTGATGTGATAAATGCAGTACCACATACTTTAGATTTATCTTTTTAATTCACCAACACAATATTGTATTGAAGTACAACTAGATGTTGTATGTTCTGTCTGTAGTGTAATACTTTATTTTCGTACGGATGGTAGCGCCTGTACGGTGGTGGTCAGATTGGAAAGGTCCTTAGCAATGTGTTCAACCAATCACAAGTACCTAGCAACTCGGAGAGAAGAAATATTACATATTTGTTCTCCCTTAATTGCGTGGAAACCATTTAAAATACACCTTTTATCCATTGAGTTAAATATTAATCTATAATTAGTTAAAAATAATAATATTTAGCATATCTACGTGATTCCAAAAAGAGCAAGCCAAAAAAGTGTGTGGCTTATAAAATGGACTTTAGGAGTAATAAAAATATGTATCTATATATAGTGATATCTTTTAAAGTTACATACAGGGTCAATATTGCAAAAAACCCAAAGCAAAAAAGCAATCCTCACATTCAAACAATTGCATGTGGCCTGTTCAAAAAAGAGGTGACATGTTATTTTATTTCTTGGAATGAATTTATTTAGGTATTCATCACTTTCTATTTAGTCCCTTCAAAGTAGGCCTTCTCAGATATATACACTTGTGCCAGCAATTCTTCCCATTCTCAAAGTACTTCTGTTTTGCACTTTTTGGTATGGCCTTGAGCTCTTCCAACGATGCAGCCATTGTCTCCTTTTTTTTTTTTTCATTTCATACTGTAAAAAATGGTTCACTTTGCCAATGTGAACCGTCAGCAAGAGTTGCAGGGCTTATGTTCATTTGAGGTTTGGATTTTATTTGTAAGTACACAATCAGCATTTGTAAGCGCGAACAACACGTGTTTGTTTGTGGGTATACATCTGAGAGCTTTGAATGAATATATCCTTGCAACTTAGATTATAGATTATAGATTTATAGGGACTGAAAAAAGTTGGAAGGGGCTAAGTCCAGTGAATACAGTGCCTGAGGCATGATTACGGTGTTGCTTCTGGCCAGAAAACCACAGACAAACAATGATGTCTGCACTGGCACATTATCCATGATTAATTTCAAAACAATTCCCGATTATTTTCTCTTCACGCCAAAGGCGCATAACTTTAAGTTAATATTCCTTATTGACCATGACACAAAAAAAAAAAAAAACACATATTCATACTTGAAATATTTTTTGTTCAAATATAGGGGTCACTTTGCCGCTTAGGGTTCTTTGAAATAAAATCCATAGTGAAGCACCAACTACCTAAAACAATGATAATGCAAAGTTTACACTAATCATTTCAATACTTGAGAGTGTTGGTCTGTGTTACCCAAACTTATCTAGCAATCAAATTCCCATATGATTTATGTAGAACCAAAATGAGATAAATATATGGATACATGGGAAATCATTGGCGTATAGGTTATATTAAGTGGACCCAAAACTAGATTACAGCATTGAAGCATACACACAAATGTCAGCCAGATCTGCCAAACCCCTGGTTTAGACTATTACTTTCAGCATCTCTGTTCTCTTTCTAACTAAAGGCAATTTCTATTTAGGTAGGTTGAAATGGATATAACATCTATTTGCGTTAAAATATAAAAGTTTCGGGTCCATTTATTCAATGGAGGAAATCAAATTCTATCCATCTATTTATCTCATTTTGGAAAAGTTCTAGCTTGCCGTCATTGATTCTATAGGACTCATAATTTTACATTGATTGACACATAATCAACATTCATAAAGCATTTTCTATTAAACTCTATTACTTGTCTGGCACCATAGAGTAGTAATGCCTTACATTAAGAAGTAAAGCGAGAAGGTTTCAAGTGCACTGTGAGAGAACCAACAAAGCTGACTAACTATGTATGCACACCTTAAACAAAGTAGAAACGTGCATTCCAGATAGGACAATAATATACTTCAATGTTAATGATGATGGTTAGGGGTATGGAATTTTTGTATTTACGAAATAGATGCGATAAATGTTTTTTTAAGCATTTGCGATTAAATGCAAAATTTATAGATTTGCATATTTTTAGCGAAAAAACAGTTCAATCCAGTATTTTGCTATATTTATTGCAAGTGTGTACCTAACTTCTAACTTGTGCGATAAAACTAATACTTGAATCAAAAAGTGTCTTACCTTCCAGCAAAACTTTATTCAGAATCTGTTGATCTTAAATGAGAAGTTGATCTTGAATGAGACAAACGAGGCCTTTTTTCATATAAGCCAATTATTTGAACCAGAACATATTGATGGAGATTAAAAATGTTAAATTTCAATTTTCAAGAAAAAAACCATTCAAAAATTTGTTTTTTCACTTGCAAAAAATTCCATACCTCTAATGGTGATGAATCAGATAAATCCATAGCATTATTTAACATACGCTCAATCGACTCCGCGTAAGATGCGTTAAAATTCTCTGTAAATTATTTTTTATATATTTTTGTATATTATTATTATATATTTTATTATATATTTTATATTTTAATAATAATAATAATAATATTAGGATGATTTATTTGGTGAGCGCTGTTTTTGTGTGTATCACACCTCAAGAGCCCTCTGCGAGCTTGGTCGTCGCTGTAGAAAGCGCCAATTCTCAAGCAAGACCCAGTTGTTGAAAGGTTGGATGGACCTTTCAGTGACCGGTCTTTGGTAAAGGTTTATGAATTTTCAACTCAGCGAAGAGCACATTCGAAATATAAATGGTATATTTTGGGCTCCGCCGGGATACGAATCCACAACCTTCCATTTACGAGTCCGAAGTGTTGCCACTGGACTACGGACCGGCCCAAGATGCCAACGACACGCGGTGTACCTGAGCGGTAACCCATCCAAGTACTGACCGCGCCCAATGTTGCTTAACTTCTTTATATATATTTTATATTTAATTATATATTTTATTTATAATAGCTATTGCTAATTTACAACATAACAAAAAGATAACATAAAATCGATCTTTGTTTTTACATATTCTTTGATGTAATATTCATTTTGCATTTATCACTTCAAGATATTGTACAAGCTTGCCCATATGGAATACACATTCTACATGACAACACGTTTTTGAATATTTTTAAAAAACACTTAACAATATTAAACTACATTTACATAATTCTAGTTGCAGTGGGTTTGCTGAAGAGAGTAAGTTGAATCGGTCAGGTGGATGAATTAGATGAGTTTTAAATGAGTTATTGATAGCTTATAAGGTGCATTGAGGTAATGGGGAACTATTTGAAAGATATTTTTTACAAACACACTTACCCAAGTGTGTTTGTAAAAAATATAGAAGGAACAATGATGTGTCCAAATAAGTAGATTTTGGTAATTTTCGGAATTTCCCCAGTAACGAAATAGCTCCAAATGCACCTTACATAAGTTATAGCTGATTTGGTTGTATATTTCCAAATGCCACTATCTCCACTTACAGTGAAAAATTACTTCTTTATATTTCTATACCCTTAATGCATGCATACTTTTTGTTTGTTAGTATGTCACCTATATTTTGACTAAAAACAAAAAGTTTGTCAATACTTTGTTCCAACTCTTCAGCAGCGACTTTTAAAATGTTGATTTCTCAAAAAAAATTGCATGTGGAGATAGTGTACTTTGGAAATATACAATTCAATTATATTTGAGTTCTATATGAGTTAAAGATGAGCTATATCTGAGTTGAAAATTACTTGTAACTAAGTTGTACATGAATTGTAGACGAGTTGCATATGAGTTACATCTGAAATTTTATCTGAGTTGTATGTGAGTTATAGCTGAGTTGTAAATGAGTTATAGCCGAGTTGTAAATGAGTTGTATTTGAGTTATAGCCGAGTTGTAAAAGTGTTAGATGAGTCAGGGGGCGCACAGGGGCAGGGAGCGGCTTGTGTTAAGGGAAGAGGGTTGTGGGGGGGGCTCGGTCTCACTGCTCCCCCAAACATCTCGACAGGATATTCCTTTAGCGCCACTGAAACAATAAACAATGGACTCAGAATATTTGAAATGTGGTGTCACCTGGCTGGGCTAGACAGTCCAGTCCAATGTGTCCTCAGATACATTATGTTCAACAAGAAATAAAACTTAATAATAAAAGGAACACTTGACTGACAAATTGCGACAACTTCTGGTACATCTGCAGTGATAACTCGATGGCATTTAGATTTCAGCAAAGGCCTCCTTATAACTAAACGTGATGGTGGAGAAGGTTGAATTTCTCTATGTTTCGTTGCAGTTGTATCCAACATCATTGAAAGGCTTTAGATTATCCACTTGCAGCTCGTCACAGGCAATCAGCAGCTGCACCAAGCGCTTGTTAAGGAACTCTATCTGCTACACAACTAGTTAATTACTTACAGATGTCTAGTGAGATCCTCTATGTCCACCAGCATGGAGTCCTGCCCCATGTGCAGTTCGTCACGGGCAATCAGCAGCTGCACCAAGCGCTCGTTAAGGAACTCTATCTGCGTGTGGAGCTCGTTCACTATCACCTGCAACCACATTACACACCGTATGTTAAAAAACCTTTGAATTGAAAAAATCCTCATAAAGGCACTAATACTAACAAACACGTAATTGTTATATTTTTAATGGTTTGTGTATTAAGGTTGACTGAGAGGTCAGCGCGCCCAACTTTGATGACCAAAATGGCCCTTATTTTGAATGGTAAGGTAGTATTTTCTCTACAGATTAAATTAACACATAAAATTAGGTATTTTTTTCCATAAAATAACAATTCAAAATAATTTTATTTACGGAGATACCTTAAATGGAGATTTCCACTGTTCTTATGAATAAATCCTAACTTTTTTTTATTTCAAAACATTTGAATTACAAAAAAATTGTAATTCGAATAAATCAATATCGTGTGTGAAAATAAAACAGTGTTTTAATCAGATATTAGTTTTTTTAAAAAAACATCAAATCATCTTAATTGTTACTTTGGATAAAAACTAACTAAACTGAAAAAAAATCTAAATCAAGAAAATAAGTGTTCCATTAATAAAAGATGGGAAGAAAACAATGTAACTACTTCTTAAGCTTGAATTTAAACTGGAATTAAGTTTGTTTGAAAAGTTGACAAAAAATAAATAAACATTAAAATTGATATAGTTTTTCTCGGGTTAGACCATGTTCTATTTGCAGTAATTTTGTCTGTCGAGTTGCCTTTCTTTGTTTTTCAGGACGGACATTCGTTACTGGTTGATTTACTCTTGAGCTTCTAACCATTGAAAGCAGAATCTATACATGTAAATGCTTTAGAAGCACCGGGTAATTTCTAGTAGTGATGTTCTGGATATTAGAATTATTTTGGATACCTATCTGCTAGTTTTGGATAGTTTCGGCTACAGATAAAAATATATGTAGATTTAAAAAAAAACTTTTATTACGGATATTTAATTTTTTTTTTTTAAATAGATTTGTGAAGAGGAATGCAATTCACCAACCTATTCTGCCTGGCCAGAAACAGGTATTAATATCATCAATTAATAATTCATAATTGTTTATTTTAATGAATTATTAATTCATAATTACCCAATAACATCTGTTGAACCAAGTTAATGGTTGAATGGTGGAAAGTTATGGTCAAATGACCCAGGCGCCAAATACGCCAGAAAGATCAGCCCGCTTGGCCCCCTTGGCTTTAACAATGACATTTTTATTTTGTTTATCCAATAGTTTGAGTTCGGATACCGATATCCATAAAATCCCTAATTTCTAGGCAGAGGTATGTGAATGCAGACCGTAGCGGGAGAGAAACTAGGTGTTTGGTTCATTGATTGTTCAATGAATCGACATTTGGATATTCGACACTACAGTATAAGTACAGTTGTGTACCTGCAGTTGTCCCACATTGATGTCGGTGAGCATCTGCCTGGAGACCCGACGCCTCTCCCCCACCAGGGAAACTCCTGCCTTGTGCAGACTGCTGCGCAGCATCTCTGTGATGGGAGAACTCCTCAGCTTCTGTCTATCCAGCTGGAACACCACGTCAATGATAAATTATAAAATCTTCAAAATATGACACTGTAACTCTGTCGCCATTCCACTAGGGGTGGCCAGAGCCTCTGCAGAGCTGCCTCCATTTCTTCCTATCCAGACACACCTCTTTCAATTCATTCATATTCATCACCTTTTTCATAAGTTTTCTTCTTTTACGCTCACTTTGTATATGCCATTCCTTCACAATCTCCTCAATCTGATCACTCCACACTTTTCTCGGTCGTCCCTTACCTCTTTTTCTTTTTACACCTCCTCTGTACATATAATACCTCTGGACACTATAAAGTGTATTGAAGATGTGGCTGCGTGGATGAACGGAAACCGTCTGAAGATGAACCCAGAGAAGACAGAGTTCATGTGGGTTGCATCCCCAAGAAGACAGCATCTTTTGGATATAGTCTTTTAATATTATGGGTGAGACCATTAAACCCCAGGATTCTCTCAAATTCTTAGGTGTGCATCTGGATGGGGCACTTTCCATGGAAAAACAGGTATCGGGGATTGTGAGCTCTAGTTTTTTCCACCTGAGGCAGATAAGGCGTATTCGCAGCTGCTTACCTGTTGATGCAGCAAGAACTCTGGTGAATGCGTTGGTGGTCTCAAGGTTGGACTACTGCAACAGCCTGATGCTTGGGCTTCCTAAGGTGCAACTAACAAGATTGCAGTCCATTTTTAACACCGCAGCAAAAGTGATTTTGGGAGGCAGTAGAACTGACCATGTCACTCCTCTATTGCAGAATCTTCACTGGCTGCGTGTCCCGGAGAGAGTGGAATACAAAATGTGCCTGTTGGTATTTAAATCACTCAGAGGAACGGCCCCTTCTTACTTAGCCGAATTATGTAAGCTTGACGAGATTTTTGATAAGCGGTGCACTCTTCGCTCGGCGCAGAGTGATGCTATCAACAAGCTGAAAATGCCATCTCGACGAAGCAGAACGGGCTTTGGGGATAGGGCGTTCAGTTCGGCGGGACCATTGTGCTGGAACCGGCTGCCTTTGAAGCTGAGGACGGAAACCAGCGAGGAGCGCTTCAGGAAGGAGCTGAAGACCACCATCTTCACAAGAAGAGAGTGAGCGGTGGGCGCCCTTGGGGTGGCTGGAGCCACTAAACGGCGCCCAAAAGAAGAAAAGTTATCCAAATATATATATACTATGTCAGTCTATCATCATTCATTCTTTCCACATGCCCAAACCATCTCATTGCATTCTTTTGTACCATAACTTTCACATCCTCTTTCAACACACATTCTTTCTTTACCCATTCATTCCTAACTCAGACAGATTTAGAATTTAAGACCAGTTGATACTCCTTCCCCGCAACCATAGTAAGAGGATCTGCATTATAACCATCAAGCAGCACTTTTTAAAAGTGTTTGTAATATTGACTTATTGTATCTGAATAGTTTGTAATGATATGAAGCTTTGGGGTTACCTCCATCTGCATGTGCGCCATCTGCTTGGCCTGAGCCAGTGCCATGCGCGCTTCTGCCTGCAGGCGCGCCTGGCACTGCAGAAAGTCTGCTGCCGTCCCCACAGAGCCCCCCAGGGCACCGGGGCCCCCGCCACTGCTCAGCGACAATGTAGACGGCCGGACCAAACCTAAGCAAACAAATCACATTCATGTAACAACTTGGGAAACGTGATTTTCAACTAATTTCTTGCTTATATTCCTTGACTTATAGGATAGTGCGAGGCTGACCATCCATACTGTAAGAATTGGATCATTTTGTCAATTTCACCTTTATTTCAATAAACGGCGGCAAAACTTGCAGGGTTCTGTTTTTTTTTGTTTGTGGACTGGTTCGGGAGCCATATTATTCACAATAGTACCAACTTTCTACGAATATTTTTACATTCGCCCTAGTTTTTTGTGTATACATGGAAATGCAACTGTGAAGTTCTTTGTTCTCTTTCTAACTAATGACCATTTTCATAAGTAAGTTGAAACAGATATATAATGCATATTTTCATTAAAATAATTTCTAGGCCACAGATACTCGTATCTAGAGGTGGCCGTTTAAACGAAAAGCAGTTTAAAATAGCTGCTTTTTATTTTAAGCAACTAAGCGCGCTTACAATTTAAACGAAAAGTCGTTTTGAAAAAAAAGCGTATAAAAAGTTGCTTCTGCTAATGTTGATTTAATTAAAATTTAATTCATTTAGTAGTTTCAGTTTTTCCATATTTACTCAAAAACTATTGATATTATTGAAAAATTTTTGAGTATTAAACCTAAACAATGTATAGTTCTGTAAGTTAAAAGCAAAAAAAAAAATCCAAAATACAGCACACACGAAAAAAAAGCTAAAAATGTAAAAAAAACGCGTTTTTTGAAATATTTTTTTGTGGTGGCAATTCTTAAGTTATATATTTTGTTAAAGCTTTATAATTAAGAAAAAAAATTAATAAACATGCTTGATTTTTTTCATTACTGTAACTATTTTGCTAAGACCATAAAGTGTAAGAAACAAAAACGGCAGATTTAGCTTTATAACACGCCATTAGCGTTTGAAAAAGCGTTTAAAAAAAGCAGAAGCAACTTTCGTTTTCGTTTCGTTTTAAACGCAGCAAAGTTTTCGTTTCGTTTTAAACGCAGCAAAGTTTTCGTTTCGTTTTAAACGAAAGTTGCTTGAAGCAACAAAATATATAACTTAAGAATTGCCACCACAAAAAAATATTTCAAAAAACGCGTTTTTTTTACATTTTTAGCTTTTTTTTCGTGTGTGCTGTATTTTGGATTTTTTTTTTGCTTTTAACTTACAGAACTATACATTGTTTAGGTTTAATACTCAAAAAAATTTCAATAATGTCAATAGTTTTTGAGTAAATAAGGAAAAACTGAAACTACTAAATGAATTAAATTTTATATTTACAATAAACCCAAAAAACGAAAAAACACTTTTTAAGCTGCTTTTTTTAAAAAGCGTAAGCGTTTTTTCGTTTTTTTTACTAAGCCGTTTTTTCCATCTCTACTCGTATCATAAGCCAATGGGTGCAGAACTAACCGGCATCACAACTTCAATCCAACTCAGCCTTGTTCTGTTTAATTTTAAGCCCTTTTCCTTTCTGCTATTTTAATTTATTTTTATAAATTTCAATGGCTTCTCTATAAAGCCAAGCATAATATCCATGAGCTTTTACTATTATCATCGTATCATTTTAAATTACATCATGGTTATCTGAAAGGATTTTAGCTTCAGTATCCCGAGTATACAACATTTACATAAACTCCCCCGATTTAAATCTAAAATGTATGGAATATACAACAGCACTCTTCATGAGTGATTTAGTTTTCATACATTTTTTCAATTTACGCAATGGAGGTGTGAGATTTACGCAATGTTTTACATTTGAGGTACATAAGACCTTTAAAAAGAAGGACGGACTGGTCAATACAGAAAAAGCCTTACACCTCACCTTTGTTGGCTGTGTTGTGTTGATGTTGTGTATTGTTGTTGTTATTGTTGTTGTTGATCCCCCTTTCCCTCTCCTCCTCCCCCGCACTGTCCTCGGGGGACTCCCCGTCTGAGGCTGTCTCATTCATGAAGCAGATCTGCAGGTTCATGCCTATAAAATAATACACACATCCATTGGAAAAACAGACAGACAATCACTTTAAAAGCTGATCATAAAGAAGTGAAAGTTTCGATCAGGGATGTTATGGATATATGTAACTGTAACCAAAACTATCGGATTTCAGACATAGTTTCATATCCGTATCAGTTTACGAAACCAATATAAATGGTTTTGGATATGGGTAGGGTTCGGATATAAGCCTATAAATTAGCTGCACGCGTCCCACCCAATGTTTATTATTTCTATTCCTTAGTCATAACTAGTTAGTCCTTGTTGGATTACATTAAGTTTACTTTTGACTATTAAAAGTACAACTAAGTGAAAGCTTAATAAATATTTTGCAATGATTTTATTATTAACAAAATTTATGTTTTTATTTGTGTACTTTTACCATTCCTTAAAAATTTAATATCCGTAACCGAAACTATCCAAAACTAAATTTTATATACGTATCTGAAACCGAAAAAATCCTTTTCCCATACCCGTATCCGAAACTTCATATCCATAACATCCCTAGTTTTGATGTCATGCATGAGAGCCTTTGAGGATCCATACGATTTACGATAGATTCAAAATGCTTTTTTTGCGTTTGAAAGTATAGTAGAGAATTGATTATTGTCAGAACTAATTGGAGAACAAGGGTGCTCATTATATTGATTTGTTCGGATCATCAAACTGTATACTTCTATACAGCAATCTATCAATACAAAACAGATATACTGTTATGTAAATAGTAGATTAATATAGGTGTACATCGTAGGTAGTGGTAATTATTATAGTATTATGTCAAAAGTAGATTCATATAGGTGTACACCGTAGGTAGCAATAATTATAGGCTTAAGAAATCTAGAAATTAAATGATCCTTTTGTACTCTTGAAGTTGGTAGATTGTTCGCGAGTTAGCTGGCAAATTAGCTCCTAAAGACTTCTGTCACTACAGTATATAAGGAGCAAAATTGAGTGCACCCAGCCAGTAAGATAGTCGCCTTTGATTGAAGAGTGTGAGCGATACTGAACTGTGAAAATAAATTTGAGTTACTAAAAGTGTTAAAAATAAATATAAATTGTAAAAATAAATTAAGAGAAAATAAAGATCCTGAAAGAAGGACCTGTATGTTTTAATTTAGAGACTTTCCGAACCCCAAAAAACATTACAATACAAATGTGGATAGGTGGCATTTTTATATTATTATGCAAAATACATATGAAAAATTAAAAAGGTATACATAAGGTACGCTATTAAATTAATGTTTCAAGAAGTCCTTAATTTTGGCTTTTCGAAGCGTGCCTACCCTACTTCATAGAAAGGAAATCTAATCTAATCTAAGCTGCAAGAATATATATTATTTAAGATTTATATTAAATGCATTCCCACAAGCAGACATGTATAATTTCGCGCTAACACATGCCGCATGTGGACCTACATTATAAAAACCCAATCTCAAATGAACATAAGCCCTGCAACTCTTGCCGTCCTTCCCTGAAACAGGGGTGACATTGGCAAAGTGAACCATTTTTTACAGTATGGGTGGTCAGCCGCATACCAACCTATAAGTCAAGGAACATGGCTATTGATATTGGTTTTGAATATACCAGGATTAAATTGTGGGGAGACAAAAACTCCGCCATGAACTCCGCTATTGCCGGTCCCAAGCCCGGATGCAAAAGGAGGAGGGTTCTATGGCTAGGCCAGCTACCTGCCATAGGTAAAAAAGAAGCTAAGCTCACAGACCGGAAAACCAAGCCTCGGAACACGGTAGATCCCCAAGACTGACCCAAGCAAGGAAAAGGATAAAACGATTACGGAAACAAAACAAAGATAACAAAGGAAACAAGATAGGATGCTGGAATGTTAGGTCATGGAATGGAAAAAAGCAGGAGGTAATAGCAGAGTTGGAACATCATAAAATAGACATCTGTGGATTATCAGAAATGAAAAAGAAGGGCAAAGGAACATCAAAACACTCCAACTATATTCTAATATATAGCGGGAAAGATAAACACCAAAGAGCCAGCTCAGGTGTCGGAATCCTCATGCATGAGAAGTACGAGAACTCTATCGACAACATTGAATATATCAACCATAGAATATTAAAAGTATCACTTAAAATGGATAATAGCCGCCTGAACCTAATAAATGTATACGCACCTGCCATAACGAAACCGATCGAAGAGTCGGAAGAATTTTATACTCAGCTTCAAGATGCAATATCTCAAACACCACATACAGAAAAACTAATTATGTTCGGTGACTTCAACGCTCGCATTGGAGACACACCTCTAGATGGCACCAAACAACGATTCAATGAATCAACCATAAACCAAAACGGCGAAATGCTAATAGACCTATGTGCTCGAAATGAGATGAGAATAGGTAACACATATTTCCCACACAAACTACAGCACAAGTATACCTTCGAAAATTCGCGAGGAGATAGGTCTATGATTGATTTCATCATAACAAACAGAAAAATCCATCCTTCTATAATAAATGACATCCGAGTTTTGGCCTCGGCGAACATTGGCTCTGATCATCATCTGGTTCTGTGTAAGATAATTATGAAACAACCAAAATTAAATAAAAAAGAACCCAAATACATTACAAAACTAAATATAAAATCCATCGAAGACGATAGCACAAGAGGACTTTACATAGACCGAGCCACAAATAAAATAACACAATGCGAAATTGAAGAAGATGATAGTGTGGAAGACGCATGGTTAAAAATAAAAAATAACATTAAAAATGCTGCAAACGAAGCACTGGGCCAAAATAAGATAAACATAAACAGTACAAAGAATTCGAAGCCATGGTATGGAGAAGAGGTGAAAACCCTTGCGAAAGAAAAACGAGACAGCTATCTAACATACAGAAGTAACCCTACACCAGAAGAATACAGAAGGTATAAAGAAATACGAAACAAAGTCAACAGCGACATAGATAAAATAAAGAGAGACTATTGGCTGAAATTCACTAAAGATATGGAGAGGGATCTATATGGGGCCCAAAGAAAAGTTTGGAATATGCTCAGAAAACAGAAAAAACCAATCTGTGAGTATACACAAACCAATAAAATTACAATTACTGAATGGGAAAACTATTTTGAAAATCTATTTAGGAATACAACGCAGGCAAGAACAATAACAACAAACAATGACGCAGAATCGGAGATGATTCTTAATACTGCTGAAGTAGCTGCCGCAATTAAAAGACTAAAAAACAGAAAATCCCCAGGTATTGATGAAATCCCCAACGAACTAATTAAATATGGAGGTGCTAATGTGGTCACAGAAATTACAAAAGTATTCAATAAAATACTTGAACGTTCTGAGATACCAAACGAGTGGAGACTGAGTGTAACCATACCAATATTCAAGAAAGGAACAAAAACTAACCCGGAAAACTACAGAGGAATATCCTTACTATGCACCACTCAGAAACTATTCACAAGTATCCTAAGGACGAAATTGGAAGAAATCATACAGAATAGAGATGAACAGCAGGGATTCAGAAGAAATCGATCAACAACCGACGCTATATTTGTACTAAAACAAGTAAAAGAAAAATCAATTGAATACAATAAGCCTGCCTATATGTGTTTTGTAGACTTAACCAAAGCCTTCGATAGAGTGCGCCTAGAAGACGTTATAGATAACATGACTCAAAAGAGTATACCAAAACCAATTATAGAATCCATCCACAAACTGAACACACACAATAAAATGAGGATAAAAGTAGACAATGAGCTCTCAAAAGAAATACCAGCTGCAGTCGGCATACGACAGGGAGACAGTTTAAGTCCATTCTTGTTCAACATCATCATGGACAAGATGATTGAAGATATAAAATCATTGGAATTGGGCTACTCTCTCGGAAAAAAGAAAATCGATATTGTATGTTATGCACACGACGCAGTCCTCATAGCTGATTGTGAAGATGACCTCCAAAGACTCCTACACAAATTCCACATATCGGCGCAACAATTCAACATGAAAATTTCCATAGAAAAGACAAAAAGCATGGTAACTTCAAAACAGCCAGTACGATGCAAACTTGTAGTAAACAATAAGACAATAGAACAAGTGATGCGATTCAAATACCTAGGCGTTGAAATATCAAGCAGTAGTGACCTTTACGAAGAAGTCTCGGAACAAGCAAATAAAGCTGCCGTTGTAGCTGGATGCTTGCGTACTACTGTATGGAGAAACGAACACATGCTGAAAGAAAGTAAAATGAAGATATACAAGACCTGCGTTAGACCGATAATGACATACGGTATCGAAACCAGAGCCGACACCACGAGAACGAAGAGTCTCCTACGAACCACCGAAATGAAAACTCTCCGCCCTATCGCAGGATTGACCATGCGAGACAGAATACGAAATTCCGAAATTCGGAGGATCTGTGATGTCGAGGATGTCGTGCGATGGGGTAGAAACAGAAGACGTTACTGGAGAGATCACGTCGAAAGAATGGATCCGGTGAGAATGGTGAAAATAGCGGCAGACGAGATACCATCAACCAGCAGACCCCCTGGACGACCACCAAAGAGGTGGAAGGACAGCTGGACATCCGCGTCCCAGGAGTGAACCCGAGAATAAACAGGACCTAGTCCTAAAACAAGCTGAAGAAGAAGAAGAAGAAAAAGGAGACAAAAAATAAGACTGAAATATTAATTCTTATTTGTATTTCTTGACTTATAGGTAGGGACTGGAAAATTTCGCGATCGCGATAAAACGAATTTATTCGCGAATTTTGATGTTTTTACGCGAATAACGCAAAATTTGAGGTTTTACGCAAATATCGCGAATTTTCGTACTTTTGGTAGAAATTGTGCGAAAAAGTTGTTACGTATGTCGCTTTTGCAACGCAACGGTTTTGTGGGAAAGAAAAGATTTCTGCGAAAACCCTTTGCAAGGTGCAAAGCACAGAAAAAATGGTCGGTGTTATAGCCGAGGGGGCCAAGTGGGCTGATCTTTCAATGTTGAAACACGCTAGAACGCTAGACGCGGGGTTCGATCCCCGCCTGGGTCATTTGACCATAAATTTGACCCTGGTTTAACAAATGTAATTGGGTAATTATTAATTAATAATTAATTAAAATGAACAATACTCGTAATGAATTTTTCATTAATAATATTAATACCTGTTTCTGGCCAGGCAGAGTAGGTTGGTGAATTGCATTCCTATTCACAAATCTATTTTATTAAAAAAAAAATGATAAGCAGAACTGTCCTGGACATCCAAACAGACTTGAATCGTGACATCAATGAAATAGGAAATACATCAAGGAGTGAAGCTGCTGCTGGATTAGCCAAGAGCACAACTTGAGGCTTTCATAAAAGCCAACATCCCTCGAAAAAATTAGATAACCTTCATCTAGAGAGACTTAATTTAATATTTTAAAAGGATATTGCAGGGAATTCGGAGTGTCATTCAAATATTAATTATTTTTTCAATCAATGGTTTTTTGTAAGTTGTAACTCGTATTGATTCAGATGTTGTTTATTCATTGTTTTTGAAGGTACATATTGTTGTTTATATAATAAATTGTAAATATTAGTAATATCTATAGTTTTGCAATTACATAAACCTTTATTTCGATCAAATCAACCCTAAAAATTACACCGAATCTCCCCTTTTATCATAAAAAATAACGCGAATTTCCCTGTTTTTGATAAAAAATAACGCGAATTTCCCAAAAAAATAACGCGAATTTCGCAAAAAATAACACCACTTCTTTCCAGTCCCTACTTATAGGTTAGTATGAGGCTAACCACCCATACTGTAAAAAATAGTTCATTTTGTCAATATCACCCCTGGTTTAGGGAAGGTCGTCAAAAGTTGCAGGGTTTATGTTCATTCGAGGTTTGGTTTTAATTTGTAAGTACACATTCATCATTAATTGTAAGCGCAAACTTACACGTGCCTGTTTGTGAGCATGCATTTGACATGAATTTTGAATGTTTATATATCTTGGCAACTTAGATTATAGATTATAAGGCAGCCATCAACCTAGAACAGGGGTCGGCAACCTTAAGTCAGAAGAGCCAAAAATTACAATTTATAAAATTTCAAAAAGTTTGTAAAGAGCCACAATTATTTCCTTGCCTACAATAAATAGTACTCACATAAATGACAGTGCCGACAGGGGGGAATGGGGGGGGGATAAAAGCGAGTACAGATGGCTGAAAGATAGAATCAGTGACTAATCCTCGTGAACGCAAAATTCAGAATGCTTTTTAAGTGTTTTTATTTGATAAAATAAATAATATTTGCATATGGTACTTAATAGCCCCAGCTTCACATCCAAAGAGCCGCAGGTTGCCGAGCCCTGACCTAGAAGATCAGCAAAGAGATGATGAGGTAAGTGGCGTTCCAGACCAGGTAACTTCTATGTACAAAAGATCTTTGGATCTGCTGCGGGAGGAAGAAGGGTAAGTAGATAGTCTCACCGCTGTGCAGCCTCTGGTGCAGGCTGGGCTTGCGTGAGCGCCCCCGTGTCCTGCCCGCCCACTCCTGCTCTGAGGACATGGCCAGACGGCGACGGATCTCCTCCCGGTCATGACGCCGCTACACAACACGCAACACAACATTACAACAGATCCATGCCTTGAATGATTTCCCGTTTCGGTGTTTATTTCAAACCCCAAAATCAAATACCGGCAAGGTTTACTCAGCCTTCACAAGAAATGAGTACCAGCCCCCTTGGGAGCTGGGAAACCCCCACTTCAACTGAAGTGGTTGGCGTAAGGCCGGCCCCTTTACCTGTAAAAATAAATAGGTTCCACTCGCCACATACAAAGCCCTATGGGGATAACGCGGCAAGAAGTTACACTATATGTGTAGCTTAGTTGCGTTGCAGGCTGGTCTTGTGTGAGTGCCCCCATATTCTGCATGCTCTGCCCGTCCACCCCAGCTCTGAGGACACGGCCAAGCAGCGATGGATCTCCTGGTGGTTATGACGCCGCTGCACAACACAACAATATTACTTCAGATGCAGGCTGAGCTTCTGTGAGTGCCCCCGTATAATATTAATATTAGGATGATTTATTTGGTGAGCGCTATTTTTGTGTGAATCACACCTCAAGAGCCCTCTGCAAGCTTGGTCGTCGCTGTAGAAAGTGCCAATTTTCAAGCAAAACCCAGCTGCTGCAAGGCTGGATGGACCTTTAGTGACCGGTCTTTGGTAAAGGTATATGAATTTTTCACCCAGCGAAGAGCATGTTTGAAAATATAATATCCTGAAACTACTGTTCTGAGGAGACAGCCAGGCAGCGATGGATCTCCTGACGGTTATGATGCCGCTTTACAACACAATCCGACATTACTACAGAAGACAGGAGTACTTTACTTTAGCCCAAGAATAAAACATCTCCTCCATCCCACAAAGCAAAAAAAGGAATGAAAATTGAATCGCTCACTAGGGGTGTTGTTGTATCTTTCATACATTTTTCTATTTAGATGATGGAGGGGACCTAACGTAATGTTTCATACATTTTTCTATTTAGATGATGGAGGGGACCTAACGTAATGTTTCATACATTTTTCTATTTAGATGATGGAGGGGAGCTAACGTAATTAATATTTCATACATTTTTCTATTTAGATGATGGAGGGGAGCTAATGTAATGTTTCATACATTTTTCTATTTAGATGATGGAGGGGAGCTAATGTAATGTTTTATACTCAGGATAATTGTCGGCTCTTTGGTATTGATTTGGCTCCTTTTTTAATATCACATATTCAAATAAATAGTATGCCATATTAGACCAAGTACCTGATACAAAATACACAATGAGAACATATGCAGCACTACATATTCACCATATTCCCACGCTGGTACTTAGACCAGGGGTTCATAACGTTTTGCTGCCATGGACCACTTTGATTGTTTTACTTTGACCAGGGATATGGTTTTGTTATAATCAGTTTGGTGTTCCTAGATTTATAGATTGGTATGAGGGTGTCTATCCATCCTGTAAAAATTGTTTCATTGCCAATGTCACCCCTTTTTCAGGCGAGGGCGGCAAGAGTTGAAGGGTTTATGTTCATATGAGATTTGGGTCTTATTTTTGAAGTAGGCATGCAGCATGTGTTGGCACGAACTTGCTATCTAAAATTTTAATAACATTCAACTTAGATTACAAATCATTATGGAACCTTGAGATCCCTGAAGATAACAAAATCATTAAAGGGGTCTCTGGTCGAAAAAAAGGTTGATAACTACTGTTCATCAATATAAATGGTTATTTCATAATGGGATAGAGATTAGTTTACTCTAGGATCCTCGTTGCCATCCTCCTGCACCGTGATGACCGTGTTGAACTTGCTAACCAGATCTGCCTCCTCCCACATGTCCTCGTCGGGCAAATAACTGTTGTCCTTGGACAAAACCACTTTCTCAAAGTAACTCATCCTCTGCACGCTTCTCAAGCATCACAGGCAATCACTCTGAATCAATAGCCAACTGTCCTCGAGAGACAATAAGTTAAATGTTGTGAAATAATGGTGAAAATGTCAACGTAAACACTGGAACCAAACCAAAACAATGCAGCGTTTGACAGTTCGACACATTGTAGTTTTTTTGACAGTTATATAGGGATCCCAGCATATAACCAGATTTTTCCTATTAGTTAAAATAATAAAATGCCTGCCTTCAATAAGTCCCAAAGAATCAAAGGCGGCAATCTACATTTTTTTTTCGAAAATGATATAAATACACAGAAACACAAAATTTTATTCTTTAAGTTTTTTTTTTTCGAAAAAAATCTAGATCTATCCGACCCAAACCAATGCGTATCTTATATATCTATCAAATCTTTACGTATAGCGTATTTTAATAAGGTAACCATTCTGTAGTTACATTTTTGGATCTTAACAACACTGAAATTTATACTGAAACTTTCTAATCTAATCTAATCTAATCTAAGCTGCAAAGATATATTTCATTTAAGATTTATATTAAACTAGCTGACCCGGCGAACTTTTTTCCGCCTTTGAGGCAATAAATGAGCAGACTTTTGATTTCATCTAGGTCAATTTTTTATTTGGATAATTAATATATAAGAAGTTATATATAAAAGTATATTAGGAAAAAACGAAGTGACAGGGTGAGGAATGATTTTGTAAGTTAAGAGTGTGGTGTAAGGGAAAGTGTGAAAGTGAAGATTAAAAGAAGTATGTTAAGATGGTTCGGGCACATGGAGAGAATGAGTGATGAATGATTGATGAAGAAAGTATATGTTGCTAGAATAGATGGATGTCGTGGTAGAGGAAGACCGAGAAAAGTATGAAAGGATCAAATCACTGAAATAGCGAATAAATGGGATATCCAGAGTCATAATAAAAGGAGGATTTGTATGAAAAAGGTTATGACTCTGAATGAAATGAAAGAAGTATGCAAGAACAGGAAGAAGTGGCGGCTAATCTGCAATGTAGATTTCTAATGTTAGTGTATTAATTTGCTACATTTTTTGCATAGGAATTTTATTACTTTTTTTGTATAGATATCTTTTTAAGGTTTTGTTTTTTTTTTTTATACTTAAATGTTATTTATTTCTCGTATTCCTTGACTTATAGGTTGGTATGAGGCTGACCACCCATACTGTAAAAAATGGTTCACTTTGCCAATGTCACCCCTGTTTCAGGGAAGGTCGGCAAAAGTTGTGGGGCTTATGTTCATTTGAGGTTTGGATTTTATTTGTAAGTACGCATTCAGCATTTGTAAGCGCGAACTACACGTGTTGGTTTGTGGGCATACATCTGAGAGCTTTAAATGAATATATCCTTGCAACTTAGATTATAGATTATTATAGATTGTAGAATATAAAATGAAGAAGGAATTATTTTAATGATTTTTTATTGGCCATGTACATATTTTAATGCATGGGTTCCACTCTTAGTGAAGCACTTTGTGATACACGACATTTTTCGTTTTATCATTAGGTGCAAGAACAAATAATGCAGATGGTCTTCCGACCCGTGAACATGCCACATATAATTGACCATGGGAAAAACACGGATTTTCTAGATTCAGATCACAAACTTTTAAGGATTGGCCTTGTGATTTGTTGATGGTCATGGCGAATGCAAGACAGATCGGAAATTGAAGTCGTTTAAACTCAAACGGCGCAAAATTATACATGTCTGCTTGTGGGAATGCACTTAATATAAATCTTAAATGATATATATCCTTGCAGCTTAGATTAGATTAGATAAAACATGTTGGTTCTTCAATAGTTTGAAGATTTAACGGCAATTTTAATGCTGAATCGGCATCCTTTTAACAATGTGGCTGCTATTCCAGAGGAAGCAACTGCAACCGCAATGCTGGATCTCGCACGAACAGTGGCTAAAATTACTGACATGAGGAATGTCTTACCAGTTCCACCAGGGGCATCCAGGAAATATAAACCACCATTTTCATCATCAATGTATCATAAACTTCCTTTTGTTGTTGATTTGACAGGGGTACATTTGTTTGAACTAATAAATATAATTTCCGGTGATCATATTCTCTTTCCCGTTCAAATTCTCGATTAAATGCGTCATTTATTTCACGATTTAGCGTTTTCATTCCTAATCTGACTAATAAATTACCGCACATGAGGTAACACATGTCTTTGGTCAAGATCAAAGCCTGATTATGTATCTCCTCATTCATTTGAAGGTCGGAATTTCTTGAACTGAAACGAATTTGATGTAAAATGTCTTCCGTCATATTATCCTTGTCTTTGTGCCACAGGTAAGATGGGTTCGATGGTAACCATGTCGAAATGATGATAGCAAATAATGTGCGTATCTGACTTGGATATGCAGAAATAATTGCTTCAACGATTGTCGTCTCCCAATGGGTATGCACATGCAGCACGATATGTTGGGAATACGGTAGCATTAACAGTCCGAAGTGAATCAAATGACGTTGGCCCACGCACATTTACCAGCAACAACCGTAAATAGAAACATTCATCATTCTTTCGATGAACTGTATATATACGACCAAGAGCATCAGTAAAACGCACATGTGGATAACCAAGAACCGCATCGCCTTGCTTGCGTCTTAGAAAATTCCTCAATGAAGCATTCCAAGTATAATAGCGTGGCATCTCCGAGTAAAGCAAAGTTTGTGCAAACGGATCGCTTTGGCAGATCGTAAAGAAACTGGTCAATGTTGTCGCTGGAGGTTTTTCAGCACGTTGAACAACATTGGAAGCCGTGAAATATACTCTTTGACCATTCTCCAGATGCACCGCCAAATGCACAACAGGAGGATGACGTTCATGAATAGGGAATGCGAATATATGCTTTTATTCACTTTTATATTTCCGGTCCGTAGTCCGTAGTACAGTGGTTAACACATTGGACTCGTGAATGGAAGGTTGTGGGTTCAAATCCCGGCGGAGCACAAAAATATATACCATTTATATTTTCAAATATGCTCTTAGCTGGATTTTAAAATTCATATATCTTTACCAAAGACCAGTCACCAAAGGTCCATCCAGCCTTGCAGCAACTGGGTCTTGCTTGAGAATTGACGCTTTCTTCAGCGACGACCACTCTCTCAGAGGGCTCATGAGGTAAATAACAAAAATAGCGCTCGCCGAATAAATAATCCTCATATATATAAAGGGTTCATCAAGCCTGTAAAAAAAATGGATCTTGCTTGAGAATTTGCGCTTTGTAGCGACGACTACCAGGCTTGTAGCAACACCTCTGTGGCACCCTTCTTGGGTGATATAGACTCCCAAGCCTTTCAGGAATTGGGAAGTCTCCCGCAAAAGGTTCCCTTAAAAAAAAAAAAAAATGACCATTCAATGGATTTTTCATTTTGATGGTCCATACTGTTGAAATGGACTATCTAAGAAGTATGATGTGGAAAACATGGAGTGACAGGGTGAGGAATGATTTTGTAAGGAAGAATGTGGTGCAAGAGAAAGTGTGAAAGTGAAGATTAAAAGAAGTTTGTTAAGATAGTTTGAGCATATGGAGAGAATGAATGAGGAAAGACTGACGAAAGTATATGTTGGTAGAATAGATGGATGTCGTGGTAGAGGAAGACTGAGAAGGTATGGATGGACCAAATATCTGAAATTGCGAATGAATGGAATATCCAGAGTCATAATAAAAGAAGAGCCTGTCTGAAGAAGGTTATGACTCTGGAGAAAATGAAAGAAGTATGTAAGGACAAAAAGAAATGGCGGTTGATAATGTTGGCGGCTAGGGTTTATTAAAGTGAAATTTGTTTTATGTTTTAGTTTATGTTCTTAAGTATATATTAGTATTTATTGATTTAAAAAATGTGATTTGTCCTGTATGTTTCTTGACTTATAGGTTGGTATGCGGCTGACCACCTATGCTGTAAAAATGGTTCACTTTGCCAATGTCACCCCTGTTTCAGAGAAGGACGGCAAGAGTTGCAGCCTGGTATATGTCCATTTGAGATTTGGTTTTTATGTTGTAGGCTCACATGAGGCATGTGCAAGCGCGAACTTATACGTGTCTGGTTGTGAGAGTGCATGTTATGTGAATCTCCAATGTAACATATCTTTGCAACTTAGATTAGTTAGATTAGATATTGAAATCATATCCGCTCTAATCACGACTTTGTAGTCATCATTTGGCATGCGTTCCAAAGCACTCTTAAACAACGCATGATTTTCATGAAGTAGGTGCTGTAGATCTTGAAGAATTGCTCTTTTCATTGCTGCATTCATCTCTTGACATCGATCAAGTTGTTTCCCAAATCGCTTCATTGCAGTTCACATACCGACGCGGCGCTTTTCACGCGCAATGCATTGTTCTTTTTCACTCCTTTCACTCGCAATGTTTTGAATCCTTAATGCATTACAGCTTCCTCGGGAAAGATTTGATCGCCTTGGTGGTGGCATGGCTTTCTTAATATTTTTTGGGTACATTAGATTCATAGAAACTTGAAACAAATCGGTCAACTTCAATTATTCACAGACTCCATAACGTTTAGCTGTCAGTTGCATTTTGTTTATTTTTTAAAAAAAAGAACGGCAAGACTGTTATTTACGGATTGCTTTCAGTTGCGTTTTTTTTATTTATACCTACCACGTTTTATGTCACTTGAAAAAAAGTATAAAAAAAAGGATTAAAAGGATATAAAAAGTATCCTTTGTCCTTCTCCTGGTTCTAAGCTACCTCCCTACCAATTTTCAGCCAAATCTGTTGAGCCGTTCTTGAGTTATGGATAGTGTAACTAACACAACCTTGTTTTATATATATAGATGCATTCCCACAAGCAGGTGTAAAGGTCTTTGAGTGTTGGGTGTTATTAAATACAACTTTTGCATGCCCTTTTCTTACACGCAAATTTTATTGTTTTTTCCAAGCTATTGTTTTTGGGAACCAAAAGAAGCAGCATTCTAAAATTCAAAATTAACAGCCCTGTTAGGTACAAAATCACTACAGAGGTCCCCTCCAGCATTTGCCAAGGGCAGATGCGATGAAAGTGGTGATCGGTGAATCTTGACTTCTCTTAGGTTTTTAGTAGAATCTGTCTGGAAAGTGTACTTTTCGGCCCGATCTTGTTGTAGTGGTTGTAGTAGCAGGAGTCCCAGGAGTTGCAGGAGTAGCAGTTGTTGGTGTGTTTTCTCTAGCTACTACTGGTACTGGTTTTGGGTCTGCGTTTGTAGTTTCTGTTGTATCTTCAGGCATGTAAGCTGGTTTCAAACGATCTATGGTGATGTTTTTAGCTTGACCTTTTATCATTACTGAAAAGTATTTTTCACTCTTTTTGGCAACAGAGAAAGGTCCCTCGTACGGTGCTTGTAGTGGAGTACGAGAAGCGTCAGTTCGCACAAACACATGTGTACAATCTTTCAGTGCTTTGTGTACAAAGGTCCGTCTTTTCCCATGATTGCCTGTTGGTGTTGGTCTTATATCTTGTAATGACTGCTGTAGTTCTCTTGCGAATGAACCTGGTTCTGCTGGTGTTGTATCTTGGAAGAAGTCACCTGGCAGTCGTAGGGTAGTTCCATACGTCAGTTCTGCTGGAGAGTGTCCAATGTCCTCGCGAATAGCATTCCGCAAGCCAAGGAGAATCATCGGGAGATGTTCGGTCCATTTCACTGTTGTGTGAGCTTTGATAGCAGCCTTGAGGGTACGATGCCATCTTTCAATTAAGCCGTTAGACTGAGGGTGATAGGCTGTTGTCCTGTTGTGTTTGATTCCTAGTGTTTTTGTGATTTCGAAAAATAGCTGGGATTTGTATAATTTTGCGCTAACACATGCCGTATGTGGACCTACAATATAAAAACCCAATCTCAAATGAACATAAGCCTTGCAACTCTTGCCGTCCTTCCCTGAAACAGGGGTGACATTGGCAAAGTGAACCAATTTTTTACAGTATGGGTGGTCAGCTGCATAACAACCTATAAGTCAAGGAACATACATGACAAATTACATTTTTTTTAAATCAATAAATAACAATATATACATGGACATAAAAAACTAAAAAATAAAACCAATTTTACTTAAACAAACCCTAGCCGCCAACATCACAGATCAACCGCCATTTCTTTCTATCCTAACATACTCCTTTAATTTCCTCCAGAGTCATAACTGATCTGTGGTCATAACCTTCTTCATACAAGCTCTTCTTTTATTATGACTCTGGATATTCCATTCATTCGCAATTTCAGATATTTGGTCCATCCATACCTTTCTCGGTCTTCCTCTACCACGACATCCATCTATTCTACCAACATATACTTTCTTCGTCAGTCTTTCCTCATTCATTCTCTCCATATGCCCAAACCATCTTAACAAACTTCTTTTAATCTTCACTTTCATACTTTCTCTTGCACCACATTCTTCTCTTACAAAATCATTCCTCACCCTGTCACTCCGTTTTTCCCCAATCATACTTCTTATAGAAAGTCCATTTCAACAGTATATGGACCTTACTAATTTCACTTTCATTCACCGTCCAGGCCTCGCTTCCATACATCAAGGTGGGTAAAAGTATGCCACTGCGTACCGCAAATCGAGCATTTTTAGATATAATATGTTTTGATTTTTGGCGATACAAGCTGTGACACTGCCCTTCATTACTCTTCTTTCAAATTCACCGGTCATTCTTCCATCTTTTTCAAACTTACTTCCCAGGTATACATACTCATTTAAGACATCAACATTCATTCCATTAATTTTAATTCATAATACTTTCATCATCTCTTTCAAAAATCAATACTTTCGTCTTACTTGCATTCAAACTTTAAATAGTAGAAAAAGGAACAATATCTCCTACATGTGACCAAAGCGGAACGCCTCTAAAAAGTTTCTTCGAGGTACCTTCTACCTACTTATTTTTACCCTAACATACTTAAATTAAATGAACGGAATCTTAATTCTCTACCTATATTAAGCTGTTATCTACGTTGGAAAGATAAAAGTTCACTCCATCATGAGAATATTCTTGCAAGCAGGATATTATGGAACTTACTTTAACAATCAACGATTTTCTACCAACAAAATAAAACTTAAATCTAAAACAAGTAGGTATAACTAAGCTCTACAACTTTTATCAATAAAATAATCCTTGAAACAGGAGTGGCATTGAGTATAATTTTGAAAAATGTACAGCTTACCCTTCGCTCTTCCTCTTTGACAACAGTTAAATGTTTCTCTATCGCGTCCATCCCAAACTGTGGCAAGGCAGACTCGATGTTATAAATATCAAAAGCATCTGGTAAAAAAATCAGTAAAAAAACAGTTAACGTTTGTTTATTTCTATAATTATCATGTTTTAAGTATATCAAATAATAAAATCGAAACTTGATTGCTTAGATTCGTGGAGTTAAAATAGAAGATGTATTTTTAGAAGAACATAAAATAGGTAGTAGGTACCAACCGGCAGATTTTTCCATTTCCTTTTCAGCTTTTGATTTTCTTTTTGGTTTCATGTTTCCATTGACTGAGTCATCGTATTTCTTTATTGATTCTTCGGGTTTTGATATAAGTTTATAAGGACTGAAATAAAAAAGAGAAACTTTGATTTAAATGCAAGACAAAGGCGTTAATATTATCAAAGGTTATAAATATACCTATGCATGCTTAGTTTTACCTCGTGGTTTTTTTACTCAAGCAACTGTTTTCTTTTTTGGTGGGAGTGCTTGCATTTTCAACATCAGTTGCATCAACTTCTAAAACCTGAGAATTGTTTATGAATGCTTCATTTTTACGACAATTATTGTCTTCTGATGTTCCTGTAACTGCTGTAATATTTGATATTTCATCTTCATGGGCAGGATTCACAATTTTAATCTCATCTATTTCTTGTGGTTCAGTTATAGAATCCTTACAACTTGACATGTAAGCATCATTAGCGATTTCCATTAATTTATTATCTTTTTTTTCTGTTTCATTCTCAAGATTCGTTTTATCAAACGAATAACTTATTTCAGATTTTTCATCATTGCTTTCTTTACTTACATCATGTTCACAGTTATTAACTTTGAAAAAATTGCCGATGACTTCATTTTTTCTCTCTTTATCATCTGTCATTGAATGTATCACGTTATTTACCACCTCACTGATATTCTGTAAAGTTTCTGCCAAGGGTTTTTGTATGCTCTCGTAAATTTCTCGTTTGAGAGCCGTCAAATCTTTTTGAAAATCAGAACACGTATTAATTTCCCTAAATTCATTCCCTGAATTACTTTTTTCCATTTGTGATTGGTCAGTTATTTTATTCTCTAGAGTAACTATTTCATGATCAATTGTTACATAGAAATGGTTTGATAAATCGTTTATATTATTTTCATTCTCCGTTAGAATTTCGGATAACTCATTATTAGAATCCAAATTATTTTTGCTAGATAGCTCATCATTATTATTCATTTCTTGATTGGATATTTTCTCTGTGTTGAGTATGTTGTGAATTTGATCCATTTTTGTTTCTGCTAATAAGTCCTCCGTATCTGTGTATGAATTCGGACTGTCTATTGTATATTCCTATAGATAAAGAAAAATATCACAATTAAAACATACCATTTAAACAAACAAAAAAGTCAGCGCGCACACAATGGTATATCTAATATCAATAGACCATTCAGATTTAAAGTCAGTATGAACCCTTCTTTGAAGGTAGCCCACATTACACCAATTCTAAAAAAGCCACAGTCAGATCCCGGTAACAACTGATTATAAAATCAAATGCCTAACCTTCATTAAGCTGAAAAATGACACTAAAAATGTTCATTTTGTCAAAGCGTGGGCTTAACCGACGACTAAAATGTCTAAGAATAGCCCCGATAGAGTAGAACTTCGTAGCTTTTCGCTGAAGAACTGTAATTAACAGGCCTGGATCAAGGGCGGTTCGAACGGTGCGGCCGAATCAGGGGGCCTACATCCTAGGGGGCCCCAAGACGTTTTAAAAAATATACTTCAAAGAAATAAACGGCGGACAGGAATTAGTATTCAGTACTCAGATAAGTTTTAGTTAGCAAAAAGTATATGTTTTTATGGTAGGGGGAAGAGGGGAAAAGGAAGTTAGGCTCCTCCATAACTGTCCCCACACCGGGCCCCCAGTGTTCTAAATCCGGGCCTGAGGATTAATATCACATTCTAGCTAACCTGTAAAGTATAGGCAAGATGTTGGAATCCAGGATAGTTGGGGTTATGGATGCCCCTGGGCACCGGCCTTGAACGTCTTTCTTCAGCAGAATATGACACAGAGTCTTCACTGTCAGACACGTCGCTCATATTATCTCCTCCTCCTAAGTCTGGACAATCACTGAAGGGCGTGGAGCTTCTGTCTTCATCTGCAATGCATGACGAATTTGCGATAGAAGTTACTAACTTAACTAAGAATACGTCAGGTCATTTTAAATGCAAGTTTATGTTCATCGTCATGCAATCCCGTATGTATAAGATCTTCCCAAAATCAACTCTCACTGACGAGAATATATCCTCTTTTCTCTCGCGGCTTGAAATATTAGGTCCTTACATATGAAATTGGCGTTTTGTATGAGAGGAACAAAAAGTTTTATTTTTAATACAATTAATTTATTTAATCAAAGTATGTACCATTGCTATCTTTGCATTTTTGCCATCTCATAGGTAGTTCATTGATCCCTTTACTAAAATAACCATTCGGACGGCAATCAATATAATCTGTGAAGGCGGCTTGGACTGCCCCATCGTAGTTTTTTTTCCCCCTTGAAAAAAGTTATCCAAATTTTGAAAAAAATAGTAATCTGTTGGGACAAGGTCCGGGGAGTACGCGGGGGATGTCTTAAACATTCCAATTGAAGCCCCTCTAATTTGGTAGCCGTCTGTTGTGCAATGCAGCAGCACGCAGCTTTTTCTCCTTTCCAATTTGCTTCAAGTGGATTAAAATAATTTTATCACTAATTTCGCAGCCTACAGATAACTCGGACGCGGTTTGCGATGGATCCGCTTCCACTTTTGCCTTCAATTCCCCATTATCAACTTTGGTGTCCGGCCGTCCACGAGGCTTGTTCTGCAGGCCGAAATTTCCAGAACGAAATCGTTGGAACCACAATGCACTGTGTTTTTTTTGTGACACCGTCGCCATACACAAAATTAATCCTTCGAGCCGTTACTGCAGCGTACTGGTGCCACAGTGGAACTCGTACTCGTAAATCACGCGATATTTCAAGTTTTCCATCTTGTAAAATAAGTGACGCAAAGAAAAAAACAATGGAGCTACGAACAAACGAATTACAATACTTTTCAAAACACAAATTATGAGTAAATGGCTGTATAAATTTGAATTTGGAATTCCTAACCAAAGAGGAGATATTTGAGATCAAAGTGGCCAGTAAAGCAAAACGCCAATTTCATATTATGTAAGATCCTAATATGTAGGTTCTCCACTGTCCTTATCCCTGCTCCGAATATTACGGAGCCATAAGATTATACTTGCCGACATCTCTTTTTGCCCGATCTTTTTCCCAATTTTCAAAAGCAACAGTTCGTGATTTTCTTCTCTAAGCACACTACACCTTTCTAGCATTGATAATTATAAGCTATTTTGCCATATTTTATTTAGATCGATGTATTTTGCAATGAAATTTAATTCTATATTTATTTAAATTTTGTAATGAAATTTGAACTATTATAGTACTAAATTATGTAAATCTTAATTGTTAAAACAGTAAAAAATTATTAAGTTTAGGTACTTACCCTCAGAGTAAAAATTTTCGTCATTTTTTATCGCAACATATTCACCTGTAATTAATTTGTTAGATTTTGAATTTGATAACAATAACGCATTATTCTCAATTTCATCATTTTCAGGGATCTCACTGTTTTCAATGCTTCCTATTTTTGTCCCAATATAAATATTTGTAACATCCACATTTGATTCCTCTGTACTGTTGGTTTTCTCTTTATTGTCGTTTAGAGTAATCTCATTATTTTCTTTCAGGTCCTGCTGTTCTAGCCATGAACTGGAGTTTGACAGATTTTCTAAATAATTTTGATTTCCATCATTGTTGGTGTGTGAGACCACCTCTCCATATTTCAACAACATTTCAATAACCTGAAAAATAAGATTCAATGTCAGCTCCCATCTTGAATGACATATTTCATATTAAATAGGGGTTTTAGGCTTACACGCCCGGCTAATGTTGCTTTCCAGGATCTATTGCCGTGGTCTGTGGGACAAGAGCGAAACGTCCAGAAGCTCCAGCTCCAACAGACACGGCAATAGATCCCGGAAAACAACTCTTTAGCAAGAATTTATATTTGTTCCTTGTTATTTGACTTATAGGTTGGTATTAGTAAATGCTGTAAAAACTGCCCCCAATGCTGTAAAAACTGGGGTTACTTGCCGATGCAACCTTGGTAAGAAAGATAGCAAGAGTTGCAAGGTTTTACATTCGTGTGCGGTTGGATTTATTGTATATGTACGCATGCAGCTTGTGTAAGCGGAAATTTACATGTGCCTGCTTGTGGGCATACATAAAATATGTCAATATATCTTTGAAACTTAGATTATAAATATATAAGTACATAGTTAACTTTAATACGGTTATTTTTAAAGTTGATTTATTTTTTACTTGAAAGACGAAATGCACTCTAAAAAACTGTGTAAAATCAATATCTATAAAAAACACGAAAAACTTTTAATACATACCCTGTATTTATTTTCCCAATGCGAGTACAAAGCATTTTTCTGACTTAAAGTTATTTCTTTATAATGTGCCAATCATTTCATATTTTAATATTATAATTTTCATTTTAATTGAATGTAAGCTGTTATCATTTTAACACTTGCAAAAATAATATACTTTTTACGAGGCTAATTTCAATACACTGGCCTTACAAATGATTGTGAACACTATTCAATTCAATTTTTATAAAGCTTTAATTTAAGTATGCATTGAAATGCTTAATGAAATGAAAGTTCGCTTCACTTTATTCTACAATAATACGTATTTCAACTGTGTGACTATTTATAGAATTGATCTAAAACAAAATATCACTTTTTCACTGCCTTCATATTAAATTATCCAATTCCATTCAAGAGCTGGTGCGAGCAGAGTCCTTGAATGAATTAACGCTGAACCCACCATCTACGTAAAGATTTTTCATGGGTTCTCGGGGTATAGTATCAGGAGGGCTACCTACGTATGTTGTACGCTCGTATAATACCACAATCAAGTACACAAATACAAGTAGCGTATTTATATAACCGATAATAAGATTCGTTCACATTTTTTGACTGAACTGATCTGATTTCTTTTTTTCCAAATAACTAGCGGTGTTATTCACATACACAGCAAATCCATTGCTCAGCCGCCCCCTAACGTGAATTTTCCATACAAAAAAACGATCAACTATGGATCAAATGCATTGTGAATAACCTTGGACCTATAGGTATACAGAAATCGTTTTTTTTCTGTATTTGAAACACTGTATGATTTTCACTATAATGGATGAATTTTCAGTGTTCGAAAATATGATTTATTTCCCTTATTTGTTAAAGGGTTGTTAATATTATATATTATTATTATAGTCGTTAATAATAATAATAATAATTGGACAATTTGTATACAGCGCCGTTTAGTGGCACTAGCCACCCCAAGGGCGCTTTTATGTGTTGAAGATTCTGTTAAACAAATGTGTCTTAAGCAACTTCCTGAAACTGCCAACACTGGTCTCTGTTCTCAACTCCAGAGGTAGACTATTCCAGCAGGATGGACCAGCCGAACTAAAAGCCCTGTCTCCGAAACCGGTTCTGTTCCGTCGAAGAGGCAGTTGAAGCCTGTTTACGGCATCACTCTGTGCAGAACGAAGAGTGCATCGTTTTCCACCTATCTGGTCGACTCTGCACAATTCACACAAGTACGCTGGGGCAACTCCTCTGAGGGAATTAAAAACAGAAACACATATTTTGTACTCAATCCTCTCTGGGACCCGCAGCCAATGAAGGCGCCGCAACAGAGGAGAGACATGGTCAGTTTTTCGTCCTCCTAAAAGTAATTTGGCTGCAGCATTAAAGACGGACTGCAGTCTAGACTGCTGAAACCTTGGAAGACCCCAGAACAGACCATTGCAATAATCCAGTCTCGACACAACAAAGGACGCAATGAGAATCTTAGCAGCTTCGGATGTCAAACAGTTTCTGACCCATCTCAACTGACTGAGGTGAAAAAAACAGGAGCTCACAGTCGAGCTTATTTGCGTACTCATGGAGAGAGTGTTGTCAAGATGGACCCCAAGAAACTTAATTGAGCTAGATGGATATACATCTAGGCCCATTATTTTAATTGGTGAAGAGCCAAGCAAGTGTTTCCTACCAGGAGACGACATCCAGATAAATTCTGTAAACTTACTAATGTACCTACAGAAATAAACCTCGAAAACACTCAAAAACGGCGAATTTCTACAACTGTTCGAAAATACTAAGCCCCCGCGCCGTTATTTTTTTTATTTGGTTAAAAGGCACTTTCTTCACACAAAAAAGCAGGCTTGAATCTAATTCGAATTTCGTCTCCTTTTTACTAGAAAATGGATGAATAGAGCTTCATTCTTACTTATTTTTCCTGAATTAGTGTGTCGCCATCCCGGCCGAAGCGAATGCTAAAAATAATTAATGTTAATACACAAAGTGTACGCAAGGAAATAAAAATGTGAGCTAACCTTTATTCTGTCATTTTTCCGCAGAAGAAAGCAAGCTGTGTTGCTTCGAGCTTCTGTTTCATAGTTGCGCATGCGGACCAAAGCGGCGCAGTCGGCGTGTGCAGAAACCAGCAGAAACTGAATGTAGTACTACTCCTAGAACCACCCTCTTAAGTTATCCGACACCCCTTAAGAGGTTGGATTCCCCCCTTAATATCTACGTAATAAAAAATATAATAATCACTAGAATGGCTTGCCTTATAGAACAGCTTTTATGTAGGAACCTATTTAATTTTTAAAATGGACTCAGATTTTTTTTTTGTTTGCGAGAAATCGTCACACCTGAATAGGATTGCCGTATTTAGCAATCAATATATTTTCCCCTAGCAACCCGGCTGGGTGACTTCGCAATATTACCTATGTCAATTCATCTGCGGACGAGAAAAAAAATGGTGCTTAGTATATAAAAATGAGGTTTGCATAAATTGACCTAGACTTGGACGGGTTGCTAGGGCAAAGGCAAACAGCTACTTTGTTATTGGTTGCTAAGAACCGTAGTTGTATATAACCGTGACGTTGTCCCGCTGAGAAAAAATTGTGATTGTAAATTTGTGCCACATTTGTGCTGAGTCCAGTAGGTATTTATTTATTTAAAAAAAAATGCTCGATAAATAGTATTCAAGTTTTTAGTACCCGGGAAATATCCTAAAATTATAAAATAAAGAACTATCAATAATTTTTTAGATGGGATTTGAGCTTGAAACTGGCGCGATAGATTTCTGTGAAAAATTGCCACAGGGTAAAAGAAGACGTAGTACACAAATTTGTCGAAAAAATTATACCAACACATAAGTCAAGGAACCAATATCTATGTACTTTTATGCTTTTTTCCTAGCAACCCGGCTGGGTGATGACACAATATTGTGCATGCTTAATCACGTGCGGCTCTCATGTATCATTTTCGTGTATTCTTTTCTGGCTATATGCTATGTAATTTTTCATTTTTTACTAAAGATGTTTTTGAATTAATTAATTTCGCGCTTTTTTTAGACCCCATAGACAAAACCTCAGAAAATGGACTTTTATTCTCCCTACATTTGGGGATTTGTTTTTGTTTACAGCGCTGTCAATCAATCTAAATTGGTCCACAGATTGGTCTAAATGTAATACCTCATACGTGCCTCATACCTATTTACAACCGGTGTGAAGACAGCCTGACAGGTGCCAGCCTGACAGTTGGGATGGCCTGACGGTTGAACAAAAATTCCCCATATTAACAAAATAAATAATTTAAACTTAATTAAAAAGCAATAAAACTATAAAAAGTACTTATAAAACTATACCAAATGAATAATTATACAATAATCTACAACATAATTAAATAAAATGTAATAAAAATCTCGGCAATCAATAACTAGAGCACTTTTAGTAAAATGCAAATTATTGAAAAAACTAATCATAGACACAATATTTTTACTACTTATTATGTTAATTAATGATGTAATGAAGCACAAACAGCAATAAAAGTTACTGGATTCGGCCCAAGCCATAGAGAAAAAAAAAGTTGAAATGTCCATTACCATATGAAATTTCATATATTTTGTGCTGGAACATGGTACAAAACAAGACCATAGACTGGACATTTTTATGGCTGATTATGTTAACTAGTGATGTTATCAAACATAAACAGCAATAAAAGTTACTGGATTCGGCCCAAGCCGTAGAGAAAAAAAAAAGTTGAAATGTCCATTACCATATGAAATTTCATATATATATATATATATATATATTTTTTTTTTTTTTTTTTTTTTTTTTTTGTGCACAACAGGTTACCCTAATTACAGTGCACCCTCACAGCTATCAACACGCTGGGAGGAACTCTTTTGCTAAATTTTTAAATCTTAATAAATTACATTCAAAAATGTCTATATTTGACTTATTTAAGAGCTTTATACTCCGAGTCACAGGGTGTTGTGCCACGACATCAGTACGGCTTTTCGGTACATGAAATAGATCATGTCCTCGCCCTCGGGTGTAGTCGTCAGGCACATACAACCTGTAGCCCTCCAACAGGGTGGGACTGTCAATTAAGCCGTTGATGACCTTATGAGTGAGCACCATAAGGGACCTGTTGCGCCTCGTTTCAAGGCTTCTAAATCCAGTCTCCCGAAGTAGCTCCTCATGATGCATGAATTGTGGGTAACTTCCACACCGCCTCATGAGGAGATACCTGAGAAACTTTTTTTGGATTTGTTCTATCATATCTGTGGTGAACATACTTACAACACATTTCGTTCTATGTAGTCTGATTACAGTTGCAGTCCATGCGTCACATACAATGTGACGTCATCATCGTTGGACGGTGAAATTCATTACCATATATGGTCACAGAGAGTGCAATTCATTACCATATATGGTCACGAAGAAAGACCACTCGCTGTCGCCATCTTGGGAATGATCACCGCCCGGCACGCACTGCACTCCGCGGTTGACTGTCAACTCGTTAAGACGCATCCCCGTCGTTGTCACATTCTCCACGCTCGAATCACTCAGTTATAATATTCTTAATAATATTGAACTCTATTATAATATATTCTCAATAATATTCTACAATACAATACTGTGTAATCTCTGCTAAATATTAAAATCAAGTTTGTCCAACAAGTGTTTTTATTTACCTCCACAACAACCAAGGAGTGGTGTTGGATGCTAGCTACCTTCAGTAGAACTCGCTACCGACATCACCCCTTACAGTGGTGACCGCCCGACGTGATCTGGAAGGTGAATAGAACCCCAAACTTGAACAGTGATCGAGTGTGGAGTGTGACAAAGAGTGAATCGCGAGTCATTCAACCAGTGCCAACGACGGTAAAGGTACAGAAACAGTCAGCGTTATTTGTCTTGTCGCGCATTCCTCAGTGCACCGCGTCATCCGCTTGCATCGGTGTACTTTCCCCCGCGCGACTGCAAACCGCCTCTGTTCCTCACCGCGCGCGTGACGTCAGCGAACCGTTATCGCACAGCGACGCGTCATCAGCCGCTTATCGCGTCGTTTGCAATACGACACGCCCGTTGCAAAAATCAGCTGATTTCTTATCGTAAGAACCAGCTGAGGCATACACACGTCGCGCAACACACATCCCGTGACCTACAAACACAATGCAACGCCACGGCACGCCTGACAGTGAGGTGCTCGAAGAAGATGAGTACCAAGACTTTGCACCCTCAGCCGCACCCGCACCTGCACCTGCACATGCGCCTGCACCTACAGTCACACGTCCGCCTGTAAACAACCAGCTGCAGAGGACATCGATCGACAGGGTCGCTGTCCGAGTGCCAATCTTCTGCCCTCAGGACCCCGAGATGTGGTTCTGCATGGCAGAACGGAGCTTTGAAGCAGCTGGAGTGACAGCTGAACAAACAAAATTCGGCTATATACTGAGCGCCCTGGATCCCAAATACGCCACCGAGGTGAGAGACATAATTCTTAATCCGCCGGAGAAAGGAGCCTATCAGTTGCTGAAGAGGGAGCTGACAAAACGACTTAGTTCGACTCAAGAACAGAAGACGCGACGGCTGTTGGAACACGAAGAGGTAGGAGATCGGAAACCTTCGCAATTTCTCAGACACCTGAGGATGCTTGCGGGGACTGCAGTGGGAGACGAAGTCCTGAGGACGCTCTGGATGAGTCGCTTGCCGCAGTCTATGCAGGTCGTGCTGGCTACGCAGAAGGGCGTAGAGCTCGACAGGGTTGCCGACTTAGCAGACGCCATGTCTGACTCCACCGCTAACACGCCGTCCATTCACGAAACATCCGTGGAGACCTCCTTAACTGCTGTCATAAAAAACATGGAGACAGCTCTCCGTGCGGAGATTGCTGAGATCCGCAGGGAGTTTTCAGGCAAGCATGTTTCAAGACCAGCAACAGCTACTGAAAGATTTTCTCGGGGGAGATCCAGGAGCAGATCGTCGGGACGCCCCCAAAACTCTGGCTACAGTCCATCCGGTTCCTGTTGGTATCACGCCAAATTTGGCTCGAGGGCTAAGAAGTGCGCCCAGCCGTGTACCTTTGAGGGAAACGACCGAGGCTCTCGTTAGAAGCGGCTAGCGATACCTGCCCAACATCAAGCCGTCTTTTCATCACCGATCACTCAACTAAAACGAAATTTCTCATAGACACGGGAGCGGACCTGTGTGTCTACCCCCGGCTAAAAATCCAAGGACGCCCAGCCAAGTCTTCATATGAACTGTCAGCAGCAAATGGGACAACCATAGCCACGTATGGTACCGTCACACTGACGCTAAATCTGGGATTGAGAAGGGATTTCACATGGAAATTCGTGATCGCGGATGTAACCAAACCTATCATCGGAGTGGACTTCCTAGGCCACTTCGGTTTACTGGTAGACGTCAAACACGGAAAACTTCTCGACCGAACTACGCAGCTCACTACTTCTGGACATCGCAGCAACGTGCATGTTGAGACCGTCAAAACTGTTGCTGGTAAGTCACCATTCCATGCACTTCTTCAGCAGTTCCCTGACCTCACACGTCCAGATGGTACATCGAGAGAAGTTTGCCACGGCACACGACATCACATCAAAACAACCCCCGGACCACCAGTTTCTGCAAGACCAAGACGACTTGCACCTGACAAACTTTTGATAGCTAAAAAGGAATTTCAGAAGATGGCACAACTAGGGATCATCCAACCATCGGAGAGTTGCTGGTCATCACCTCTTCATCTCGTCCCGAAATCTGACGAGCAATGGCGACCTTGTGGCGATTATCGAGGTTTAAATGCTAGGACAGTACCTGATCGGTATCCAGTTCGACACATTCAAGATTTCGCTCAAGCTCTGCAAGGACGAACAATTTTCTCAACCATCGATCTTGTTCGAGCCTACAACCAAATTCCAGTCGTTGAAGATGACATTCCGAAGACAGCCATCACAACGCCGTTCGGACTATATGAGTTTAAATTCATGTCGTTCGGTCTTCGAAACGCCGCTCAAACTTTTCAACGTTTCATTGACGAAATCCTACTAGGACTTGACTTCTGCTACGCATACATTGATGACATACTCGTCGCATCAACTTCAGAAGAAGAGCACCTACAGCATCTCAAAATTTTGTTCAAGAAACTTCAAGACTACGGAGTCGTAGTCAACTCCCGAAAATGTTTCTTTGGTCAAAAGGAAGTAAAATTTCTAGGTTATCTTGTCACCGGTGAAGGCACGCGTCCACTACCTGACAAAGTCGAAGCCATCAAGAAATACACTCGCCCCACAACAATCAAAGATCTACGCAGATTTCTGGGTATAATCAACTTCTACAGAAGATTCATACCTAAAGCCGCGCAGATCCAAGCACCATTAAATGCCCTACTGACGAACAACGCCAAAGGAAAACAACCGATTATCTGGACTTCAGAAGCTATCGTCGCCTTTGACGCCTGCAAGGAGAGCCTGGCCGACGCTACGTTGATATCTCATCCTCGAAGCGATGATACCCAACTAGCCATCATCAGTGACGCCTCCGACACAGCAGTAGGTGCAGCACTCCAACAACTCGTAAATGGAAAATGGGAACCACTGGCGTTCTTTTCGAAAAAGTTGAGCGCCGCTGAACGCAAGTACGGAGCTTATGATCGAGAATTGCTAGCTATATACCTAGCGATCAAGTACTTCAAATATATGGTAGAAGCGCGAAATTTTATCATATTCACTGATCATAAGCCGATCACATTCGCTTTCAAACAAAAAGCGGAAAAATGTACACCACGACAATTCAGACATCTCGATTATATAGGTCAGTTTTCAACGGACATACGACATGTATCCGGAAAAGACAACATCGTCGCTGACGCACTATCCAGGATTGAAGCCATCGACACTACTACAGTAGATTTCAACGCACTAGCTAAGGATCAAGAAATCGATCCGGAAATGCAAACATTCTTACAGGAAGAATCTGTATTAAAACTTAAGAAGATTCAGATTCCGAATACTGAGGTAACCGTTTTCTGTGACATCTCAACACCAAACGCAAGACCGTTTGTCACCACAAAGCACAGACGCGCAGTATTCAACTCCATCCACAGGCTATCACATCCAGGAATCAGAGCGACAACCAAGCTTATCACGGAACGATACGTTTGGCCGTCTATCAAGAAAGATTGCAAGAACTGGACCCTAAACTGTATTCAATGCCAGAAAAACAAAGTAACTCGACACGTTTCAGCACCATTAGGAACATTTCTGCCACCATCTGCCAGATTCGAGCATGTCCACATAGACATCATCATTCTACCTATGTCCGAAGGAAATAGGTACTGTCTGACATGCGTGGATCGGTTCACCAGATGGCCAGAAGCATTTCCCATCGAAGACCAAGAAGCTAATACCGTAGCACGAGTATTCTACGATGGCTGGATCACAAGATTTGGAGCCCCTCGTAGAATCACCACAGACCAAGGAAAGCAATTTGAATCAAACCTGTTCAGGCAACTGAATAACCTGACTGGTACAACTCGAATTCACACAACCGCCTACCATCCAGCAGCAAATGGCATGGTAGAGCGTCTTCATCGACAACTCAAGGCAGCAATAAAATGTCATGAAAATGAGCGATGGACACAGACACTCCCAACAGTGCTCATGGGTATTCGAGCAGCATGGAGAGAAGATCTACAAGCAACGCCAGCAGAACTTGTGTATGGCACACCTCTACGCCTACCCGGCGACTTCCTTGGCTCTGACAGCAAACAACAAGATGCTCACGGTTTCGCACACATCCTGCGACAGCACTCTGAAAACGTACGCCCAGTACCCGGAACGCACCACGGGGAAAAGAAGAGTTTCATTTTCAAAAACCTTACTACAACCACACATGTTTTCCTACGTGACGACACTGTGAAAAAGCCTCTACAATCGCCTTATGAAGGACCTTATGAAGTGATTAAGCGCAACAACAGAACTTTCGTCATACGGAAAAACGGCAAAGATATTACAGTCACTGTTGATAGACTCAAACCCGCCTACATCACAACGGGCGAGGAAGCACGAGTAATCACAACACCAACAAGCCCCAGCACGGAAAAACCAGCCAACCTTCCAGAACAAACCTCCAAGAAAATCGTAACCACAAAATCTGGAAGAAGAGTAAAATTTCCTGACAGGCTTGATGTGTAAACAACGCATACATACATATTTCATCATTTTATTACTGTTGACAACCCCTGCAAAAGGCACAAAATACAAAGACAACATCAGGTCACTCACCAAGAGTCCAAAGTCGATATTTTCGCAACATGCAACATCAGCTTAAATGAAACACTCATCAGCCAACTCAATTGCACAATCCAAAATATCGCAAACTGATCATAGTGACGCATCACATAATGACTCAAATAATTGTCAATGTGTCAGTTCACTAGCAGTCTTCAACAAACCAACATGGGATCAACATCCAGCAAAGAAGAGCTGGTCATCGCACAGACCGCAGCCGGAGCCGCTGAAACCAGCGCTCACAGGACAACGCATCGTTTAACCCTTTCAATATTAATCATAATATGTATTTTGTGCTTCAGCATTGGCGTTTACCTAGTGTGGAGGAAATGCCGGAGACAAGTGAAAAACGATGTCCTGACACAGCTCCGGATCCTGGAGAAAACTCAGCAGCCTCTACCGAAGATCCGTCAATGAGGATCGGGACAAGCAGGCCAGCTATGAGGAAGGACAACGACTCGGAGACAATCACAATAACCATTTTCATCATCGTGGTTATTCTCCTCACCATCTTCACGACCCATGGACTACGAGAATTTGGCAGAAGTCTGATCATCCAACCAGACGCATACTGCTGACGAGACAAATTCCCATCTATGTATCTCTACCTTTATCGCGATCTGAATCGCTGGGAAGGGGGTACCTGTGGTGAACATACTTACAACACATTTCGTTCTATGTAGTCTGATTACAGTTGCAGTCCATGCGTCACATACAATGTGACGTCATCATCGTTGGACGGTGAAATTCATTACCATATATGGTCACAGAGAGTGCAATTCATTACCATATATGGTCACGAAGAAAGACCACTCGCTGTCGCCATCTTGGGAATGATCACCGCCCGGCACGCACTGCACTCCGCGGTTGACTGTCAACTCGTTAAGACGCATCCCCGTCGTTGTCACATTCTCCACGCTCGAATCACTCAGTTATAATATTCTTAATAATATTGAACTCTATTATAATATATTCTCAATAATATTCTACAATACAATACTGTGTAATCTCTGCTAAATATTAAAATCAAGTTTGTCCAACAAGTGTTTTTATTTACCTCCACAACAACCAAGGAGTGGTGTTGGATGCTAGCTACCTTCAGTAGAACTCGCTACCGACATCACCCCTTACATATCTATGTACTTCCGCTGGTAAGGAGTCCAAACCTCGACAGCGTACTCTAATTTGGATCGTATAACGCAGCTAAAGATGTCAACCATCGCTCTGGGGTCAGTGAGTTGTTTGCTCACTCTGATTACTAATCCCAGCAGCTGGTAGCACTTCGTCATCAGCTGCGTTATATGATCGGAGAACTTCAGTCCAGGATCAAACACAACTCCCAGATCCCGCATTGATTTCACACGAGACAGTAATTGCCCACCAATACTGTACTCATGCAAGATGGGTCTGAAAGATTTAGTGAACGATATTGAGACACATTTCTTTGAGTTAAAGAAGAGCTTGTTTTTCTCAGCCCAAGCTGCTAATGCATCTAAATCATGTTGCAGATTTATGCAGTCGTGAATATCTACGACTTTCGTGTAAACCTTCAAATCGTCTGCATAAAGAAGACAAGAGCTGTACTTAATGATATCTACTATATCATTAATGAATATAATAAAGGCCAATGGACCCAGATTTGATCCTTGAGGAACACCGGAAAATGGCTGAAAGGTATTAGAGGTAAAACCATTTATCTCAACGTACTGTCGCCTGTTCCTCAAATAGGAGGCAAAGAAAAATAAGAGGGATTTAGAAAACCCAAGAACATGCATTTTTTCAAGAAGGATATCATGATCTACCTGATCAAATGCTTTCGAAAAATCGGTATACACTACATCTGTCTGGAGCTGAGAATCCAGATTAGAAGCTACGTCTGAACTAATAATAAGAAGATTAGAGACAGACTCTTTGGCAAGAAGCCATGTTGATGTATGGTGATACGAGATTTTATATTTTCTAGTAGATTCTTATGAATCAAACTTTCAAATATTTTAGCAAATGTTGATAGTATAGAGATTGGTCTATAGTTATGAACATCTGTCTTAGAATCTGATTTATGTATGGGGATGACTTTGGTGAGTTTCCAAATTTGCGGAAATGTGCATCTTTTCATACATAGATTGAAAATAAATGTCAATGGTTTTGCGATGGATTTTGCAATAGCCAAAATGACTTTTGGTGGAATATTATCTGGACCTGCTGCTTTGTTAGGATTTATGCCAACTAAGCAAGATTGTACCTCATCCAATGTGAACAGGTCAATGCTAATATTATTGGAATTAGATATTGGCAATTTTTTGAGAGTAGATTCCACATCTAATTCAGGGATTCGAGAGCTGTAAACGGATTGAAAATATTCTGAAAACCTTTCACAAACTGATTGAGGATCTGTAGTAATAAGGTCTTCATCCATCAGTGTAGGGATTGAGTTACCATCTTTCCTAAATGATGTAACATATTTCCAAAATTCCCTAGAATCACTTCCAATCCCGGACTGAATTTTATCAAGGTAGGACCTCCGAGCACTCTTAATATCAGTTTTTAGCTGCGCGCGCTTTTTTGAGAATTCACCATAATTATAAGTAGTTTGGTTTTTATAATATTTCTCATGAAGTCGCTGCTTGCATTTGATATTGTCGATAATATCACGAGTAAACCAAGCTGGGTAAGTCCTACTTTGATAATTAGTTCTCTTTTTAGGTGCACAAAGACAAATAATCTTAAATAAAACATTATAAAAATATTCTACTGCACAGTCAGGATTTACAAAATTATACAAGTCATTAAAATCAAAATTTCTTAAAATATCATTAATTCTAATTACGTCTAAGTATTTATAATTAATACTATTGTCAGAGGACGGCCACCTTTGTGTGTATGAGTGCAATGCATTGCTGCCCTCACCGACACATACATCAGCGTCCCTAGCTCGTACCTGTGTGCGTGCACAGCGCAGAAGCGTACCTCGGACCTTTGCCGTAATTGAGAGTGTGGGGTGGTAGTTGTCCTCAGTTACCAACGGCTCCAAACATCGATCCACTGCACACGACATCCTCTCATTCGTCAGTACGAAATCTAGGATGCCGGCGTGGCCGTTTGGAATAGTGTTGGATTGGGTGAGGAGGTTGCTTTCAAGGAAGCAGGAATACTCGAGGAGAGCAGAACCGCTAACGCTATTCATGTTAAAGTCCCCCAGTATCATAACACTGCGGTTCCCTAGTACCCGAGCATTCCTCTCCATATATTCATAAAAGAGAGTTCTTTCCTCCTCTCCTCCCTGACATTGAAAGTAGACGACGCACACGTAGATGGGGGAATGATTTTTTACAATCTTAATCCACAAGTGCTCTCCGTCCGTTTCCAGGTCAGGCATCCTTTTTGACACCAGCTCATTTCTGACTGCAAGGCAAACACCGCCCCCCCGATTGCCGCGGTCACGCTTATGCACTGTGTACCGATTGTCGAATAGCTCAGATGATAGTACAGAGGTATTCAACCAGGTTTCTGTGAGGGCAACTATGTCTGAGTTTTGAAGGTAGATATTGGTTTGAAAGTCATCTACCTTTGTATTCAGACCTCTCACATTCTGGTATATCGCACTAATGGCCATCTTTACTGTGGTAGAATTTGGCGATATACACGCCCTTTGGCCACATGACCGGGTTGAACACTCGGTCCCATCCGTCCTCTGGCAAACTAATTTTAAATGACGCATAGTCCCCTTTATTTGGAAGAATTTCCACAATTGCCTCCACTTTGGCGGCTTCTTTTATGTAGTCTTCCACTTGAAGGGGAGAAGTGTCCTTGGCGAACCTCCAGGCATGAAGCGTCCGCCTCCTGGTTACCGCCGTGAGCTTGCTACTGGAGGCGGTTCCTAGCAACTTGGTCTGCCTACGTGGGCGCCTTGGCCCCTGTATCTTCCACGGGTTTGGTTCCTGGGGCTTCAACTGTTGCTGTTGGGGCTGTCGTTGCAGAGGCAGCTTCTGTTGCGACGATTGAGGTGGTCGCTTTTGCAGTAGCTGCTTCTGTTGCTGCTGTGGCTGCTTCTGTTGCTGCTGCAGCTGCTTCTGTTGCTGCTGCGGCTGCTTCTGTTGCTGCTGCGGCTGCTTCTGTTGCTGCTGCGTCTGGTTCTGTTGCTGCTGCGGCAGCTTCTGTTGCTGCTGCGGCTGCTTCTGTTGCTGCTGCGGCTGCTTCTGTTGTTGAGGCTGCTGCATCTGTTGCGATGGTTTAGTAGCAGCCACTTCGTTGTACTTTTTGGGTTGCTGCCCCTTTAAGTGGCCAGTTTGTAATCCCTGGCCCTCCACAACAATTTCTAATTTAACAATTTTGGCACAAAGCTCGTTGATAACTTTGTTTTGGGCCTCCACTGTCGCTTTTAATTCTGAGATGATGGAGGTAAGGCTTTCGAGCCCCTCCACCATCTTGTCCGCGCTCGTTTGCCCTCTTGTGGGCATCGCACCGCACTGAATTCAATATTTTTCAATATTTTTAGCTTCACTAAACGACACACGACATTCCTGTCAAGGAGTTGATATTATTTAGGAACATGGTACAAAACAAGACCATAGACTGGACATTTTTATGGCTGATTATGTTAACTAGTGATGTTATCAAACATAAACAGCAATAAAAGTTACTGGATTCGGCCCAAGCCGTAGAGGAAAAAAAAGTTGAAATGTCCATTACCATATGACATTTCATATATTTTGTGCTGGAAGATGGTACAAAACAAGACCATAGACTGGACATTTTTAAAGCTGATTATGTTAACTAGTGATGTTATCAAACATAAACAGCAATAAAAGTTACTGGATTCGGCCCAAGCCATAGAGAAAAAAAAAGTTGAAATGTCCATTACCATATGAAATTTCATATATTATGTGCTGGAACATGGTACAAAACAAGACCATAGACTGGACATTTTTATGGCTGATTATGTTAACTAGTGATGTTATCAAACATAAACAGCAATAAAAGTTACTGGATTCGGCCCAAGCCGTAGAGAAAAAAAAAGTTGAAATGTCCATTACCATATGAAATTTCATATATTTTGTGCTGGAAGATGGTACAAAACAAGACCATAGACTGGATATTTTTAAGGCTGATTATGTTAACTAGTAATGTTATGAAGCATAAACAGCAATAAAATTTACTGGATTCGGCCCATGCCATAGAGAAAAAAAAAGTTGAAATGTCCATTACCATATGAAATTTCATATATTTTGTGCTGGAAGATGGTACAAAACAAGACCATAGACTAGACATTTTAAAGGCTAATTATGTTAACTAGTGATGTTATAAAGCATAAACAGCAATAAAAAGTAACTGGATTCGGCCCAAGCCATAGAGAAAAAAAAAGTTGAAATGTCCATTACCATATGAAATTTCATATATTTTGTGCTGGAAGATGGTACAAAACAAGACCATAGACTGGATATTTTTAAGGCTGATTATGTTAACTAGTGATGTTATGAAGCATAAACAGCAATAAAATTTACTGGATTCGGCCCATGCCATAGAGAAAAAAAAAGTTGAAATGTCCATTACCATATGAAATTTCATATATTTTGTGCTGGAAGATGGTACAAAACAAGACCATAGACTAGACATTTTAAAGGCTAATTATGTTAACTAGTGATGTTATAAAGCATAAACAGCAATAAAAAGTAACTGGATTCGGCCCAAGCCATAGAGAAAAAAAAAGTTGAAATGTCCATTACCATATGAAATTTCATATATTTTGTGCTGGAAGATGGTACAAAACAAGACCATAGACTGGATATTTTTAAGGCTGATTATGTTAACTAGTGATGTTATGAAGCATAAACAGCAATAAAATTTACTGGATTCGGCCCATGCCATAGAGAAAAAAAAAGTTGAAATGTCCATTACCATATGAAATTTCATATATTTTGTGGTGGAACATGGTACAAAACAAGACCATAGACTGGACATTTTTATGGCTGATTATGTTAACTAGTGATGTTATCAAACATAAACAGCAATAAAAGTTACTAGATTCGGCCCAAGCCGTAGAGAAAAAAAAAGTTGAAATGTCCATTACCATATGACATTTCATATATTTTGTGCTGGAAGATGGTACAAAACAAGACCATAGACTAGACATTTTTAAGGCTAATTATGTTAACTAGTGATGTTATAAAGCATAAACAGCAATAAAAGTTACTGGATTCGGCCCAAGCCATAGAGAAAAAAAAAGTTGAAATTTTCATAGTCATATGAAAAATCATATATTTTGTGATGAAGATGGTAAAAAACAAGATCATTGACTGGATATTATTAAGGGTGATTATGTTAATTAGTGACGTAATTAAGCATAAACAGCAAAAAAAGTTACTGGACTCGGCCCAAGCCATAGAGAAAAAAAATGTTGAAATTTTCATAGTCATTTGAAAATTCATATATTTTGTGATGAAGATGGTAAAAAACAAGATCATTGACTGGATATTATTAAGGGTGATTATGTTAATTAGTGACGTAATTAAGCATAAACAGCAAAAAAAGTTACTGGACTCGGCCCAAGCCATAGAGAAAAAAAATGTTGAAATTTTCATAGTCATTTGAAAATTCATATATTTTGTGATGAAGATGGTAAAAAACTCGATCATTGACTGGACATTTTTAAGGCTAATTATGTTAACTAGTGATGTAATGAAGCATACACAGCAATAAAAGTAACTAGATTCGGCCCAAGCCGAATAACCCAACCAAATAACAACGCAAGATTCAATTGGATTCAAAATGGATTCTAACGGTAGTCCACTTAGAACAAATCCCCATCAGCTGTATCCGCTTTAAATAAGTACACTCTATGCATTTGTTTCTCTATGGTTTGGGCCGAATCCAGTATTTTTTATTGCTGTGTATGCTTTATTACATCACTAGTTAACATAATTAGCCTTTAAAATATCCAGTCTATGATCTAGTTTTGTACCATCTTCATCACAAAATATATGAATTTTCATATGACTATGAAAATTTCAACATTTTTTTTCTCTATGGCTTGGGCCGAATCCAGTAACTTTTATTGCTGTGTATGCTTCATTACATCACAATTTAACATAATTAGTCTTAAAAATGTCCAGTCTATGATCTAGTTTTTTACCATCTTCATCACAAAATATTTGAATTTTCATATTACTATGAAAATTTAAAAAAAAAAAATCTCTATGGCTTTGGCCGAATCCAGTAACTTTTATTGCTGTTTATGCTTTATTACATCACTAATTAACATAATCAGCCTTAAAAATGTCCAGTCTATGATCTAGTTTTTTACCATCTTCATCACAAAATATTTGAATTTTCATTTGACTATGAAAATTTCAACATTTTTTTTCTCTATGGCTTGGGCCGAATCCAGTAACTTTTATTGCTGTTTTTGCTTCATTACATCACTAGTTAACATAATCATTCTTAATAATATCCAGTCTATGATCTAGTTTTTTACCATCTTCATCACAAAATATATGATTTTTCATATGACTATGAAAATTTCAACATTTTTTTTCTCTATGGTTTGGGCTGAATCCAGTAATTTTTATTGCTGTTTATGCTTCATTACATCACTAGTTAACATAATCGGTCTTAAAAATGTCTAGTCTATGATCTAGTTTTTTACCATCTTCATCACAAAATATATGATTTTTCATATGACTATGTAAATTTCAAAAAAAAAGATCTCTATGGCTTGGGCCGAATCCAGTAATTTTTATTGCTGTTTATGCTTCATTACATCACTAGTTAAATAATCAGCCTAAAAAAAGTTCACTCTATGATCTAGTTTTTCACTAACCGTCAACATAAGAGCATATATAAATTATCATAAATGTGTTTTGGGTAAGCCTTTTCACTTCTTTTTTTGTTTGCGTTAGATTAATTAAGTTTATTTATGAACGCATTTTTCTTTTAAATATTTTTATACTTATAAATTGTTAAAGTATAATTTTTTTTCTAAAAAAAAATAATCCATACATGTAGGGAAACGGGTTTTTTCGTTTACATCCCCAGATTTCCCCAGCTGTCAGGCTAGCACCTGTCAGGCTGTCTTCACACCGGTCTATTTACATACAAAAAACACCGGTACAAAAAACCGTATCTGTGACTGCCTGTGACCGTACTGGACAGTACTTATTGAATTTAATTGAAAAACATCTGTCGTGACAATTGTCGTGACCGACAGTGTAATTGTGAGTGTAATACTGAATGAATTTTACAGGTCATCATGCAGAACATAACCTCTCCTGAGCTACGTTGGATAGATGGTTCTTGCTATAGGGTCAACGACTCCCATCAGCTTCCAGAACACAAGGATGAATATTGTGACGACAATGCAGGTGATTATTATAATCATAATCATAACAATAGTTCTTACTTACTTACTTTACTTTTACTTTCTTCGACTCACGGCCTTCCGCCCCACAATCCACCAGGACTCTGTCTAGCCCACTTATTTCCATGGTCCCCTTACTCCCAGTCGGCCTTAACATTGTCTGCTCAACCCAGGATGCGATAGGTAGACATAACAGTAGCTGATGATTTATTTGGTGTGTGCTGCTCTTGTGTGAATAACACCTCAAAAGCCCTCTGCGAGCTTAGTTGTCGCTATAGAAAGTATCAATGGATCTATAATCTAAGTTGCAAAGATATGTTAACATTTAAGATTCACATTAAGTGCATGCCCACAAACAGACACATACCTATAAAGTAAAGTTTACAACTTTCACTTTCATGGCCGCTGTTAATTAACAAATCTTTTTTGTATTCTTTTGGCCTTTGGGTTTGACCATGTTTTTTTTTAAATAGATTTGTGAAGAGGAATGCAATTCACCCACCTATTTTGCCTGGTCAGTTGTCTTCATACAAAAGCAGAAGCTTGTTATATAAATAAAAAAATAAAATAAAAAGATTTGTGAAGAAGAATGCAATTCACCAACCTATTCTGCCTGGCCAGAAACAGGTATTAATATCATCATTTAATAATTCATTATTGTTTATTATTAATGAATTATTAAATAATAATTACCCAATAACATCTGTTGAACCAGGGTCAAAGTTAAAGTCAAGTGACCCAAGCGGGGATCGAACCAACGTTGCTCCATTCGAAACACGCTAGACAGATCAGCCCTCTTGGCCCCCGCGGCTATAACCCCGACAAGCTTGTGAGCATGCAATGGCATCTGTTGACCCAGGGTCGAAGTTATGGTCAAAGGGCCAGGCGTGATTCGAACCAACCTTATTATGTTCCAAATACGCTAGTCAAGATCAGCGACTTGATCCCCTCGGCCATAACACCAACTGTTCTATTTTCAGCTTTGATAACTCGCCTTGAGGATGCTTTCTGCTCATGAAAGCAAAACGTTGATAGATGGTTCACTTTGCCAATGTCACCCCTGCTTCAGGGAAGGTCGGCAAGAGTTGCAGGGCTTATGTTCTTTTGAGAATTGGGTTTTTTATATTGTAGGTCTACATGCGGCATGTGTAATAAGGAGGGCCACTGATGTATGAGAAAAAAAAAACTACGCTGCATTTTAATCTAAGAGGGAAATTATGTTGCTAAATGACGTAATTTTACTGTGCAGAAAGTTTCAGTACTATCAAACAACAACATTTGTCTCCAAATTGACATTGAAATAATGAAAAATTGAAAAAAAAAAAAAAAGCAAAAACACATTTTATTACTGACATGATACCCGATTTTTTAATTTTATTTCTCGTGTAAAACAAATGTTTATGGTATAAAATAACACATTTCAGAAAAAAATGTAAATTACAGACTTGTGCAGAAAACAAAAAAAATAATTAACAACGTACAAAATCCGTTTTTTTTTCGAATTTTGGCCTAGCACTGCGAGACGTTATTTTAGTTAAATATTTTTTTCTAATGCTGTTTTTTTTTTCAAAAAAACGTTGTACAGACTTTCGTGCTGTTTTTCAAAGATATTTTGCCTGTTTGCGTTTGATAAACGCAGATAAGATAGCTCCATTTGTCCACCGTTTGCCATGAACAAAAATGAGATCTTCATCAGATACCTTTTGAGATCTTAGCGGTTCAGATATATTTTTCTGCCAATTTATAGTACGATAGTAAGTTGCAACTTTAAGGTTAATTTATGGAACTTGAGAAAGTCAATTTTACCACCTTGCATGATAAGAGTTTTTAGAATCTGACGTGTATCTACGAGTAGTTCTCTTAGAGGTTTGCAAGGATTCGTAACTTCGATATCAGTAAGTTTTTTGAATGAGCAAAGCAACTATTTCTTCACTTGGAGGAATCAATTATCATTTTAAGTTCTCCTGATGAATATTTTTGATTTAAATAAACTTCGATAAATGTCGGAAACCATCTTTGTAATAGGATGGCACTTACAAATATCATAAATATAACCGAACACAGTTAAACTGAAAAGTAATATTATTTTTGAGTATAAGTTTTTTAAGGGATCCTAAGCTCTATAGCTCGCGTAATCCACCGAGCATGGGATTTTTTTCCTGGGGTTGCGTTGGCTAAGATTTAAAAAATCTCTCCACTTTTTCTAAGACAAACTTGTATTGAAGTACGTAAATCTTGCGCGAATAAATCATATGGGTATAAAAGGATTTTTCGAAAACTAACTGAATGTTTCACACTTGATATCATGCAGAGCTTCTGAAGTTATGAGTGAAGCTATGCTGCCTTTTTTCCCATAACATCTGTAGAAAGTTTTTTCCAATGTAGAAACATCAATGGTACCAGTAAGCCTCTTTTGATAAGTTGGCGATGCAGCTTTGGAAATGATTCTTGTGAGACTGGCTATGGAGATATTTGAACAACTCAATGATGATAGTGTTTTATGTTATTTTAATATTTAGGCGTGTTCTTTTACTATCAATATCTTTTGTTTTGATTAATCTAAGTTTTTCTACATCTAGATTCTTTTTCATATGATTTCTCAGTTACTTTGTAACGACTACAGCTGTATTTCCAAAAATCATTTTCCCTTATATTTGCTAGTCAGTTAGGAATTGCTTCACTCTTGTGCGAACACTCCGCAATTTCTATGAAAGACGCATTGATTTATTTCGTCACATTTACAGGACATAATGTCAAACAGCACATTATTCATCATCTTCATGATGCTCAACAGCCCTGGGTGGGCTTTTTTTTAAACAATATCAGTTGTTTTTGGAAATTTTGGATGTTTTTTCGTGATTGTCAAACCATTTCTTGTCCAGTGGTGCAGTTACATTACTGCTATTAAAGATATATATCATGACACTACGTACTTTTTAAAAGAATAAAACAAATTTTATCAGTCTCAGGCCATTGAAATAAGTTTCGTATTCAATTTATAGTGACGACGCGCGGTCACAAATTCTTTACAAAATGGGGAAATTCGACGCTCTCTCTACCCCCTCCTACTGCTTATTTAGTGACAAAATAACTTATTTATTTGTATTAATTATGCGCATTACTATATTTTATGCACAAAAATATAAAAATTACCGTAAAATTTCAGATCCTTATATTATTAGCCCTCATGAAAAATGATAAAAATGGCATTTTTTCGAAACTTTGAGGCCGATTTGGAGACAGATGATTATTACTTTTATGAAATTTTATTTTGCACACGTAATGTGAACTTCATTTGGCACCATATTTTCACTATTAGATGCGTATTAAGCAAAAAAAATTAAATCGGCCCTCCTTAATGTGTAAGCGCGAAATTATGCATGTCTGCTTGTGGGAATGCATTTAATATGAATCTCAAATGATACATATCTTTGCAGCTTAGATTTAGATTTAGATGGAAGAGCTGCAAGTGGAACATGTTCCAACCCGAAAGAACACAAAAACAATTATTTTATGATGACACATTGAAGTTTGCGCTTACAAATGCTGCGTGTGTACTTATAAATTATATTGTGTGTGTGTACTGTAAAGATCTGACTCTATCCATATTCGTTTATACATCCGTAATTCTATACAAAGTATAATATATATTTCTATGGCACTTAAAAACTTGGAACAAAAAAAGGTACCCTCATAAAAAAACCTTGAGCTGTCCTTTGACAACTCCATTGCAAGGTTGAATTCAGTTTCGTTCTGAAGCCGTGGGTGACGTGTCTCTTCTGTGTAAAATCATTAGATAAAATCCTGAAAATTGCTGTTTAATATTTGATTTGTGGGTGTTTGTGTGGGGATGGAGCTGAGAATGGACCTGAGATGCTGCCGGGAGAAAATAATTAAGCTGATTGCACTAAAAATAACTAATGTCGCGACAATTAATACAAACTAAAAACCAGTGACGTGTTTCTGTTTCGTGAGTAAAGCGGTTTGCACCATTATTTTTCTACCATTCGAATTTCGATTGGTTAAGGCATTATTTATGGGGATGTGGAAAGGTCTTTCGTAATCTGTACTTCGGGTCTTCCACCCATATCGGGTCTTCCCCCCCCATATTGAGGTGTACCAGGAACAGGTTATGGAGTAGATATTTCCACAAATATTGTTTTGCCAGGTTTTCTTTATTTTGGCATCTGTCTCGGGTCTACTTGGCCGGACTTGCTGAGTATCAGACGGTGCCATGGTATTGCGAATTTTGGTAGAATGATGGGGTAAATTAGAAGCTGTCTTCTCTAACAAAAGCAGTTTGGAATAGAGTATGGAGTAGGCGCGCGTTAAGTTTTGGTAACGGGAATGCTGAAATATCCGACCCAGTGGGGTAACACTTAGTCGAAGCTGGTGACAAGACTTCCTTTCCTTTTGCCAAGAATTAGCGTGCTAAAGTCCTGTGACGATTCTTTGGTAGAAGAGAGAGAGCGTCAAGCTTGTAAACCGATCGGTTAATCTCACCTCGGGGTCGCAAGTCCCCGACTTCTCCATTGGAGCTAGCAGGCAGATTTTCTACTTAGAGGTGGGACTTTAATTAAAGTAAATATGGGGTGGGTGGAGGTAATTGTTGCATATTATTATAAATATATTATACGTAATACATTTAGGCGCAATGTAATTTATTCATATTGTTATTATAATGTTATTTTGTAAATTTATGTAATCTGTCAAATAAAAAGACTAACAAAATTAACACATCAAGTAACTTTTCGCGATCTGCGTCCCCCCTTTTTTCCTTGTTCCCCATTTTGTATACGCCCTTGAATACGTTGACTGCCGTGGTTTTTTTCTATAAGCCGTGACCTTGCCAGAGCGGGTTCTAGTAATTTTACAGAAAACAAAATCCCATTAAAAATGAAAGTCACTTGTTTTAAAATCGGTTTTAATATCATGTAGTCATTTTACAATACACGTAACGTAAATCTCGTAAGCTTTTTAATTATAATGATAAAAGAAAAACAGTTTTGTTTTCGATTACGTGAGTATATTTTTATATACCACTACCGGTTTCGCAAACATCCGTTCGCATCATCAGGTGGATAAATTAATACTTGGGTGTTAATGAAATTAATACTAGGATGTTTGCGAAACCGGTTGTGGTATACAAAAATATACTCACGTAATCGAAAACAAAACTGTTTTTCTTTTATCATTAATGATGAACGATTACAAAGTTAATGCCTCTACAATCAATAAATTTTTTAATTATAATTTGAATTTACAATTTATTTAGAAAATGCGTATGTTCCACACCAAACGATAACGAATTTGGGTTTGCCACTAAAGTTGATTTTGAAACGGTAAAACAAAAAATTACACAACGTTCTGTTTCATTATCTTCCACACGACGAGGAGTCCTAACCTTAGCTAGACGATCACACAAATGGCCAAAACTACGATCTTCGAGGTGGCAGCGAGGGATTACCAGCACCAGCATTACCAGTTCCAGTAGCAACAAAGGATTAAGATCTTCAACAATCTCTCTGAGAGGGAAGATCTCACCAATTGGAATCATCTGGAGAACCTTGGATGCAGGAGCACGGCCTTTGGCTCGCCTGTACCATAAATATAACGCCATTTCCAGAATACCCAAGATGGACCACTCGTCCACTACTCCATCTTTCATCAGGGGGGGAACAATACAGTACTTATAAATGAACATCAACCCTGCAACTTTTGCCGACCTTCCCTGAAACAGGAGTTACATTTGGTAAATTGGCTAAGCCATCATATTTCTTAGATCCATTTCTACTGCATGGACTTAACTAATTTGTTTTTCACTTGTCCAGGATACTGCACAATATTTGATTTTGGATTTTGTCCCTGCAAGTAAACGTCAGAGGTCATTATGACTAGGGTCCTTACCAACCAATATAAAAATATAAGTTTACTTTTCCCTAGCAACCTGGCCGTTTGATGTTGCAATTTTTTTGTCTTTGGAATTTGTGTCAAATCCATTCTCAAGCGTGACCCAGTCGTAAGTCTGGATGGAACGTTGGTGACCATTTTTCAGTAGAGACAGATGGACTTATATTCATTATCATCAATAGCACGACACTCTGGGGTGGCTCTTGGTCTCCTTGAACAAACATAGCCACCGCTGCCTATCTAACGCCTTCCTCCTGTAGTTCCATACTCCTAACTGACAACAGTCTGCCACCACTCCATCCAGCCACCTTAATCTGGGTCTTCAACTGTCTTGCGCCCCTTTGGGTCCGTCTTCCCAACCATCTTTTCCAGGCTTCAATGGTCCATTATCTTGATGTTACTTGACAATGCAGTCTGCTGGCTTTTCTGACCGGACCACATCAACGTCTTGGTACAGGTTGTACAGTTAAGAGTTGTATCTTTTTCGACATTTGTTCTTTGGGCTGTAAATATGGCGGAGGATTTTCCTCTCAAAGAGCTTTGGTCATGCTTGGTCAGTGTCCAGGTTTCAGGGGTGGATGTGAATACAGGCTTACTTAGTGTTTTGTAGAGTATAGTTTCACAACTTTGTGGCAGAGCAGAAGTGGTGACTTAAAACTTTACATAGCAGAGAGTATATTTCAATTGGTAATTTTTTGTGCTTAGGTGATGAGAGACTGGCATCGGATGAAGAATCTATCCCAGATGTCCAGATCACAGTTGGTGCCGGTGGGAGGGTGCAGGCCACCATACATGTTCCTCAGTAGGTTACTTCCAAAATTACAAGAATAGGAAATTAACTTTCCATGAAACTGTCCAAGACATAACATGGTTTGCTGGTCCAATGGAGTGGAACAGATTACCACCTAATGTGAGGAAGGCAAAAACTGTTAGTTTCTTTAAAGGAGCACCAAAGAGGCATCTTTACAAAAAATCGTATCTGTGATTTGCGAAGGCCCTTGAGGTGTGACACACACAAAAACGACGCTCTTAATTATGTGTATCTTATAAATAAATTGTAAATTTCTATTTACATTTTATATTTGTTTATCCTTATATCTTAGGGGAACTAAGTTGATTTGTTTAGGCACCTAAGTAAATAGTGAAAAATAGTTTCAAAAGTGCTATTCATACCAACAGGTATAGGGAGAATGTTGTCCAATAACAAGGACCGCTTGGATCGCATGGATGGTGGTAGAATTTATCGCATATCATGTAACCAATGCAAAGCCATGTATGTAGGGCAGACTCCTAGATCCATCAATGTGAGAATAAATTAACATAAAAGGGCATTTAGGGGCTGTCTAGGTACTCTGATATGGCGGACCACTGCATAGAAAATGACCATTCTTTTGATACAACAGGAGTAAAGGTCCTCCACTCAGGGTGCAAAGGTAGACAACTTATTCCCCTTGAAACCCTTGAAATTCAAAACAATATAGATATTAATATTAATAAGCAGATACCCAGTCTTTCTCCCCTACTAACAGTACCTGCCCGAAAAATCCCCCCGTCTTTCTCTTTCCTACCTTGAATTTCGATTCTGTTTTTAACTCAGTTAGCCTGTGAAGATGGACGCTTAAAGTCCGATAAAACTGTGTTGTATGAAAATATTTTTTTCATTGTGAATTTTCACTCTGTTAATGCACAAACCTTAGAAAATTTAGATAAGTTTGTGTGTTCATTTTAATAATAAACCAAATCCATGACAATGATTGTCCTGATGATGCCTTGTAGGCGAAAGTGCTAAACAAAAATTAAATAATATAAAAGTGAATTAAAACTTTGTTTATTTAATTAATATACAATGGACTTTCACTGTGTAAACCACCAAACCCTTAAAAATATTCAAAGGTAGGATGGTTAAAGTGGCCTCGGATCATCGAGTTTCTACTATAATAATTTATCTTAAGTGGGAAATGAAATGTTTCGCCCTTTGTCTCTGCAGGCCCTTCATCGGCAACATAATAGGAGTGAAGGGCTCCACCCGCAAGCGAGTAGAGAGCGATACAAAGACTGAAATACGAGTCCCAGGGAGGGGACAAACGTATCCTGTTTCCATCAGTGGCGCCAACCAAAGGGTAACAAAGATTCTACTTCTTCCTCAGCCTTTCTCAGTCCACTCCTGGCCTTTGCTCAGACATCCCGGCCCACAGTTTCCTTGATGTCGTCCGGCCACTTCAATTGGGATCTCCCTATTCCTGCTTAGACATCCTGGGTCGTCAATAGATGCTGCTTGTCTACATGCATATCACAAATAAGATTCCCCTTTTTAATGCAATACTTATATATTCAAGCAAGTTACTACTACTTATGCAGTTTCCTAATACATAGATAGTGGCCTGTCGAGACCTTCAAATTTTGTTCATAAATAAATAAATAATAAACCTGCCCGTGACTAATGAGTAATGACTTATTATTATAATACTTACTTTATGTTTTCTCCGGCTCACAAGCCTTGAACGCTCGAGGCCTCTCGCACCGCAATCCTCCAGGACTCTCTGTCTTGTGCTGCTTCCTTCTGTGGTCAATTTAGTTCTACCCCGCCGTCAGATGCGCACAAACTGCAGGAACTGTGCTTTCCGGATTGCGGATCCTATGGAATAGAACAGTCTGCCACCCAGAATGAAGAACCCTAAGTCTGGATGTGTTTGGTGGTTCGGTCGAGATCCACCTTTTTCAAAAGTCTTATCTACAATCAGAGAGGGCCCTTGAGGTTTGACATGCACTAAAACGACACTCTTTTATCATATTTTGTAAAATAAATCAGCCATTTATATAAATACTAGCTGACCCGGCAAACGTTGTTCTGCCATGTACATAATTTCTAAGGAATATTTTAGTTTTTAAAGAAAAAAGAACATGTATTGTGAGTGTGTGGGAATCAGACATAGACAAAGAGAAAAACGGAGTGCTGTAGATGATGACCGCCGATAAAAACAAATAAAAATAGTAATTCTTTGTTACACGAAGATGGAGGTTCTCTGAAAACGCTAGTAACGATAAAAAAATAACAATAAAAGTGTAATAAAACTAAGTTCTAATTTTTTTTTTTTTTTTCTTAAAAAGATCTTTGAAAAAATACCAATCATTAATATTCTTAATTTAATGAATTTCATTAAAGTAACTGGCATATTCATTGCTTGATCTCTTAAAAAAAAAATTGTACCTGAAGATGATCAAGAGAACGAAAACGTTTGTGTATATTAAGAGCCTATAGAGCAAAAAAGTCCAAAACGATGTTCTGGGTTTTAAATCTCAATTATGTATATCTTATTGTATAAATCTGTTGCTGTCAACATAAAATAAGAAAATGTATAATTTACAGATTACTAGTGTCCAAAAATAGTTATTTTAATTTTGTCAAAATGAACACAAACTTGTGAAAAATTACGAAATAATGCTATGTGCGTTTAACGAATTACTTTAACTTTATAAATAAAAACGTATAAAAAATATATATAAACAGTAAGTATAGTAATCATACTCAAAATCGGCAGCATTTTTTTTTTTCATGATAATGCATTTTAATGTTAATAAATTAAATAAAAAGGTCAAAATCTCCATATTAATTTTGTATGGGAAGAAAACGGTCTTTAAAATTATGCGCCGAGCGAAGTTCTCAGTCAGTTGAGTTTTAGACACGGAGGCGAGAGGACGGTTGAATTTATAAAAAAAACTCCGGCCGAAAATACATGTACGGACAACAAATTTCAAAACCTGTCAAGTAGTAAACAAAAAACCTGAAATATAATTTATTCGAATGTTTTAAAAAAAATGTATTCCTTTTTTTTAGAAAATATAATATTATGAAAAACAAAATATGTTTATGTAAGTAGAGGAATGATTTTCTAAGAGAAGAATGTGGTGCAAGCATTGATCTAAATAAAATATATAGATGGAGCATTAGCGTATATATCCGACCCACATCATGTATGCCCTAAATGATAGTGTATGCCCCATTTGCAATCAGTTGTTTACCAAGCGTCGGCAAGGAAACATCGAGGTACCTACATGTAAATTGAAGACGAATATCATGCGAAGATAGCCTGACAGTTCCATAAAATTTTCAAATTTCCCCATATAAAAGAAATACTCGTATGTTAATTTAATGAAATAAAACTCATGATAAGCGCGTGACGAATTATTACAAACAAAAGAATACAGTAAAAAACCACAAAATATAAATAAAAAACTCAGTTCTTCATACTTATACCCATTATTGACGATAGATTTTTTTTCTTATATTGGACGCATTAATCATATTTTTTAAGGTTTATTTAGATATAAATACAAAAGAAATAAAGATATTTAGATATCAAAATGTAAAGAAGCATTTTAGACAACTTTCAGAGATGCTCCTTTAAAATAACGGAGAAAAAAATCTGCTGATATTCATATACTCGTATTGTTTGAAATATACTTGTTGGCCGATTCTGATACTTATCAAATATGCATACCAAATTTCATAAGAATCCGTAAAGCCGTTTCGAAGGAGTTTGACCACAAATATTTTGAAGCCAGAATGATATGCATATATGAGATGATCTCATCCAATACATTGCTGACTATCCTGGATTAGTATTGGATAAAAAGACAAAATTACTGGGTAAATCATTTAAGAGATTTAGTATATTTCTACCCTCCTTGACTATTTCGATTTCACAGTTATTTTTTATTTGGATGACTACTTTTTTACCCATCTCCCCTTTGATGATTTTCATTTGAAAGGAATATTTGGTATTCACCGTTAGCTGCCCCTCAACTTAGTACAAAGTAGAACATGTGGCTCTCAATATCATGTGATTTTGGCATGGTTGTGTTGTAGGATGTGCTGCGAGCTTGCCGGCGCATCAGGATGATCATCGAGGCGGCCAGGAAGAGGCAGGGGCCCACTCACTTCATCTCCATACCACTCAACAGTGAGCCCATCATCAGCCAGTTCAATGTCTTCATGGTAACAACAAACACTAAGGCCCGATGTTTTGAAGTATTGTAAAGTTAACTAAAATGCAATTTTAGTTAAATCATCATAATATTTCACTCACCGAATTTTGCCAGTAAATATTTAGTAACTTTAACTTTCGATTTTCGAGATGGCGGCGCTTCACTGACAGCAGCTGTTCTTTTTTAATGTAAGGATACATCAAAATTGTTGCAAACTGAACATTTTTTGTCTCGTTTTCTAGCTTAATGAAGGTTAGGCATATGATTTTTATGAATAGTTGTTTGTTTTAAAGCTTTTGAATGGCATTTTAATTATTTCCAAGATTTAGAGGCGGGGCTTCATACTTCGGTAATGTTCGGTTTTAGTTAACTCGAGATTTAGTATTTTGAATAAAAGTTCAAGTAATAGTTAACTAAAATATTACTACACTTCAATATACCGGGACTAACTAATGCTTCATTCATTCAGAAAAACAAAGACAAATTTAGTAATTTTTTTTGTTAACTCACTCAGTTTTTAGTCAAAAAAGTCAATTGAAAAAAAAAAAAAGGCATTGAGCTGTGATAACGGCGGCCAAGGCTTTTATATTTTAAATGTTTATTTAAATTGTAATACCGCATTTTAAAATAAAATATTAACACTATGTTCCTTGACTTATAGGTTGTTATGCGGCTGACCACCCATACTGTAAAAAAATTGGTTCACTTTGCCAATGTCACCCCTGTTTCAGGGAGGGACGGCAGGAGTTGCAGGGCTTATGTTCATTTGAGATTGGGTTTTTATATTGTAGGTCCACATGCGGCATGTGTTAGCGCGAAATTATACATATCTGCTTGTGGGAATGCATTTAATATAAATCTTAAATGATATATATCTTTGCAGCTTAGATTAGATTAGATTAGATGCGGGCATTTTCCCGCCAGATGGCGGCGTAGAGTGGGTGTTTTTTGAAATTTTCACCTTTTAATTTTTTAATTTTTTTTTAAATATTTGCCACGGTTTTACAAGTTTCCCGCGCCCTACCGCTAGGCGCGACGAAATGAGTTTACACGTCTCCCGCACGTTACTATAAAAAGGTGTATGACGAGTTAACTAGTTTCCCGCAAACAATGTGTTAAATTAGAGGGAAAACATACAGTAATACTTCAATACAATATTTTATTTTTAATCAATACAAAATTTTAATTGAAATGATGCTTATGTAAGTGCTACCCACTGCATGTATCACATCTTTCATCATTGTATGTAATAGGTCGGGGAAAAAGTTTCTTCGCATTTTATATGAAAATTCAGGTCATTTTTTTTCAAAGTTTATTTACATTTAATTACATTACATATGCCATTCTGTTCGTAAACTATCTGCCATCTTGTAGGTAGAGACATGATCCCGTTGCTGTAGAAATTTTAGGACTTCTGATCAAAAAAACGAAACAAGTAGTTTTGGCAGTCCTCTCTTGATGTTAACCTGACACTGCCTAAAAAAAATTGAAGAGACCGAAACAGGTGGAAATCTGAAGGTGCAAGGTCAGGGCTATATGGCGGATGCATTAGCACCTCCCAGTCAAACTCTCTTAATTTTTGCTGAGTGGCTAAATATATATGTGGTCTAGCGTTATCGTGATGAAAGACCACATCCTTTATATTAATCAATTCCGGCCGCTTTCTCTCAACTTTTAGCTTTGATCTCATCAGTTGTTGGCAGTAGAGATCCGATTCAATGGTTCTGCCCGGCGGTAAAAGTTCATAATGAACAATGCTCTTCCAATCCCGCCATAGACACAGCATCACCTTATTGCGAGTTAACCCAGGTTTTGCCACAGTCTGTGAAGCCTGACTGACCTTTGGCCACAACCTTTTTCGCACATTCGCACATCTCTTCAAAAACAGTTCGGTTTCATTACGTCTCAATAAAGAAGTGCAAATAAATCGCAGAAATCTTTGTAGGGTGACCTGGTTAACAGTGAACCAGTGGTACACAGTGAACCACTAGACCTAGAACACAAACTATGCATGTTTTGCTCCTGAAAATTTGTATTATACACCACATCAAACACATACAAGATTCAGGCTGGTCTGACTTTGACATTGTTGGTGAATGGCTGTGTCACTACGGAGTTTTTAAAAATCATCTGTCAGCCACTTTTATTCAAGTTAGTGTTTCAGAATTATTTCTCCCTCAGATACTATGATAGATCTTTTATTTCAATCCAATTACATTATATAATTATTTGGCTGCCGACGAGTGCTATTTTAAGGTTCATAATATCTTCTATTTTTTTTGTGTGCCTGTTTAAAAACAAAACAATACTATGGTACACAGTGAACCAGGACATGGTGGTACACTGTGAACCATAGTGAGCAGGTTCCCTGTGAAACATAGTGAGTAGGTTCACTGTGAACTGTGTTTTATGGTGTGATATTAATAGATAATTCTTCATTTAGAATGCCTCGAACAAAGAATGATGGAAAAATTGGAGCCCATTCGGCTGCTGATATGCGCGGGCGCTCGACTGTATTTTTCAATGAAATTTCTTCAATATTTTGTCATCACTGATATTTTTATAATTGAATAAAATTAATTGATATCTTGTACATGTTTTGTATTACTTTAAAATCTTGATGGCCATCATTTTCTGCTATTTACAGACTGTGGTTCACTGTGTACTGGCATGGTACACAGTGAACCAAAATACCATTTTTGAAAAAGTAGTGCATAACATTATAATCCTTTCTATTAATGAAAAAACTGTTATGAAAACATTTCATTTAATAACCATTCAGCATCTTCACAAAATTTTAAGTTTCTGTCTTTCTTTATGTAGGCGCAATGTTGTGCTGAAAAAAAGGTGGTTCACTGTTAACCAGGTCACCCTATATGATTTATATTTGGTCTACGCAAATATGATCATGTTTCAGAGTTTCGTACTAAGCTTAAATGGCTTCCTATACGTCTCCGTCGGAATACACATATTCTTCACCTTCTATACAATATTCTGTACAATCCTTCTATGCCTCGCTATCTTAAAGAACGTTTTGAGTTCCTCCATGACACACATTCAAGATCCCTACTGTTTGGGCGGATTGTTAGGTAGGTTTGTTATGGGTAGCTGGCCATAAAATCCTTTGTCCTTGTACCTATAATCTGACCTATCCAATTTACCCAATCACCAGTCTCCAGCTTCAGTACTTGTTCAAATGCGGTAGTGCACAGACTTGTCACCATCGCAGTATTCATCGCGTGCGATAGAAGGAAAAATACGAAGAACGCGAGGAGTTCTCCGCGAAGAAACCAACCATTGGAGATTAAGGTGAGTCCTGAATTAATTCCGTGATTCCTATCCCCCTGTTTCCTCATGGTTAGCTGCCTTGGCAGATTTGCTGGGCAGTTCGCTCGAACGCGGTATATTGAGAACCAGTGCGGTTTATAAACCCTCCCCACGCATCACATGGTAAAGCCAAACTTGGCGTTACCAAACGCATTCCACAAATTTCGTTGGAAAATCATATACAGTTCATGCCACTCGCTTATGGAATGCCTTGCCATTGCCATCTTGCCAACTATAAGATGTGCACAATTCCTGGCAATATTTAAGAAACTTTTTAAGGAACACTTACTTTCAGTGTAATGGCTAAGTTATGTCACTTCTTTTTGTCGAAGAATTTCGTGGAGCGAAGCTCTCATGCAAACATAGACATAACACTCCAAAAAGTAAATTTGAGGTCAGGGTTACCGCAATATTTAGCTTAAATGAATTAATTCTTTTTTCTTGATTAAAAAAAAATATATCCATACTTTTGAAGTTGGAGTATCTATAATCTTTAATCTAAGCTGCAAGATATATCAACATTTAAGGCTCATATTAAATGCATGCCCACAGACAGGCACATGTAGGTTCGCGCCTACACATTCTGCATGTGTTCATACAAATAAGCAAAACCTCACATGAACATAAACCTTGCAACTCCTGCCGCCATTCCCTGAACCGGGGTGGTATTGGCAAAAGTGAACCGATTTTTACAGCACAGTTGGTCAGCCTCATACCAACCTATCAGTCAAGGAGCCCAACCTATCAGTCAAGGAGCCTATCCTTTTTTTTTTAAAAGATTTGTAAACAAAAATGGTCTTCACCATCCAATTTTGTCTGGCTAGAAAGATAACGCGGCAATAAATTACACTTTATGTTGAACTAACAATTACTTTTTTCGGGCTATGTAGCCGTGCTCTGGTTAACCAGACCACGCGAAAAAAGTAATTGTTAGTTCAACAAGTACCAGCCGTGAAAGCTTCAATGTCAATTACACTATATGTGTAGCTTAGTTAAGTTGAGTTGATTATATGTGTCTGTTCCTTAACTTGTAGGTTGGCATGTGGCTGACCATCCATGCTGTAAAAAATGTTTTTACTTTGCCAATGTCATCCCTATTTCAAAGAAAGTCGAAAGTTTTAGTATGTACACATACAACTTGTGTTAGCGTGAATTTGGATGTGCCTACATATTATAATAATAATAATATCAGGCTAATTTATTTTAAATTACAAATGATAAGAGAGCGCCGTTTTTGTGTGTGTCACACCTCAAGGGCCCTCTCCGATCATGGATAAGACTTTCTAAAAAGGTGTGTCTTGAGTGCTTCGCGAAATACATCCATAGATTTAGAGTTCTTCACTCCGGGTGGCAGTCTGTTCCACTCCACTGGACCCGCAACACGGAAAGCGCGGTCTCCGAAATTTGTACGAATCTGACGGCGCGGCTGAACCAAATTGACTACTTCATCGCCGGCGGATCTGAGTGTCTGCCTCCTTATACCCATCTCAACAGGCAACATCATGTCAGTCAAATAAGGTGGAGCCAAGCCATTGATGGCTTTATATACCATCACACAAACACGGTAGACCACCCTCTCCGGGAAACGAAGCCAATGTAGTGTTTTTAACAGCGGAGTGATGTGAGCGAATTTGGGTATCCCGAATATGAGTCTTGCTGCCGAATTCAACACAGATTGAAAGCGATTGAACTGCTTCTTCGGCTGACCACTATAAAGCGTCGAACAATAATCAATCCGAGACACCACAAACGCGCCCACTAGGGTCTTGACTGCATCTGACGGTAAACACTTTCTAATAGCCTTAATTTGGCGTAGTGAAAAAAAAGAAGAAGCTATTGTGGCATCTATTTGCCTCTCCAGTGTCAGATTCCGATCCAGTAAGACTCCTAGAAGTCTCACTGAATCAGAAGGCTGGATTAGCTTACCTCCTATGGAAAGTGGTACTCCGTTCACTAATAGGTGATCACGCCTAGATTATAGGCGTGCATTAAATATTATTAAGCCTTAAATGCCAATATATTTTTGTAACTTAGATGATGGATTATCAAAGATCAAATAAGCTATATTGAAAACGACTAAAGTCTGTCGATATTGAAAATGAGGCAGCTCTGCAGAGGCTCTGGCCACTCCTAGCGGAATGGCGAAAGAGTTACAGTTACAGTCTGTAATAATCTATAATCTAAGTTGCAAAGCTATATTAACAATAAAAACTCGTATCAAATGCATGCCCACAAACAAACACGTGTAAGCTCGCGCCTACAAATGCTGAATGCGTACTTACAAATTAAAACCAAACCTCAAATCAACATAAACCCTGCAAGTTTTAGTCAACCAGTTATAATATGAACAAATGAATAAAGTGGAAATATATCTACAGAGGTACTGGCCACCCCTAGCGGAATAACGACTGGATACAAGTCGCCACCCGAAAAATATTGAGAACTCATGATGTAGTCATTTAGGGCGTTGCTTAAATTACAATTTTAAAACATTAAATAATTGGTAAGATTTCTAATAATGTAGAAAATTTGAAATTTATACTTTCATTGCACTGTTTATGTGAGACATTCCTTCTATTTAGATGTCAAGCATGGAGAGTATACTATAACACTACGTATATATAGCGCTCAAAACTCATGGGCGTTTTAGGACGATAGCCTCTAATGTATTGTTGCAGCTTAGATTGTAGATTATTGACGCATGCCATCTGATTCTGTCTATGCGTTCTATTTTTCTTGCCTTTGCGAAGCTAGTGTTGGTGCAGCGCAGACATTATTGGTTGAATTATTTTATTTTTTCCAGAATGGCATACTGGAGGGCGTGCCCCCGCGTGGGGTGGAGCCTTCAGTGTTTGTATCTGCGCAGAAGCTGCATGCCACGTTGCTCACACTTCACCTGGCAGACAACCATGAGAGGGAGACGGCCAAGGCTCTCATGGAGGAGTCTAAAACTAAAATTATACGGTGAGGAAATAAATCATCATAATATGTATTTATCTCAACGGCGCCATGGTTTGTACATGGTTGGTACAGTTTTTTCTTTACTCCTCTTCTACAGGTGGCGGTAGGTTGATCTATCCGCAGGTCAACAGATAGCTTGTTCCAGCCGACTAGCCCAGATACCACAAATCTCCTGTCAGTGTTCCAGCCGACTAGCCCAGATACCCCAAATCTCCTGTCAGTGTTCCAGCCGACTAGCCCAGATACCCCAAATCTCCTGTCAGTGTTCCAGCCGACTAGCCCAGATACCCCAAATCTCCTGTCAGTGTTGCAGCCGACTAGCCCAGATACCCCAAATCTCCTGTAAGTGAGTGTTCTATGCCAGAGAGCTAGGGTTCCATCCTCACCAAGTTTGTCAGAAATAACTTCCTGATAACACTTTTTAAATCCATTTCAAACCCAAAATAAAAATACCGCAAAGTTTTATTAGCGTTCACATAAAATGAGAGCAAGCCATTCGGGGACTAGGAAACCCCCGCTTCAAGTGAAGTGTGAGGTCTAAGGCCTGCTCCCTAGAATGTGAAAATAAATGGGTTTCAATTGTCACATCTGACTCCTTTGAGAACAACATGGTAAGAAGTATATAGTAACCTATTTATTTTCAGCGACCCCCACGCCCCACCTGCGATCCCTTCAGGTACAAGTCTGCTTATGACATCTATGCCTGCCACTTATACTCAGAAGTTTAACTGTCTTTTGTTTCAGTGACATATTGGGGTCAGAGAGCAGCTTCCAAGTTTCCCTACTCGGAACTGCGTATATGAATGATGACCCCGCAAACGTTGACGTTCTTTACGCACAAGTCACTGAAGTTGACGCGCACATGCAAGGCTCTATGGTGAAACTCAGTCAGGCTTACCGAGAGCTATTTGAAAATACAGGTGAGAAATCATATTTTAAAATTCAAATTATGCCATCGTCGTCGATTATCAAAGTGTCAGTTCTTCTTTAAGTGAAACTTCATCTTCTTTTAGTGCCATTTCTAGCAACGATCACGATCATCATGCCTATTTTTACTTAAGATGCTGCAGCTCTTCATAGGGATTTGGTACTTTGGTTAAACTATTGTGGTTGGTTTTTCAACATCCTTGAGTTCTTCTCCTCTAAATCCTTCCTTGTATGATAAGATGAAGAAGGTGGTATTTCTCGTCCTTCATAACGTAAACAACGCACATTAATTTTCTCTGTTTGATGGTTGGCAGAAGTTCTTTAATAGTATTCGATTAACTGAATAATCAATGAACCCAACAGCTTGTTCTTGCACGCTCTTAGAAACAATAGTCACACTTGTGTGTGAGATCAGTTCTTAGAAACCAATAACAACAACATTACCATGTTGAAAGCACCGGTTCCCATAGATCACCGAAGTTAAGCAACATTGGGCGCGGACAGTACTTGGATGGGTAACCGCTCAGGTACACCGCGTATCGTTGACATCTTGGACCGGTCCGTAGTGGCAACACTTCGGACTCGTAAATGGAAGGTTGTGAATTCGGATCCCGGCGGAGCACAAAAATATATCATTTATATTTCGAATGTGCTCTTCGCTGGGTTGAAAAATTCATAAACCTTTACCAAAGACCGGTCACTGAAAGGTCCATCCAACCTTGCTCGCAGAGGGCTCTTGAGGTGTGATACACACAAAAACAGCGCTCACCAAATAAATCATCCTAATATTATTATTATTATTAACAAAATAATTTGTTTGCCTTTTCCCTAGCACCTAGGTTGGTATGAGGCTGACCACCCATGTAAAAATTTGGTGCACTTTTGCCTAAGCACCCTGTTTCAGGGAAAGAATTGCAAGATTTATGTTCACGTGAGGTTCAGTTTATTTTGTAAGTACACAGCATGTATAAGCATGAACTTCCAGGTGTCTGCTTGTAGGTTTGAATTAAATATAAGCCTTAAATGTCAAAAAAAAAAATCTATGCAACTTACGTTATTTATTTATTTATTGAAACAAGATAACATGACAGCTGTTACCATAATAGTTATTTATGCCACTGCCAAGTAATGATAGTCTTTTTAACACGAGTGCTAGTTTGTGCCATGAGGCGCAGCCGAATGGCACAATAGAAAGCACGAGTGTTACAAAGACTAATTACGTGCAGTGGCTGAAGTAATTAAAACCTTACCTTTGTCAAAACGTGTGATTTATCATTCCCTTCGATTATCTAATCTAACCTAAGTTGTAAAAATAAATTATATTTAGGTTTCATATTGAATTCATGCCCACAAGCCGACACATATGTATAAGGTCGCGCTTTTACATCCTGCATATAAGCTTAAACATTCAAACCCAAAACTCAAATAAACATATGCCCTGCAGTTGTATTGGCAGGTGAACCAAATTTGTACAGCATAGGTGATCAACCTCATACTCACCTATTAACCAAGTAACTTTTTGAGTTTGTTTATTTTTTGCGGTGAAATTTTTTGTATTGTTTTCCTTTCAAGCCTTTTATTTTCCATTGAAAAAAGGAAAGCTTTATTTGGAGCAATCCGATAAATAAATTCGATAAATTTTAGCACTATTAACAATTTTTATTTGACTCTACACATAAAATATACTTATTTATTTTCATCTGAACAGGGCTGAAAGTCTCATCACCACGGTAATTCCTACCTACCGAATATCACTAATATTGTATAATGGTGTAAGAGAAAGTGTGAAAGTAAAGATTAAAAGAAGTATACTTAGATGGTTTGGACATTTGGAGAGAATGAATGAGGAAAGAATGACGAAGAAAGTATATGCTACAAGAATTGATGGATGTCGTGGAAGAGGAAGACCGAGAAAGGTATGGATGGACCAAATTTTCGAAATAGCGAGTGAATGGGATATCCAGAGTCATAATAAAAGGAGAGCTTGTATGAAAAAAGTTATGACTCTGGATGAAATGAAAGAAGTATGCAAGGACAGGAAGAAGTGGCGGCTAATCTGCAATGCTGATTTTTAATGTTGGTTTATTGGCTTGCTACATTTTTTGCATAAGACATTTTTTACTTTTTTTGTATAGATTTATTTTTAAGGTTTTGTTGTTTTCTTATACTTAAATGTTATTTATTACTCGTATTCCTTGACTTATAGGTTGGTATGAGGCTGACCACCCATACTGTAAAAAGTGGTTCACTTTGCCAATGTCACCCCTGTTTCAGGGAATGTCGGCAAGAGTTGCAGGGCTTATGTTCATTTGAGGTTTGGATTTTATTTGTAAGTACACAATCAGCATTTGTAAGCGCGAACTACACGTGTTTGTTTGTGGGCATACATCTGAGAGCTTTGAATGAATATATCCTTGCAACTTAGATTATAGATTATTATAGATTATAGATTGTATGAAGCCTAATCAGCTGATCGCTTGCGGCCATCTTGGATTGACAGGTCTTCATACCCCCATACAAGGTTGACATTTGAAATTAAAAAATGGTTCCAATTCTGACAATGCGCATGCGCACATGTTCATTTTAACACGGTTACCGGTTGCATAATGTAACATTATGCAACGGGTGTAGAAATGTATGGCATTGTGATTGCGTTAGCCGTTTTGTAATTAGTAAATTACCAAATGGGAGTAGAAAAAGTTATAATGTAATACAAGTAGGTATTATAAAAATAAAACAATATTTTATGCAAAAAAATCAAAACAATATAAGTGTATCATTCCAACATGCGTCTTTCTAGCAGATCCTTCCATTCATTCTAGTATTAAATATATCCAGATGTGGATCAATTCGTTTATGAGCGTTTGCGCTCGCGAAACAAATGAATTGCGAAGAATATTGGTTCGGCTTGAGGTGACATTAAAAAGCCTATGCGACCGGGCTCTGATAAATGAGTCGGGTACATAGAGCGTCAAGAAGCGGTTACTTAACACTACACAATCAACCTCACTCCTGAGAAGTTTGAGGATGAATCTCGCAAGTGACAGTTGCCTTCTCAGGAGTAACGAGTCAAATCCGAGGTGTCCCTGTAAGAATGCAGTGGGATATAGGTAGGGATAATATCCATAGACTGATTTGTAATACTTTCTTAAAAACATTTTTTGTACCTGCTCTAGCATAAGAATATATTTACTCTCATGAGGAGCCCAGATTACTGCATTAGTTTCAAGGACACTTCGTACCAGTGCAGTGTATAAGGTCTTAATGGCCATGCCCGACATTTGCGTATTACGCATGACAAACCCCAACCTCTGGTAGGCTTTGTCCCTTACATTATTGACTTGGGTATGAAAGTTGAGTTGGGTGTCAAAGATAACACCCAAGTCCCTAACGGTACCTACGCGAGTTACAAGTTCATTGGCAATATGATATTCATGGATAAAAGGGCATTTTGCTCTAGTGAAGGACATGACTTGGCACTTTTTAATATTAAATAAAAAAATATTCTGTATGCTCTAGTCATTGACTGAAGTTATGTCGTTCTGTAGAGCAACCGCATCTCTGTGACTGTCGACAGTCAAAAAAAGTTTAATGTCATCCGCAAAAATTAAAACATTCGCCCTCTCTACTACATTAGGTAGATCATTAATAAATATTATAAACAAAAAAGGTCCTAAGTTGAACCCTTGACTAATGCCTGAGCGGGTCGTGTATTTGGGTGACACATATGGGCCATATTGTACATATTGTGTTCGCTTAGATAGATATGAGCAGAAGAGTTTCATCAATTTGAGGACGAATCCCATTGAGGCTAGTTTCTGAAGTAGTTATAGAGCATCCTGCGGCCCGCGGGCCGCATGCGACCCTTGAGACGTCTTGGTGCGGCCCGCAACAAATTCGCCGCAACGCACATGCCGGACAATATCATACACATACACAATGGAGAGAAAAAAAAGAAAAAAAAATGTTGTAAATATAGACATAAAGCGTTTTATTTTTAAAACTAAAATATTTAAATACAAATATTTTAGGTAATGACATGTGATCCAAGCGTAGGGGCGGGTGGTAGAATCAATAGTGAATTTCATTTGTAGTTCGTACGTATATTTATTAATGTTCACGATGCATGACTCACAAGAGGGCCCCAATGGGCGCGGCAGGGGGAGGAGGGGGGGGGGAGGCTAGTCAGCATTTGCTGAAATGCTGCCCGTTAGATCCGCCACTGCCCAAGTGCGGCCCGCACTAGATCCCACGTAAAATATTTGGCCCTTTTACAACAAAAGGTTACCGACCCCTGTTATAGAGTATAGATATATAGTACTGGTACTCTAGAGAAGTTCTCTAGAGTAGCTCTAGAGAAGTTCTCTAGAGTAGCTCTAGAGAAGTTTTGGGTCAGCAGTGTTTTTTTTTGTGTAAAATTTCACAGAATAGAGCTTTAAATATATTAATTTTGCTATAAAGTTGTTTAAATACTTTATTGTTTTATTTTGCAGGTTATTTGGTCGGTAACAGAGCAAACATTAAAATGCACGTTACTCTGATGAACTCCAGGAAGAGAGAGACGGCAGAAACTAGCACTTTTGTGAAGAGAATCCCATTTGACGCCAGCGACATTCTGAAGACTTACGACAAGTTTGAGTTTGGACAGCACAGCGTGACTTGTGTCCACTTGTCTCAGATAGAAACCAAAGCTCCCGATGGTTACTACCAGGCTACTTCAGTCATTACATTCTAGAAATATTATAAATGGAAAAGAAACATGATAAAACCATTGACAAAAAGAAAGGTTTTATTTATTTTGTCTATGCCACTTGTTCTACAGGTGTGTTAGCTGCACAGTGTTGTGTAACGTTTGTCTTGAGACACTGAGAGGAAGTGACATTTTATGTTGGCGCTGGATAAACCCATATAAAATTAAGGTGGGAACAGAGATAGTAGTACACCAGTAGCTTCTTTTGTAAATGGGTAGTTTGGCAAAGGAATGAGTCGTGAAACCACCAAGCTCTCCTAGTTTTGACATCAACTGCAAAGGGGTGAATAAGACTTAGTGGATTTAAAAAGGTATAAAATCTCGTATAAAGTGTGATGGTGATTGTAGGATTGCCTGCTTGCCCTTCTATATAGTTTGCCACGCAAAAAACTGCAGGCAGCTCCTGATCAAAAGAAACAGCCAATCTTTGTTATTATGGCGTAGACTAATAGGCACTCAGCATTTTTTGGTACTCAAAAAACTTGCCCTTGTCGACAGCAGTAGTAGGACAGAACAGCAATCAACCAAAACTGTCTAGGGTACACACCAGTGGCGAAGGGTGCCATACAACTCGATTCCCATCGGTGTCCCTTTTAAAATGAGGCAAAAATGATAATAAAGTAGACTGCATGGTTTCAATGGGGAAAAAATACGTATTGTTTCTTTGGTTTTAAATGTATTGTTTTACTTTGTGCCCATATTTTTTAACTACTTTGTTGCCTCATTTTAAAAGGGAAGCCGATGGGAATCGAGTTGTATGGCACCCTTCGCCGCTGGTACACACCTTTATATGTCCGCCTTGATATAAAGTAAAAGCATTCTGACACTACCCCTAATATTAAACATTCCACATACATCACTCTCTTCATGCACGCTCTTCTCTTTTATGACTCACCCTGCAGATTCCAGTAATTTGCAATCTCACTTATTAGATCAATTTATTCTTCCTTAGTCTTCACCTTCAACGCTTACCTTTGACATTCCCTTGGTACACTCTGTCATTCATTGCCCATTTTTTCTAGATGTCGGAACCATCTCAGTGTACTGTGTAGTTAAGCAGAAAGAACATTACCCTGAGCGCAAAACATTGATAGAATACTAAACATTGTATAAACTATAAAAAAAATAAAGTATTAAAACTCAAACACTCACTAGAGGCACAATTGTATCTTTCATACATTTTTTCTGTTCCCGCAATGGTTGATTATTTGCAACTTTTTATACTCGAGGAACAGGACATGTTTCTTACTATATAATGTTGTTTTCTGTGATTGAGATTACAGAAACTTATCTATGTGGCACTTCATATGATTATGTTATTCTAAAATATGATGTTATTTATTGTTATCTGATTGTAAACAGCATAGTATACAATGCACCTTGCTACTTAAGTGTTTAACTGTTGATGATTTACATAAATGTACATAACTGCTTAGGGCCAATCATTAACTGAAGTTTTTATAACAATTTGAAATGTTAATATTAGAGATGCAACGAATACTGATTTCGCCGAATACCTAATACCTAATATTCGGCGAGGTTCTTGGCTTAATATTCGGCTGTGGCCTAATATTCGGCGATTCGTCAAGAACTCAACTTTCCAGACCACCAACTATTGCAAGATATTGTCACTCGATGGAACTCGACTTATTACTTGATGGAGCGATTACTGGAACAGAAAAGAGCTGTGTCCTTGTACATAACAGATCACGATATATTGACCAATTTGTCACCATCGCAGTGGGAGCTGATGGAACAATGCATTAGACTTCTGAAACCGTTCGAAGAGACAACGAAAATAACCAGTTCTGGTCTGTCTTGCGTCTCTGAAGTGATACCACATGTTGCAATATTGTTGAAATACCTGGAAAAGGAAGAAACTACAACAAAGACAACAGATTTATTGACAATGAGATTGACACTGAGAACTGAGCTTAAAAAGCGGTTTGACTTTGAAGATAACGACAATTACTTGGTCGCCGCTTTTCTTGACCCGAGGTTCAAATTTAGTTTCTTGGGAACTGTTCAGACAGAGAGAGCAAGACAAAAAAATATTTTGGATAATTTGAAGCAAAGTTGTGATGAGTCTAGTAGTTGCGAAAGCGATGATGATTTTGGGCCACCTAGTAAGAGACGTAACACTGATCAGAATGCAAGTGCAACTACGCTAGAAGAAATCCATGACAATTTCTGGGAATGCTTCGATGAAGTCGCTACAGCCAATATGGCAATTGAGGGGATGGAAAAAAGTGATATCGCTGGCGAGATTGACTTTTATTTGAAATGCGCTCGTATCGATCGTAGGGCAGACCCTTACAAGTGGTGGTCTGCAAACGCCAAACAGTATCCCAAGCTAACAAAATTTGTTAAAATGTATATGTCGTCACCTTGCAGTAGTGTGTACAGTGAGAGACTATTTTCAGAGGCAGGTCTTGTGTATGAAGAAAAACGAAATCGGCTTTTACCAGCTAATGCAGAGAAACTGGTATTTATTCATCACAATCTGCCTCTAATTAATTTTAAATATTAAAACTACTTAACTAACTTTCCAAATAAATGCTTTTTGACTGAAATTGCGTTTTTATTTTAATAATTTTTGGTATTAGGTATTCGGCCGAATACTGGTCACTATTAGGCCGAATACCGAATACCTAAAAAAGTGGCCGAATACCGAATAGTTGCCGAATATTCGTTGCATCTCTAGTTAATATATTTTTTCAATTAAAATTTTTCATTTCAGTGCTGAATTTTTTCATAATAATACCTATAATACCTATTATGGAATATCTTTCATTTAGTTTTTTGACAGTAACCTTTATTAACTGATAAAGATTATTTTTTTACAATGGCTGATAGCATAGGTGCCTTCAAACTTGAATGACATGCAAAGTTGCTAACCGCTCTAATTACAAGCCATCTATGCATGCCACCCGTACCTACACACTTGTAATCTATATTTTTTGTTTCTCGGATACAACCGCTACTTGTTTTGACCTTTATATCTAACTAGCAGTACCCGGCGTGTTTCACTACGCCATTTAAAAGAGGAAACAACAGGATCAAAAAAAAAAGTGTGCTAATCGGAATCAAGCTTCACACAATTTATCTCTAGGTTAATCTTCACGTTTTCTAAAAAAAAAGGTCTAGGTACAACTGTTAAGCAGCAGAGCCAAGCATAGGGAAAATCGTTTGCGGTGCTCCATTTATATTTAAGATAAAAAAATCGGCTATGTAACGTCACTCATCTAATCTATTCTAAGTAAGTTGCATGGATATAATTGTTTGGAATTCACATTAAGTGCATGCCCACAAGCAGACACGTATAAGTTCACACTTGCACATTCTGCGTCTTAACCTACAACATAAAAACCCAAATCTCAAATGAACATACACCCTGCAACTCTTTGCTGACCTTCCCTGAAACAGGGGTGACATTGGCAGAGTGAAACATTTTCTATTTATAGTTGGTCAGATGCATATTGACCTATACAAGAAAAGAATATAAACAATAAATTAAATTTTATAATCATACAATTAAAGAACTAATCTATAAAATTCACTATACTCTTTGAGCAAAGTGAAGAAATAAATGTATTCCAAACAATCAGGAATATTTTTCAATGTAACCGCACTGTGAAACGTATGCAGTTGGGGAAAATGCTTCATACAATATGATGCACTTAAGTGTTTTTTAAACTATCTCCATAAAAGTGTTTAATTTATGTTGAATTTTTGACTCCCTGTCCTGTCTTTATCCCGGCCAAGTGAATTCACATTTTTTCCCCACATTTAAAATGTGCTCTATCCATTATTTTAATAAGTGAAAGTTTTAGGTAGTGCACACGGAACATTTTCTATTGACAACAAAATTGTAAGTCGCACGGCCGGGTTAGGTAAAAGGCAAACATTTTGTTTATCTTGGTTGCTTTGGACCATTGTCACATAGAAGAAAGACGTTTAACCGCCGAGAAAAAAACGATCTTTAAATTTGTGGTGAGTATATAATTTTACAGAAATACGTTTTTTGAAAAAACAACTATATTATGTATATTTTAATTAAAAGTATGTTTCAATAAAAGGTTTTAATAATAATAATATATTTCAATATGGTCTTCTAGTTGTGACCTACGAACTTTCGTTTATCGTATTTTTTATAAGTGCGGGATATAAAAGCTTTCTTACATTTCTAAAATTCAACTTGGTGTAATGATCTGTAATGTTGGCGGCTAGGGTTTGTTAAATTGGAATATGTTTTTTATTTGTAAATGGATATTTTGTATTTGGATATTATTATTTAGTGATGTATAAAATGTAATTTGTCGTGTGTGTGTGTTCCTTGACTTATAGGTTGGTATGCGGCTGACCACCCATGCTGTAAAAATGGTTCACTTTGCCAATGTCACCCCTGTCTCAGGGAAGGACGGCAAGAGTTGCAGGGTGTATGTCCATTTGAGATTTGGTTTTTATGTTGTAGGTTCACATGAGGCATGTGCAAGCGCGAACTTGTACGTGTCTGGTTGGGAGAATGCATGTAATGTGAATCTCCAATGTAACATATCTTTGCAACTTAGATTAGATTAGATTAGAACTTGGAATACTTGAATAACATTTTTTAATTTGGAACTTTTGTCTAGGCCAGGGGTCGGCAACCTTTTGAGTCGGAAGAGCCAAAAATTACAATTAACAAATTTCAAAGTTTTTCCTTGACTTATAGGTTGGTATGAGGCTGACCACCCATACTGTAAAAAATGGTTCACTTTGCCAATGTCGCCCCTGTTTCAGGGAAGGTCGGCAAGAGTTGCAGGGCTTATGTTCATTTAAGATTGGGTTTTTATATTGTAGTTCCACATGCGGTATGTGTGAGCGCGAAATTATGCGTGTCTGCTTATGGGAATGCATTTGATGTGAATCTCAAATGATACATATCTTATTTTGGATTTGGATTTGTAAAGAGCCACAAATGTTTTTTTGCCAACAATAAATAGCGTCGATGGGGCGGGGGGAGGGTGGGGAGTGAAAAGCAAGTACAAGTAGCGGAGAGATCGTTAATCGATTCAGAACGATTTAGTTTTTTTCGATCAGAAGTATAATTCTGTGTTTTTTTTATATTTGCGTATGAAGCTAAAGAGCCGTAACTTCACACCCAAAGAGCCGCATGTGGCTGGTGAGCCGCAGGTTGCTTACCCCTAACCAAACTGATATCGATCCACCATATTTGTAAAAAGTCCGGTCTATAGCTTAGTTGGTAGAGTAACTGCATTCCATGCCGAGATCTCGAGTTAGAATCCCACTGAAGTTGTCAGAAATTATTTCTCGTTTCAGTGTTTATTTCTAACCCAAAATAAAATACCGGCAAGGCTTACTCAGCCTTCATAAGAAATGAGTGTCAAGCCACTCAGGAACTGAATAACATCCATTTCAAGTTGGCGTAAAGTAAAAGTTACTGGGTTGTTCATTTTAGATTTGGATTTTAAATTATGAGTAGGTACACATGCAGCATTTGTAAGCGTGAACTTACATGTGTCTACTTGTGAGCATGCATTTTATATGAATCTTTAATGTAAGTAAATGTATATTTGCAACTAAGATTATGTATTGTAGTTGAATATAATGGTCTTCTTCTATTGGGTGGTTTCAAAATTTACCGACCTCGTTGCTGAAATATTGAGAATTGAGAACCATTGTTTATTTGATCACCATCAAACTTCACAGGATTCATTCTAAAAATATGTTACATGTTTCCTGAAAATTTCGTCAAAATCGGATGAGCGGTTTATGAATATAGGGAACATACATACATACATACATACATACATACATACATACATACATACATACATGCACACATCCTTCTTTATAGATATAGATAGATAGATTGCATTCCATGCCGAGATCTCGAGTTAGAATCCCACCGAAGTTGTCAGAAATTATTTCCCGTTTCAGTGTTTATTTTAAACCCAAAATAAAATACCGGCAAGGCTTACTCAGCCTTCATAAGAAATGAGTGTCAAGCCACTCAGGAGCTGAATAACATCCATTTCAAGTTGGCGTAAAGTAAAAGTTACTGGGTTGTTCATTTTAGATTTGGATTTTAAATTATGAGTGGGTACACATGCAGCATTTGTAAGCGTGAACTTACATGTGTCTACTTGTGAGCATGCATTTTATATGAATCTTTAATGTAAATGTATATTTGCAACTAAGATTATGTATTGTAGTTGAATATAATGGTCTTCTTCTATTGGGTGGTTTCAAAATTTACCGACCTCGTTGCTGAAATATCGAGAATTGAGAACCACTGTTTATTTGATCACCATCAAACTTCACAGGATTTGTTCTAAGAATATGTGACATGTTTCCTGAAAATTTCGTCAAAATCGGATGAGCGGTTTATGAGTCTATAGGGGACATACATACATACATACATACATACATACATCCTTCTTTATAGTTATAGATAAAGATTTCAGAAAGAATTGAGAAATTTATTTTTTTACTAAAGGGCCGGCAATCCGCCAACCACTTCACTTGAAGGGGAGATTTCCTTGCATTTCTTGTGAAAGCTAAGTAAACCATGCCAGTATTTTTATTTTGGACTAGAAATAAACACCAAATTGGGAAATATTTCTGACACCCTCGGTCAGAATTGAACCCTCTGGCATGGAACGCAAGCATTCTACCAACTGAGCTATTGACCAGACTGAACCCAATACATGTTATATTTTCCCTGCTGAGTGACTTTAGTCCCTGCTTGTCACTCCGTGCACAAAGCATCAGTCATGATAAAGTGTAATCAGCATCATCATTATTACTTACACCTTTATGGTCTGATAACAAGGGTATCAGAGTTGTACAAACATTTATTAAGTATACATTTATTTTATATTGTGTATTTTTAAATCAAACATTTCATTGACTGATATGTAGGTTTATATGAGGCTTTCTTTCTTCTTCAATGCCGCTACAGCCCATTGAAGAAGCCTTAGTTTCCTTCAGCCTCTGCCCCCAACCCCGCTTGTCCTCTTGATGCCGCTGCCCAGAAGCGCTATTCTGCTAAATTCCTTACGACCTTAAGGCGACGAGATAGCGATTCATGTCCAAAATAAGGTGTACTGTGATTTTTTTTATCTATGGAGTTCCTTCGCAAGCACTAGCAAGCTCCGACTTGGATTGATATCTGAAATGTAAGGAATTTAGCAGACTAGCGCTTCAGTTCATTACTTGTAGAAGCTGAGCTGCATCCTTTCCCATTTCATCTCTCCATCTCAGTTTGAGCCTTCCCACTCTGCTTCTTCCTCCCTGGTGGCTGGTCATTATTCTTTTGGGAATCCGTGTGCCTGACATTCTGTGAATAAGCCCAGCCTGCCCCAACCTTTACAGTCTCACAAAGGTTGAGATACTGGGTGTTTGGTAGATGCCAAACAGCATTCCGCATTATGCATGGCTGTTCACCCATACTGTAATAAAAGTATGCATGCAGCACTTATAAGCACAAACTTACCCATGTTTGCTTATGCGTGTGCATTAAATGTGAATCAGGATTGCGCATTTCAAAACGTTAGAAAAATTATGATGTCATATGGCCAGCTTGCTAGGGAGAAGGCAAACAAATATTTTATTATGGGTTGCCAAAAACCATGTCATACAACTGACATTTCGCTGCCTTAGTTCTTGTTTATCGTATACGCCATTGAGAAAATTTTACATGAGCAATGTTTGCATGTGTACTGGACCAATGTGTCTTATGAAAACAAGAAACTCTCAACTAAAAGAACTCTCACATTATCGAGTTTTACGGATTTTCTTAGCTCAGATTGTGTAGAATTTGATTCTTAAGACAACTGCATGAAAAAGTCATATTTGACACGATTGGCGTATACGATGATAAACAAGAACTGGGGGAGCGATTTGCCTACTGACAAAAAGGTTTTATCCATCTGCATTGAAGTTTTAAAGCTCTTTTGCAGATATCAATAATAAGAATGCCTGCAGTTTATTCTGCATTATATGTTTTGAAATGCTTGATTTGTCATATCATTATCAGTGTTGTTATCTGCCTCAGGTGAACGAGCACAATTGCCAGATAAAGCCTGTAGATAAGCTATAACATGTCTCCAATCATCACATATGAACATATCTATACATGTGTTGTTTCATGTCTGCAGCAAACACAACAAATTGTCACACAAACAGTTCAAGGGTTATCAATGGCTTCTCAATCACCCTGTTGAGCTACACTGTTCCCGTGCTAAATATTGCAGTTTCCCTGGTTTAATATAATATCAGTTCAATGAACAAAGAAATACATCATCATGAAGGATTATCCGTATTATTATTCCACCGTGTCTATAAAAGGTTTGTGATGTTTTTGTATTTGTTGAACAGATATTTGATTCCATCTTGAATTAAGATATTTAAATTTCGAACTCATTTAGAATTTTGGAGCTTTCTTACTTTTAAAATGAAATATTTGGAATTTGTTTTTTTTCTCTGCCGGCAAACATTACAGGTCTATATGACTAGGATCCTTAGCAATTAATAAATTATTTTGTCTGCTTTTTTCCTAGCAACCTGTTCGTGTGACCTAAAAAAAATTGTGTTTGCAATTTGTGACAAGTCCATTTGAATGGTCTCGGCTTTATATTCTGTGATCTGTGGTCTCGACAGAAAATTGTTACAGATGTGCTGAGTCCAAAACAATATTTTATGCGTATATCTAAAAACATAAAATTGTATTTTATCTATTTCTAGGTATCACGTGGCAAATACCGCCCGCCGCCGCTCTCAGTCGCTTTTGGGCGCTCGACTGGAGTGGACTCTTTGTCTGCTATGTAGACGTTGGCCGATGATTTTTTCATGTTTTAAGCATTCAAATATTAAATATTGTCATTTTTTACTTCAATTATACGTAATTAAAGCGATTAGCTATTAATATACATCATTTACGGATCATAAATCCGACTTTTATGAGCGTGTAGTCACTACACAGCACCGTTGCGCGTGTAATTTTTTTAGCACAGATTGGGGAAGGTTAACACCTAATACTTGCACACACCATGATTTGATCATGAATGCCTCTTTCAAAATTGGCATTCAATTACCACACAAGAGATGACATTTCAGTAATGCCAACATTGTATACAACTATTCTAGCATCTCTCACACTTGCCCAAGGACGTACCCAGGATCGTACCTAGGGGGGGGGGGGAGGTAGACACACAAATAGCAAGATTATTCTGATATTCCCTATCAAAATTTAAAATATAGCATAAAAATATCTGTAGCTTTCACATCTCTAGGGTGGAGGGGGGGGGGCAAACCATGATCGGAAAATGCTCATTTCAGTAATTGCAATACAATTTAACAACCATTTTTGATTATTTAGGTTATTTTTTCTCTTCCAGGGAGGGGGCTACCGCCCCTTCCTAGTTACGCCCATGCACTTGCCTATTAACGGTGAAGGCACACTTGGAGCATTTTCGTTCTCTTTTTGATTAAGGAAGATGTGTGCTGAAATGGATGTAGCATTTATTTGCGTGATAATTAAAAGTTTTGAGTCCTTTATATTATGAGCTTGGGGCACTGGTTTATCATTCATACATATTATGTGAGTATGTCAGCATTACTTGAAGTGTCATATTTCATTGTAACATATCTCTGTACATTTGTGTCACTGCAGGAGCACAATATTTACTCTATTTTCTCAGCAACAACGATGATAATTATTTTATGTTTGATGCAGTAGCATTAAAGATGCGTCCATGTGCTCATATTTTGTTTGCTCAGTGAATAAATGTTTTAATTTCATTATCACCATCTGTGGTTTCTTTTTTGTCTTACCGCCATATTCACTAATCCTACTAAAACTTACTTTAGACCTGACTTGTACTTTGGGAAGCGTTAATAGGATTAGTGAATGCGGGGGCTAATTGTCATTACTGAGGTTTGTGACTCTTGTGGAAGCAATCACTCTTCTTCAGTTCTCTCTTGACTGCGCTGTCGGTAGTGCTCCAACCACTGAGGTACCTACTGCTGTCTCCAATTGATCTGTCCATGGTGTTAGGGATTTGCCTCTCTTTCTCTTTCCCTCTAGGCTGCCAATCACAGCTACTCGTGTCTGGAAAACTGAAGAATCCATCGTGTACAGACATTGCCTAGACTCAAGCCATTAATGCATTTAAAATTATCTCAATTTTGTACCTGTCTTGCATCATAAAAGAAATAGATGGAGCATCAGAGCCGTTTTCTTGTATTTTCCTCCACCAGTCTCTCTTCTGAAAACTGAACCCGTTTTTCACAGTATGATTGGTTTTTTTAAATTTTTTACTGTTTAATTGCTTAGAGTTTATTTGTTTTATATATTTGATTGTATTAATTGCTTGTACTCCTTGACTGATAGGTTGGTATGCGGCTGACCACCCATACTGTAAAAAATGGTTCACTTTGCCAATGTCACCCCTGCTTCAGGGAAGGTCGGCAAGAGTTGCAGGGCTTATGTTCATTTGAGATTGGGTTTTTTATATTGTAGGTCCACATGCAGCATGTGTAAGCGCGAAATTATGCATGTCTGCTTGTGGGAATGCATTTAATATGAATCTCAAATGATACATATCTTTGCAGCTTAGATTTAGATTTAGATTTAGATTGGTCATCCTCATACCAACTTATTAATCAAGTTTTTTTGTTTTTTGAAATACTTTTTGGTTTTTCAGACATGTCGGGACCCAAGAAAGTAGTGGTGTTTTGTTTTCTGATGGGACTCCTTCCAGCTCTACTCATCATTCTTCCATTATACCTCAGAAGTGCTGTATTTGCCGACGTTGTGTATGCAGTATCTGAAGCGGATATCTTAGAGGTCCACAAGGGGCTATCAACCGTATTCTGTGAAGCCCACAGCCTCAATATGAACACAAGTTTTAATGCATTCCAAGTCGATCCTCGGACAGAAGTCAAAAAATCCTTAAAGCACATGCAAATGACAAAATCAATGCTGTTAAAAGATGACACTTTAGAATACTGGAGGTTTTATCTGCTGAAAGGAGCGACTGTCAAATTAAAAGCTTGTTCACGCTACGAGGGATCTAACTTGCTTCTAGTTAAAGGAGAGAAAGCTCTTGACTTTTGTGGTATGCTGAACAACGAACAAGTGCTTAAAGTTCAGCCGATTCTAGCAACAGGTCACGATAAAGTATCGGTTGCTTTCGAGTTGGATTTCCCGATGCCATCAAATCAGTTTGAAGAAGCTCCGAATCAGTATAGAGTTTCTGGGAATAGATTGAGCAAGACGCAAAAAAGCACAGCTATTCCTGAATCAGGCGAAGAAGAAGGATTGAATTCTGAAGAAAATCTAATGGAAAATTCTACCGTTTGGATGAGGGGTCGAAGAGATACCGATAAGCAAATGGTTACAGGAAAAGAACAAGAACCACGTGATCCACATCATATTTTGGATCGAATGGTCAATCACGGAGGGAATGCAATGAATCCTGCTGCGGCAACGGATGAAGAAGACGTTTCCAGTTTTGAAAATGGATTGCTGGAGTGCTTTGACAAGCGGATTCTCCTGAACCAAGAGTTCCCAGCTAGTGTAGCATGCAAAGACAGTAGCGCTTTACATGCAGAGACACATCCTCATTCAAATATGATCACATATCACGAAGTAATAGAAGACGGCTATTATTTTTATATATTTTACAGTGATAATGATTTACTGGACAATGAGATCCACGCTATGTTTGACGTTTATAAACCTTCGTTTAACTATTTAAACTTGACGGATGAGAAGGTTTGTGTGAATCAGACTTCTTGTAGGTTCTCGGTGGCTATGTGGAGTGAGGAGACGGTCGTGGTTGAAGTTCCGACGGGGAATCGAGACCGGAATTCTTTGGATCCAAACGGGGTTTTTTTGCTGACTTCCACATGCCATCCCAGGATGAGTGTGTACATCATATTTCCCATTGCAGTGCTGTTTATCATACTAACTTGTGCGTTTCTTTAGTTTTTATTTGTTGTGTATGTTTTATTTTATATGCTGCATAATTATGTACTTAATTTTTTTATTTAATAAATTAATGGTTTTTAATTTGATTACATTTTATTTCATTTTTTTTAAATGAATTAAGCAATCCAAATCATTCTTGTCGCTGGCGCCAATGGCGACGCGCTGTATCTCGAGAGCTCCGCGCTTTTTATTATTATAAATAATTTTTGCAGTCGGACTATTATTAATTCTGTGTTCTTGTGTTTTTAAAATCATTGTAATGTTTTAATTTTTAAATGAATTATGTGAATCATGTTTTATTAAATAAAATAATAGAGTGACAAGTACCAAGTGAGCAATAGTTATCCAAATTAAACTACCCACTCGAACTTAAAACAATAATAAGTGTCATTTGATTTAAAATTGAATAAAGCAAATTTAACGATTCAAATCTACTCGACAAAAGAACTCTCTGCACTTAAAGACTCAAAATATTTAATAAGTGATTCAACATTTAAAACTATCCGTGAGAATAACTTGTGCAGAGGAGTTAAAAGAAGACCAAGAGGCAGACGAGGCGGCCGCAATGACCGCAGAAACCCGGGGACAGCTGCAGACAAGGAGGGGCCCGTGGAAGCTGACAATGTCCACCGCCCGGAATCGAAGGAAGTGTCAAATGGCCTCTGCGGAGGTGTTGAAGCTGACAATTCTGTCAGGAATGGAAGTGTGTGTAAAAGGAAGTATGTGAAACAGGAAGAATGGATATTTGCAACGTGGAATGTTAGAGAATGGAATGACTGTAAAGAGAATGAAATTACTGATATTATGGAAAAGAGAAGAATACAAGTGATGTGCGTGACTGAAATAAAAATGATCGGGGATGGAGAAAAGGTATTGAAGAATGAGGAGTATTTTATTTGGAGTGGAATTAAGGATGGATATAAGAGACAAGGCGTGGGAGTAATTTTGAGCGAACGGGCTAAAATGTGTGTAAGTAATTATGAAAGAATATGTCCTAGGATTCTGTTGGTAAGAATGAGATTAGGACGTGTGAAAATTCTAATGGTAGCGTGTTATGCTCCAGTAGAATCTGATAGCAGAGAAGAAAGAGATGAATTCTGGGAGAGTGTAAATAATGTACTAAGAATGAAAGATGAGAATGAACGAATTATCTTATTAGGAGATATGAACGGATGGATTGGTATGAAACGAGATGATTGCGGAATGGTTGTGGGTCCGAGTGGTAGAGGAAGGATGAATAATAATGGACGAAAGCTTGTCAATACATGTATAGAACACAGACTTTTTGCAACAAACACCTGGTTTAAACACCAAGACTTGCATCTCTATACATGGCAAAATAGGGCAGGCAATCGAACAATTATTGATTATATATGCGTAGATGAAAGAATGAGAGGATATGTGAGAGATGCAAGAGTGTACCGTGGAGCTGAACTCAGCACAGACCACTATTTGTTATGCGCGAGAATAATGGTAGGGGATTGTAAGAAAGGAAAGAAAAAAATATTGTTAAGAATGAAAAGAATAAAAGTGGAAAATTTGAACGATGACAATGTGCAAGATGAATATCAAAGTGAGATTGCCAAAAGATTAAATATGGATGAACTACAAAAAATGAAAGATGAAGGATGTGTGGAAAAAGTGTGGCAAATGATGAAGAAAGAACTGACCGAATCTGCTAGGATGACATGCGGAGAAACAAATGTTGGTAAGAAAAAAGGTGATGCCTGGTGGAATGATGGAGTGAAAGAAGCAGTAGAGCAAAAGAAGGAAGCGTATATGAGATGGTTGAAAGATAAAGGTAATTTAAATTTGGAAATGATGTATAAAAGGGCAAAAATGAATACTAAAAAGCTTGTGTATGAAAGTAAGATGGAATTAGAGAAGAAAAATAATGAAAAGGCACAGCAGGACTTCCACACCAACAAAAAAATGTTCTGGAGTTGGGTTCGGAATAATAACGAAAGTGTGGGAGCAACAACTCCGGGCATAAAGAATGCGCAGGGAGTCTTGCTGTGGGATGAAGATGATGTATGTAATAGATGGAAAGAATACTTTGAAGAAATATTAGGACAGGGTGAAAGAAATTTATATGAATGTGACCCTACAAATGAAAGTAATGAGGATATTTTGAAAGAGGAAATAAAAGCAAGCATAAAAGAGCTGAAGAATGGAAAGGCTGCAAGTATGGATGGATTGAATGCTGAGATGTTAAAGGCAGGAGGAGAATATGTGGTAGAGTGGATGTTTGAATTATGCAAGATGTGTATGAAAGACAGGGTAGTACCGATGGACTGGAGAAAGGCGGTCATTGTCCCTATTTACAAGGGTAAAGGGGACAAGAAAGACTGCCGTAACTTCAGGCCCATTAGTCTCCTTAGTATACCTGGGAAAGTCTTATGCAAAATTGTCATAAAAAAAGTGAGAATGGCCACCGATCACAGGGTCTCTGATATTCAATCTGGCTTTATGCCAGGACGAGGTTGTGTGGACCAAATCTTTACTCTCAGACAGATTGTTGAAAAACATCTGGCTGTGGGGAGGGTGGTCTACGCAGCATTCGTAGATCTTGAGAGGGCCTTTGACTCGGTGGACAGATGTATGCTGTGGAATGTTCTCAGGAAGTACGGTGTGAATGATAATCTTCTGAATGTGATACGTGCCATCTATGAAAATAGTTCGGCATGTGTAAGAGTGGATGGGAGATATAGTGACTGGTTTGATGTATATAAGGGAGTGAGGCAAGGCTGCGTGATGAGTCCATGGTTGTTTAATATAATCATGGACAGTTGCATAAAAGAAGCTGGAATATCAGAGAGCGGAGTGAAAGTGGGTGAAACAAGAGTTGGAGTACTTCTTTATGCTGATGATGCTATAGTTTTAGCTGACTCGGCGGAGGAACTCCAAACGATGTTAACCAAACTAAATGATGCATTTTGTAAGAATAGCTTGAAAGTAAATGCGAATAAGACAAAAGTATTAGTTTTTGACAGGAATGAAGTATGTGAGGAACTTACAATTAATTTGAATGGAATAAAAGTTGAAGTAGTGAATGAGTTTGACTATTTAGGAAGTAAGTTTGAGGCGAATGGTAAGATGACGAAAGAATTAGAGAAGCGTGCCAGCAAAGGAAGATGCGTGATAGGAGCGTTTGGTAGAATAGCGAAGAATAAAAGGATACCAAAGAAAATGAAAATGGCGGTACACAATTGTATTTTGTTGCCGACCCTGATGTATGGAAGCGAGTCATGGACGTTGAATGAAAGAGAAGTAAATAAGGTATGCACCGTAGAAATGGCCCATCTGAGAAGTATGACAGGAAAAACACTGAAAGATAGAGTGAGAAACGAATGGGTTCTAAATGAATGCGGAGTAAAAGAAAGCGTGAAAGTGAAAGTTCAAAGAAGTGTGATGCGATGGTTTGGACATATTGAAAGGATGAATGAAGACCGACTGACAAAAAGAGTGTATAAAGGGAATGTAACAGGTAAGCGTGGAAGGGGAAGACCTAGGAAACAATGGATTGATCAGATAAATGAGATTGCGAATGAATGGAATCTACAGAGTGGAAACAAGAGAAGAGCATGCATGAAAAGAGTGATGAAATTAGATGAGATGAAAGAAGTATGCAAGGACAGAGTCAAGTGGAGGCACTTGTGTGGAGGTACTGGCCACCCCTAGAGGAAAGGCGGCAGGATACAAGACAAGACAAGACAAGCACATGAATTGACATAGACAATATAATGACGTCACGTGGAAGGGTTGCTTGGAAAAAGGCATTTTTTATGTTTGCTAAGAATTGTAGTCCCTATGCAAGAATGACGTTTACCCGCTGAGAAAAAAGTTCAAAATTTAAATTTGTGCTGGGTCCATTGTCTCAAATGACGGTTTTCTTGGCGGGAAAACGTCACACTTAGAGAAGACTGTTTTTATATTGCTTCTTCCCTAGCAAACCCGCCGTGTGACGTCGCAGTTTTGTCTATTCATGTGCGGATCTTAGTACTATTGTTATCTTTTGCCAAAAAAAGACTTTATGTAGGATAATAATATGGAAACAGATAATAGATCAAGAACAATGTCAATAAAGGTACACATTTAAAAAAAAAAGTGCACTTTACAAAGACGGGTCAAGTAGTTTAAAAAATGAAGTATCTTCCCAGTATAATGATTTTGACTCATCAATATTTATAAGTCAATGTTTTGACTAATCGATTTCTTTTAATTTGAAATTTGCGGCTTTTTAAAGTGTTGCTGTATTTTGAAAGACTTTTATATAGGTAGGTATAAAAACCTTCAATGCTTGCACGACAACGCGTAAAACACATCAATTATTGTAAAAAAAATTATAAAAATATTAGTATTATAAACGTTTTGGCACACAGTGCTCAATTTCAGACACGAATTTGCGATTTTCATGAAAATAAAAGACTTTTAGAATCAGCCATGAAAGTTAGAATAGCCTTGACACAATATTAAAAAGCATTAGCATCTACACCGGAAACATTCAAAATATGACTCATATTGTAAAATTTTGTTCTTTCATTTGCTTTCTTCTTGCGATTAGGAAAGGTTGCAGTTCTTTATAAACTAAAAAATATTATTTGTGTTGTTAAAATATAAAATACAGTCAGCAAAAAAATAAGTTTCTGTAACTCAAAAAATTGCATAGTCGTACACCTGATTACCCAACTTCCTTTTCGATATACTCATCTAGACATGTCGTATCCCTATGAAAGAAGGTGAGTCTTTTTATATTTCATACCGTTTTAGGCAATAATCTCTTAAATTTCCATTCATGCTATTTTAAAAACATCAAAATTATTTATGTTTTGCATTCACGAACAGTATTGTTTCCGTGTGTTTTGCCTTTCAATCTCAACGCCTGGTTACTTGGGTCTCTAGACATTTGCCAACATGGCGTACATGGGAAATAAATGAATTTATGCGCTTTGCACGTGTTTTTGGCATTCCGTGATATCGCCCACTTGTGAAATCCCCGCCCAAATATGCATTTTTCTTAAATGCGCTGTTGTTTACATGGAAAACGCTTAAGATAACTCCCTCCGTGCGTATACACTTAAAATGCATCTTTGTCAAAAATTCCCGAATGTTCTTTCCCGCCGCTGTCAAATTGCGTCAACATTACTACTGCATCTTACTTATTTGGAGTGTATCTGATTATTGCATTTTTGTGGGCTTCATTTTACACTGACGTCAGAATGCCGCGGTCTCTCAATCCTCCGCAATAGAGATCCGAAACGATTAGTCTTAGAATGAGTTCACAAACATCTAACCCAACACCTTTATGATCTTCTCAATCAACGTTCTGGATTCCTATGTTGAGTGTAGGCCTCTCCCAATCTTGTCCAGTTGCTCCTGTCCTTTTGACAGCTTGCTCTTTGTTGTCCATCCATCAGCTTTACTTTAGGCAGTTCTGGGCTGCATTTCTTAAACTTTCTGTCCCGTCTTCGTGTATGCAGATATGTTCTTCCCACTTCCATCTAAGAAGGCTTATTTTCATGAAGATGTTTTATGACTTATTAGGATCCATGGCTCTTTGGCAACTTTTTCAAATAATGCTTGTGGTATTTTAATATTTAAGCTTTATTTTTAATGCACACCCACGAGCAAATACATGTAAGTTTGCGCTTCCATGTATTTTCTAAATAACGAAAACCAAGACTCATGAGCGTTAACCCTGTAACTTGGTACACTGGCAGGAGGAGCGCTGAGGTACTTAGGAGCAAGTTCTGCCAAATTGCAATGGCATATGCCAACATTCGTAACATCCCTGATCTGAAGTCCCAACTTAAACCCAAATCTCAAAATAACATGACTCCTCCTACTCTTGTCGACCTTCCCTAAAACAGGGGTGACATTGGTAAAGTAAACCATTTTTTTACAGTATAGGTGGTCAGCCTCAAACCTACTCATAGTCAAGAAATATTAAGAATCTTTAACCTAAATAGCAAGCATATATTGACATTTAAGGTTCATATTTAATACAGGCATATGTAAGTTGAACATGAACATAAACTTTGCAACTCCTGCTGCCTTTTTGTCTGAAACGAGGTGGCAAAAGTGAACCAAGTTTTTACAGCATGCTTCGGTCAGCCTCATACTAAGGCCGTGTTCGGGGAGCGCGCATCAAGCACTCGCACACCGTTCGGGGAGCTCATCGTAAGCAAATATTATGAGCTATGACGTCACACGCGATAGCTCGGCCGTTCCCTATTTTCGCTTATTTGCAAAGGTGGGTCGGCTTAAGCGTTCCTAACTTCACACCAATGGTTCATACCGTTTCACTGACAGTTGACAGCTAACCTCAACAACACAAATATTAGACACAATAATTAATGTTAAATAATGGATTCAAGCTATCAAAAGCTCTTCAATAATTGAAAATTCTGCTGGAAAGATTAGAATCATGGCTCAATAATGCGTTTTGAGATAAATCTACATCCTGTCTGCCGAGCTTAGACAGCTGCTGTCTGGTTGACATATGAAATTTGCTCATGATCATTCGGGGAGGTTTGCGATCGAGCTACCCCCACCACGATTTTTACTGTAAGCGCTCACAGTGCTCAAGCTAGCTCCCTGAACATGGCCTAACCTATTAGTCAATGAACACAAACATTTTGGAAAGCAAAATAATTAAATAACACTAAACTCAATGTCTGAGTCGCCTACATTTCAAAACAACCCATTTATTTTGGTCCTTGCATACTTCTTGCATATTGAAAGTCAATCCTTTTCATGAATTAAAAATCCCCCTCAGAAGCTGGCAAACCCCCACTTTAATTGAAGTGGTTGGCATAAGGCCAGCCCTCTTACCTGTAAAAATAAATAGGTTCCTCTCGCCAGATGCGAAAGCCTTCGGGGATAACGCGGCAAGAAGTTACACTAATGTGTAGCTTAGTTACGAATATAATAATAATAAATAGCATTGAAGTGTATAAATCTTACATAGACAACTCGCTGCCTCAGTTCTTGTGTATCGTAAATAGTGTCCGACCGAATATTCGGTTTCCGCTTTCGGCCTTTCGGCCAATATTTGCCACATTCGGCAAACTTACGGTTTCGGCCGAAAGTAGTGGTCACTTTCGGCCCAACCGAAAGTTAGGCAGACAAACCGACCACCCGCGCGCACGCAACGCGACGCGAACGCCGCGACGCGATTGGCGGCCTTTAGACGAATAAAAGTTTAAAAAATCTTAAATAAATTGAAAAATTCTTTCATATTCGTGTACTACACATACACAACATATGGAGAACATATGTAGTTTAAAATAAGAAGATTGACTGACTTGACGGTCGTTTACGCCCTGTATAACTAATTGGGCGTTGACTTAAACATGAAAAGTTTTTTTTATTACCGTTTTTTATAATTGTTTTATTTTCATTTCATTTAATTTCTTATATAAAGTATTTTTGTCTCATTTGCTTAACTTAATTTGGCGATGAAAGAATCATGAAAAGTTTTTTAAGTTTTTTAATTTGTTTGATTTTTAATTATTAATAATTGTACCTATTAGTAATTTAAAAAAAAATTGCATATAGTTTTGCATTAAATAAAAAAGTTCCCAGAATTGTAAACACCTTTTATTGTTACTTGCATATCCATCTAACTAAATAATGCATAACTAACTAGGCACTTAAATAATATACATACTTTCGGCTACGGCTTTCAGTTTCGGCTTTCGGCTTCGGCTTCGGCTTTCGGCTTTCTGCCGAAAGTAGAATTTTGCCGAAATTCGGCTACGGCTTTCGGCCGAAAGTGAAAGTACACTTTCGGTCGGACACGAATCGTAAACGCCATTGAGAAAATTTTACATGAGCAATGTTTGCATGTGTACTGGACCAATGTGTCTTATGAAAACAAGAAATTTATTTAAAAAATATTTAAAAGAACTCTCACATTATCGAGTTTTACGGTTTTTCTTAGCTCAGATTGTGTAGAATTTGATTCATAAGACAACTGCATGAAAAAGTCATATTTGACAAGATTGGCGTATACGATAAACAAGAACTGAGGGAGCGAACTACAAAATAATCAGTATAGCAATTACATAGAAGGAAAAATTAAGAAAGAATAAGCCGCGAACATTGAGATTAACCACCATTTTTTTCTGCCCTTACATCTTTCATTTGATCGAGTTTTTTCCTTTTTTATACAAACTTTTCTATTATGACTGGATATCCCATTCATTCGCATTTCAGATATTTGGTCCATCCATACCTTTCTTGGTCTTCCTTTACCACAACATCCATCTATTTTTGCAACATATACTTTCATCTCCAGTCTTGTGATGAATCAGTAATTCTCACCATATGTCCAAACCATCATAATAAACTTCTTATCTTCAATTTCACATTTTCTCTTGCACCATATACAAATTCATTCCTCACCCTATCACTCCATTTTTTCCCACTCATACTTCTTAGATCTAAGGTCTTCAACCCGCGGGCCTCATGTGGCCCGCCAGCTAATTTCTTGCGGCCCGCGGCCACCAGAGGCTAAAAAAATAAAATATCGCGCCCCGTGATATGCGATATATATATATCTACGAGTGATATACGACTCGCCATTTGCAATGCCACTCTTTCACACATATGAGTGCGTCTCGCTCGCTCGCCGCAGGAGTGAGTCCGCCCACGACGGCGCCACTTCCGATACATGCCTCTCGCCCTTTCCAGACCTCTCACGTGCTTTCTCGAAACATCGAGAAAGCGCGCGTATAAATATTTAAGGCGGAACGCGTCGTCTCACGAGTCAGTACCTTGCAGCTATACTCTGTGTCTTGCAGTCAGTTGCAGCCGATACAAAGTTGGTGTGTTTTGACGTGTTTAAGGCGGAAAACCTGTGGTGTGCAGTTACGCAAGTTTAGTTATATCGTGGATATTTTTGACATTAAAAATGGCTTCTACGTCGGGTAAAAAACGAAAAGTTAGTGAAGAAAACCGCATGTTTTAAGAAAAGTGGACTGAGTTGTACTTGTTCGTCAGTGTTAATCAAAAACCTGTCTGTTTGGTATGTCATGAATCACTCACAGCCATGAAAGAATACAACTTAAAAATACATTACGATACAAAACATGCAACAAAGTTTGAGACAGTCAAAGGACAGTTACGGCAAGATAAAATGAGAGCTCTGAAGAGTCAGCTTCAACGACAGCAAGATAGTTTTCAAAAGCAGAACATTGAAAATGAAGCAAACATGAAGGTGAGCTACATTATTTCCGAAAAAATAGCTTTGAAATCAAAACCGTTTACTGATGGCGAATTTATCAAAGAATGTATGGAGGCCGCCGCTGAAGTATTGTGCCCTTCTCAAAAACAACTTTTTTCTAAAGTTAGTTTATCCGGTGTTACTGTCGCCAGAAGAATTGAAGAGTTAGCGATAGACATAGAAAATTCATTAAACGAACGAGTGTCGAAGTTCGTATACTATTCTGTTGCGCTCGACGAAAGCACAGATATAACCGATACTGCTCAATTAGCTATATTTATTCGGGGCATTGATAATAACTTTGTCATCACCGAAGAGATGGCTGCTCTTTTTCCGATGAAAGGAACTACAAAAGGATGTGATATTTATGAGTGCTTGATGACAGTACTAAGACGATATAATTTAGAATTGACAAACCTTTCTGCAGTTGTAACAGACGGTGCACCATCCATGGTAGGAAAAAATGAAGGGCTCGTGGGTTTGATTAAAAAACAGAACAAAGATCTTTCTTTGATGCATTACCATTGTATCATTCATCAACAAAATCTTTGTGCTAAATCCACAAATATTGATGAGGTGATGAAAGTGGTCGTAAAGACAGTGAACTTCATTAAATCCCGTGGCCTCAACCACAGAGAATTCCAAAATTGTTTACGCGAAATTAATGCGGAATATGGTGATGTCACATATTTTTCCGATGTTCGTTGGCTGAGCAGAGGCAAAATGCTTAAACGCGTTTTTGAACTCAAGACAGAAATCGCCTCATTCATGGAAACCAAAGGAAAACCAGTTCCACAATTTAGTGACCCCGACTGGCTATGCGACTTTGCATTTCTCACAGACATCACGCAGCACCTCAATGACTTGAACACCAAACTACAAGGAAAAGAAAATCTCATCAACAACCTGCTGGACACTGAAGGCATTTGAGTTTAAACTGGATTTATGGAAAAACCAGTTGTTGAAAAAAGAGTATACGCACTTTCCTAAACTGAAGAGCTGCGAATGTACAGATGTGGATAAATACGTTGAAGCAGTAGATTTACTCAAAAAAGAGTTTCAATCGAGGTTTTCACTTCAGAGAGAGTGAAAAATACATCAGTCTCTTTGCCCGACCATTCGGTGTATCCGTTGAAGACATGCCGGAAAAATTTCAGATGGATCTTATAGATTTGCAGTGTAATTCGGAATTGAAAGACAAGTTCGACGTGGGTGTTTTTGATTTCTATGCAAAATATGTCGATCACAACTCGTTTCCTGAAATCCGAAAAAATGCCATGAAAATGATTTCATTGTTTGGGAGCACATATGTGTGTGAGCAGCTGTTTTCTCGTATGAAGTATGTGAAATCGACAACAAGGTTGAGAATTACAGATGCACATCTGGAAGGTAGTCTGCGGGTTGCAACCACAAAAATGAAAACAAATATTGACAAACTTGTAAAAAATAAACAATGTCAAAAATCACATTGATTGACTTTAATTAACTAATAAAGATTGACTTTATTCAACCAATAAAGATTATTAAAATTTGAAATTATGTACATATGTCTTTTATTTTATTGATAAGGTGGTAAAGTGTCGTGAAAAGTTGTGGCCCTTCGGACGATGTGTTATCGATGTTTGGCCCTTGCACTAAAAAAGGTTGAAGACCCCTGTCTTAGATAGTCCATTTCAGCTGTATGGAATTAAACTTAACACAAAATCTATAAAAAAAAAACAATGTTTTTTGTTTCCAGCGATGATTGGGCGGGAGATGCCAAGAACGGCCCGTCCAGCGAAAAGGAGCCGGCGCCGTACGATGGCCCCCCAGGCATGGAGCCTGACGGCGTCATCGACACAAACTGGCACCAGGTCGTCGACAACTTTGACGACATGGGGCTGAACGAAAAGCTGCTGCGCGGCATCTACGCTTATGGCTTTGAGAAGCCGTCTACCATCCAGCAGAGGGCCATCATGCCGTGCGTGAAGGGGCACGATGTGATTGCGCAGGCGCAGTCTGGTACGGGAAAAACGGCGACATTCTCCATCTCCATTCTGCAGAAGATAGACACTTCCAGGCTGGAGTGCCAGGCGCTGATTATGGCGCCCACTCGTGAGCTGGTGCAGCAAATACACAAGGTGAAGTAGAGTTTTGTATGTCTTTTCTTCAATGAGCATTGCACAATTAAAAAATCGTTAAGATTTTGCTAGATAATGCGGAAGGCCCATTTCAGACACTAAATTGGATGGCCAGGTAGAATGGGACTAGTCTTAAAGCTCCCATACAGGCCCATACACTACTGTGCACCAGGTAGAAAAACCATAGACAAATCCGGGCAGAATGTGTCTAGTGTAGAGATGCTGCGAGTAGTGGTTATGGTGAGACCAGATTTCATTATTTGATAAAAAAAGGAATATCATTTTTTTGTTTCAAATAATAAAGTAACTCTTCTAGTAAGGTAGTCTTGACCTTACCAGTCGTTTTTGAAAATAAAATGAATATAATTGTGAAAATAAAACAAGTGTTTTATCATAATTTTTAAAAGTTCTATGAAGTTGAATAGAATTCAAACATTTATTTGTTAGTGCCATTTCACACAGAACAGATCTGTCCATTTTGTCTATGGTTTTATTCTATCTGTACTCTTAGTACGAGTTGCAAAACTTGAGAAAAGTAAAGTTTATGGAAAATATTTAAGAGTGATTTCTCCCAAAATCTGCCGTTACAGTGATGAAGAAAATCAAGTTCAAACAAACAAAAACGGCAGATTTTGGGGGAAATCACTCTTTAATAATTGCCGTAAACTTTACATTACTCAAGTTTTGCACCTCCGTACTAAGGGTACTGGTCCCGGATCGGAAGTCTAGTAGTGTATGGGGATGTATGAAAGCTTTCACATGATTTGTTTGGCTATACCATGCATAATTATAGATAAACCGGACAGTATCCCAAGTATAATACATTTTGTAATCACTCCTAGAGAGTGATTTAGTTTTCATACATTTTTACGGGAAATACCTAGTTTTGATTGTTTGTTATCCCAACCGATAAAAATTTATTGAGTATTTTTAAGGCATAGTATTTAGATTCCATAAAAGGCCATTTTAAACAACTATTCGCCAAATGTTGAGTAATACTGAATAATAGTGGGGAAAAGAAGACCGTTTTTGGAGATCGAGCCTTCAAGGTGGCTGCTCCAACGATATGGAACGGCCTCCCAGATGACCTGCGCGAAATGGATCTGGAGAGTACTTTTAGAAAGGGGTTGAAGACCCACCTGTTCGCGCGCTCATACGAGCAAGCGCCTTTGGGATGACCAAGAGTCATGAAAAGGCACTATAAAAATATTGTATTATTATTATTATTTGCGGCCAGTTTAGTATTGGGAAAAGGCTGTAAAGCAGGAACAACTCATCTTCATCTGAGTTGCTAGACATCATGACCAGTGACGACGACTGAATAGGGTTGAAGTCGTTCAAATATTAAGTACATGAATAACGAAAGTGTGGGAGCAACAACTCCGGGCATAAAGAATGCGCAGGGAGTCTTGCTGTGGGATGAAGACGATGTATGTAACAGATGGAAAGAATACTTTGAAGAAATATTAGGACAGGGCGAAAGGAATTTATATGAATGTGACCCTACAAATGAAAGTAATGAGGATATTTTGAAAGAGGAAATAAAAGCAAGCATAAAAGAGCTGAAGAATGGAAAGGCTGCAAGTATGGATGGATTGAATGCCGAGATGTTAAAGGCAGGAGGAGAATGTGTGGTAGAGTGGATGTTTGAATTATGCAAGATGTGTATGAAAGACAGGGTAGTACCGATGGACTGGAGAAAGGCGGTCATTGTCCCTATTTACAAGGGTAAAGGGGACAGGAAAGACTGCCGTAACTTTAGGCCCATTAGTCTCCTTAGTATACCTGGGAAAGTCTTATGCAAAATTGTCATAAAAAAAGTAAGAATGGCCACCGATCACAGGGTCTCTGATATTCAATCTGGTTTTATGCCAGGACGAGGTTGTGTGGACCAAATCTTTACTCTCAGACAGATTGTTGAAAAACATCTGGCTGTGGGGAGGGTGGTCTACGCAGCCTTCGTGGATCTCGAGAGGGCCTTTGACTCGGTGGACAGATGTATGTTGTGGAATGTTCTCAGGAAGTACGGTGTGAATGACAACCTTCTGAATGTGATACGTGCCATCTATGAAAATAGTTCGGCATGTGTAAGAGTGGATGGGAGATATAGTGACTGGTTTGATGTATATAAGGGAGTGAGGCAAGGCTGCGTGATGAGTCCATGGTTGTTTAATATAATCATGAACAGTTGCATAAAAGAAGCTGGAATATCAGAGAGCGGAGTGAAAGTGGGTGAAACAAGAGTTGGAGTAGTTCTTTATGCTGATGATGCTATAGTTTTAGCTGACTCGGCGGAGGAACTCCAAGCGATGTTAACCAAACTGAATGATGCATTTTGTAAAAATAGCTTGAAAGTGAATGCGAATAAGACAAAAATATTAGTTTTTGACAGGAATGAAGTATGTGAGGAACTTACAGTTAATTTGAATGGAAAAAAAGTTGAAGTAGTGAATGAGTTTGACTATTTAGGAAGCAAGTTTGTAAGATGACGAAGGAATTAGAGAAGCGTGCCAGCAAAGGAAGATGCGTGATAGGAGCGTTTGGTAGAATAGCGAAGAATAAAAGGATACCAAAGAAAATGAAAATGGCGGTACACAATTGTATATTGTTGCCGACCCTGATGTATGGAAGCGAGTCATGGACGGTGAATGAAAGAGAAGTAAATAAGGTATGCACCGTAGAAATGGCTCATTTAAGAAGTATGACAGGAAAAACACTGAAAGATAGAGTGAGAAACGAATGGGTTCTGAATGAATGCGGAGTAAAAGAAAGCGTGAAAGTGAAAGTTCAAAGAAGTGTGATGCGATGGTTTGGACATATTGAAAGGATGAATGAAGACCGACTGACAAAAAGAGTGTATAAAGGGAATGTAATAGGTAAGCGTGGAAGGGGAAGACCTAGAAAAGAATGGATTGATCAGATAAGTGAGATTGCGAATGAATGGAATTTACAGAGTGGAAACAAGAGAAGAGCATGCATGAAAAGAGTGATGAAATTAGATGAGATGAAAGAAGTATGCAGGGACAGAGTCAAGTGGAGGCACTTATGTGGAGGTACTGGCCACCCCTAGAGGAATGGCGGCAGGATACAAGACAAGACAAGACGTCCCCGCACTTTAGCGCTGCTGCATTGACACGGGCTAAGAACGCTTTCTGTTTGACGAACCATAATTACTGAATCACACACTGTCATTGCAGGTGGTGATTGCGCTGGGTGACTACCTGGACGTGGAGTGCCACCCGTGCATTGGCGGCACCAACGTGCGCGAGGACATGCGCAAGCTGGAGACCGGCGTGCACGTGGTGGTGGGCACGCCGGGCAGGGTGTTCGACATGATCAACCGCCGTGCCCTCCGCCCCAACACCATCAAGCTCTTCGTGCTGGACGAGGCCGATGAGATGCTGTCCAGGGGGTGAGACCACACCTTCACTTTCCCACATTACATTATTACTTCACTCACAATATGTTTTAGTTTGTTTGTCGCCCTTTTTCTACTTTTTCCTTTAATGTTTTATGAAAATATTAAAACAATTTGAGTTATGCAAAATAAGCTGGTGCAGTAGACTCAAAGGTCGCATATACAAGGAGCAACAGATAATGGTCATCCTTATCAATAACACGACAACTCAGGGTGAATTTTGGCCTCCCCAATCAATTGCAGCCACCCTTGCATGCCTGCCATCACTTGGTCACCACCTCTTTTCCAGGCTTGGATGATCCATTTGCTTGGTGTCACCCAGCCAATTATTGACTGGAACACATCAACTTCTTAGCACAGATTGTACAGTTCAGAGTTCCTGTCCTCTATTGGGCTGTAAATGTGGTGGAGAATTCTCCTTTCAAAGATGTTGAGAGCGGGAGGTAATGGTAGAAGCAATTGCCAAGTTTGATACTATGGATATTGAAAAAGGAATTCTTGATTGACTACAATACCTATTGTTTTTTGTGTCTTTCCACATTTATGTCTTCTCATTGTCTCCACTCATGAATTTTGAATCTGCCTGCCTCTTGTGTTTACTTTGCAACTGCCTAGACCAGGGGTCAGCAACCTGCGGCTCGCGAGCCACATGCGACTCTTTGGGTGTGAAGTTGCGGCTCTTTAGTTCCATATGCAAATATTAAAATTTATCAAAAAACACAAAAATCGTTCTGAATCGAATAACGAGGATTAGGCATCGATTCTATCTCTCAGCCACTTTTCACCCATACCCTCTGGTCGGTAGATTTAGCGAGGAGGGCCAAATGGTCGGTAGATTTGGTGAGGAGGAGCAAATGTTCGGATCTTCATCTGCGAAGAGGGCCAAATGGTGGATTTGGTTCGGTCGGATGACCAAATGGTCGCACTTTATTCGGTGCGCAGGAACAAATCGCACGCTTAATCATAAAGAGCAATAACTCAAAAAATAAGAATGTTGGGAAATCACGTTTGAAGTTCAGACAACCAGTACAACTTGTATGGAATGAAAAAGGCGACCGATGTTTTAGCTCGGTCATATTCGTCCAAATTGAATGGCTGTTGCATTCTACCTATTCTTCTCGCATTGTTCTTGCGTTTTATTACAAAATCTTAATTTTCTCAATTTTTGAGTTATTTCTCTGTATTATTAAGCGTGCGAAATGTTCGCTCGCAGGTGTGGATGGACCAAAGTGGCCAAATTTATCCAATTGTAGTTTAACACTGGTGTTTTAATTCTTCCAAAATAATGACTACAACACCTTTGTTTGTTGTTCAAACTATTTATTTAACACTTTGATTATAATTTAAAAAAGGGATTACATAAATTAAAAAGGAAGAAGGTTGGGCAACATGATGCCAGCACAAAGGTTGAGATGAGAGAGAAGGAAGTCACAAGCAAGCAGGAAGCAGTAAAACAGCTGTCAAAAAGCATTGACAAACTTAACAGCAAAAAACTACCATATACAAAATATAACTAATTCTTGGTAGGTAAATTAACATTTAAGTTAGATGTTAATTCTTAACACCCCCCCCCCCCCCTTCCGTTGATGCTATTTATTGTTGGCAAGAAAACATTTGTGGCTCTGTACACACTTTAAATTTTGTAAATTGACATTTTTGGCTCTTCCGACTCAAAAGGTTGCTGACCCCTGGCCTTGACGCTACGAAGTAGTTAAACCAGATCGTTTGAAAAGGAACTTAGTATTGATGTTGAAACAAAAGCTTTGGCATGTTTGCCCCTTCAACAGGTGTCACACTCTTACCAACAGGAGTATCGGTTCTGAATACCGGGGTCTATAACTTACATATTAAATTACTTGAAATGAGTATTAATTTTATAATGTGTTGCTTTGTTTAGGTTCAAGGACCAAATCCACGACGTGTTTAAGATGCTGCCCACGTCAGTGCAGGTGATTCTGCTGTCGGCCACCATGCCCAAGGAAGTTATGGAGGTCTCCAAGTGCTTCATGAGGGACCCCATCAACATCCTCGTCAAAAAGGATGAGGTACAGCTCTTGCTTCTTACTGATAAATTTGTGAATCGTGCTCCTCTTCACTTATTGTGATACGGAAGATATGGAAACACACAATTTTATGTTTTTTGTTTTCAATTTTGACAAAAATCATAGGTGATGTCTTTGATTCTATATTATATTAAAATTAAATTAGGCTGATTTATTTGGTGAGCGCTGTTTTTGTGTGTATCACACCTCAAGAGCCCTCTGCGAGCTTGGTCGTCGCTGTAGAAAGCGCCAATTCTCAAGCAAGACCCAATTGTTGTAAGGCTGGATGGACCTTTTGATGACCGGTGTTTGGTAAAGGTTTATGAATTTTTCAACCCGGCGAAAAGCAAATTTGAAAATATAAATGGTATATTTTTTGTGCTCCGCCGGGATTCGAACCCACAACCTTCCAGTTACGAGTCCGAAGTGTTACCACCTGGACTACGGACCGGTCATAATATAAATGATTATAAATAATCACATAATATATATAAATGATTTGTTAGTTATAAATTTTGTGGAATATTTTAGAGCTAGGATCTTACTTTTATTTTAGTGTTAACAATTCCTTTTGTCATTATATCTGTGTAATATAAGTTTAGTTGATGGTTGGGTTTCATACAAAGGAATCCATTCAAATAGAAAATTGGATAAGTATCGAAGAAGATTTTTGAACTTAGGAATAACGGGGTATTAATGAAATTGCATGTACACAACCGCAATTATTCATTGATCTTTTTGAAGTTGTCCTCTCAGTTTTTCCACTCCCCAACAGCTGTTTACAAATTTGATAAAAAGATAACTTTGTTGAAATTCACTTTGAGTTTTTATTGAATAACACTTCTAGTTTTAAGAGAGTCAGTATCTCCCATTCATTGGCAGGTGTTAATTAAAAATGTAACTATACAAAGTTACAAATAATCACAATTTAGGTAATTGTACGTTGGATAGGACAAGTGTTTGTTGGGTCAGCTGGTTTCTAAGAAATGTGTGTTGTGTGTTGCAGCTCACACTGGATGGCATCAAGCAGTTCTATGTGGCCATAGACAAGGAGGACTGGAAGCTAGAGACGCTATGCGACTTGTACGACACCCTGTCCATCACGCAGGCCGTGATCTTCTGCAACACACGCCGCAAGGTGGACTGGCTTACGGCCATGATGCAGGACAAGGACTTCACAGTGTCCAGCATGCACGGAGATATGGAGCAGCGGGAGAGGGACACCATCATGAAGCAGTTCCGCTCTGGCTCCTCGCGCATCCTCATCACCACTGACCTGCTGGCCCGTGGTATCGACGTGCAGCAGGTCTCCCTCGTCATCAACTACGACTTGCCCTCCAACAGGGAGAACTACATCCACAGGTACACAGCTCACCCTCTACAACGCTGCTTCTTGTACACAAACAATGGTGTTTTCAATTTTATTAACCCTTGGAGCGCCCCTAGTGGCGAAATCTTGTTACCTCTGTGTGCCAGCCATTTGCAGCAGTAATGCAGCAACACAGGTCATGTGTTTGATATCAAATATCTCGAAAGATATAAAACTTACCTCATTTTGGATTATTGATTTTAAAAGCTAGTGAAATAATGCTTTTATTGGTATATAATTTACAAAAACAGCATCAGTCGTATATTTACTACAAGGCATTATCTCTTATGAATCGGAAAAAAATCATAGTACTTTGGAAAAAGTCCTGTAATATAAAAGCAGTGACTTGAATTTAAGTTTTTCTGGATTTATCATATCCTTAGATATATTGTGAACTTGATTACATAATAAAATGATTTTGGCTGATGAAGAAAAATGAAAAAAAACGAGTTTTACTATTGTCATTTTTTGGAGTATTTTCAAGGCCACATTATTGTCCGCGCACGTGACCTGTACTGGGTGTTTGAGATAGAATATGAGAAAAGTTAAGGCAAGCTATAATTCTTTATAATAAAAAGTTTGTATATTGTTTATAAGGAATATTCTTTTCCTAATTTATTTTACAAAATTTTTACAAACCATGATGAGTCATCCCATGTCAAGAACCTGTACCTACCTGCAGCAGGTGTACATTTGGGTTGTCACGTAGGCCAAAAGCTGCGAGAATAATAGCAGGTAGGTGGATGTTTACAACTAGGGGTGCATCTTTGTGTAAACAAAACCTTCATTTTTTTGTGTACTTGGGAGTGTGTACAGTGTGGATAGGAAATATTAATGTTTTAAATTGTTTTTTTTTTTCAAAAATTGCAAAGCATTTTTTTTATTATGCAAAATAATATGAGATGCTGTCTTGTTTTCTGTGCAGTCGTTTTTATTTAATTTAAATATCTTTACTACTAAAATATCTTTGCTTCTTATTATTTTAACAATAACAAAAATAATCTTCATTTGCAAGTGAGAAAAGGGAAATAATAAAATAAAACACAATTTAAGAAAGTCTGAATAGATCTAGTATCTACAACCTATATACGAAATTCACGCTTACACATGATTTAATTTCAGCCTCTTTGGAAAAAGTGAAAAAAAAAAGAAAAATAAATAAAAAAAAAACACCACAATTTAAGAAACACTAAAGACTTGGTCTGTACAAATTTCACGCCAACATTAAATTTCTTTTTTGCTTCTCTAAAGTGCAGGTGAAAAGCAGGTAAAAAAAAAATTTAAGAAAATCTAAAAAGACGAAATACATACGAAATTCACCCTCAAACGTAATTTAATTTATGCCTCTTTCGAGTGCAATAGAAAAAAAAGACGAAATAATAAAAACACAATTTCAGAACAGATCTAGTCTGTATAAAACTTACTTTTGGCTTTGTGCACACTGTGTCATATTTTACCACTTACTAATTTTTAATGCATTACTTAACAAATATTTGACGGAAATACGTTTGGGCATACAAGGGTCAAAATGTTTCGAACCAGCCTGTACCTAAACCGCTCGGCCGGAAGCGCAGATCTGCGCTCTGACGGCTACCTACAAGTTTCGACAAGAATTTAGAAAAAAATACTCTAGCTTGCTTCTATTGTTGTATTTCAACGAAATGCTTACAAAATTATCTTCAAAACTGTGTATAAAACATATTCACGGTAGAATAAGAATATGAAGAAATAAAATATTCAAAAGTACCGTTGCTCTGACTAACAGTCAGTATCAAAGTTTATGTTGATTTATCAAATGATTTTACTTACTTATTCGTAATATTTTTATTCAATGCTATTAGGATAATGATCTAAATATAGAAAATATAGACTTTACTTACGTTTTTCAAATGATGTATTTATAATCCGTAAACTTTGAGGTCCAATGCACGTCCACTCACGGCGAAAACTTTCGAACTTTTGAATATTTTCCACAAGCCCTTCATAACCGAAATGAATGCCGTGATTTGATTAGTTGATGGCTTCACCCAATAGGAACATGTTGAGCGATTTTCAGTCTTATTGCTACACAAAAACTAAAGAAAAAAAATAAAAATCGCGATATGTCCTTCGAGCGCAGATCTGCGTTCCGGCGCTCTACGGGGACAGCGCAGATCTGCGTTCCGGCGTCCCAAGGGTTAATGGTGTTTTTGACATTGACAAAAAAATGCCTGGCGTCAACTTTTTTTCTTAAGTAGATTTGTGAAGAGGAATGCAATCAACCAGCCTATTTTGCCTGGCCAGAAAATGGTATGAAAAGAACCAATTAATTATTTGTCATTTAATGTTTTCAATGAATTATTCATTAATAATTACCTAATGACATCTGTTGAATCAGGGTCAAAGTTATTGTGGATATGGTTTCAATAATGCAAATTTGAGTGCCAACGCCTTATCCGCTCGACCATACCAGCAACACATACCAGCAACACATACCAGCAACACATACCAGCAACACATACCAGCAACACATACCAGCAACACATACCAGCAACACATACCAGCAACACATACCAGCAACACATACCAGCAACACATACCAGCAACACATACCAGCAACACATACCAGCAACACATACCAGCAACACATACCAGCAACACATACCAGCAACACATACCTCAACAACCCATGCGACGTGTCTGAAAAACTGAAGACCTTAAGGCCATTCTTTTTATCGATAGCGTTTCTAGTCTTCGCTGAAGCTGTCGTAAACAGCGAGCTTAGTATATTGATTAAGCTGCCATTTGTCCCACTTGCTTGTAATTCTAGATTACTTGTGATTTCTAAAAGTAATTGTAAAATGAAAAGTTAAAATATGCAATCAATGTGAACTGGTTTCATCACAAAAGATTGTGATATTTTTATCATAAACCGTTTAATACCTGATTATTCTTATGATTAATTGGTTTACATAGTTTTGCTTTCTGAGCGATAAGCCAAGTTTTGAACAAACTGATGTCAAATATATGTTCCATAGTTACAGCGGTTTGTTTTTATTCAGATGTGAATGCTGACAAGGTTTTCACTGCTTCAGGAAAAAAAGTGAGAAGTTGCAGTAAAACTCTCATCCGGTTTTATTGTTTAACTGTAAATGTTGTTGGGAAAAAAATGTTTGTAGATGTATTTATTTATTTGTTACTTTTGTTTCAGCTTGAACCTAACAAAAGTCATTGTCATGATATTTTTCAAATGGATCTAATTTTTTTTGTGTTTCCGCAGATTCACTGGAAAGCAATTAAATTATATTTATGTTCTGATGCTTCCATTTTGACACTAATAAATGTGTTTGTTGCAGGATTGGTCGCAGTGGTAGATTTGGCCGCAAGGGGGTTGCCATTAACTTTGTGACGGTGGACGACAAGCGCCAGCTGCTCGACATTCAGGAATATTACATGACTCAGATTGATGAGATGCCCTCTGATGTGGCCAACCTGCTGTAGAGGGCTCCGCACTGTGAGTACGCCCCCCTACCACTTATTTATACTGAACAAAGCGCCCCATGCAGCGCCTCATGCAGCCTCGATGGCTGCCCGGCTACTACAGCTTCCGCAGGCATCGCCGGAAAACACACAACTACACTTACTGTATTTGTTCTTTTGTATTATTAACAATATGTATATTAATAAATACTCTTAAACTTTGCACACATGTTTTCTTATGTTAAGTTCCACTTGTGATGAAACATGGAGAGAAAGTCTCTGGTCTCTGGGTGTTGTCCATCAGAGATCACTTGTGGTTGTGAGATAAGTATAGGAGACTTGAGACCAAGGCAATGCCGTGTCCGCTAGAGTCCACACGGAGAAAGATAATGTTGCCAAACTAGAGCATTGCCAGATAAGTGCCAAATAATGTTTTATTGCAGGGAAACGTTATTTGTGCAAACAATCAACGCTTAGCTTGCAGGTGTGTAACTGCACAGATTTCAGCCGTGGATAAGACAAGAGTATGGGATTTTTCCGTTTTCTGGAATAAAATAAAACAATTGCTTTTGTGTAGCATTTGCAGTGTCAGTTTTATACCCATCAAATAAACATAACTGATTATTGAAGTATTATGCCTCCTTAACGTCACAATTCAATTTTGGTGCAACTTCTCATGTTCATTTTCTTGCCACTATTTAATTTTCTCATATATTTGTGTTGGAAAAATATATCAGTTAGTTGGGGCCAACAATAACGACATATCACCATGCGTGCTCTCTGGCCCTAGTCCATGGACTGCTCTCGAGATGTAATTGTCTCAAGTGGAGACTTACCATTAACCCTGCCTGATGCCTCTCCTTGTTTTGTTGCAGAAAACAGCAGAGAGCTTGTGGGCTATTCACCACCTAACACACTATATATTCTACATCAACATTTGGATCTTTGTTCACTTTTTAATTATATTTTTATAGTTTGTTTATCTTGTATGTAAATATGAGTGTTTTCTACACGTTTCATGGACATACATAGACAGATTTTACTCCTGACCCGCCGGCTGCGTATGTATGTATGTATGTATCCTACTATTAAATATTAAAATACCATTAATAAATTAATTGTAAATACATTGAGGAATAAACTTACATACTACACCCACATTAGCTTTGTGATTACATAAGTCTAGGGAGAACAAGCAAAACACTAACCCCCGTATTCACCAATCCTATTTACTCTTATCTAAGACCTTCCCAGCGCTTAAATTGTTTTTTTTTTGTATGCACTAAACGTGTAAATAAAAACCAATGTTAGCGCTAGTGAAGCCTGAGGGAAGTGTTAGTAGGATTGGTGACTATGGGGGTAGAGCTGCAGCTGAAGCAGTTCATGAAAACATGGGCTATTAAATGATATGTTAGTATTTTAATTTTTTTATGAATGTAAAATAATTTTTCAATAAATGATATTTATTAAAAAACGATTCATGTTTTCAAGAAAAGCATTACACAAACTGCTTGCCATTTGTGAAGTCTTTAATCTGAAATGCAAATATATATTAACATTTGAGGACTACTTTCCATGTAGGCATGTTAGCTCTCAAAATAACTATTCATCTCTGAGGGAGAGCCAGCGTTGATTGCCTACTTATCCCACAATCATAGTTCGCAGAATCAACACTGTTGAACTGAGCGAAAAGGAAAACAGCTGATCTCTATTATGGTGTATACCAATGGACGCATTCCATTTTTTGGCAGACAATAATTATGCCCACATTTACAATACTGGCGCCCCTTAACAAATAAACAGGACAGGCTATCAACCAAAACTGTATAGTGTACACACTTTATATTATATCCACCTTACTGAGTGTATTGTATCTAGTAAATGAAAGGAGTTTTATAAATAAGAATCACTTTAAAAATTGCAAGAAAAGCCAGCAAATATTGAAAACATTTTATAAGTGTTAGGCTGATATTTTATAAAATCTTTAATCAATAGGATTATTTTCAATACCTGCACCACCATTTTTAGTGCATAATTTAGTAGAACATCATAAGCGATCTATTTACTGCACTCTCTTAAATATTGTGAAAATGAAAAAAAACTTTGTGTTCCAAAGTCACATGAAAACATCACGTCCATAAGCTAGCTGAAAAAAAGTGATGAAGAAGTATATTGTGAGAAAATATATGTATGAGCTGTTCTATTACATGGTAAGTATTTAATGGAGATGAGTAACCCACTTGCATATTCACGTTTTGGAATGTAAAAAAATGAGAAATAGAACCAATGACTGTAGCGTGCCCATCCTTACGGAACCAGCCACCATCTGAAGTCCGAGTTTTTAAATCCGTGGAGCGGTTCAAGAAATCATTAGCCTCATCACATGAGAACCATTCTGTCCGGTTTGTCTATAGATTACCAGACAGACTGTGAAAAAGCTTTCATACATCCCCATATGCTACTAGACTTGACCTGGCAAACCATAAACAATCCGGGTAGAATCCAATCTCGTGTGCAAAGCCTGTTAACACAGCAAGCGCCCTTGGAGTGACAACGCTTACTGAATCATTATCAAAGGTGGCCATCTGGAACATCCTAACAATGAGATAAATACATGAGAAGTACACAACAGTGGGAATTATTAGGGATGGGCCGAAGTTCGTTTCACATTCGGTGTAACTGAATTTTGGCAGCTTGAACCCAACTTCGGAATTCGGTTCAAGCTGCCGAACATTCGGTGTAAGAAAAAGTAAAACAAAATACCTAATTGCACCATTTTGACAGTTATAATTGGTCTCTTTTATAACCGCCAAATAAAAATTACGTCTTTATATACTCACTCATGGTCATTTATTTTAGTAGGAACAAGTGAAAATTAACTTTTAATTTGATAAAAATTAAATCTTCTTCTACTCCGCTGTGTTGATCTCAGATTGAAACAAAAATTGAATAAATTGAGTATTTTTCTGATAAATAACAGTAACTAGAAACTATAATGCGTAACTTTTTTACCGAACCGAAGTTCGGCCAAATTTTTTATTTTAACCCAATGTTCGGCCGAAGTTCGTATTCGGTTCAAACCACATTCAGCCCATCCCTAGTAATTATATGAGAAATCCAGAATCAAAGCCGGCAATGTGAGATTTTTCCCGAAACGTAGAAAAACTCATTTACCACATCAACATTCATTCCATTTATTTTAAATTCATATTTTCATCATCTCTTTAAAAAATCAAAATACTCATAGATTCCTACATAAAGTTTAAATGCTGAGAAAAAATCTAAAGTCAGAATCAGCATACCACATATACTTAGATAAAAGACAAAATTTAGAATAAAATATTCTTTAAGTACATGGTACTTGCTATGATGTTTAGTGGATTATTAAACATTCATCGATTCATTTTTAACTAACACAGAATCATGATTCATTCTTTCTTTTTCAGGTTGAGTCATTTCTCCTCAAATACAAATCTGTATTTGGCATAAACGTGAAATCCTCTGAAAATGAGATTTACTTACTCGTATCATGGAAACAGGAGTACATTTTCTCATCATGTCCAACTTACATTCTGTATTTCTCATTAATCATTATACTTACATTTATGTAATTTTCAGGTAAAAATTTAAGATTGCAAATTTTGATCCGGTATTTCTCATATATTTGTATACCTGGGAAGTAAGTTTGAAAAATATGGGAGAATGACTGGTGAATATGAAAGAAGAATAATCAAAGGCAGGTGTGCACTGGGTGCTACCATAAGAATCAGAATTTTACAAAAAATGTTTGACTGATGGTACACGGTGGTATACTAGTGTTCACTTTGATGTATGGAAGTGAAGCCTGGAAGGTGAAGTGAGTAAAGTCTATAACAGGGGTGCCCATACTTTTTCTTGAGGAGATCAACCTAGCGAAAAATTATGAATAGGAGGAAAGTAAAGATTAAAAGAAGTTTGTTTACATGATTTGGACTTATAGAGAGAATGAGTGATGAGAGACTGACGAAGAAAGTATACAGAACAAGGAGTATTAAGAATAGATGGATGTTGTGGTAGGGAAAGACCTAGAAAGGTATGGATGGACCAAATTCCTGAAATAGCGAATGAATGGGATATCCAGAGTCATAAAAGGAAAGCTTGCATGAAAAAGGTTATGACTCTGGATGAAATGAAAGTATGTGAGGACCAAAAAAAGGCGATTGATATGTAATGGTGGCGGTTACGGCTAAGGCTTTCAAAATTGTAATTCTCATTTTTACTTTCTTGCTATAGCTGAAGGCTATAAAGAAAGTTTTGATTTGGTGTGAAAATTTTTTTTCGAGGTTTTCACGGAAATGAGTTGTCCTGGTGCAGGACATGCCAAAAAACACTATCTTTCAAAAACGTCCGTCTGTATGTGTGTGTGTGTGTGTCACTTTCCAAAGTTTAAGACCTAGAGATACCAAATTTTGGCTAAATCAACTTTTTTGGACATATATGTATAAATAACAAGGCATTACACCAACTTGAAAATTCAAGATGGCTGCCATACAAAAAAAATATAAAATTGCACTTTTTTCAAAAACGGTTCCAAGAATTGTTCCTAAATTTTCAGAATTGACATTAATTAGTTTTTAACTTAATAAATTAGTTATGGCAACACTCTTACTAGTCTGTGTCTATGGGTTGTCATATAAAAAAACAAACGATTGTGATTTTCTCGAAAGTAAAGGGGTCAAAATAAATAGAATATTCTACTATATTATAGACAACATAAATTTCTACAAAAATAATTTTTTTTTTTTGAAAAAATAAATATAAAGCACCGTTTACACGACCTGAAATTTTAAATCGAAAATATTACAAAAACCCATTAAAATGCAAGATATTTAAATTTGTTTTAGATTTGATAGAGATAACAAGTTATTCACTTTGATTCGTAATCAAAGATTTTTTACTTTTTTGAAACATCAAGATGGCTTCCGAAGAGCTGAAAATTTTAAATTCGGTTTTCTCAAAAATGGCTTCAACGATTTTTCTTAAAATTTCTGTGAATCCGTTTATAAAATAGTGCTATCTAACAATTATAATCATTCCTTCATCATAATCTTGGTTTAGGGAGTTGCGATACAAAAGATAAAAAATATTGAAAAATTCTCGGCAGTTAGAGGGTTAATAAAAAAAATGATCTACCACAAATGTAAAACAATAATGACAATTTATATGATTGCATCATTTTTTTTTTCCAAAAAGTGAATCAAAAGTATAGCCACCATACAAAATGAAGATTTCCCATACAAATGTATTCGTAATTTTTTTGGTAGTCAAAGGGTTAAAATAAGATAAAAGGCTGCGATTACTAAAATAATTCCTTAAAAAAAGTACCAATAATAATCAGTCATTACTTTTTCAAACATAACTAAAAAGTCTACCCACCATACAAAGTCCTAGTTTGCATACAGAAGGGTTCAATGACCATCTATAATAATCTAGAATCTAAGTTGCAAAGATATATTTCAAAACTTATATTAAATGCATTCTCACAAACAGACACGTGTAAGTTCGCGCTTACAAATGCTTAATGTGTACTTACAAATTAAAACCAAATCTCAAATTAACATAAGGCCTGCAACTCTTGCCGACCTTCCTTGAAACAGTGGTTACATTAAAAAAGTGATTTTTTTTTTACACTGTGGGTGATTAGCTTTATAACAACCTATAAGTCAAGTATCTTTGTTGTGTAATTGTCACATTTTCCAGAGAAGACAGAGGGCTGTTGAGGTGTGATTCACACAAAACGGCGTTCACTAAAGAAATCATCCAAATATTTATATTGATTCAAGTATTTACAGGCCCGGATTAACCCCCCTGGGGGCCATGGTGCGGGAATAATCTCGGCCCCCCCCCCCATACCCCCCTCCCCTCCCTAAAAATTCCCCCCCCCCCCCTTCCACCCTCGCCATAATTTTTTTTTAAAGAAATATAATAATTAAGCAGGTCAGCCTCATAACAGGAAAGGACTTAAAAAGAATTTCGTTTTTATTCAAAAAAATTTTTTTTTTCATTAGAAATTTATTTGATTATCAAAGCTAAAAAAATTAACTAACGCATGATAAACACAATGCAAATTATAATTGATTTTCAAAACTGTTTATCTATTTTTTCTACAAAATATTTATTATCAGAATTTGTATTGTTTTTTACTCACTTGGCGACCATGACAAAGGATCGTTTTACAACCGTCAGAACCTCTTGTCTCGCCGCCAGGATGTAACAATAGCAAAGTTTATTGGCATAATGCTGAAAGGTGTATTATGAGACACGTACGAGTTGTAAAATACCTCACTTTTGGTGCCTTTCAATACTTATGCTTTTTTCTTAATTTTTACTAAGAAACTTTGTTTTTTCTATTAATGGAGACTTTGTTTGGAATTTTTGGGACCCATTCAGGTCGTTTGGAGCCCCTGAAGGTTTCCTGAAGGTTCCCTGTGAGAAACTTTTATTTTTCAACTATCGATGTCTTTGTTTGTAGAAAACGTGGCTTTTTGAGTCAAAAATGGTTAAAAGCAAAATAAATACATAAATTTTCAGTTTTTTTTCAGTCTTTGGGGGCCCCTAGGATGCGGGGGCCCTGGTTCAGTCGTACCGCTCGAACCGCCCTTAATCCGGGCCTGAGTATTTATATGTCTGTTTACGTATTGTATGAGTATGCAGGTACACACCGCGGGGGAATAACATAATTATTATTATATTTTGTATTGTTTGTGTATTAACACTGTGAAAATTCATATTGTGTAATTTTATAATTTTTTGATGAATTAAAAAACACTGTTTATTTTCACAATAAAAATTTATTTAAAAAAGATTAAAATCTTTAAACAAATTACTAACGCGTTTTCGACCTAGTAGGTCGAAAACGCGTTAGTAATTTGTTTACAGATTTTAATCTTTTTGAAATAATTTTTTATTGTGAAAATAAACAGTGTTTTTAAATTCATCAAAATTATAAAATTAAACATTTATTATTATTGGTTTATTATATTTTTATTGAAACGGCATAAGCTGGTAGATGATTCTAGCTTTACATACGTCATACAGTGGGTTAATTTATGCAAGAAAGTCGAGTGCAGATTCTGTGCAATTTATTTATAGATGTTTTATACTTAACTGTATATACTTAACTGTAATTAATTGTTTATATTCCTTGACTTATAGGTTGGTATGAGGCTGACCACCCATACTGTAAAAAAATGGTTCAATTGCCAATATCACCCCTGTTTCAGAGAAGGTCAGCAAGAGTTGCTGGGCTTATGTCCATTTGAGATTTTTTTTGTATTGTAAGTTCACATGCGGCATGTTTAAGAGCGAATTTACACGTGTCGGCTTGTGGGAATGCATTTAATATGAATCTTAAATGCCTTATATCCTTACAACTTACATTATAGATTATAGCAACCCGGCCAGGTGACGTCACAAAATTTTGACAAAAAACACTGTTTGATTCTACTTATTCTAAAATATATAGAATCAAACAGTGTTTATTTTCATTTTTTAAAAATTTGAAGATTTTGTTTTAAGTTTATGTCTCAAGCCTTGATAAATCAGAAACATGTTTATTTTAGGAATAAAGAATCCATACAGAACCCCCTTCAATACAGAAGTAAAAAGGGTAAACTTTGGTAAATTCCAGTTCTCTTTGCATTTTCAAAATCATTTACTAGTTTTTACTTTTTATTGATAGCAGTGTAGAAAATACACAATGACGTCCGCATGTTAAAAAAAACTAGGAAAAAGGCATATATTTTTTTTATTGATTGCTAAGGACGGTAGTCTCAAACTCATAAAAGACCAAATGTTTTTTGCCGAGAAAAAAGTTGAAAATTCAAAAATATTCCGACCGCATATTGTTGATAGTTTTGTTTATTATGGTGCTCGTGCCGGTAGTATGAATATCCGGTAGGTATAATGTGTGTGTAATGCATGTGTTAGTGTGGCAGTAATGTTTGCGTTGCATTCGCGAGCAAGTTGCCGGTAGTACGTCACTGTTCCTTGAGCACTCCGCGCCTCCCACTTCCTGTCTAAGCTCGCATCCATTTTGCGACAGACAGTATTGTGCAGCCCGTCGGTCCGTGAGCCCCGGTGTCGGTAAAAAGCGAAGTGTCGAATCGTTATCATACACCATGAGCTGGCAGGATTACGTTGATAGACAGTTGATGGCGTCCAAGTGTGTAACTAAAGCCGCTATCGCAGGACACGACGGCAATCTGTGGGCAAAATCGGAAAATTTCGAAGTAAGTTTGCACATGTGTAATAAAGTCTCATATGCACCACATCTGCGCGAATGATTAACTAAACTCATACCAAATAAATCCAGGGAATTTTAATTCAAACCTACATCTTATTTTTTTATTAAAAACACAAGATTCTGTGGGTCGTCTCAAGCCGGCGGTGAGAGAAAGTACCTATGCAGTGTCAAATCAGTGATAGCATCTTATTAACCAATCTTCCTACGTGTTCTAACACATATCCTTCAAAACAATTTCTTGTCAATTCAATTTAAATCTCATATTCTGGTATGGTTACGTTTTTTATACATCGTAAAAGCGTCTTCTCATCCGGTATTCGACAAGATGGCGGGCGACAAAGTCAGCCGGTCATATTCAAGTATATAGTTGACATTGCAGGTTTTTGGGCAAGCGCCCGCCGCGTATTATAACCCTATAATATGATCAATTAATCCTTCTTCCTTTTGAATGCAATCTTTACGTTTTAAATGTGCTTTTGGTCGTTGTTTCGGAGAGATTTTGACACCCGTCAGTTGTGGATGAAATGACGTCACCGCCCATTTATGCCGGATATTTTGGTGATTTTTTGGTGTTAGTGAAGTAGTGGTACAGTCACAGGTACACTCGCAGGTTCTCAGACAGGCGGCAGACTGCAGTACGGCCTTAACCTTGTTGTGTTAGCTTCTGGACGTTAGGACAGTGATTGTTAAACTGTGCCCTGTAAAAAAAAACATTCAAGATTCCTTAAAGGAAACATCTTCAAAAGTAACACCAATTAATCTACAATTCTAGTGAATGAAAACATGTATGTATCAAAGTGAGATAATTTATTTGTCAGTTCATACGATTGTAAAAAACAACCAAAGGAAAATATAAATTTAACAAAAAGCGTGTACTTAAAACCAGTTAGTCGTAATTTTTTCTCATATTAAGTTGCTTTGTTCTTGAGTTCAACCTTTTTTTTTAATAAGAGAACAGCTGTTGACAGCGCGCAGGCATTGCTGCTTCTAAATCTATTTTCTCGGCCTTCCTTTTGCCCAAATACATATCGACGGTTAAAAGGCAATAGAGCATAAGCGACAAAAAACTAAATTGTTCAGGAGAGTAGTTTAAAGTTTAAGATCGCAGACAATTTGCATAACTTTTTTATTTTTTATCATATTGTTAAAATCAAGACAGCTCTAAAATTAAAAAAAATAAAGGTAAGTATTTATTGCATTCCTATTAATGTGGTTTTACGATGTTATACTATTTTTTATGTCACAAGCGTCTTTAAGATTAAAAAAAAAAAAAAACTTGTCGGTTACACCAAAACCATAACTTCGAAAACGCAGTTGTTTGCTTGGGCATAAACAACAAAAAATATCATCGTAGAGCTATGGGAGTTAGCGCATTAGAAAGAGTGTAAAATTTTAAGTAGGATAGCATTTATTTGCCTAAATATGTAAGAAATGCATGCTGTGGGTGCAATGCATGTTTGGGAAGTAAGTTTGAAAAATATTGAAGAATGACAGGTGAACTTGAAAGAAGAGTAATGAAGGGCAGGTGTGTACTGGGTGCCACAGCTTGTATCGCCAAAAATCAAAGCATATCTAAAAATGCTTGATTGGCGGTACCTACACAGTGGCATACTTTTACCCACCTTGATGTATGGAAGCGAAGCCTGGACGGTGAATGAAAGTGAAATTAGCAAAGTCCATACTGTTGAAATGGACTTTCTAAGAAGTATGATTGGGAAAAAACGGAGTGATAAGGTGAGGAATGATTTCGTAAGAGAAGAATGTGGTGCAAGAGAAAGTGTGAAAGTGAAGATTAAAAGAAGTTTGTTAAGATGGTTTGGGCATATGGAGAGAATGAATAAGGAAAGACTGACGAAGTATACGTTGCAAGAATAGGTGGATGTCGTGGTAGAGGAAGACCGAGAAAGGTATGGATGGACCAAATATCCGAAATTGCGAATGAATGGAATATCCAGATTCCAGAGTCATAATAAAAGAAGAGCTTGTATGAAGAAGGTTATGACTCTGGAGGAAATGAAAGAAGTGTGTAAGGATAGAAAGAAATGGCGGTTGATCTGTAATGTTGGCGTCTAGGGTTTATTAAAGTGAAATTGGTTTTATGATTTAGTTTTTTTTTTAATGTCCATGTATATATTATTATTTATTGATTTAAAAAAAATGTCATTTGTCATGTATGTTCCTTGACTTATAGGTTGGTATGCGGATGACCACCCATACTGTAAAAAAAAAAGGTTCACTTTGCCAATGTCACCCCTGTTTCAGGGAAGGACGGCAAGAGTTGCAGGGCTTATGTACATTTGACATTGGGTTTTTATATTGTAGGTCCACATGCGGCATGTGTTAGCGCGAAATTATACATGTCTGCTTGCGGGAATGCATTTAATATAAATCTTAAATGATATATATCTTTGCAGCTTAGATTAGATTGGGTCCTTCTGACACACACATACGATTCAGGTAAGAAAGAGCAGGGTTTGAGCATACTACTAAAATGAACTAATAAAATAAAATTAATTTAAATTGGTTCACTTGTGCCAATGCCACCCGGCTTTCAGGGAAAGGCGGCAGGAGTTGCAAGGTCTATGTTCATGTGAGTTTTATTTTATTTGTATGCAGAATGTGTAGGCGCGAACTCACATGTGCCCTATGTGGGCATACATTTAATATGAGCCTTAAATGTTAACATATATTTTCAGCTTTGATTATACCTAGATGACTTTTTATTATTAAGAGGTTTTATTTTCTTGTGGATTGAAAGAAATAAAGATAGGTATAAGATAATTTATTCAACAGTGTTGAATGGTGGATGTAAAAGATCAATGGACTCGGAACAAATTCCATAGGCAGAAAAATTGCAACGTCACATGTACGGGTTGCTAGGGAAAAGGCAAACATAAAAGTAATTAGTTGTTGAGGAACTTACTTACAAAGTCTTTGTTTTGTAATGACTTTGTTAACAACATTATATCGCACGCTTAATAAAAAAGAGCAATGACTAAAAAAATAAGAATGTTGGGAAATCACGTTTGAAGTTCAGACAACCAGTACAACTTGTATGGGATGAAAAAGGCGACCGATGTTTTATCTCGGTCATATTTGTCCAAATTGTACAGCTGTCACATTCTACCTATTCTTCTCGCATTGTTCTTGCGTTTTATTACAAAATCTCGATTTTCTCAATTTTTGAGTTATTTCTCTTTATTATTAAACGTGCGATATTTTCAAGTGAAAAGTTTTTATTGGTTTTGAAAAATATTTACGAGGTTTGATTTTCTTGTGAGTTGAAAGAAGTAAAGATAAAAATGACTATTAAACCAGGATTAACAGGCTACTGAATTGAATCTTTTCAAAATTAAAAAAATCAATTTGTCAGAAACAGAAAAGTTTGTTGGTCGCTGCTTCTCTAAGGCTGTTCAGTGTTTACCCTGTGTTGTATACTGTGTTTATAGGCTTTAGTAATGCCTCTTTATGCACTGTTTACCCTAAGCCTTTGTATTCTGTAATATAATTGAAAAAAAAGTGAAATATCAGATAATGCATTCATATGAAGTGTAGAGGAGATGTGTAAAAGCAGCTGTGCAAGTATGCAAAAGTGTCTCGATAAGTTCAACATGTCTACTTCATTTTTCGTATTTTAATTTTCATTTTTTTTTCCCCCTCAAATCCTGAATGGGGCAAGGGGCAGTTGTCCTGGAGAAGTAAATTATCTCCAACGGTGGAAGAACCTTCTTCTTCAGTGGCTTGGGATATGGAAATAAAACGGAAAAACACTCTTCGTAGCAATTCTAGGGGTGGTCAGTACATCCGCAGGTGTGTCTCCGCTTTTCTCTGTCCTTGCACACTTCTCTCTTAACCTCGACATTAATCACTCTCCTCATGCATGCTTTTCTCTCAGCAGGTTCCAGTCATTTGCAATCTCATTATTATCAATTCATTCTTTCCTCGGTCTTCCACTTCCACGCTTAAAATACCACCAAATAAATCATCCTAATAATAATATTAGGATGATTTATTTGGTGAGCGCTGTTTTTGTATGTATCACACCCCAAGAGCCCTCAAGCTTACATTTGATATTTACTTTGTACACTCTTTTTGACAGTCGTTCATCATTCATTCTTTCCAAATATTTGTTTAATTTTTCATCTACTTTGACTCTCATATTCTCGTTTATACCGCATCTATTCATAACTCATAGAGAGTCTTGCCAGTATTTTCTCTTAAATGTATCGGATCTACCGTGCATATTAGTCTTAATTCACATTCATTTCAGTCTTAATTCACATTCACAGTTAGTCCGGTCGATAGCTCAGGTGGTAGAGTGCTTGCATTCCATGCCGAAAGCTCGGGTTCGAATCCCACCAAGGGTGTCAGAAATGATTTCCCGTTTCGGTGTTTATTTCAAACCCCAAAATAAAATACCGGCAAGGTTTACTCAGCCTTCACAAGAAATATGTACCAGCACTCTCGGGAGCTGGGAAACCTCCACTTCAACTGAAGCGGTTGGCGTAAGGCCGGCCCCCTTACCTGTAAAAATAAATAGGTTCAACTCGCCACAAGCGACCCCTTCGGGGATAACGCGGCAAGAAGTTACACTGTATGTGTAGCTTAGTTAAATTCACCTGTTGGCTATATGTGCTGATCCATTTAACGAACAAGACAGCATCTTTCCAAGTGTTCTCTATGGCATGGAAGGATGGGCACTAACACAGTGCCTCGAGAATAAAATCACTTCCTTTAAGATGTAGATGTGTTCTCGAAAGCTAGAAATCTCCTGGATAGATTGAGGTGCAAATGCCGAGGTTTTTTCCCTGGAATATAAGAGGCTAACTCTTGATGTCGACCGCGTAATGAGAAATAATAAGTGTTGCAACTCCTACGTATCAACATACAGGGAAAACTTGTGGGAAGACGAGCTCCACGCGAAGAACATCTGGGTTGAAAACCTGAGGCAGTGGTTTGGCAGGAGTACAAGAACGTGCCGCACTATCGAAGGGGCAAATTGCTATGATGATCGCTGATCTTTACTAAAGAGGAACAAGAAGAAGAAGAACTTCTTCTTTTAGTGCCACTTTTGACGAAGATCAGCGATCATCAAGGCTATTTTCACTGAAGATGCTGCGGCTCGAAATAGAGAATTAGTGCTTTTGCCAAACTTTCGTAGGGATTTAGGCTCTTATGCCATTGAATTCTTCTCCCCTCAATCTTTCCTTGTATGAGAAGATGGAAAAGAAGGTATTTTTCATTTCTCATAACGTGACCGAAGTAGGTATATCAGTTTTCTCTGTATGATGGTTGTCAGAAGTTTTTAGTGGTATTGATGCGTCAGAGGACTTCCTCGTTGGTGAAGCGATTACGTCAAGGGGTCCGAAGCATTTTCCGGTGGACACTCGTTTCGATCGCTTCTATTCAGCTCTCCAGTACAGGGTGAGCGTGAGAAGAACAACAAGACACACTTAATGTCGATAATTTGTAGATGGGCCCGTGCAAGTAATATCTGTTTCATCACCGCGTAGGGATGTGACAGCGTGAGACATCAGCTGTTGAGTGTCGGCGGTTCCGCTCTGGTAACATCACTGCGCCGCCTTTCCTCGGCTCTTGCATTCGTAAAGCATTAGTGATTAAACCGTCTGCAACCTACACTAGTGCACAATTATTGCATGTGAGTCATGAACAGTCGAAACCGGTGATTCAGTATTTGTTTTCGAAAACTGAGATAAATATATTGGAACACAGAAATTCATTTCCACGTATTTTCGGGAATAAATCCTAGATTACCGCCTTTGATGATGTATGCTCTGTGAACTGAAACGCTAATAAATAAATGTACTTACAATAGAACAACCTTCTGAGATTCTAAACGTTTAATGTAATGAAGAAATGTTGTTTTTGCATTTCGAGTGATTTGGCTCAAGCTGCGTTTTGGTCATTAAAATAATTGTCAGTAATTATACTTCATATTTTGATAACCTAAAATACAAGCATGGAGTTGTTGCAAAGATATATTATCATTTAAGATTTTTAATAAATACATGCCCACAAATAGACACGTGTAAGTTTCTAGCCGGTAGTTATAACTATAGTTTAGTGACCGTTTGTTTTTTTATTGGGTGATTTTGTTGTTTTTTGATGGTTTTGTTTTGGATAGTTCGGGTTTTTATTTTGTATGTCCACATGCCGCATGTGTAATGTGAACTTACATGTGCCTGATTGTGGGCGGGCAAAAAATATGAAACTGAAATGTTAATATAACTTTGCATCTTGAATTATATATAGAGTAGCTACTTTATAGAGTTTAAAGCCCCCTAAACTGTGAACATGAGCTCTGCGCTTTAGTTCGTCATGTACACTGTACACAGCCACTGGTGCATGAGTGCATGGCATATAAGCGCACAAAGAAAGCGAAAGCAAGCGCATTTAGCATTCACTATCCAACTTTGTGAACTAAAGTAAATAGTGACACATACGTGCTCGCAAAACCATGACAAGATGGAGAAAAAGTGTCAGGAAATGAGTGAAAACACTTTTCTTGTTAACTAACTAATTTATATACCAAACAATTCAACAAATTAATTTCAAGCGATTTTTTTAAAGCACCTTAAAGGTAAAACTGAATATGTGCTTATTCACTGATTTGAGTAATTATGGATAAAACATTTTATTGGGTCTTACTCCTCTCAGGAAAAAGGTACATTTATCTGAGAAACTCATGTTATGTAGCTTAACATGCCACTTATTCAGTTTTACCTATAAGGTGTCAATATGATTTATTAAAAATCGTAGTTTTATTTCTAACATGAAAATTAAACTATAATGCAATTTTCGTAACATTTAACTCACCGAATTTCGCCAGTTTTCACAAACGATTTTCAAGATGGCGTATCTTGGCTGACAGCAGCTATTTTTTATGTAAGAATGCATCAAAATTGCCGCAAAGTGAACATTTATTGTGTATTTTTCCAGATTAATAAAGATTAGGCATTTGATTTTTACGACCAGTTGTTGATTTTAAGGCTTTTGAATGGCATTGCAATAATTTCTATAAAATGAAAATATTTTAATAATTCTAACAAAGATTTTGGGGGGGGGGGGCTTGTCACTTCGGTAATTCTCGGATTCAGTGAACTCGAACTGGAGTTTTTTGAAAAAAAATTAAAGCAATAATACCTAAACTAGAAAATACCGTGCTTTAGTGTTTAACGGCTACAGCCATTCTTTTACAATTTCTCCAATCTGACCATGCCATAATTTTGTGGTCTTCCCTTTTCTCTCACATTTCCTCTGTACTTACACTTTGTGATCATACATTCTTTCCGCATGTCTAAATCATTACATTCTTAATTCTTTATGTGCCTTCACTTTCACATCCTTTTTCAGCGTGAATTTCTCATTATTGGACATTCAATATGCTGAGATGCAATATGCTGAGATCATCTGCGCAAATAAAAATTAGGTTTTTTAAATGTTTAACTCCTAAAGGGTTTACTTGCTTTTTTAGTATTTTCCATCTGATCAAAACATAAAACTCTCCTTCTCCTTTCGCGCGATCCGGTTTCGGATATCCCGCGGCGTGTTGCCCCTTTGCAAAGTGTATGGGATCCCCGGACACACTATGCCGGATCGTGTGAAAGCTAACATCCATTCCAACGCACTACGCAACTTCCGATTCGACACCGGACCGGATCGTGGAAAAGGGAATTCCACCTGCGTGATGACTTACATTTTCTCTTATAAAATATTGACCCAGATGTAAATTAATTGAGATACGCAGTTGATAAGTATTTTAGTATCACTATCGCTTTATGGGTACACAGAGATCCGCAGTCACTTTCAACAGCGGTCATGTGCAGTGTACTGTATACTATAATCATTTATATTATCTCTGCACTCTACACTGATGGCGTGTCATTTATATTATAATCACACTCTTCCCTGATGACATCGAATCCAGAGGTCATGACCCTGTTATAAACATCAGGAATTCACATCCATGAAGAATCAATCTTCTTTCTAATAGAAATACAATATTCCAATCCATAGCCCAGTAAGTAGAATGCTTGCGTTCCAACTTCCGTGCTTTGGGTTAGAGCAGTGTCTCCCAACACGTAAATGCGTAAATGTCGGCGTCGACGGGGATTTCCAAAAAAAAATCTTTCCCAAATAATGTTCATTTCAAACTCAAAATCAAAATACCAGCAAGGCTTACCTAATCTATTTATAATTTAAGTTGCAAAGATATATTAACTTTTAAACTACTTTAATTAACTTTAAACCACATAATAAACGCATACTCACAAGTAGGCACGCGGAAGTTCGCGCTTACTCATGCTGCATGTGTACAAACGCAACTTAACTGCACATATAATGATTTTTTTTACCGTGTTTTTGCATGTGGCGTGTGGAACCTATTTATTTGTACAGGTAAAGGAGTTGGCCATTTGTCAACTACTTCACTTGACGTGGGTATTCCAGCTTCCGAGGGGACTGGTACTCATTTTTTCGAAGGCGAAACTTTTGGGTTTTAAATAAATACCGAAACAGGAAATCGTTTCTGAATTCTGACACCCTTGGTGAAAATCTAACCCTAGCTAGCGGCATAGAATGCAAGCATTCTACCAATCGAGCCATAGACCGGACGAAGAAACAAATTAAAAACGCGAATCTCAAAGTAACGTACACCCTGCAACTCTCGCCGCCCCCTCCTTGAAACAGGAGTGACATTGACAAAGTGAACCAATCTATACATTACGGGAGGCCAGTCTCGTAATATCCTATATGTGAAATCAACACAAATGTACACGGCTTTTGAATTTATATGACCGCTAAATTAGAGAATTTAGGCCTAAATCTGATAAAATCAATGGGTTAGTTTTATTTTGTTGTTCTTCTACAAAATACTTGTAAAATTTTAGCAAAGTGACGTTGCATGATGGGTGACCTTGGTTCCGATTTTCACCACGTTTAGTTGAAGCCGTGTCGATCCGTATGACCTGAGCTGTTTTGGAAAATGCAATATTTTAAGCGGTGTTATAAAGCCAAATATGCCATTTTGGTTTCTTACACTTTATGATCTTAGCAAAATAGTTACAGTAATGAAAAAAATCAAGCATGTTTATTAATTTTTTATCTTAATTATAAAGCTTGAACAAAATATATAACTTAAGAATTGCCACCACAAAAAAATATTTAAAAAAACGCGTTTTTTTTTTACATTTTTAGCTTTTTTTTCGTGTGTGCTGTATTTTGGATTTTTTTTTTTGCTTTTTAATTACAGAACTATACATTATTTAGGTTCCGTACTCAACATTTTTTTTATAATGTCAATAGTTTTTAAGTAAATATGAAAAAAACTGGGTTCTTTGATTTAATTAAAATTTAATTCATTAAGTAGTTTCAGTTTTTCCATATGTACTCAAAAACTATTGACATTATAAAAAAAATGTTGAGAACGGAACCTAAACAATGTATAGTTCTGTAATTAAAAAGCAAAAAAAAAATTCCAAAATACAGCACACACGAAAAAAAAGCTAAAAATGTAAAAAAACCGCGTTTTTTTAAATATTTTTTTGTGGTGGCAATTCTTAAGTTATATATTTTGTTCAAGCTTTATAATTAGGATAAAAAATTAATAAACATGCTTGATTTTTTTCATTACTGTAACTATTTTGCTAAGACCATAAAATGTAAGAAACAAAAACGGCAGATTTAGCTTTATAACACGCCTTAAGTTGTTTTCTATTGTACTGCGCCAATAATCAGATTTTGACCTATTTTAGATGTACTTGCACATATGTGTGCGTGTGTGGAGTTTCCCTGAGCCGCCTTAGCTTCCTGTTGGAGCGCGTCGTCTCCTTGCTCCACATCTCACTCAGATTCCAGACTATTTGCGTCGCCGTGTCCCTCCTGCGTCGCTTTATTCTTGGAATCCCAACGGTTTCCGCGCTTCCAAATTGTCGTGGAAGCCCGCCAAGCTCTGTAAGACACACAGACACAACCCAACATACTAGAGAATGCAGTAAACATACGCATTTTGATAAATGCTTTACATAATGGCTTTAAATTCTGGAGTACCTTACTAGTGGGCAATTCAATGTATGGAATTTATGTTTATTTTTTTTTAATAAAAGGCTAGGGTTGGATACAATATAATCTGAGTAGCGGAAGCTGGGAAACCACCACTTCATCTGAATTGGCCGACCCCCTTACATATAAAGATAAATATATTCCATACATCACATGCGACCTCTACGGGGACAACTCTGTAATCTGATGTAGGGTTAGCCTCCTTGATGGAGGAAAATAAATAGATTTGATTACAACGAATGTTTGCATTCAAAACCAGAGGGCTAAGTTTCGATCCTTTAAGCCTTAAGGGTGTGGAAAAACTAACATTTTATATATATTTTCATAATTTCCTACCTGATGATGACTGAATAGTCGAAAACGTTAGTAGTATAATTTAAAATTTAATAATTTTTTAAATATATTTTATTTGTGAAATTAAAAACAGTGTTTAAAAGTTAAATAGTGTTGTTCATTGAATAGCAAACTAAAAAACATTAATTTTCACAGTGTTAATACACAAACCATGAAAAATATAACATCTATTTTAAGTTGACTTGGAGCATACTAGCAGAATTAGAATAAGGAATGCCTCAGTTATGTGAAATATTCTGTGTTTATCAATATGGTTCAATGGAGCAGAATTATTTATGTGTTGGGAAATTAAATATAACAATTATGTAATGGAATAAATATACACAGGGGCATCAGAATGTAAATAGTCTAGTTATAATACTGGCTAGTAGGCAAGATGTAGTTACCTTGCGAAGACTATGTAACAGCTGTTCATACTATTGTAGGCATGCGCTGCTTACAGGGAAATATATCTGTGCCATGTCTGTGTATAAATCATTTTGTGTTTTTTAGGGTTTGGTGTTTCACTCAATGAAGTCAGTTTCATACAAAATATTAACCTATTTATAAAATCAATTGCTATTATTATTTTTTTAATTATTTTATGAAAAACAACAGCACACATTATTATATAGAAAGGATGTCAGTTTACAAAATTTATGGCCAATTATAGTTTTTCAATTTTAAAAATAAGTAATATAAAAAATATGCCAGAAAAGCAACAAGAATAAAAAGATAGAAAAAAAAAAAAAGTGAATATGAACAAAGGAATTCAACAAAATCAGAACCAGTTAAAGATAAAAAGAATTATGATTTATTTGAAGTGTGGTTAAAAAAAATATGATTGATTAGGAATATGTAAAAAAAAATTATATAAAAAAAACCATGTTGCACTAGATTTCCTACTGCTTTGTGTCCCTCCGGGGGCTCCACTACAAATCGGTCACAGACAGCTCGTCCACAGATAGCTTGGCCATGGACATAATAAGTCACACGACAGTTCATCCAACGGCATTTCAGTCACATATAGTATAGGTCGACAGACAGCTCCATCACAGAAAACTATAATTAATCAAATAATTACAATGGTTTTTTGGAGAGCAAGTTTTCCATGATGGAGCTGTCTGTGGACCTATTTTGTATGTGACTGAAATGTCGTTGACCAAAAAGTCATATGGATGAACTGCCGTGTTTATCGTGATTTGTCCATGTGCTGTCTGTGGACGAGTTATTTTTGACTGATTTGTCAGGATACATGTACCTACACCATTCTCAGAATAGTTCCTGTGACTTTGTGTTGGTGTAAATCAAATTAAAAATACTTCATTATTCCCGATTTGACAGCATTATGGCCAGTAAATTCTTGACCCTTTCAATAGGAGGCCATGTTAAATCAAACGTTAACATTGAAACGGTCAGGATGGTATGTTCATAATGATGACCTGATGAAGAATCATCTTTTGTTTTCCATTTAACCAGACTTGAACCACAGGTTGTGTGTTGATATTAATTGATTTATTTTGTTGCCAGGTATCAAAAGAAGAGCTGGCCAAACTCGTACAAGGGTTTGAGAAGCAGGAGCTGCTGACGGGCGGGGGAGTGACCTTGGCTGGCCAGCGGTACATCTACCTCAGTGGCACAGACCGCGTGGTGCGGGCCAAGCTGGGCAAGGTGGGCGTGCACTGCATGAAGACACAGCAAGGTGAGCTCCCTCATGCACACTCTTCTAGTCTAACGATCATCTACATCAAGGCACTGAAGCGTCGCAGTGGAGTACTGAACATTCCCACACCTGTCAGACAGCAAAAGCGCTACCAGTACGGGACACTCTGTTGCTGGCGTTGTATTTTAGTCAATAGTAAAATCACTGAAAAATTTATTGAATGTGTCTGACAACACCGGTGCTTGTATGACACAAGAATCAGTGCTTATAAAAATGTTTCTACAAAGGTTTATACAAAATTTTACTTATGTTTAAAGCAGCATCATCCCATCTTCATCTGAGACTCCCAATGACCCCACTGGGTAAACAACTTTTGGTGAGCACCTTTGGGACAATTAGTTGCTTATTGTAGTCCGGAGCTTTGTCCTGAGAAGTGTTGTATGTCTTGACTACTGCAATTCTGTATTCTCAGCCGAAGAAGCAACTGAAGAAGCTGCATTTGGTTCAGAATGTTGCAGCAAGACTTATATTTAATCAATTCAATTATTCCATACAACTTCCCTTCTCCACGAACTTCACTGGCTTTGGATCAGTGAGAGGATACAGCAGTATAAGCTCTGCGTACTTACATATATGACACTTAATAGATTAGCACCTGAGTACGTGCCCGAACTGGTCAAGAAAAGGGAATCCACTACCCGGGGACAGACACTCAGATCCAGAGATGCTAAAAATACTCTGCTCCAACTGTCGCCCAGAGCCACGAGGAAGTTGTTTGGTGATCAAGCCTTTTGCATTGTTGCTCAGATGGCCTGGAATATGCTGAGGCACTGATAGACTGAGGCACACTTTCAGAGAGGATTGAAAACTTATTTAACCGCCCTTCCCATGCAAATGTACGTGATGCCTTCACTATATTGTCGTCCAAACGCAACAAGCCGTATCACGTACGTTCATGCAAAAAAATGTCTGTACCCGAAAACCCACAAAGGATATGTTCATATACATCAAGTTTGTTCCTGCGTTTTTGCGTTTAGTGTTTCAAGGTCAGCCAAAGCTAACAAATGTTTTCGGGGATTTTTCGTCTGTCCCCATAAATTTCACGCCGCAAATCCGTGATGCTGCAAAATCTATTGAAAAAAAACCCAGTGTTTTTTTTACATACTTTTTGAATAATAACCCAAAGGTAGGGCCGTTAAAGACCCCTGCCAAGTGCCTTTAAAGTGACTCAACTCGATGAAAAGGTGCTTTATAAAACACGTGTATTATTATTATGTTGGGAGGTAGGTAGTACTGGAGGAGAAATGCATAAGACAGAGTTGTCAGCGATCAGGATCCTGGTTAGTTGTCATGAGGAGATGCACTAATGGTTGTGTTCTGTTTGTTATAGCGGTGGTAGTTTCCCTATACGAGGAGCCCATCCAGCCCCAGCAAGCGGCGTCCGTGGTAGAGAAGTTAGGAGAATACTTAATTACCTGCGGCTACTAGAGGTGAGCACCCCCTTTTCTCTCTCCCATAAACGCTGCAAGCCTGTGGGCTACAAGCTGTGCACACTTGTCTTACAATCTTCCAATGGATGATAATTTTATACATGACTAAAAATCTCCGTTTTTGTTTTCTCATGAAACTGGTTGTGCATAAAATAAACCCATCAGTGAATTAACTTTTTTTTTTTAAATTTAAAACTATAAAAATGAACTTTCACAAAGCTACTGCTGAAAATCCAGATAATTTCATAAACTTTGTCTCTGACTACCCTTAGTTATACCCGGAGTAGTTTATGTAAAGCATTTGCATAAACTCTTGTTAAATATATCAAAATCAAATAAATATAAATATATAAATAAATATAAATCAAAATGTATGTAAGTTAGGACAGCACTTAAAGTTAGTGATTTAGTTTGTTATAGATTATTTTGATGTACATGATTAAGGGAGTTTATTGAATGTTTGTACTCTTTAAACAGATATTGTGTGGCTTATAGTTGTTGTTTTGTTGCAGGACGAGGCGCGATCTGAGGACTACTACGTTTAAGATTACTTTAATTGTTTTTCCACCGGGAAATAAGTAATTACATTTGTTGTATATTTGGGATGTCTGCAGGTGGGGCTCCGGGGCCCCCCTCCCGCTGTGAGGTCGTATGGCGTAATAACAAATTATAATATTATAATACAATATACAATAAGCATTATGTGTATGCGCTTTTCCACAAGACACAAAAAACAACAACACATATTTGATACTGAAAGTAAAATTAATTATATTAGGATTTTTAACGAAAGATCTCTAGTCCTGTTTAAATGTCTCTCTTCTCTTTTTCTTTCCTCTACCGACTCACTTTCCCAGACCTCAAATACTAGACTAAACGTTAAATTGAACCAAGGCGTTAACCAAAAACCGTGTATGGAATCTAGAACACACTGTTTTAGCTTCTACACATATTTTTGTTGCTATGGTTGCATTTAAATGTTTTTCTCTTGGGGTACTGATCTTTTATGTCCTGTCTGAACTGGGGTTCTATTTTGCTCAATGTCATTGCAAGATGTTTTGGTGAAAAGAAGATGCAAGATGTCCATTGCCATTAAAGCTGCAAAGGAATAGATTCTTTCTTGCACCAATCGTATAGGACATCTTGTTCCCTATAACTTTGAGTAACATGGCCTCATTTATCTGAGGATCTATTTTACCAAATTTTCACTCCAGCAAGGACATAAGATATAGACTGCCATTGAAGCCATTAAGTATATTTGAGTCTTTGTTGCATTTACCTCTTTGGATTGCAATGGACATTTTGTTTCTGTTTTGATGCCTTAGATTCGCTATCCCTCGTAACTGGGGCTCTGTTTTGCTCAATGGACTCGGCACAATAAAAAAAATCCCTCTGAAAAAATGGGTTCTTAATAATCAGGGATTTTTTTATAGTTAGGAGCATTTATGAAATGTATGCAATTGACAGTTATGCTAAATGCAGGACGTAGGTCTTGAGTGTCCTGCCTTTGCCCGGCCAAGGGACATATTTAAAATATGCCGAGCCCGTTGTCATGTGAGCAAAGTTTTGCCGAGAAAAAGTTGATATCCATTGAGATTATTGAATAATCTTGAGGTGGATTGTTGTTGTGAAGTAGTTTCCTTTGCTGGCAATGGTGCAGTGAGTGCTATAGACCCCCGATGTCCCATGCATCTGCCCTCTAGCTCCTCTCCCACAGGCGACAGACTACAGAGATTGAAGTTATTGGTTAAGGTATGACGTATGTTCTCGCTGATGTGCTTGTATTTCCTTTGCAACCTCGGTTCATCATACTTAAGCAATAACTTTGTGAAGCGCTCAATCACTAACTTTTTTGGATTTAAAATGAAAGCTTGCATAATTTTATAAAATAAGAGGGTGTATATTATAATGATTATATGTTTTATTGTTTGGTTGGAGTATCAACAATCGATATTAATATCTACTATTATAGCTTTGTAAATTATTTCTTATATCCTTGTGAGGTGTGTGTGCGCTGGGGTGGCGGCGACATGAGTTGCAGATTCTGCCTGAGAGCACACAGACACACAACACATCATATTTGTAAGAAAAACCCTTTGTTTGTTGTCTCCATTAAATGAAGAATTTGCAAGCAAACGTACATGACTTTTATTTCAAATCGTCTTAACAGCCCCTTAGTAAGTATAAAACTCCTATTAAATTTTAGAATGATATATTTGGCGAGCACTGCTTTTGTGTGAATCAAACTTCAAGAGACCTCTGAGAGCTTGGTCGTAGCTAAGAGAGCCAAGAACCCAAAGAAAACCCAATCGCTATAAGGCTGACTAGACCTTTAGTAAAGACATATCTTTCAATTCAGGGAAGAGCAGTTCTGAAAATGAAATGATGATTTTGTTAAGCTACACTAGAAATCATACAGATTCCTAGTCTGATTCTACCATCCGTAGTCCAGTGGTAAACACCTCATTACAAAGGGGTCGACACATTTGAATTGGGAAGAAAATGTCTGTTAGAGAAACACAGGGGATAAGGATGACACAAAAAGTGAAGTACTATTTTTTAAATACATGTTTTATTTGACAAAATCTACATTATAACTACAAGACAGCTGTTAGCTCCTCCACACCACAATACATAGTAATTATAAATGTTAAAAATAAGTTCTTACAATTCTTACCTAAGTCAGGAGGGATATACATTCAAATACAGTGAAGCCTACTCGAGAGTTCAGAATTGTGAGACTTATAGCTATAAAACTGTCGCTGGAGAGTTGCTTTCCGGGATCTGTTGTCGTGAAGAATGGGCTGAAGAAGCCCATTGTAGATATGGGTGAAACTTCTGGAAGCTCCAGCTCCTATAGACCACAATAACAAACCCCGGAAAGCAACTCTCCTGTGTCAACTGCTGGCTGCGAAAGCCTTAAACATATATTTAAAACTGAGGCGTTTTATCGTTCATAAATAATAAAAAGTGTGTTGCTGTGTACATAGACATAAACCATTAAATTTTATGTAAAAAGATTTAAATTATTAAAACTCATTTCCTGTTTGAAAACAGGATAAGTAGTTTGGCCTACATATACAAAAGGTCCTTGGTGAGACAAAAAATAAATCAACAAAAATATTCATCCACAAGACAGTCCTGCCAATGAGAGATTTTAAAGTTTTTAAAAATAAATTTGGGAAAGGAGTGCAGTTTACACATTCATGTCGACGTGAGCCAGAAAAAGGTGTTGAACATGAATAATTAATAATAATTACATTCTTTTCCGAGTTATTTTTCAATAATCATCCATTGATATCTGGATCTAAGCTTTAATCCAAGTGGGGATCGAAACGACGCTGTTTTTTTTTTAACATACCTACGCAGGGGCATTGATTCAGATACTTAGGGCCTGGAAAAGGAATGCGATGGATATACGGCGGCTGATGAAGTAAGCTAGGACGAAGAAGACTGATAACTTACGTATACCTATATGGTTGAAAAGAGAAAAAATGTGCATATTTTCACTCAAATCAATGCATTCTCGGGGTCAAATATTTTCCATATAATTAGTATGGGGAACATTTGATAGCTTGAGCAGCTGTTCCACGCACGACCATGTTTTATTGCTTCTATCTACCTCTATGATCGGAAGATCTGTCGAAACTGCTGGAGAAGCAGTGAATGGAGACGGGCAGAGAAAGAATAATAGAAAATGAATTAACATTATTATAAAAGGTCAATTTTTTGAGCATCTCTCATTGGAAGGAATACAAATTGTGATTTTGCAAACTGAAAAAAATTGACTAAACACATTTGATTGTGGGCAGTAACGAAACCCCAACACGAGCAAATGGTTCCTGAGGGTTAATTAATTAATTACAAAAAATTATAGATTGAATGGATTAATGATGTTTACAACGTGTTGATCTAGAGTTTTTAAATTTCGTTTTCTTACACAGAAAACATAGTTTGTAGCAATGATAATATTCGTATTTATTATTATTTGTCAAATTTTATAATTAAAGAATAAATAAATATTCAAGTGACGTGTAAAAGTTAAAGAACCAAACTGGTACAGTAACAAAATAAGTGTAGTTTGGATAAAATAAGGTTAAGAACATTTTATAATATCTACGGATCCTTGATAATGCATTATTTGAAATGAAATTATTTAAAAAAGAGAACAAAATTCAAATAATGCCTCATCTGTTTTTTACTAATTGAGTTGTATGGAACCAAAGGTGGAAATGTTGGCGTTTTATTTACAATGAGATAAATACATGGAAATGACAAGAAAATAATGTTCTGTGTTTTCATGTATTTACGTAATTTGTGAGCAAAAAGATCTAGATTGCCGCATTTGATTATATACGACTCAATTATCATGTGCACAACAAGCTGCAGGCTGCAGTTTTTTAAGACAATTTTCAGTTTTTTTTTTAAATATTTAAAGGTGTTTCCCATGAGATCTCCCTCAGAGTATTTTCGTATCATGTGTAATCGCAAACATACCTACATACATGTTTGCTTGTGGGCGTGCATTAAGTGTGAATCTTTGCAGCTTAGATTACAGGATAAAGTCTTTAAGCATGTACAAGTTTGGTTCTAAGGACTTTATATATAATATAATGTTACCAGCTACAAATTGAAGTATTGTTTCCACTTGGGATACCTATACCAATTTCTCACTTGGTATAAACCAATAATACTGGTGTATATTATGTAGAACGTGTCGAACTATTTTAAAGATTATAATATATTTTATTACTCCATTTGCATGTAAAAAATGTCAACTCTTAATGCTATAATTTTTTTATACATAATAACTACTAATTACATTTTGTTGTGTTGTTCAGGAATCGAAAAGATAAGTAAAGTAAATTGTTTAGGAATCAGGCATAGTTATAACCCCACGATAATGCGTAAGCGCACACATCATTCCTTCCTCATACGTAATCATGACTCAGCCACCGTATTCAACGGATTTTTTTCTGTCCCAAATATAAATAAAAATATGGTGCTTTGCTATGATTAAAGAGATAAAGACAACCACCAGAAGAGCTCTAGGCCGTACCAAAAAGAGCGAATTAGAAGTCCTTGGTAAAAATCTGGCACAATTGTATTATTTTTGAGAATGATTACTTTGGAGAGGGAAATAGATATTGATGAATAAATAAATACTGTTCTAAAACTGTGGATTGTCACTTATCGTCCCCTGTCGCAGACGAGGCCATGCCAAGTGCAACTCAGTTGCGTTTATTAAAACTGGATTGTCACTTATCGTCCCCTGTCGCAGACGAGGCCATGCCAAGTGCAACTCAGTTGCGTTTATTAAAACTGTGGATTGTCACTTATCGTCCCCTGTCGCAGACGAGGCCATGCCAAGTGCAACTCAGTTGCGTTTATTAAAACTGTGGATTGTCACTTATCGTCCCCTGTCGCAGACGAGGCCATGCCAAGTGCAACTCAGTTGCGTTTATTAAAACTGTGGATTGTCACTTATCGTCCCCTGTCGCAGACGAGGCCATGCCAAGTGCAACTCAGTTGCGTTTATTAAAACTGTGGATTGTCACTTATCGTCCCCTGTCGCAGACGAGGCCATGCCAAGTGCAACTCAGTTGCGTTTATTAAAACTGTGGATTGTCACTTATCGTCCCCTGTCGCAGACGAGGCCATGCCAAGTGCAACTCAGTTGCGTTTATTAAAACTGTGGATTGTCACTTATCGTCGCCTGTCGCAGACGAGGCCATGCCAAGTGCAACTCAGTTGCGTTTATTTTGTTTTGTTAACCTCGTGTGTATAAGAAAAAAAAATCGGTGTTGCTTAACACATTGTTTAGCAACCTGACGGGGTGGCATCACATTTTTGTTGTTGTAATGGTTCCGAATCTATATCATGATCAAAATGGAATCAGCAGAAAATTTGAAAATGTTTTTTTTACTCGGCAAAACAACGTAAGAGGTCTTTGTGACTAGGATCCTTAGTAAACAAAAAAAAAACTATTAATTTGCGTTTTTCCTAGCACCCGGCCGAGTGACGTGACAATTTTGTTGTAATTTTTTACTTACATGTTTTATACTTTTGATTTTTTTAAATAATGTGGAATCGGGAGTTACGCTATTGAAATGACAATTTTCATTTGAAAATGACGATACTTCCTCGCTTTCGACATGTTTTTTTTGCAAAATTACAAATTGGACAACATAAACTTCTCGGAAATGACAAGTATGGCGATAATGCAAGAACAATTAGAACCGCGTAATGCGAAACCAAAGACAAACTATCAACAATGGCGGCTTTCTGCCTCGTTGGCCGTTGCAGACACAAGATATACCTTGGAGTACCTACACTCTTGTATTATTTCTGTTTCTTGACTTATAAGTTATAATATATAGGTCGGTATGCAGTTGACCATTCGTGATAATGGACCAAGATTATAGTTAATTAGTTATAACGCTACAATGCAGTCCAACTGTACACTATGGCATGGCAGGGTGGACATTTAACTACATACACACTGCCTCGCGAACAGAATCACTGCATTTGAAATGTGGGTCTATCCTCGGATACTATAAAAGCCCTGGGAGGATCGAAAAATGAGAAATATTCACTCCTAAATCTCACCACACAGGGAATAATTGAGGGACGACGAGCTCCAGGTCGAAGGAGAACATCTTGGTTGAATAACCTTCTGGCAGAAGCACAAGATCTCTTTTTCGTGCCGCAGTATCAAAAATGCAAATCGATGATCGCCAATCCTTACTGAACATGCACAAGAAGAAGAAGAAGTGTGTAATAATCAATTCTTTTAATTTACTATGGGCAAAAACCTGCGACGTCATTCTGCCGAGAGATGCTTTAAATGGGAGGACTTCATCGTTAAACCATCTCAGGAAGGTGGCAAAAGTTATGGACTCAATAATACGAACAAACATAGTAAATACACTTGCAGTTTTATTAAAGGGTGGACATATTTTCTTCATTGCGCCTTAACCCCTAAAGATGATATTAGACGGTTCTTTTTTGTTAATTTTCTGTCTAGAATTATTCGAGTAAACCATTATATTTCAACTTTTTTTTAAAGTGAGTGTAAGTATGATTTTATTTATTTATTCATAAACGGATTTAAAAATATAATTTATGAAAATAAGACGAATGACAAAGAAGCTAGAACGGAGACAAGAATAAATAAAGGACTCTCAGAACATCAAAAATGAAAGTTCTTAGAGTGATCGCAGGCAGAACATTGCGAGATCGGATTTGCTGGACCGCATACAAAAAATCCTTTGAATTAGAGGGCATGTGAGATGGAGTAGATCCAGGAGGCGACTTTGGAGAGATCATGTGAACGAGTCATGATACTTGCCCAGAAGGAAGACCTCAAAAGGTAGAAAGATAGCTGGACAACCATGTTTTTAGAAAATTCAAAGTGACAGTTCACAAATGGGTCATATCTAATCTAATCTAATCTAATCTAAGTTGCAAAGATATGTTACATTGGAGATTCACATTACATGCATTCTCACAACCAGACACGTACAAGTTCGCGCTTGCACATGCCTCATGTGAACCTACAACATAAAAAACCAAATCTCAAATAGACATACACCCTGCAACTCTTGCCGTCCTTCCCTGAGACAGGGGTGACATTGGCAAAGTGAACCATTTTTACAGCATGGGTGGTCAGCCGCATACCAACCTATAAGTCAAGGAACACACACACACATACATTGATTAAATAATAATTTAATAGAAAATGGTTTAGGTACTCATGAATCATGATTGATTCACAGAAAATCGATTTTAAATGGAATTAAGTAAACTTAAACAGGACCGTCTGATATCATCTTAATTACAATAAGTTACATTTTGTTTCATTTATGTTTAAATAAAAATCACAAAATTATAATTCATTAAAAAGCGAGTTCAAGCATGTGTTAACAAATACTTATCAAAATTACATAGTTCATTAAACTCAGGTTCATAGTGAACATACCTCCTATGCATAACATTTCTTATATGTATATGGTAAAATGTTAGTTCAGACATTACTTGTATGCTTTATTATTGATATAAGTAATTTAGTAAAGTGTTTAGTAATTCGTAGTTTTTAGTATGTAGATATAATAATTTCATAATTTAATATTACATTAACTCGTAAAGTAAAAAAGTAAGAACAGTATGTGATGAATCTTTTACTTTTTTCTTCAGTTTTACTTCATAAAAAAGTAAATCAGTGTTAAAAAAATGCAGTATTTTTTTTGATTTTAAGTATTTTTTCAAAACTCCCCTACTACTTGATAAAGTTAGAATTCTGTTTATAAAACGAGTAGGTATAGTGACTTTTTTGCTGTTGAATTTTGTATAGTAAAAAAATACACACGGCTTTATATGCAACGCCTGGTTTAGACAAGTCGAGTACCTACTATACTATAATCCATTAGTAGGTGGGTGTGTGCGTGAGCCTACATCTTTTCTCTTTGCGCACGCTCGCAACCAAGTTACACATTAGTGTAACTTCTTGCCGCGTTTTCTGCGATGGGGTCGAATGTGGTGAGCGGAACCTATTCATTTTTACAGGTAAGGGGGCCGGCCTTACGCCAACCACTTATGTTGAAATGGGCGTTTCCCAGCTCCTGAGGGGCTGGTACTCGTTTCTTGTGAAGGCTCAGTAAGCCTTGCCAGTATTTTATTTTGGTTTTGAAAAAAACACCGAAATGGGAAATCATTTCTGACACCCTTGTTGGGATTCAAACGCAAGCTCTGGGCAAGAAATGCAAGCACTTTACCGACTGAGCTATCAACCGGGCCGGATCTACTCCACGTGCGTATATGTGGTCACGCATACACCCTCCTACTTATGCATTAAGGCTGTTTTTTTCTGTTTTAAAGTCCACTTTATAATTCTGTACCTTAGAGCATAAACAACGGTAGTCACATTTAGTAAAATGTGCAGGAGACGAGTTTTAGTGAAAATGTGCACTTTTATAAAACCATCATAACTTCTAAACTAGACGAGATATTTTTGATCTATAAAAATTGTTTATCTTCTTTTATCGATATTTATTTAATGTGAAGTAATGTGAACAACGTATGTGGAACTTCCGTGGTTTATGCTCGCATTTATATGTGCATCCCATATTTATTACACTTGATATCTCAGTAACTATGAGTCCGAGGACTCCAATATTTTTACCACTTATAGAACAGCTAATTGTGATAATTTCTGCATCATTAACTCAAAAACGCAAAAAAGTGGACTTCCGTTATTTATGCTCTAAGGTACAGAATTGGGTTTAACTTTGGTTTTTAGTTTAATGCATTGGTCTGTACAAAATGGCATTTTAGTTCAAACATAATTGTTAAATAACAAGAGGAGGTATATTTTTATATTTTCCTCACTCGGGGCAGATTTTTACAACGCGAGATAAGTCTGCGCTGGATGAGAGGTACGTATCTATAAATTAAAGCGGAGGTTTCCAATGTCTACACCACGTTCTGTTCGCAGCCTTTTTATCGTCCGACGTTTCGCTTACTCGACCGGAAAGCATTTTCAAAGCTTGTTATCAAAGCGACGGGGTGGCCTTTGCGTCCGCTTACTGTTGGTACTACTGGAAATATGATGCGTTGTTCTTATTTCCATCGGCTTAGATAATTTAGCATTTGAACAATCTGCCCTAAGCTTCTGTAAAAAAAATATTTTTTTAATCGCTATGAGGAAGGCCATATTTCTAAATGCTTCGTTTGAGTCATATCTAACGTAATCACTAAATCAGTATCCCAATTCGCGAAAATAGCAAAATGCATGGAAGATAAATCAGCACCCCTAGAGAGTGATTTAATTTTCATTATTTTTTCTATTTCCATGATCGACAAGAGTTTACGCAATGTTTTATAATCAAGGTCCTATCGATTGCGTAAATCAAATAAATGTACAAAAACTAAATCACTCTCTAGGAGTAATGTCGTATATTCCATACATTTTCGATCTACGAAATCGCGGTGAAATACTGGAATCGTGTCTCTTTTACGCAAATGAGTTCGTGCATGATGCGCCTCCGACGAAACGTTGAGATATGCGAACTTCTCCACATCAGAGTTTCCAATATATACATATACATATATTTAATTAAATTTAAAATGCTTGAGGATCGTAGTTTAAATTTTAAAATCATCGATTAGATTGAAGGTTTGTTTACATGCTAGTGAACACTGCTGCAGCTGGCAGCGTCTGCCAGAGACGCCAGGACACGGACTGATGATGGACCGCCTCAGGGCTGCTCCAGGGAGTAGTGGCGGGAGCGCTTCCACAGGCTCTTGAAGAAACCCTTGCGCTGCTTTTGGACTGTCTCTTCACCTGGGGACAAGATAAATCATCAGTATAGTGTAACTGTAATGCTGTCACCGTTCCACTTGGGGTGGACGGAACCTCTGCAGAGTCTCCTCCACTTATTCCTATCCTGACATACTGCTCTTAGTTCATTCATATCCATCTCTTGTTTTTTAAATTTATTTTTTACGTTCATTGTATATATCCCATACCTTCACAATTTCACAAATTTGATCAAGTCATTTCTTTCTCGGTCTTCCTCTTCCCCTCTTGCCTGTTACATTTCCTCAGTATTTACTCTTTGTTAAGTGTTCATTATCGTTTCTTTCCAAATGCCAAAACCATTTCATTATAATAGTATTCTCTCATGATATTATTATTTGCCCTCCGTAAATTGTAAAAAGTATGTTAGAATTTTTAAAGAAAACCTTTAAAAGAAAGTCTCCCTACAATGTCGGAAACTCGTGATGGAGAGGACCTTTGAGGTGTGACACACATAAAAACGGCGCTTTTGCCATGTGAGAAAATAAAAATAAAATATACGCGTTAAGTTAAACAACAGTAAATGACCTTATTTATTTTTCATTTCTTTATTTCGAAAAAAAACACAAGATACTTTTAACAAATTTACGATAAAAACAAAAATATGAATGAGTTTACGTTTGGTGATATCCAGAAGCAGGCCGAGCATTTGTAAGTTATGATATGAATAGCATACACACGTGTTTGTGTGTGTGTGTGAGCGTTTACATGCTGCACATATGTGCCTGTGTGTGTGTGAGTTGGGAGAGTTATTTTAGTCAGTGTTTGGTTCTCCTTGTGCGGCCTGCAACTCTATACCGGGGACACCTGCCCACACTGACAACTGGCAACTGACAGCTGACAACTGACTGCACATGTAAACAAGACATATTATTTGCTGTTTCTGAATGAGCTCCGTACAAATTTAAATTGAAAACCTTTTTTCTCGACAGGCAAACGCCGTACACACGGTCTGAGAAAGTTAAATGTAAATATATCTTTGCATCTTCGATCATTGATTAAAATTGGTATGAGGCTGACCAAATATAGTTAAAAAAATTCACTTGGGCAATGTCACCCCTGTTTCAGGAAAGGACGGCAAGAGTTGCAGGGTTTAAGTTATTTTTTTTACAAGCGCGAACCCTCACGCATCTTGCTTTTACAGGTATTTATAGGCATGCAAAGAAATTGAATCTTAAATTGTAATATATCTTTGCAAAATAGATTATAGATCGCTGATCTTCGATAGAAGTGACACTCAATGAAGAAGGTTATGGATCAAGAAAGTTAGAAGGGCGATTTTTCTCGATACGTTTTTTGTAGATATGTGATATCGAGTATAATGAAGCATTTTATGCTATAGAACCCTGTTTATCACATCTGATGAAGTTGTTATCGTAGCGGGGAAGCGTTGCCACTTATCTTCGTTCTAATACGAGTATATTCGTGAAATTATATTTGTGTCAGTGTGTTTTTCATTATGGCTTGGGTTTATGTATGTTTCCTATCGACTACTAATCCGCTCGATCGACTCTAAGTAATTTTTCAGAAAACATGTAAAATATCCTTGGGATGGTTCCTATGAAGTTTGATTTCGATCGGATCACAAACTTTTTTTTTACGCCATTTTTCTCAGAAAATATGCTAAACACGCCAGGCTAAATTCGTCATAAGATTTTGGTAAAATGATGACTGAACATTTTTTAATTTGGATTTTTTTCTCGGCGAAAAAAATGTCGGTCTTGTATGGGACTGTCATCATTTGCAACCTAATCTAATCTTATCTAAGTTGCAAAATATAAGTAACATTAGAGATTCACATTATTTGCATTTTCACAAAACAGAAACGTTTAAGTTCGCGCTTAAACATGCCGCATGTAGTCCTACAATATAAAAACCCGAATCTAAAATGAACACACACCCTGCAACTCCTGCCGACCTTCCCTGAAACAGGGGTGAGACTTTGGCAAAGTGAATCTTTTTCTACAGCATGGGTGGTCAGCCGCATACCAACCTATAAGTCAAGGAACATACACAACAAATTACATTTTCAAAATCAACAAATTATAAAATGTACGGACATCAGAAACTAACAGAAAAACAAATATTAATTTACAAAACCCTAGCCGCCAATCTAATCTAATCTAAGTTGAAAAGATATGTTACATTGGAGATTCACATTACATGCATTCCCACAACCAGACACGTACAAGTTCGCGCTTGCACATGCCTCATGTGAACCTTCATACAACATAAACACCAAATCTCAAATGGACATACACCCTGAAACTCTTGCCGTCCTTCCCTGACACTGGCAAAGTGAACCATTTTTACAGCATCGGTGGTCAACCTCATACCGACCTATAAGTCAAGGAACATACACAACAAATTACATTTTACATTCATTTACCAACGTCACAGATTAACCGCCATTTCTTTCTGTCCTTACACACTTCTTTCATTTCCTCCAGAGTCATAACCTTCTTCATACAGACTCTCCTTTTATTATGACTCTGGATATTCTATTCATTCGCCATTAAGGAAATTTGGTTCATCCATACCTTTCTCGGTCTTCCTCTACCACGACATCCATAATAATAATAATAATAATAACAGGCTGATTTATTTTAAATTACACATGATAAGAGAGCGCCGTTTTTGTGTGTGTCACACCTCAAGGGCCCTCTCCGATCATGGATAAGACTTTCTAAACAAGTGTGTCTTGAGTGCTCCTCGAAATACACCCACAGATTTGGAGTTCTTCACTCCGGGTGGCAGTCTGTTCCACTCCACCGGCCCCGCAACACGGAAAGCGCGGTCTCCGAAGTTTGTACGAATCTGACGGCGCGGCTGAACCAAATTGACTACTCCATCACCCGCAGATCTGAGTGTCTGCCTCCTAACACCCATTTCAACAGGTGAAATCATATCAGCCAGATAAGGTGGGGCCAAGCCATTGATGGCTTTAAATACCATTAAACAAACACGGAAGACCACCCTCTCCGGGAAACGAAGCCAATGAAGTTTTTTTAACAGCGGGGTGATGTGAGCGAATTTGGGAATCCCGAATATGAGTCTTGCTGCCGAATTCAACACAGATTGAAAGCGATTAAACTGTTTCTTCGGCTGACCACTATAAAGCGTCGAGCAATAGTCAATCCGAGACATCACAAACGCACTCACCAGGGTCTTAACCGCATCTGACGGCAGACATTTTCTTATTGCCTTTATTTGGCGAAGCGAAAAAAAAGAAGAAGCTATTGTGGCATCTATTTGCCTATCCAGTGTCAGGTTACGATCCAGTAAGACTCCTAGAAGTCTTACCGAATCAGAAGGCTGGATTAGCTTACCTCCTATGGAGAGTGGTACTCTATTCACCAGAAGGTGGTCACGCCTCGATGTGGCTGCCTATTCTTGCAACATATACTTTCTTCCTCAGTCTTTCATCATTCATTCTCTCCATATGCCCAAACCATCTTAACAAACTTCTTTTAATCTTTACTTCCACACTTTCTTTTACACCACATTCTTCTCATACAAAATCATTTCTCACCCTATCACTCCGTTTTTTCCCAATCATAGTTCTTACAAAGTCCATTTCAACAGTATGGACTTAACTAATTTCACTTTCATTCACCGTCCAGGCTCGCCAGTCGAGCATATCAATAACAATAACACCAATAATAACCAATAACAACATATTTGTATGTTTTTCCCTAATAACCCGACCGGGTGATGACACAATATTGTCTATGGCATTTTAGGTGCAGATCTCGTTTCAGAAAACGTGTAGATTACCGTTTAAATGGATCGTGTGAGCTTTGATGTCGATCAGATACAAAACAAAAAAATGGCTGTATTGTTAAGTAAGGTTGGCTCCCTTATCTGTTGAATAAAAAAATATTAAATGGCGTAGTGAAACACGCAAATATTTTATAAAACGTGTAGAGGTTTGAGTCGAGTAAAGTTCAGTGCCAATTGAGTTCTTTTCGTAAAGCTGCCTCTCACCTGTGTTTATACTCGTAAAAGGTTTTAAATGCCCAAACAGCGTAGTGAAACACGCCAGGTTTGCTTGTTATGATAAATGTTATCAGTGTGAACAATATGGGCTAAAAACGAAGTAGGTATGTATATACTTAGCTCCTGACTCACAAATGCCTGGACAATTTCAAATGCATTTTCTATCTGGAATCCGCACATTTAAAATCTCTCTTGAATGACGGATGCTCATTAAAAGCTATATATTTTTTTTATCAAAACCATTTCACAAGTGAAAAAGTAAATACTACACACCATCGCTAAGTAGATTCCGAAAATATGAATCTATGAATAGAAAAAACCCAGATTGCAGCTCCTTTTTGAGGAAAAGACGATAATAGTTACAGGGTTTATGTTAATTTTAGATTTGGTTTCTAATAATAATACATACTTTTACAACTTAGATTACGGATTATAAAAAGGGGTATAAATAATTTTGAAAACTTGTAAACATTGCGCTTAACTAAAAAAAAATATCGACAAGAAGTCCATCGACACACAGTCGTATTCAACCAATAAATAAATAATAAATGCTCTTTACAGCCGATATTCGTGATAAACGTGAGTAAATAAATACATATTGACTTACTGTATGACTCAGAAAAAATCGAGAATTGATATTATTATTGTAGAATGTATTCACGCAATATTAAACATCTGCTTGCAATTTTTGAAATATTGAAATTAATTGGACTTAAGAAAATATTTGATGATTATCCTAAATTTGCATTTCTGTCAAGGATTAAACGCTGATTCATCAGCACAACTAAGGTTTGCTGAGTACATCTATTTTTGTGCTACCTCTTTAATTTCTTTAATGGCGCTACAGTCCAACTCGAGCCTTGGACTTCTTTAACTTCAGCCAGCAATATCTGTCCTCCGAAACCGTTCTCTAACTCGGGACTTGCAGGGTCTGTGAGTCATGCGTGCTTCCAGTATCCACATATGGCTTGGAAACGAAAGGGCTCCCTCAGTAAAGCGCCAACAGACTGAGGACGTGCTTAAGAGCCATTGAAAGGAGGATGCTGGGAATCGGCCTCAGAGACGGGGAGATCCGCAGACGTGCTGGGGTCACCAATGTAAAAAAACGCAAGGCACGCTTAAAGTGGCACTGGGCCTGTGAAAAAGGATCTATTTATTTTCACAGTTGATGGGGTCGGTCTTGCGCTAACTTCTTCACTTCAAGTGGGGTTTCCACACTCCAGAATGTTCTCATTTATTGACTTGGCCATGCTATGATTTGTGTATTTAAAATAAACACCGAAACGGAAAAAAAATGATAATATTTTTTTTTCGATTACGGCGAAGTGTATTAAATTCCACGACCAGCACCTGATGATGCAAACGGATTTCTTGCGAAACCGGTCGCGGAATTAAAGTATACTCGCCGTAATCGAAAACGAAATTGTTTTATTTTTATATTTTAAGATGAACGGTTACAAAGTGAATGCCTCTACAATCAATACAACCGAAACGGAAAATCATTTCTGGCATCCTTAGTGGAGGTAGAACCCTGGTCCTCTGTTTCTGAGGTCTGTTGACGGTCGGGTTTCTAGAAAAGGCAAACATTTTTTTATTGGTTGCTAAGTCCTATACACCTATAAAATTAGCCCTCCGAGAAAAAGTGCTAAATTCAAATTTGTGCTGAGTCTATGTCTAAGATCTTTTTGTTATAATAAAATTTCACACCGATGATTTATTAAAACTGTATCGTTTAAATTTATTGTTTAAATTTAAATAATAAAACAATGAATTGATATTGTTGAAAGTATATTTAAAAAATTCCCCTACATGTTCCCATACATTAAGTGTAATACGACTATTCCGCACACATCTTTTGTTCTCTTTGTTACGACCCCGCCCCCAAATGTAGAAACCAAAATACATGCTAGACAACTTCACTCATGTCTTGGCAAATTGCTTTCATCTACAAGGAATGTTAGCTAGTAAAATGTATTTTAAATGTATTAGATATGAGGAAGTTTCTGTGATCCCATATTTAGGCAAGATAATTTTAAACTAAACGTTTATTTAATAAGAAAGTTTGTTTTTAGGGTAGTTTCTGAACCTAAGTACAAATTTCAGGAAGAGTAAAATTCCTTAATGATTTTTTGTGTTTTTTTTTTTTTCCAAATTTCCAAATTAGGATATTTTTTGTGTTAAAGTTACCATATCTGCATACGTGACGAATATTTTAGGATATTATTTTTTCTGAGAAAGTGTAACATCGGAATTTTTTTTGTGTGAACTTTCTATAACAAAATATTTTTCGTGAATAATTTCCATGGCAGATTTTTTTTAAAGGAGTTTTCACGTCAAGGTATTCTTGTGCGGAACTTCACAAACGCCTGGATATGTTTATAGGACAGAAATATCCTTATTCGGATATAAGATTTCATCATTGGATATTATTATGAGAATGTTTCTATACCAGGAATTTCTTTGGTCTGGAGATTTCCGTAAACGGATATATTTTGTAAGGAACTTTCCATTTTCGGACATTTTTTTTCTCGAAAATTTCAATACAAAATATATTTTTTGTGAGAAACTTTCCATAAAATTATATTTTTTAAATCCGGATATATTTTTTTTATTTTTTCAGCAAATAGTGCTGATATTTTTATAGTTCGATAAATTCCTTGCACGGTTCCCTCTGTACCGCCACTTCCTCACCCATATACTCTCCTGGCACCGTAGTACAAACCACTCGTACCTACTCCACTGGGAAAGAGGCTGTACGCGTTATTGATCGCCTCCTAGAACAGCTGGGCGACCCAAAGTACAAAATTTTACGTGTAAACCAAGCCATGTAGTATTTCACGAAAAAATTTAATGAAAAAAAACCAAAGCACTCCCTACAGGCGATTGCAAAAGTCTACACTATAAAAAGTCTACATTATAAAAATAATAATAATGAAATGACGTTCGTTGGTAACCGCATCCCTCGAGAACGGCTTAAACGATTTGGCTGTTTTCTGAAATGATGTTTGTAATCTAGGAAAGGTTAATGAATGCAAAAAAGTGTTAAATTATTACGGATGATTTTCAAATTCGATAAGCTGAATGTTGTTTTCGTATGGGAATTGGAAGTGAAACCTCCATTGTATCTACATGATCCTGAATCAGCTTTTTCTGTACTCGAGTTGCTGTACAAATTGACGGTTTGACGATGATTTTTTTAGCATAGTGTTGTGTTTTTAGGATTCAAAAATCTTTAAATTAACAAAACTGGTCTTCTTTCATGGATATTTATTTTACACTTAGATTTATTTAACAATTTACATTTTTTTTAACAATTCACATTTATGGTTAAGCACTTTACATTTATTTCACAGTTGGTCTTCCCTTACAATGACTTTCTTGTTCAAGAGCAGAGCGACGTATATGGACTGACTCACTTGCAAGCAACTTGCGCTCTATATACTCCTAAAGACAGTAGTTGCTAGAAGTCAATTTTGCTAGAACCTTCCAGAACCAAAAGCTTCCAGTAGGTACATAATTGAATGTCTCTTTCCTAGGTACCTATAATAATTACTCCAACTCTCATCGGCTATTAATACACCTACCTACCTACCTAACATTTATAGTATTTGTTATTTACATAACAATAGTTTTATGTTTCTAATGGGCACGCTATAAATTCCAAGGATGAAATAAGTGACTTCTAACATTCGAAATTAGATTACTTTCTCGGCAGGCAAACGTTACGGGTCTATCTGAATCAGATCCTTATCAACCAAAAACAACGTGGAACTGGTGCCCAGTCAAATAATTAATAACAACTCAAAATGTTTTTAATAAAAAGTGCAAAGAATATGGGTTTATCAATTGAGAACCCATATTCTTTGCACGTACTATTTTATTTATTTAATCACAATAGCGCAGTTTAACAATGACTGTACATTAGAAATGGACCAAAAAAATGTGAAAATGCTTGGCTATCTTTCCAGTTTCCACCTTTTTGTAGGTCTTTCGTAGCTGGGCGTTTATCGATACGCATCTCGTTAGCTACGATGTGTGCATGTCTTTCATGACTCATTCTGAACACATGATCTCTCAAAACTCGCCTCCTGAATCTGCTCCATCTCCCTACGCTCCCTAATAATACTAATACTAATAATCCTCACTATGTCCTCTAATAATAATAATAGAATACCTACTAATATTAAATATAACAGGCATTTCGTATGTGGTCGTTGCGGATGCGATCTTGCAATCTTCTTCATGTGATCATTCTAAGAATGTGGACCTGAAATGGAACCTTGAGGGATACCCAAAATACTAAAGATCAAACGGTTGGTATGCGGCTGACCACCCATGCTGTAAAAATGGCTCACTTTGCCAATGTCACCTCTGTTTCAGGGAAGAACGGCAAGAGTAGCAGGGTGTATGACCATTTGAGATTTGGGTTATTATGTTGTAGGTTCACATGCGGCATGTGCAAGCGCGAACTTGTACGTGTCTGCTTGTGAGAATGCATATAATGTGAATCCCCAATGCAACACATATATTTGCAACATAGAATAGATTAGATTAGATTAGAAACCTCAAGTTGACTAATAGGTTGGTACTAGTCTGACCCACATGCTGTAAAAGCCTGGTCGACTTTTGCCAATGTCACCGCGGTTTCAGGGAAATGCGGCAGGAAGTGAAAGGTTTATGTTGATATGAGTTTTGGTTTATTTTGTAAGAACACATATGGCATGTGTAAGCGCGAACTTACACGTGTCTACTTGTGAACTTGCAGAATTTAGATTTGATAGATTTTAGATACACAAATCGAAGAAAATGACGTAATACCAATATGTACTCGAATTGCGCTCCTTGCGTTCCTTGCAATATCTACAAATCCCTTCCCTTATCTTTATAAAATTCAACGGCCTCCCCATACAAAATAGTTGTGCGTTAATGGCATTCAAACTGAAGAACTCCTAAACAGATGCACGTCATATTCACAACAAATATTGTTCAGGACTTGGGATGTGCTTCCTCATCATTAGTAGATTTTAAATTGTTGTTTTTTAAATAAATAAACATGATCAATCACAACACCTTTTTATGTAAAACCTATGCGAGAAACAAAACTCATTTTGACATTCGAATTTCAAATAAATTGCCAACACTTAAACATAGGCTTCAAAGTTGCCATCGTTGCCATTGCCAAGTCGATTCTTTTTCGGTTGAATTCCGTTGAGTACCTACCTATATTCTTTATTTATTTCAAAATTATACTTCAACCAGTTATAACATGTATTTTTTAGAAATAATGACGATCGATTCGGTCAACTTTTTATATGAAACCGTACTTATTGCGGCATTTAATTTTTTTAAAGTATTATTACAATATACAATCTAAGTTGCATAGACGCATTAACATTTATAATTCATATTCAATGCACTCCTCTTCGGAGACACGAGTGAGTTTGCGCTTACAAATGCTGCATGTGTATTTACAAATAAAAATTTCAGCCTCTCATGACCATAAGCCCTGCAACTTTTGCTGACCTTTTCAGAAACAGGGGACACATTTGTTAAGTGAACCCATTTATGCGATATGGGTGGTAAGCCTCATACTAACCCTTAAGTCAAGGAATTTGAGTTTGAAAAATCCTTAAACAACGGTAATCTTAATTTATAATCTAAAGTTGCAAAAAAAGTTATTTGATGATTCAAATTGAATGCACGCCCACAAACTGGCAAATGTCATTTCACGCTAGCATATAGTTGTGGCGCTTGATTTTTTTTAAATATTAGAATATATAATCTAAGTTGCACAGATACAATAACTTTTATAATTCATATTCAATGCATGCCCCCCTGGAGACACGAGTGGGTACGCGCTTATTAATGCTGCATGTGAACTTACAAATTAAAATTAAGGCCTCTAATGAACATAAGCCCTGCAACTTTTGCCAACCTTTTCAAAAACAGGGGGAACATTTGTCAAGTGAACCATTTTTTTCGATATGGGTATTCAAGCTCATACTTACCTATCCGTCAAGGATTTGAGTTTGAAAAATCCTTCAACAACGTTAAATTTAATTTATAATCTAAAGTTGCAAAAACAGTTATTTGATGATTCAAATTGAATGCACGCCCACAAACTGGTAAATGTCATTTCACGCTAACATATAGTTGTGGCGCTTGATTTTTTTTAAATATTACAATATATAATCTAAGTTGCACAGATACAATAACTTTTATAATTCATACTCAATGCATGCCCCCCTGGAGACACGAGTGGGTACGCGCTTATTAATGCTGCATGTGAACTTACAAATTAAAATTAAGGCCTCTAATGAACATAAGCCCTGCAACTTTGGCCAACCTTTTCAAAAACAGGGGGAACATTTGTCAAGTGAACCATTTTTTGCGATATGGGTATTCAGACTCATACTTACCTATAAGTCAAGGATTTGAGTTTGAAAAATCCTTCAACAACGTTTAATTTAATTTATAATCTAAAGTTGCAAAAAAAGTTATTTGATGATTCAAATTGAATGCACGCCCACAAACTGGCAAATGTCATTTCACGCTAACATATAGTTGTGGCACTTGATTTTTTTTAAATATTAGAATATATAATCTAAGTTGCACAGATACAATAACTTTTATAATTCATATTCAATGCATGCCCCCCTGGAGACATGAGTGGGTTCGCGCTTATAAATGCTGCATGTTAACTTACAAATTAAAATTAAGGCCTCTAATGAACATAAGCCCTGCAACTTTTGCCAACCTTTTCAAAAACAGGGGAAACATTTGTCAAGTGAACCATTTTTTGCGATATGGGTATTCAAGCTCATACTTACCTATCCGTCAAGGATTTGAGTTTAAAAAATCCTTCAACAATGTTAAATTTAATTTATAATCTAAAGTTGCAAAAAAAGTTATTTGATGATTCAAATTGAATGCACGCCCACAAACTGGCAAATGTCATTTCACGCTAACATTTAATTGTGGCACTTGATGTTTTTAATTTTAGAATATAAATCTAAGTTGCATACATACATTTTATAATTCATATTCAATGCATGCCCCCAAGCAGACATGAGTGACTTTGCGCTTACAAATGCTGCATGTGTAATTACAAATAAAAATTTCAGCCTCTCATAACCATAAGCCATGCAACTTTTGCCGACCTATTCAGAAACAGGGGGAACATTAGTTAAGTGAACCCATTTATGCGATATGGGTGGTAAGCCTCATACTAACCCTTAGGTCAAGGAGTTTGGGTTTGAAAAATCCTTAAACAACGGTTATCTTAATTTATAATCTTAAGTTGCAAAAAGAGTTTTGATGATTCAAATACAATGCACACCCACAAGCTGGCAAATGTTCTTTCACGTTAACATATAATTGTGGCACTTGATGTTTTTAATTTTAGAATATAAATCTAAGTTGCATACATACATTTTATAATTCATATTGAATGCATGCCCCCAAGCAGACATGAGTGAGTTTGCGCTTACAAACGCTGCATGTGTAATTACAAATAAAAATTTCAGCCTCTCTTGACCATAAGCCCTGCAATTTTGCCGACCTTTTCAGGAACAGAGAAACATTCGTTCAGTGAACATTTTTTTAGGTATGGGAGGTCAGCCTCATACCTCATGCTTCATACAAGATACTCAGAACATGAAAGAACTAAATAACCCTTTTACCGCAATTTTTTTTTCAAATTACTTCTTAAAGCATTTAATTACTATGAAGGAGGTGTGAGGAAAAATTATTGCAGAAGCCAGACACTGCCCGAAGGGCCTAGCAGACAACCGTGCGCAGCACGGTCAGTCTGCTAGTATTATATATTGTGTAGTTCACAGTTGGTAACATTGTTTCTGCTTGGTTCAAATCTTTGTTGGACCACGTGACGGAAGGACTTCCGCTGATAACGGCAGACCTATAAAGAGCTGGACGCCATATCAGAATGTGAATACGTTATAATAATGGTGTATTAAATTCCAAACGTTGCTGCAAGCAAGCCTTGGCTTAACCGCGGTTGGGAGGGATATTTCTTACCGATAACATGACGCTTATCTGTGGTTAAGGATAAGGATACATGCATGGCAACAGTAGTTAGGTACAAGTTAATCTGTCATTTACTTTTTCAAGTTTATATTCAAGAATCGGAAATAGGTATAAAGTTTCGTCTTAATCTTTTTCATTTACACAAATCTTCAGTTGGAGACATATTGCAAAATCACAGACAAAATTACCACATCCGAAAGAATGTGAAATAGAGGGCACAGTGAGATAGAGTAGATCCAGGAGGTGATTTTGAGGAGATCGTGTCTCCAGATGAGTCCTGAAAGACTCGCACACATCGTAGCTCATGAGATGCCAATAGGTCATCGCCGATCTGGAAGATGTCCTACAAGGTTGTAGGATAACTGGAAAGCCTAATCTCAAGATCCATTAGCTTTTTTTGTAAAATTTAGAACATAATGTGATGAGATGGTTTGGAAATGTGGAAAGAATGCACGATTAAAGACTGACAAAGTGTATATTTAGAAGAAATGTGAAAAGAAAAAGAGGAAAATGAAGATCAAGAATGGAATGGCTCCATCTGATTGTTGACATTTTGAAAGAATGGAATTTACAGAGTGAAGAGAAGGATATGACAAAGGTGGTAGATATGAATGAATGGAAAGAAGTATACAAGGATAAGAAAAAATAGAGGCAACTGTGCAGAAGTTCTGGCCCCCCCTACCGGAATGGCGATAGAGTTACACCCTTCTCGCACTAAACGAATTCTCTCCGGTGTGGATCGCATCTAGCGCCGTATAGAAAAAAAAGACAAATTCTGAATGAAAAGGGCGTGACAGCAACGGACTTTTCAGACACAAAGCATTATTTCTGCGTGAATTGTCTATGGATTACTGGACAAACCGCGTGAAAGCTCTCATACATCTCCATACACAATAAGGCTTCCGATACGGCAGCGGATAGAGAACATAAAGACAAACCGGATAATGTGAAAAGGACTTTACAGGTAGAGATTAAAGGATCAAGATGAAGATTTGAATTAGAAGTTAGATGCATGAGGATGTTCTTACCGTGCGGTGTCTTGCTGTTAGTGTTGCTGTTGTGTTTGTTTGTGGCGTGTGATGATGATGCGGATGATGATGGGGGTGATGATGATGATGACTCACCGTTAGCGGATCTGGCTGCGGGGGACACGGCCAGCCGGTCCTTCTTACTGCTCGAGCCTCCACTCTCCTTGCTACTTCCACCTCCTGGAACAAACGTCATCGTCAGAGAAACCAAGAGAAATCTCTCCAGATATATGAGAAACAAACGCTTCGTCTCATTCTTGGATCTGCACCTGAGGGTGACAAACGGTGCATAGTGGAAGTGGAGGCCCATATGTAAAGAACCAAACAAAGTAATGAAATCGAGAAGTGGGACGGACATGTAGCACGTGCAAAGAAATTTAAGACAATCAAAAATGTCTTGGATTGTGCTCCCTCCGGTGTCGGACCGTTCGGACGTCCCGGGATACAGTGGGCAGACAAGGTCGAGGCCTGGGAATAAGGGGACTATGGAGAGAAGTGGCATAAGACAGAGTGTCCTGGAGGATTCTGTTGCGGGAGGCCCTTAGTATTCAAAGCTGTGAGCCTTGAGGTTAGGTAAATAAGTATTGTAACATAATAATATGCCAGTTGTTGGCGATCATCATAGAATGAGAAACACTTGTGAATCAAGAATTGGCTACTTGGAATCGGCCACTCCACCACACGTTTGAATAAACTATGAATTCATTCATCCCCCTTCGAAGACGATTTATCGACTCTCGACTTTCTTGTACCCCAGCAAGAGGTGGGAAAAAGATCTGAACTATAAAATCTACACCAGTGTAGGTTGCAAATAAAAGTCAGCAGAATGATCGGAGCCTGGAAAAGATGATTGTGATGACGGACTCAGAGGGGTGCAAGACAGTGGGAAGACCCAGATTAAGGTCGCTAGACAGAGTGGTGGCAGACTGCTGTGCAGTAGGAGTATGTTACTGAATAAGGAAGGCGTTGGACAAGAACACCCTGGATTTAACGGGCATTGATGACGACGATGGTATGGCAAATGAAGTTGTTAAAGCTAAAATGCTCTGCGAGAGGAAAGAAGTGTTGTCAATCAATACTCGTAACGACATCTTTGATGCTGGAAAACAAGCAGGTAAGTGGTTGATAAGCGTTGAGGAAAGATAAGCTAATGATAATGACCGGTCGTGAAGTGGTCTGCTATCTGAATAATCTGATAAGGTGATGTCAGGTGTAAGACAATAATCGATAATGACAAATCCAACGACAATATACTGCACTAGGTGTGTACGCGGAGCAAACTTAGTATTTCAAACATTAAAAAAATTAAAAATTACAGGGACAATGGAAGTGGCTGCAGGAGCTACAGAGGAACAAATTAGTGCTTAGAATAGATGAGATTAGAGTATGGCGAGATCACATCCACAATGACATACGAAAAGCCTGTGAAATACAAGGCATAGTCAGATGGAGCAGATCCAGGAGACGGTTTTAGCGAGTTCATGTCTCCCGAACAAGCCATGAAAGACTCGCACACAGCGTAGCTAATGAGATGGCAATAGGTCAACGCTCATCTGAAAAACTTATTTCAACTGACTAACACCCGTAACAGTATTCAAGTTCTAGCTCCCTAACTTTTAAAACAAGCATTCCATCAACTGAACTATCTACCGGACTGGAGGTGGAAACATAGCTAGAACCTCCTACCCACCAACTTAACTCTTACCCTGTGCAACTTAGATTTAAGATTTGTAAAAAAATTGCCAAAAATATTTTCATGTAAGTAATTAAAATAAATTGCACAGAATCTGTACTCGACTTTCTTGCAAAAATTAACCCACTGTATGACGTATGTAAAGCTAGAATCATCTACCGGCTTATGCCGTTTCAATACAAAATATAATATATCAATTATAAATCAATTTTATTCCACCGCGGTGTGTACCTGCATACTCGTACAATATGGATATAGCCATATAAATACTTAAATGAATAGACATATTTGGTTGGTATTTGGCGCCGTTTTGTGTGAATCACACCTCAAGAGCCCTCTGCGAGGTTGGTCTTCTCTGAAAAAAGCGCCAATTACACAAGAAAGATCCTTGACTTATAGGTTGGTATAAAGCTGACCACCCATAGTGTAAAAAATAATTTACTTTGTCAACGTCACCCCTGTTTCAAGGAAAGTCGTCAAGAGTTGCAGGTTTTATGTTCATTTGAGATTTGGTTCTAAATTGTAAGTACACATTCAGCGTTTTTAAGCGCGAATTTACACGTGTCTGTTTCTGGGCATGCATTTGATATGAGTTTTTAATTTTAATATATCTTTGCAACTTAGATTTTAGAATCTAGAATCTAGATTATTATAGATGGTCATTGAACCCTTTTGTATGCAAACTAGGACTTTGTATGGTGGGTAAACTTTTTTGTTATACATATTTTGAAAACGTAACGACTGATTATTATTGGTATTTATAAAATTTTAAGAATCGCAGCCTTTTATCTTATTTTAACCCTTTGACTACCAAGAAAATTGCTAATACATTTTGTATCATAAATTTTCACTTTGTATGGCGGCTATACTTCTAATTCACTCTTTGGAAAAAATAATGATGGCAATATATACGTTATTATTATTCATTTACATTTGTAGAAAATCATTTTTTTATTAACCCTCTAACTGCCGAGGATTTTTCATTTTATTTTTTCTTTTGTATGGCAACTCCCTAAATCGAGATCATGATGAAGCAATGATTATTATCAGTAGATAGCACTATTTTATTAACGAATTCACAGAAAATTTGAGAAAAATCGTTGAAACGGTTTTGAGAAAATCGCATATAAAATTTTCACCTCTTCGGAAGCCATCTTGAATTTTCAAAAAAGAAAAAAAATCTTTCCTTATGAATTGTAGTGACAAATTTGTTCTTTCTATTAAATCTAAAACAATTTTAAATATTTTGAATTTTAATGGATTTTTGTTATATTTTCGTTTTAAAATTTGAGGTCGTGTAAACAGTGCTTTATAATATTTTTTCAAAATATTTATTTTTTAATTTTGTAGAAATTTATGTTGTCTATAATATTGTAGAACATTATATTTTTTTTAACCCCTTAACTTTCGAGAAAATCTTGATTGTTTGTTTTTTTCATATGGCAGCCCATAGACACAGATTAGCAAGAGTGTTGCCATAAATAATTTATTAAGTTAAAAATTAATTTGTGGCAACTCTGAAAATTTAATAAAAATTCTTGGAGCCGTTTTTGAGAAAAGTGCAATTTTATGTTTTTTTTGTATGGTTGCCATCTTGAATTTTCAAGTTGGTGTAATGCCATGTTGTTCATACTTAATACATGTCCAAAAAATTTGATGTAGCCAAAATTTGGCATCTCTAGGTCTTATACTTTGGAAAGTGACACACATACATACACACACACACACACACACACACACATACAGACGGACGTTTTTGAAAGATAGTGTTTTTTGGCATGTCCTGCACCAGGACAACTCATTTCCGTGAAAACCTCGAAAACAAATTTTCACACCAAATCAATACTTTCTTTATAGCCTTCAGCTATAGCAAGAAAGTAAAAAACGAGAGGAAAAAAGTTTATACTTAAAGAGCTTTGTTCACTATTGATAAAAAAAATGAAGTGTCGATGATTTTGCAGACATGGAAGTGATGGCATCGGCCGTCGGTGATGAGGACGGAAGCTCAGCACAGCACTGGCATACTAATGAAGTGAATATGTGGAAGACGTGCTACTGCTTATTATATTGTCGATGGTTTATGAATGTGTCAAGGCAAGACAATCAGATTAAAGCTTTGAGTTTGAGAAAGTGGCAACACAGTTAATGACCGGATCGTAGTCTAGCGGCTAACGATACGGACTCGTAATCGGAAGGTCGTGAGCTCGATTCGCGGTGGGGCACAATAAATATTTATATTTTCAAATATGCTCTTTCCTAGGTTGACAAAATCATTGACCTTTACCAAAAACCGGTAAACAAAGGTCTATCCAGCCTTACAACAACCACGCTCACCATATAAATCATAGTAATATAATCCATCTCCTCTACTGACCTTGTTTCCAAGAAATAATAATAAATCTGTCACCAGCGATCCCAGCGCTCTGTTCCCTTCCCCACCCCTCCCACCCTCCACTAGTCCCAGCGCTCTGTTCCCTTCCCCACCCCTCCCACCCTCCACTAGTCCCAGCGCTCTGTTCCCTTCCCCACCCCTCCCACCCTCCACTACTCCCAGCCCTTAAAAGAACGATGCACTAATTTATATTTTATTAGTCAGTAATATTTTGTACCTGACGATGGAAACATTGTTTCCGAAACCGGTCGTACATTTTTTAATTTTACTCGCCCCGTAACCTAATACAATTTGTTTTTTATTTTTTATTTTAATTTTTTAAGATACAGAATTTGTTTTTATGAAATTCTGCGCGGGAGACTCCAGATTTCTTGTAATATGGAAGTCTATAACACTTATTGGAGTGCCACAGAAGTGTAAGTGTTGGTGAGAAGACAAGCGATGGCGTGATAAATGCACTTTGACAACCAATTTTTGTTTGTCGTTTAGTTTTTGTGAAGTAGGATATCGTGACAACCAACACTGCTGCCGCTTTACAAACCATGACTTCGGTTTGCAATGGTTGTTTTGGTTTGGACAAATGCCAAGCAGGACAAGGAATATTTTAATAAGCTCTCAGAGTGACGAATGATGGTAGAATGAAGACAGAAGACACTACCCATGGGCTATGAGTAATCGGTCATAGTTTAGTGGTAAACGCCTCGGACTTGAAATTCAAAGGTACTGAGTTCAAACCTCAAAAATATTTTTTTCTCAGACGGTCTCCAGGGAGGTTCATAGAATGCCAAAAATACGGAGTTATTCCGATTACCTGTACCCTTAGTACGAGTTGCAAAACTTGAGTAAATTAAAGTTTATGGAAATTATTAAAGAGTGATTTTCCCCAAAATCTGCCGTTTTTGTTTCTTACATTTTATGGTCTCAGCAAAAGAGTTACAATGATGAAGAAAATCAAGTTCAAACAAACAAAAACGGCAGATTTAGGGGAAAACCACTCTTTAATACTTTCCGTAGACTTTACTTTACTCAAGTTTTGTAACTCGTACTCAGTCAGGGTACAGAAGATCAGATATTTATGTTTCGTAAAAAAACTGCTAGTACTAAATTATGTACCTTCCTTGCAGTTTCAAAGTTTTCTGAAGTTTAAATAAATTTCAAATCAGTTAGAATCAAATTAAGTAGGTATTTTTGTTTTGTAATAAATCATGCACAGCAACATGAGATATCGCTACTGTAGATCTCTATACAATCGTAAAATCAAAATAAAATAACTCACCGCCTTTCCCTTGAACAGGGGTGACATTGGCAAAAGTGAATTTTTTTTACAGTATGGATGGTCATTCAAAGTATGAAATAAAGAAAAATAAATTCCGCTAGGGGTAGCCAGTACCTCCGCAGATGTATCTCCACGTTGTTCTGTCCTTGCACACTACTTTCATCCCCTCCACATTTATCACTCTCTTCATGCCTTCTCTTCTCTTTGTCTCACTCTTCAGATTAGTCTTTGGTAATCTCATCAACCCATTCATCCGTTCTTCCGACTTCCGCTTTCACGCTCACCTGTGACAACCCTTTTGTGCACTATTTTTGTCAGTAGTTCGCCGTCAATTATTTCTAGATTCCCGAACCATCTCATTGGACTCCTTTTTATTTTCACTCTATTCTCGTTTATCTCGCACTTATTCATAGCCCAGTTCGGATCATATCATTCTGTCTTGGTACTTAGTGCCTTGTATAAATTAAGCATTTATAAGGCATTTTTTCACTTCGTAAACTCTTTACTGTCTTTACTACTGAGAATCTCCATTTTAAGATATTTTGGTTTCTATCGTGTTGCACCTCATTTCACTAAAAGAGTGATAAAAGTTTTATTTTTACGATTTTGTCGGCTGCCCCCAAACCACCAGGAACCTTTCCGTGGCCCACTTGCCCAAGGTTGGCGACCCCTGAAGGATTTAATGTGTTTGGAATCGTCCAAGGTTGAACGCAACTGAAGTGTAAAGGATTTTAGTTTAATTTAACGACAACACGAACGTTAACAGTTTTTTTTTAAATAGATTGGTATGAGTCTGACCACCCATACTGCAAAAAATGGTTTGCCCCTGTTTCAGCAAAGATCGGCAAGAGTTGCAGGGCTTTTGTTAATTTGAGATTTAGGTTTTTGATGTTGAATGTTCACATGCATCACGTGTAAGCGTGAACTTACAGGTGTCTGCTTTGAAGGTGTGCATTTATTATGAATCTTAAATGTTGATATATCTCCGCAAATCTAATTTTTGATTAAAGAGATAATCCATTATGTAAAAGTTAACTCTATCAATGAGCGTGTTTTTTTTTTTTTTTTTTTCTTTTTTTTTTTTTTTTTTTTTTTTATTGTAGCAAAATAATTGTAGCAAGCTAATTTAAACAATTACATATTAAGTCAAAACAAAAACAGTTATGTTATTCATAATCATTATATCAGAGGCGCTGTGCAAGGAGGAACCTGACAGCTTTCTCCTTAAATTTAATTACGTCACTAGTTTGCTTGATTTCCGCTGGTATTTTATTATATTCATCAAATCCTCTATGCACAACTCCTCTGTCATATTTCACCGTTCTTACTCCTAACTTTCTTAAATCATTTTTCCCTCTAGTATCATAGCTATGTACATCCTTATTTCTAATTATGAATTTATCCAAATTAACAGGCAATAACTTATTTTCTAATCTATATATAAACATAAATGCATTCAACTTAAGATACTCCTCCACATTCAACCACTCTAAGCTAACCAACATATCTGAAATTTTAGTATCATACTTCTGATTCAGAATCATTCTCATCGCTTTATTTTGTAATTTTTGGAACGAATTTAGGTATTCTTTATTTGCCATGTACATAATTGTTGAGCAATATGAGAAATGAGGCTTAATCATAGTATTATAAACATTTATTTTATATTCAGTATTTAAAAATTTCTTTATCCTACTTAAGAATCCTATTTTTTTGCTATTTTTTTTAATTATATGATAAAAATGGTACTTAAAATTTAACTTATCATCTATTAAAATACCTAAATACTTAATTTTATCAACTATTTCTAATTTCTTATTATAAACCTGAACATTAATGTTACATTTATTTCTATTATTCAGTATTATTACTTTTGATTTCTCAGTGTTCAATTTTAATTTATTCTTATTTAACCACTTTTCTGTATTTTTCATAACATTATTAACTTCTCTTTCTATAATATTTATATTTTCACCAACAAAATATATTAATGTGTCGTCTGCAAACAAATGCAACCTACATCCACTGCCAGTGGTAATATTTATGATGTCATTTATATACAAAATGAATAAAATTGGCCCCAATTTGGATCCTTGTGGTACGCCAGTGACAATTTCCCTTTGGTTGGAACATTTGTTGGAGATTTTAACTTTTTGTTTGCGCATCAATAAGTAGTTACTTATCCATTTTATAACTGTCCCTCCAATACCCATCATTTTCAATTTTTCTACTAGTAAACTTCTATCGATCGGTTCAAATGCTCTTTTAAAATCGAGGAATACCGCTGTTACGATCTTTTTACTATTTATCTCCTCAATCCAATTATTTAACACTATCTGTATAGCTGTTTCTGTTGAGTGCTTAATTCGAAATCCTGATTGTTCTTCAATCAAAATCTTCTTATCATCAATAAATTTCTTGATTTGGATGCTTATTATTTCTTCTATTATTTTTTCCAAGAAAGGTAACATATTTATTGGTCTGTAATCACTTGCTTCAATAGGGTTCTTGATTTTTGGGATTGGAATAATTGTGGCCACTTTAAGTATTTTAGGCATAACTCCTTTAGTTAATATAATATTTATGAGTTCCACTAGAGTATCTTCAATTTCTTGCCAAATACTGATAATATATTTCTTGTCAATAACATCAGTACTTGATCCTTTTTTTGTATTATTAATAATTTCAAATAGTTTTTCCTTGTCAATTTTTTTGAAATTTTCTAACGTAATGTTGTAATTTTCTGTATCTTTATTTTGTTCAGTTTGGTTTGGATCAGCCTCATCAACAATTGATTTAGTTATTTCCAGTATGCTATCAATATAATATTTATTTAGTTTTTCTGCTATTTCTTCTTCATTTTTGATTTTTGTATCATCAATTTTTATCATTTTGATGGTATTTGTCTGAATTTTTGGACTTACAAGTTCCTTGATTATTTTCCACATATTTTTTTGATCTTTTCCCGCTTCCTTTATTTTGTTTTGGTATGATTCTATTTTACTTTTTCTTATCGCATCTGTAACCATATTTCGATATTTTTTATATTCCATCCAATAAGAATTTACATCTTTTCCAGTATAATAGGTAGGAAGTACCTTGGCCATTTTAAATTTATTATAAGCAATACTTCTTTGTAGAGTTATTTGTTTTATTTTGTCATTGTACCATGGCTTTGTTTGCCATTTACTGATGATTGTTTTGCTGCTGGTATTTTCTTCTTTGACTCTTATTAATTTTGAAATGAAGTCCTCCCATACGCTGTTGATATTATCTTCATCTATATTGCTATTATCACATATTGTCTCAGTGTTGTTGTTTTTAAGCATATCTTTTATTCTTTTTGTATCAGTTGTAGTTATGTATTTATGTGTTTGTTGTATGTTTTTTTTCCACATTTCATTGTTGATCATAATTATGACATTAAGATGGTCTGCAATTTGGTTGTTGTTATCTATTTGGCAACTTAAATTTCCTATATTTGTAAATACTAAATCAATTAAGGTGCTTGAAGTATTTGTTACTCTAGTTTTTTCCTTAACGCATTGTTTCAGTCCACATTCCGATGCCCATTTGTTCAGTTTTGTATATTTGTAATTATTTATATTTTCCCAATCCACATTTATGTCTCCGCAAATAATAATTTCACATCCTTTCTCAATTTCTTGTTCGCTTTTATCTTTTATATAATTAATAAAATTTTGAAAGTTTCCATTTGGTGACCTGTATATAACTTGTAGTATTTTCCATTTGTTATTTATTTTAATTTTTATCAATATACTCCAAAATCCTTATATTTGCGGGTTTATGTTCGTTCAAAATTTTGCTTTGAAATAGGTACGGGCCAAAGTCCCAAAAATAAACTTAAACGTGTCTTAAGTGGTTTAAACAGCTTCGAGTTGGATTTTAACAATTCAAAAAAGGCATTACTAATGAGGCTTACCTGCCGTGCTGTAAAAAATGATTCACTTTTGCCAATGCCCCCCCTGTTTCAAGGATGCAGGCGTGGCTAGGTATCTGTTGATTTGAGTTACTTTTTTGTAATTATATATGCAGCATGTGTAAGCGCGAACTTACACTATAATCTGCTTGTGGACGTTTATTATAATATATTATGAATATTAAATGTTAATTTACTTTACAACTTAGATTATAGATCATAGACTCCTTGACTTATACGTTGGTATGAGGGTGACCACCCATACTGTAAAAAATGATTCACTTTGCCAACCCCTGTTTCAGAAAAGGTCGGCAAGAATTTCAGGTTTATTATGTTCATTTGAGATTGGGTTTTTACATTGTAAATCCACATGCAGCATTTGTAAGCGCGAACTTGTACGTGTATGTGTATGGGAATGCATTTAATATGAATCTTACAATCTGTGTTATATCTTTGCAACTTAGATTATAGATCATAGACCAAAATGTAAAGCGGGGATGAAGGCGTCATATTAACCGCATACAAACTACTCTGTTGATTTTCGAACACTTGTTTGATATTTTGAAACCTCGTCATTATATGTTTTCCTTGTTTTCTTTGTTTGACCACTATGGTAGGTACTTAGTGGCTGTTTTGAATCGGCCAGTCATTTCATCAGGTGTAGTTTATTGGCGCACATATTCTTCACATGTAGATTGCAATACAGTAGGTGCACAAAACCTGATCAACTGGACTTGTGAAGACACACACTAAAACAAACATTACTAGATATTAGACAGTCAGTGGTATACCTGGAGAGCATAGCTAATATTTAAAATTCAATTATGTTTGTATGTATGTATGAATTTTTGTTACCTATGAACTTCCAACCCATTCAAAAGATTTTTATAAAACTTTCATATAATCATTATGGTTCCTGTGAAGTTTAACATCGAGAAGATTACGAAGAAAAAAATGGTCCTGTTGCTTTGGTCTTGCAAATGAATTGATTCCACGCGCCCGAGCGCCGGGCACTGCTAGTTGCACTATTAAATGAATGTATTTGTGTATTGCATGCCCTCGCTCTCCATCCGTAAAAGACCTGCTCCTCCTTACTTGGCAATGTCCATGACGTCACTAAGATAGACCAGCTGTCGTTCAGCATGTCTAAGCCAATAGCCGAGCTGTATTTATGAATGTAGGTATGTATGCGCGTCAGGCCAAAATAATCACACACTTTCTATTGCGATCCACAACTCGCGGTGTACAAAATCATTTCACTTTAGGATGTCAAGGTCTTCTGTATAAAATACCTGTCTAATATGCATGAGTCTATAATCTAAGTTGCAAAGATATACTGACATTCAAGGCGTCCACAGGCAGACACGTGTAAGCATGCCGCATGAATACTTAAACAAAATATACCAAATCCGACATGAACATAAACCTGGCAACTCCTGCCACCTTTCGCTGAAACCAGGGTGGCCCTGGCCAAAGTGAAACAAGTTTTTAAAACATGGAGGATAAGCCTCATACCAATCTAATCAGCCAAGAAATACTTCGTTTAAAATTGAGTATTTTGTATTTATAATGGCTTGTAACTTTGTATATAAACACTGATAATATTTATTATTTTTTAAAATAACTACAAAGAAAAACATATCGTCCTATATTTGTAGCACTGATAATTTTATAGTAAGAAATTATAAACGTTTTCGGTCCTCGGACTTTCATCATGTGTCCCTTGTACAAGTACATATCGCACGCTTAATAATAAAGAGAAATAATTCGAAAATTGGGAAAATCGAGATTTTGTAATAAAACGCAAGAACAATGCGAGAAGAATAGGTAGAATGCGACAGCCGTTCAATTTGGACGAATATAACCGAGATAAAACATCGGCCGCCTTTTTCATCCCATACAAGTTGTACTGGCTGTCTGAACTTCAAATGTGATTTCCCAACATTTCTATTTTTCGAGTTATTGCTCTTTATTATTAAACGTGCGAGTGTCCCTTGTGCAAGTACATATATATACCGCAACGTTTGTAAACTTTTTATATGTTTGTATTATTCAATTGAATAGTGAAAATAAACAGTGTTAGAAATAAAGGAAAATTTCAATCCCTGGAAGGCAAAACTGAATAAGTGACATATTAAGTTGACATGGGTTTCTCAGATAAATGCACATTTTCCTATTTTCTACGTGAGAAAACACTACAAAAGTGTAAAAATCTTGATCTTTTTTATGAGAACTTCCTTATAATGAGTTCACTTACTATGAGAAGTTACACCCAATAAAATGTTTTATCCACGATTTCTCAAATCAGCGAATCAGCACATATTCAGTTTTACATTTAAGGTGGCGATTTGTTTTTCGCAAGGTATGGTTCTTTGAATAAAAAAATGGTACATTGTATATTATTTACACGAATCATTGAATTAATAATCGGGAAATGTATTGCCTATACCCACAGCGCGCGCCTGCATCCAAACAAGAATGCTCTACAGTCTACATAATATATAGAAACGCTGATCACAGAGCGCCGTTTCGTGGCAGAAACGGTTAAACAGGTTCCTCTGGTCGCCATTGGCGTGACCTTGAATCTGAGACACTCCACTACTGAGCCTAACCTAACCTAACCTACTAACATGCTTACTAACAGCTCTTACTGACTATCATATCGCATGTGATTCTAGATTTAACGGATAAGTTCATCTGCACCAGCTTATTCAGCAATAGTACCTGATCTATCACCTTAACCAAGTCCAAGTCGACTAACTTGAATGGTTGATTCAAATATATGTTAGTATGATTTATTCGGTGCGCGTTGTTTATGTATGAATCACTTCAAGAGCCCTCTGCGAGCTTGGTCGTCGCTATTGAAAGCGTGAATTCTCAAGCAAGTAAGCTGTAAAGCCGCATGCATATGTGACCGGTCTTTGGTTAAGGTTTGTGATGTTTATAAGTTGTATATTTGAAAAATAAATTATTTTTTTTGCTGCACAGACCTTCCAACAGGGATGACATTGGCATAGTAAACATATAAGAAGTATATAATAACACCAACAAGTTCCTTGACTTATAGGATGGAATGAGGCTTGCCATCCATACTGCAAAATTTGGTTCACTGTGCCAATGAAAGCCCTTTTTCAGCGAGGGGTTGCAAGAGTTGCAGGGTTTGTGTTTATTTGAGATTTAGGTTTTTATTTTGTAGGTACACATGCAGCTTGTGTAAGCGCGAACTTACTGACACGTGTATGCTTGTTGGCATGCACTGACATGAATCTTGAAACTAAAAATTCTTTGCTATTTAATGTATTTAGATTATAGATGTATTCAATATGAAGTAGTAGGCACTTATAACAATTGACAAATCTAGTCATGTAAGATTTCGGTGGTATGGATTTTTTTGTGAATCCAAGATGTAATGTATTTTACTTCGTATTTTCGACACGTCCAAGCTTTTCATTCTTTGGTATGCGAGTCTCGGATATTAAAAACTCAAATAATATTAAGAAAATTTCATTAAATGTGGTATAATATAATATGTACTTCTTATATCCTCTATATCTTCTTATATATATTAGTTCCTTGACTGATAGGTTGGTATGCGGCTGACCACCCATACTGTAAAAAATGGTTCACTTTGCCAATGTCACCCCTGCTTCAGGGAAGGTCGGCAAGAGTTGCAGGGCTTATGTTCATTTGAGATTGGGTTTTTTATATTGTAGGTCCACATGCGGCATGTGTAAGCGCGAAATTATGCATGTCTGCTTGTGGGAATGCATTTAATATGAATCTCAAATGATACATATCTTTGCAGCTTAGATTTAGATTTAGATTTAGATATAAGAAGTGTAAACCTACTTCAAAAATGGGAGCACCTAGTATCTACTACGCTAAGAACTTCACTTAAAATTCCTCTTTCTCTTGTCACAACAAGGACAACTTGTAGAATGACTCACATTCATCCCTCTGCAGTCGACATCAACACTATGTCAACTTGGTGTCTTCACGACACATTTCTTTATCATTTATGGAATCACTTATCAGTTACCGATGTCAGTGTTATCTGTTCCTAACATCAATCACCACTTCCTTTCAGTGTCTCAAAATAAAGGCAACACAACGCACAACACAACACTACATAGCTAACAAAGGATCAGGACATCAACCGTCATCTCACCAACATCCACACCTCAGAGGCAGTCCAATAAGCGTCATAGACCTGCACTTACAATTTACAAAAATAAACAGAAATAAAAACACAAATCTAAAATGAACGTTCACCCTACAACTCATGTCAACTTTCCTTGTAACTGGGGTGGCATTGGCAAAGTGAGCCAATTTTTTTTAGTTAGGGTGGTCAGCCTCATACCAGCCTCATAAGTCGAAGACCAAAATATTGAAATCGAAAATCTGGCTTAGAGTTAATTTATGTATTTAAATAAAAAATATTGCTAGCTCTAAATTTTTGGCAAGTCTATGTTACTGTTACTGTATCCTGCCGCCGTTGGGAGGCCGGTACCTCAACAGCCGTCTCTACTTTCTTCTGGCATATTTCTTCCGTCTCTTCAACATTAATAACTTTCCTCATACATACTCTGCGCCCTGCGGGTTCCATTATATGTAATGTACGAATGTATGTTAAAAATGGTCCAACAATTAAATCGTTTCACTCAGTTGACCTTGACAATACAGATTTGGTGCCATATTATTATAAAGTGAATTGGATGAAAGAGTGGGCCATCAGTGCCCCTAGTATAAAATATTGCGTAAATCTCACCTCGAAAATGTATGGAATATACGACGGGACAACTAGAGAGTGATTAAGCTTTCATACATTCTTTCGATTAACGCAATCGACGAAATACTCGGGGTACTGGACTTGAGCGAACTCCTTTCTCCACCATGTGACGAATCTATAATAGAACTGTAGTGAGTTGCGTGGGACTCGAGAATCAGGCGTGGATTAAAGGCGGTTCAAATGGTGTGATTGCACAAGGGCCCCCGAGTCACCCAAAGACTTAATATCATATTATTATGAAAATTATCACCAAGTAGAAATCATCGTTTAAACATGAATCTTATTTTTATAAACCCTTTTCGAAATGGCCAGGATTTATGAAATTGACAAATGATAAGCAATATTTTTGTAGCATGTATTTCAACTGATTAAATTATTCTTTCATAAGGTCCGCACATGCATTGACGTAGAACAAATTGTGACATGACACGGCCGGGTTGCTAGAGAGAAGGTAAATAAAATTTTTGTTACGGGTTGCTAAGGACAGTAGCGCCATACAAATGTGACGTTTAATCACCGAGAAAAAAGTTGTAAATTCATATTTGTGCCGAGTCCATTACACCTGATGATAATCTGACTATGGGAATTATATTTTTTAAATGAAAATAAACAGTGTTATGACTAAATAATAATTTGCTATTTGTGTATAGGTAAGTATATTTTTGATATTAAATGAATTTTCAAAGTTTTAATACACAAACCATTGAAAATTTAGACAAAATAAACTAATTCTGCCAATCACAACATAGCAAATTCGATAGATGGGATCTAAACTGTTAAACGGCACTTAAAACGCCGCACCTAGTACTTTGGTTTACAATATGTGGGATGGGGGCATTATTTCTCTACCCGCACCAGGGCGCCCGATGGGCTTAATCCGGGCTTGTTCAGAACGCAGGTCATCAGAAATCAGTTGCACACTGCACCAATGTTGGAACAAATGTGGAGAACGCTTCATGCAATCGACGACAATTTCCAATGCGTTTATTTCATTTATTTACAAAATTATATCTACCGTACTCCTTCGGGAGTAGGGAAGCGCCCTGCTCCTGTAATTGAAACTTTGTCGCCATTTTGCTACGGGTGGCCAGAGGGCCGCTAATTCTTACTATTCTTGCATATCTCTCAAGTCACTCATCCCCACCACCTTTTTCATATTTTTTCTTCTTCTACAACCATTCTCACAAAGAGTGTAAAAGTTTTCCCACATTTATTGAAATAGACAAAATTGTGTTATCACACGGCCGGGTTGTTAGGGCGAAGGCTTACTAATATTTTGTTATTCGTTGCTAAGGACCTCAATAAACGTCATATAAACGTGTGATATTTACCTGATGTGTGTGAGTCTTTCATGACACATTCTGGAGACATGATTGTCTCTGGATTGTACTCAATTTCACAGGTTTTTCGTTTGTGGTCATCGGAGATGCGATCTCGTAATATTTTGCCTGTGATCATTCTGAGAACTTTCATTTCGGATGTACTGAGTAGTCCTGTGGCTGAGTAGTCCTTCTAGCTTATACGCCGTAGATCATGATATGTAGATCTTGCACGTATTTATTATAAAGTTTGTTTATTAAATATTGTCAGTTAGAGATCACTGACACTGACAGCTGTCATTTATTGACAGTTAGCTGAGATTCCTCGTCTGACCTTTGTGACACGCTAGATCAATGATCATCAGCATGCCATTACTGCAACTTACAACATGTATGTTTTACATATTATCTATCACTCAATACATGGTGATTAAAGACTGGCCACGCAAACATACTCATATGTATGCGCATACTCGTAGACGCAGAATATAACTGAAATATCCAGAAAAGACCTGCTGCTATGGGGTAATAATATAATAATAATAATATTAGGATGATTTATTTGGTGAGCGCTGTTTTTTGTGTGTATCACACCTCAAGAGCCCTCTGCGAGCTTGGTCGTCGCTGTAGAAAACGCCAATTCTCAAGCAAGACCCAGTTGTTGTAAGGTTGGATGGACCTTTCAGTGACCGTTCTTTGGTTAAGGTTTATGAATTTTTCAACTCAGCGAAGAGCACATTCGAAACATAAATGGTATATTTTTTTGTGCTCCTAGAGGGATCTCCTCCGGGATCCGAATCCACAACCTTCCATTTACGAGTCCGAAGTGTTGCCACTGGACTACGGACCGGTCCAAGATGCCAACGACACGCGGTGTACCTGAGCGGTAACCCATCCAAGTACTGTCCGCGCCCAATGTTGCTTAACTTCGGTGATCTACGGGAACCGGTGCTTTCAACATGGTAACGTCGTTGACATGGGGTAACATGGGGTAGTGTTCAAACTCCCAGCGTATGTTTGGATGATAGATTTGACTCCGAGATAACACATCTATTTATTTTTCATCTAAGTTGCAAAGATGTATTCACATTTGAGATTCATATTAATGCATGACAAAATAAAGAGTCTAACAATGAACATGAACCCTGCAACTCTAGCCAATCGTCCCGTGTGCCATCATGTCATTATGTTTTTGGCAAAAATTACCATTATTAAATAATGGGTCGTCATCTTCATTGCACCAACAAAATAAGTTGAGGAATTGCATTTTCCTTCACGAGTATAAAAAAATTGAAAATAAAACGAGTATAAGTAATAAAATGAAATGGAAACTGGCAGAAATGAAGCCTTATCAGAATGGTGAAGTTGTGACTGAATGGGATTCACAGTGATTGTAAAATAAGGAAATGTATGAAAAGGGTGATATGTAGATGTAACTGAATTGAAAGGGGTGTGCAAGGATAGGAAACAATGGAGGCACCTCTTCAGAGGCTCTGGACACACCTAGCGCAATGAATGTTAACAGACGGTTCGGTCTGTTGCCGGATTGGAAGTCGAGTAGTCTATGAGGATATACGTATCAGTTTTCACAGTTTGTCCGGCAATCCCATACATTTCGCGACCGGATCCAGAGCGAAACCGGACCGTGTGAACAGGCGGCTTGCTATTTTTGACACTGTAACCGGAGTCAAAAATAGCAAGGTTTTAGTTAGATACTAAAAGGTGTTTTAGACTGTCATTTATGATGTGTAAAATGGGGATAACAAAATGTGTAAATTCTTTGTTATTATTTTGATAACATTTGACATTTCGTGTGATTTGAATTGGTCGTAAAGCCATGTTGATAAGGAACAAAGACCGCAGTGACCATTTCCACGATAACCCTGCACTTGGCCACCGTGTTGATAAACATATCAACCCACTGACTTATTAATAACTGTAACTATCAACCTAATGAAACACTTATCAACCTATTTAAATAAATAAATATTAGGATGTTTTATTTTGTGAGCGCTGTTTTTGTGTGAATCAAACACATTCCTTGACTTTAAGGTTGGTATGAGGCTGACCACACATTCTGTTAAACTATTGTCAGTTTTACTACTTTTTTAGGTAAGGGCGGCAAGATTTACAATTAAGGTTAATGTTCATTTGTGATTCGGGTTTTTATTTTTTGTACGCACGCAGCATGTGTAAGCGAGAACATACACGTTCCATAAACAACTTGCAACTTAGATTATATATTATAGATACCCTAAGATCTCTCTGCGAGCTTGGTTATCGCCGCTCCGCCGGAAATCTTACCTACGACCTTGCAATCACAATAGTCAATACCGTAGCGTTAACTAATGGACTATGGGCCGGTCTAACACCAATCTTCTGCGAATGCTTGGTCGTCATCTGTATCAAAAAGCGCCAATTCTCAAGCGAGACCCAGTTACTGACTAGTATTCGTTAACTTAATATGCTTTTTACAACCCAGGGAATAGCATACATGACAATTAATTAATATTTTCATTGTTCTACAGGCAACCGCACCCATGACCTTGCGATTACGAGTCCGTAGCGTTAACCACTGGACTAAGACCAGTCCTTTGTGTGAAGTTCACGCATCTGTTTGCTTAGTCAAATGCAATCCTAAAATACAGCGCGGAGGCGTCAGAGTTCAAGTATTTTATCTGGAAGTTGAGTCATAAGTCAAAACATCAAAACGCGTCGTGGAAACACGTCTTTATCTTTCACTTTCTAATAAGTAAAACAAACTTAACATAAAAAAAAAACATTTGAAATCGATGTTGTTTTTCATTTTGCTGACAATATATTTTTTTGCTGAATAGACACGCATAAGTTGCGCTTACACATTCTGCATTTGCAATTAAAAACCCAATCCTCAAATTTCCATAAACTCGTACATGGGCATTTAATGGTCATATCTTGCCGCCTTTCTCCGATATTATCGGTGGGATTGGCAAAATAAAACCTATATTTAACAGTGAACAAAATATAAGCCTTTTGAAGAAATTGTAACTGAAGTTGTAGTTCCGTTTGACATTATTAAAATGAAAATCAACTTGAAAATCTAAATAAATTATACTTTTCGGATATTAGACGAATCGAGAATAATGTAAGTTCTCCCACAACGGTTTGTCATATACCCGTAAAAAGTGTTGTCGGTGTTATGGCCGAGGAAGCCAAGTGGGCTGATCTTTCTAGCGTGTTTGGAATAAAACAACGTTGGTTCGATCCCCACCTGGGTCATTTGACCATAACTTTGTCATTGACCCTGGTTCAACAAATGTTGTTGGGTAATTATTAATTAATAATTCATTAAAATAAACAATAATGAATTATTAAATGATGATATTAATACCTGTTTCTGGCCAGGCAGAATAGGTTGGTGAATTGCATTCCTCTTCACAAATATTAAAAAAAAAAAGTGCCACGACTTTCTTAAGTCAATTTTAATCTAAAAACTAGCTTTTTCGTTAGCAACCCGGCAGAGTGAAGTCAAAATTCTTTCCCAGATTTTTTGTTTCTACCCTATTGTAAATTAAATGACATTTTGTGTTACTGACATACAAGATAAAACCATACACAAGTGAACTATGAGTCAGAACACCTGTGAGTCACAGTTATATCCAAAAACGATGATGGTCTCGAAATACGAAGAATCTGTACTCCGAGTATAAACATCGCGTAAACTCACATCAACTGCGTAAATCGAAAACGTGTGGAATATACGACGCCACTCCTAGATAGTACTATAATTCTAATGCATTATTTTACATTTACGCAATTCAGGTGAGTTTACGCAATGTTTTATACTCGGGGTATAGAACTTCGAGTATAAAACATTAACAATAAATGTATGGAAATGAAAACAGCGTCTCTTGAGAGTGTTTTAGTTTCCACAAACTTTTAATTGTGAAACTCTATGGTTCAACTTTATTGATTGTAGAGGATTTAACTTTGTAATCGTTCATCATCATTACTCAAGTAATCGAAAACAAAGCTGTTTTTCTTTTATCCTCTATGGTTCAGTTTGAGCATTAAGTTTGATATTTTCGTTTACTAAGCTCTCACTTAGGTATTCGAGCTTAACTCTAAATTTAACTAATCTCCGGGTGTTTCAGATTAAGCTTTTTTTTTTTTTTTAAGAAATCCTGTGCGGGAGACTCCCTAGATTCTAAAGACTCTAGGGGTCTATGACACTTGTTGTAGTGCCGCAGAGGTGTACGAGCTTGGTCGTCGCTACAAAGCGCCAATACTCAGGCAAGACCCAGTTGCTGTAAGGCTGGATGGACCTTTGGTGACCGGTCATTGGTAAAGGTTTATGAATTTTTCAACCCAGCGAAGAGCACATTCGAAATATAAATGGTATAGTTTTGTGCTCCGCCGGGATCCGAATCCACAACCCTCCATTTACGAGTCCGAAGTGTTGCCACTACGGACGACGGACCGGACCGGTCCAAGATGCCAACGACACGCGGTGTACCTGAGCGGTTACCCATCCAAGCACTGACCACGCCCAATGTTGCTTAACTTCGGTGATCTATGGGAACCGGTGCTTTCAACATGGCTAACGTCGTTGACTTTAAAGCTTAGAAAACTTTATACTGAAATGAAACGACAAATTTATGAGACTCGTGCAGATAGTTATTTTTCTGGAATTTGAAGCAACACGTCCTAACAACGAGTATACTCCACGTAAAAAGTGATCTAGTGCACTTGTTTCCTAAATGTGATTTGTAATGGAGGTCTGTAAAGTATTGTAGCGTTTTGCGAAGGCTGAGTAAATGTCACTGTAACGCTTTCGCTGTTACACTAGGGGTGGCCAGAACCTCTGCAGATTCTTCTCCGATTATACCTATCCCGACATATTTCTTTTAGTTCATTAATACACATAACATTTTTCATAAATTTCCTCCTTTTACATGCACTCTGTATATCTCATGCCATAACTATTTCACTTATTTGATCAGACATTCCTTTCTCGCTCTTCCTCTTCTTCTCTTACCTCTTCCGTTTTTTCTGCAGTTACTGTGGTATGGAAGTGAAGCCTGGACGGTGAATGAAAGTGAAATTAGTAAGGTTCATACTGTTGAAATGGACTTTCTAAGAAGTATGATTGGGAAAAAACGGAGTGATAAGGTGAGGAATGATTTTGTAAGAGAAGAATGTGGTGCAAGAGAAAGTGTGAAAGTGAAGTATTAAAGAAGTTTGTTAAGATGGTTTGGGCATATGGAGAGAATGAATGAGGAAAGACTGACGAAGAAAGTATATGTTGCAAGAATAGATGGATGTCGTGGAAGAGGAAGACCGAAAAAGGTATGAATGGACCAAATATCCGAAATTTCGAATGAATGGAATATCCAGAGTCATGATAAAAGAAGAGCCTGTATGAAAAATATTATAACTCTATGAGGAAATGAAAGAAGTATGTAAGGAGAGAAAGAAATGGCGGTTGATCTGTAATGTTGGCGGCTAGGGTTTATTAAATTGGAATTTGTTTTTTGTTTTACTTTTGATGTCCATAAATATTATAATTTATTGATTTAAAAAATGTAATTTGTCGCGTATGTTCCTTGATTTATAGGTTGGTACCTATGCGGCTGACGACCCATGCTGTAAAAATGGTTGACTTTGTCAATGTCACCCCTGTCTCAGGGAAGGTCGGCAAGAGTTGCAGGGTGTCTGCCCACTTGAGATTTGGGTTTTCATGTTGTAGGTTCACATGCGACATGTGCAAGCGCGAACTTGTACGTGTCTGCTTGTGAGAATGCATATAATGTGAATCCCCAATGTAACATATCTTTGCAACTTAGATTAGATTACCGTTGTCCTCACATTCTCTTGTAGATTACATAATTTTTGAACCCATCCATTCCCTACTATTTTAAAGTTTCTCCTGTCATTCTTCTCAGATTTTCATCTCTATTGTACCTTTGCGGTATTTTATTTTGGGTTTGAAATGAACACCAAAGCGGCAAATTATTTTAAACGCCCTTGAAAGGGATCAACCCCTAGTCCTCTGGTATGGAATGTAAACATTTTGCCGACTGAGCAATCGACCAGATTGAATAAAAAACGAAAAAGTTATCAGAAAATGAAGTTTTGACAGAATATGTATTCAAGCTACGAGTATATTCTTGCATTACGTAATTTTAATAATATCAATAATATTTGTTGTTTTGTTGGAAATTGATGACATTAAGGTCAAACGTCCTTTCAAAAATTCGTGACTACACTTAAGATTGAACACAAGGCCTAAATCTACTTTTAAAGACTGCTGTTTTATCCAAAACCTGGACACTGACCAAGCGTTATCAATGCTACCTCAAGATCTTAGAAAATAAAATATTTTGAGGTATTGATGGTCTAATAAAGGATGGCCAAAAAGTTATTTTGGAACATCCGTTCCGAGTCCATTTCAGTAATGGAAATAGAGTCAGAACCTTTCCGGCAAATTCTGAATTATGTATTTGATTTTTCCTTCGTCAGTACACGACACACATGAGTGTAACTAAGGTCCTCAGAAAGAAATAACAAAATATTATTTAACCTCCTATGTCAAATAAACGCAAATGAACGGATCTCAACGGAGTGCAATTTTTGCTGCATAGATGATTTAGCTCTATCTCCAGAATGCGACTGTGGGGCGGAGAACCAGACTGTCCGGCACATAGTGGAGGAGTGCCCCATCAGAAGACACCCTCCTGGCCTGAAAGACCTCCACAAAGCCACGTCAGGAGCAAGGAAGTGGATGGATATCCGCCTGTGACGCGGCACAATGGCCAAAATATTCATTACTCTTGCCAGCCATTCGCGACGTAAAGTAAAGTACAATGGTAAGTACTGTTTCTTTCCTCTCTTTTGACAATTCTTTTTGTTCTACTTCTTTTAAGATTCGAGTAGGTATACACTTTTGCAGACGGTGTTATGAGGAATACATAATGTATGTATTTTAAGAAAGTTTCGTCTCCGCTCTATATGGCCACGCTCAAATACATAACATTACACACTAACAAGCAACAATTAATTCATTATTCATTTATTTTAACGTTAAAAACGCTTCCGAAATTATCACACACGCACCGACAAGAACCCAGTGCCTCGAGAATTAAATGACTGCCTTTGAGATGTGCATTATGGCGCCCTTGAGATGGTCCTGGACCATTAAATGGCGCCACAGGAAAGAAATCATCCATCATCATCATCATCATGTGTTGTCAGATTGTAAAAATCTCCTGGTTGGATTGACTATTGAGTTACAAACGCAGAGATTCTTTCCTGTATGAACTCCTGATGCCCGTCAGAAAACGGAAAATTGGTTTATTTCGAGCACGTAGAAATGAGAAACATTGGCTCCTATATAACTTATCATACAGAGAAGAATTGAGGGATGACGGGCTTCAGATCGAAGGTGAACATCTTGGTTAAAGAATCTGAGATAGTGGTTTGGCAGAAGCACAATACGAGTATCTCTCTTTCGTGCAACATAACAATAGGTACACACCAAATAAACGAAAAACGAAACTAGCCTGCAAATACGAGTATAGTGCATTTTTTTAGTTTATTGTTCCTAAGACTGTCGCAAATGGCGTGTGGAACCTATTTATTTTCACAGGTAAAGGGGCCGACCTTAAACTTAAGTGGGGGATCCATTCCAGCACCTGAGGGGGTTAGTGCCTACTCAGTTATTGTGAAGGCTTAGTAAATATTTTTGGAAGTTTTATTTTGGATTTGAAATAAACACCAAAACGGAAATCATTTCAGACCATAGAGTTACACTCTTGGTGGGGATCGAACCGCATAGCCCTCTGTCATGGAAGGCAAGGATTCTACGGACTGAGACGTCGACTGGACAATCAATTTATTGTTCATTCTGAGTCCGTAGCGTTTTATACACTAGACTACGGACCGGAGTCTAATAATTTAATTTTCTTGAATATGAAACAAGTACCTGAGGAGAAATGGCGAAATAGTCAAATGAAGTAATTAAACAGAGGAATGTGAGTAGGTACTAATAATATAATATTTAGTCTTCAAAGTTGAACTCATATTTCTTATTATTTTCTTCAACAGTCAATTAGTCAATATTTCATCATAATTATAACATTTGCCACTGGCACCTTTTCTTGCTTCAAATTTTCCTAATACCTGGTTCAGACGGGTCTAGTAATGATGCATTAATAGGTTGGTGTGTGCGTGAGCATTGTGTTGCCTGCACGCACCATTTTCACCTCTTAATAAATAAATAAATATTAAGAGCCCTATATACCCTAAATCTGCCGTTTTTGTATCTTACACTTTATGGTCAAGAGTGACAGTAATGAAAAAAATCAAGCATGTTTATTAATTTTTTATCTTAATTATAAAGTTTGAACAAAATATATAACTTAAGAATTGCCACCACAAAAAAATATTTAAAAAAAACCGTTTTTTTCACTTCTGCAGCTACTTTCTCGTGTGTGCTATGTTTTGGAAATATTTTTTTTCTTTCTATTTATAGAACTACATATACATTTTATAGTGTAGTATCGGAACAATTTTTTTATAATGTCAATAGTTTTTGAGGAAATATGGAAAAACTGAAACTACTTGATGAATTAAATTTTAATTAAATCGAAGAACACAGTTTTTCCACATTTACTCAAAAACTATTGACATTATAAAAAAACTGTTCCGATACTACACTATACAATGTATAGTTCTATAATTAAAAAGAAAAAAAAAATCCAAAACATAGCACACACGAGAAAGTAGCTACAGAAGTGAAAAAAACGTGTTTTTTTAAATATTTTTTTGTGGTGGCAATTCTTAAGTTATATATTTTGTTCAAACTTTATAATTAAGATAAAAAAAATAATAAACTTGCTTGATTATTTTCATCACTGTCACTCTTTTGCTAAGACCATAAAGTGTAAGATACAAAAACGGAAGATTTAGGGGAAAAAGAGCCTTAACACGATTTATTTGGTGAGCGCTGTTTTTGTGTGAATAACACCTCAGGAGCATTCTGCAAGCTTGGTCGCCGCTATAAAGTTGTAAGGCTATATGAACTTTAAATAAAAAACTATTTCTTTCAACACATCGACATAAATATTTTTTATGCCCCGCTGGGAATTGAGCCAAGTGCCTTCATATTGCAAGTCTTATAGGTTTACCACTCTAGACTAGACTACCACCGATTATGACGTGAGTTCTTGTACTTTTTAAATGGAGTCGGATAGACTTTATAAATTTGATTTTTTTGGCGGAAAAACTTCATACGTCTATGTGACATAGCGCTGCCTCAGTTCTTGTTTATCGTAAACGCCATTGGGAAAATTTTACATGAGCAATGTTTGCATGTGTACTGGACCAATGTGTCTTATGAAAACAGGAAATTTATTTAAAAAATATTTAAAAGAACTCTCACATTATCGAGTTTTACGGTTTTTCTTAGCTCAGATTGTGTAGAATTTGATTCATAAGACAACTGCATGAAAAAGTCATATTTGACAAGATTGGCGTATACGATAAACAAGAACTGAGGGAGCGAGGTCAATATGAATTAGCCTTTTCCCTAAAAACCCGGTCGTGTGACGTCACTGTTTTTTTTTGAGCCTATCGTTTCTGCGCATGGAAGTATATCGATGTTTCTGCGTACTCAATTCTCAAAGTGACATTCAATACTTAATAATGAGGTTTACCTCCCAGGCTCCAATGCTATAGGGGTATCGCCGTCGAAATTTGTACCTTTTGTCTTGTGCGTGTGTCCCCTAATGATTTTCAGCTTTTTCATAAAAACTGGTGATCTCTATTGAATTCTAAAATTATCAGAGTAAAGTAAATAAAAAGCGTATCGAAATACAAAAAAAAACTGCAAAAAGCATTAAGTGGCGATGTAATTAAAAAATAAAACAAAAACGCCTTTTTTCCATTCCCATACAAATTTTACATGTCCGCAACCCGTTTTTGACCCTTTGATGGCATGATACGATCAAAATAGTCAAACGTTTTTAAAGCTGAGTATTTTTGCATATACCTTAGTAACGTATCTTTCATTTTCTGTACTAGCCACAATAATATTTACTTATTTAAACACGAAATATTGATTGCTAAGGGTTGTCTCCATTTTTGGCTCTGAAATTTTTCTTTTAGTATGTTACCAATTCCATTGGAACTGACAAAAATCTTGCAATCTTAAGTATTTGTTCACGTATGGTAACTCTTTGATGTAGTGTGGACAACACAAAAAAACTCATTCGATACCTTCATTTTCTTTTGAGAACGTTTACATCAGACTCGGGAATTTGTCGTGTGTGTTTTGAGTGGAAGTTAGCTTGGCATTATTAAGGTATGTATTCGAATATGTTGTCAGTTGTATATTTTTTACTTAGATCCATTAATTCTTCTAATGATTGTATGTTTTTATCATTGCTGACAATATTATTTTTCAAATGGCACAAGTTTAAGGTAATGTCGGGCGGTTTTTTATTTACAATCTTTACCGTATGTTACCAGTATTAAGGTGTATTCACGTAGGTTTAAAAAAATACACCTACTTACCGTTAATTTATGGTTGACTAACAAATAACATTTACGTACCTAATTGAAACATAAAACTATCTAATCAACCTTACTACATGCTATTAATATTTTAAATGCACCGTTTGATGTTTGTTATTCAAAATAGCAAAAAGGTTTATTCCGTGATCTGTGGGCTAAACGATTAAATGAAATTTGGACCACAGAGGTACCTAATTTTTATATCGGTGCTGGATACTGTGAAAAATGTACGCAAAAAAAAACATTGCCTATCTATCTAAATCAGGCCTGGCCAACCCAAATTGCACCCCGGGCCGCATTGATGGCCTAAAATTTCCCCAAGGGCCACACAAACCTGTCGCTACCCCCCCCCCCCCTCCACGACAATGTTTTTGCAGGATTTTTTTTTTCAAAATTGCCCCCCCATATTACGTATTAACGCTTAAATGTGTTGCCGCTGCAACTCAAATCGCTAAAAAATATCTCTAGTCCAGTCAAAATAATAGTGTTTTTACTAGGAAAGTTCTGGGGTAGTTTTGATTTCAAAATTGTACAAATTTAACGGCAATAAAGTTCTAAAATAAAAATATATACAAATACATAATTTAAAAAAATCATCACGCGGGCCGCACGTAAAGGCGTCGCGGGCCGCGGGTTGGCCAGGCCTGATCTAAATCTATGATAATCTATAATCTAAGTTACAAAAATATATTGCATTTAAGACTTTAAGTTCGTACTTAAACATGCTGCATGTGAACCTACAATATAAAACCCAATCTCAAATGAACATAAACCCTGCAACTCTTGCCGACCTTACCTGACACAATGGTAACATTGGTAAAGTGAACCATTTTTTACAGTATGAGTGGTCAGCTTCATACTAACCTATAAGTCAAGGAAACTTATTGAAGTACAATAAACGAACGATTTTAGGTAGTTATTAAATGTGCGTATTCATATTTTTATTAAACATTCATAGACAAACAACATTCATATTTATAGACATTCAAAATGGTGCTCTTATATTTTTTACTGAACAGTGCTTACGAACTGCTATAAAATCTTGTATTCGTCGTCGAAAAAAGAAATGAGATATCGAAATGTAAAAAAACCTAATTTTTCGAACCTGTCCGTCATTTTGAATAGACCTTAATTTAACTCACGATGTTTTCGTTTTCTTGAATCTTGCCGGTCGACAGTTATGGTACAAATTTAAACGGCGTTACCCATAGGTAAGAATTGCTTCAGTTTTGACAATGCTACCCTACCCCTTTTTTAGAGGCATTATGTTTATTTAAAATTTGATGTTTCTATTTTGTAAGTACACATGCAGCATGTAAAGGCGCGAACTTACACTTTTTAGATCGCTGGCCTTGATTAAATTTGCAAAAAATCCCGAAACTTGGATTTAAGCATTTGAAATCGGGCAGACATCCTAACAAAAAATAAAGTACGATAAAAAAAGGAATTTTGTGAGAATAAAATAAATAAAGTAAAAATGTCGTCCGTTTGGCTTGCACATGTGTCTTGCAGTCGTTTCTTGAGAATCAACTCCCAGAAAAAAAAATCGAAGTAAAATAATAATATTATAATCAAGAACTTGGTCCTTTCGTAAATCGTACAGGCAACGCCCGGCCCCCAAGTATAAAATTTTAAGTTACCCTAAAGAAATTTCACAAAAGATGCATCAAAACTAAAACAGTGCCAGTATTGAGTGTTTCACTTTCCATATATTTTTTCATGAAACGATAAGCCAAAGTTTCAACGTATATCTCTTTCGCTCACATGGTGAATCCCTATAGCGCTGTCTCGCTTGCTCAAGGTGATCAAGGTCGGTGTCAGCCATAGCGGGAAACGCCGGTTACTCATTGTTCCAGAACGATCCTTTTCTTACTAATGGCGATTTTTTTGTAATAAATTTTGTAATCTTTATAATCAACAAGATGCACACAAATAGATAAAGATTTATTCGTGTAACTTCAATAATTTCATAGGAAATTGAAATAACTGGATGCTGTCGTTTGACAGATTTCAAATTGTAATGTTGACATTAAAAAAATGTGCTCGATAAAAGAGATAGGTAGGTATAAAACTAAAAAAAACACGTAGTAAATCAATAATGTTATAAATAAATCAAAAGTAATAAAATTAAGGTATGAATGTATGAAAAACAAATGAAAGTAAATAAAGTAAAATTTACTTTGAGTGACTTTTCCTTGTGTTGTGTTTGTGGTCGGTATGTTCGTAAATGCGCGCGCCGCGTTTGACCGCGTACCGGAAGTGTAACCATGTTGGCCTTGCCAACTGTACAAAATAATATTCTAATTTCAAATAAATAAAAATTTGACAGCTTTTGTTTTTGAGAAATATCAATATTTTGTACCAAATAAGTTTAATTTTAATAATGTTTTCATGTATTGAAGGTCAGAACATTTTACAACTTGGAACTTTTTTCCCTGGGAGCAAACATCAGTCTTGTATGGGACTGCCATCTTTAGCAACTAATGACAAAATATTTGCATGCATTTTCCCTAGCAACGGTTAGCAATTGTGTTGTCATCCTGCCGGGGCAGGATGACAACACAATATTGTCTATGCCCATTCACGTGCGGACATCATTAAGTAGGTACATAGTACTTGATAAAAAAAACATAGATCTAAATAAAAGAAGAGCCGTCACCATCAATCAACATAAAATAATAGCTGGAGCATCAGAAGCGTTTTGTGTGCCAACAAGCATGCCCATGCGGCTCTTTGGGTGTGAAGTTGCGGCTCTTTCGTTCCATATGCAAATATTGAAATTTATCAAAAAAATACTTCTGATCAAAAAACACAAAAATCATTCTAAATCGATTACCGAGGATTAGGCACCGATTCTCTTAGCCACTTTTACTCCCTTATCACAACCCCCCCTTTGTAATTGTTGGCTCTTCCGATTGGTGTACCGTGGTCATCAGTTGGTGTGCCGCGGAAAACAGTCAAGGTTTTGTTAGCAGAAAAAATGAACTGTTATTTTCCATTCTCGGATAACATTTCCCTTGGACACTAACAGATAAACGAGCAGGAAGAATTCATGGAGTTAAAAACTGATTTTGAACTGACATTAAAACTAAAATTTTCTGAAGTAGAGGTAGAACATTTTTGGCTGCATATAAAAAATGAGTATCCACTGCTTTCAAAGCGTTCTGTTGCAATTATATTACCATTTACCACAACCTACTTATGCGAATTGGGATTTTCAGCTCTCACTACTATTAAATCGAAAAAAAGAGAGCGCCTGAGGACGATCAATGAAGAGATGAGAGCAGCCTTATCAACGATTGCTCCAAATTTTGATCACCTGTGCTCAGTTAAACAGGCTCACATTTCTCACTAAACATCTTTTCATATTAGGAATATTGATTTTAGTAATAAATAAATATTAAATAGTCACTGCTTTTTTCTTTGGTGTACCTCTAAATTTTTTTGATTTGTAGGTGTACCTTGCACACAACAAGTTTGCGGAACACTGCTCTAGGGCATGCTTTCAATACAAGCAAGGACTCGTTATAATCAGTTTCTAAGCAAAATAGAAGAAACAAATAAAAAATAAATCACTTATTTTAGGTATCATCGATCAACATAAAATATATAGATGGAGCGGAGCATCTGAGCCGATTTCTGTACCAAAAAAGTGTGTGTCTAGAGCGCCCACAAGAAATCAGTACCAGCCCCCTTGCGAGCAGGGAAACCATCAGAAGTGGTTGGCGTAAGGCCGGCAGGCCCCCTTGCCTGTAAACATAAATAGGTTTTCTCGCCTTATCGCTCCTCCAGTTCTTGTTTATCGTATACGCCAATCTTGTCAAATATGACTTTTTCATGCAGTTGTCTTAAGAATCAAATTCTACACAATCTGAGCTAAGAAAAACCGTAAAACTCGATAATGTGAGAGTTCTTTTAAATATTTTTTAAATAAATTTCTTGTTTTCATAAGACACATTGGTCCAGTACACATGCAAACATTGCTCATGTAAAATTTTCTCAATGGCGTATACGATAAACAAGAACTAAGGCAGCGTTTTTAGGGGAATGCAGTGAGATGTTACACCATATGTTAAGCTTAATCGCGCTGCGTTATGTCTATGAATAAGAAATGTCTGACCTTTTCTGATTAGCAGGCTGGTGACTCTGCGCAGCGCCTCTCTGGGAGACTTGTGGAAGAATTTAGGGGTGAGGTTGGGGGGCAGGGTGAGGGGCTTGCGGCTGTTGTCTCTCTCCCCCCAGCCCCCTGTAGGGCCTCCCACCACGCCTGAGACTCCAGCAGACAAGGGCAGGCGCTCAAGGTGCTCGATGGATGCTGGCCTACACAAATAATAACATATTACTTATTTCAAATGGCCTTCACACAAATTGTGAGTCTGGAGACCTATAAGAACTGGCTCTACCTAGTTTAAGCTCCAGTCTCCCACACACAATGGCTTCCAAACATTCACAATATCCCTCAGTTGTGTGACGTCACCCAAAGTAAATTAAAAATTATTCCCCATAATCAGGATTTTTTTTTAGTTTACAGCATTGAGTCGGGATAATATAGGTCAAAGAAGGAGCTAGGGATAAAATATTTTATTTTAAATATTACTAAAAAATATGTAAAAATGTACACAAAAACAAGTTGTTGCTTACAGAAAACATTTATGTTTATAAAATACTAAGTTAAATTACTTTTAAAGCTGATTTTTTTTGGTTATTGTGATGCACTCAGAAATAAGTCTAACTGAAGGAGGAAGCAGATTAATTTTACAAATTAATTTTTGTATTCATTTTACAGAAGTAAAATTACACAAGTACCTAGGTACCCACTACTCAAATAGGGTAATTTCACTTTTCTATTTTTATTTTATTTTTAAAAATGCATCTGCGTTTTAAAATAAAATAAGCTTAGTTTTTAAATTATTAATTGAATTGTTTCCGGTAAAACAGGTAATTTTTTTATTTAGGCGGATGTGACGTCGATGGATCTTCGGATCTTAGGAGTGTACCGACGGGCCCAGGTAGTCTGTCGGATCCATCTACGTCATTTTGACATTACGGCGTGGCTAGCCGGCCGGGCTGCGTTTTGGCGGGATTAAAATTCTCGGCATTTATTTTTGAAAATTATCAATAGTATCTTTATTTTTACTAATTAAAAAAAAAATATGGTTGTGATCATTGAAATGTGTTCTACACAACCATAGTATTTTCAACCGTTTTCCCACCACTGCAATTACCTTATTATTTGCCAGATTTAACCAATTCAGTAGGTATAATTATGTTATTTAGCATTAAAAAGCCAGGCAGCTCTAGAACGGATTCAGAACTATCGGTAGTACTAGTTTTGAACGGTCTTGCCGTAAAGTGTAATTAATTTTAAAGTAATTTATAAATTAAAATTTGAAAAGTAAAACACAAAGTTTTTCTTCACGAGTTGAGTTTTATTCCTTCGAGCGCTTTCACTGTTATCACATCATTATCAAGAAGACAACTGAAGTTCTAAAATTATAAATGTGCATTCTGGAGAAAGTTTTATTTGGGGGGGGAGGAGTGAGGGAAGGGGTGAGGAAGGGGTAAACATAACATTAAAAAAATTACAATGGGCATCGAAATATAACACAATACGAAAGCGCTCAAAGGAATAAGACTCAACTCGTGAAGAAAAACTTTGTGTTTTATTTTTAAAATTTTAATTAAAATGAATCTTCACAATGTCAACACACAAGCACACAAACACACAAACCCTTAAACTTTTAATTTATAAATATGTAATTGAGTGATTTTGTTTACATATTGTTACGATTTTTTTGGTTCGGATACTTTTCAAATAAAACTCTACTCTTCTTTTTACTCATTTATTTTACACGTTTATATTTATTTTAACAAAGGCACTCTCATTTATTTCATTACACTGGTTTTAGTTCACTGGTCGAATTTGTTTAACATATTTTTTTGTGGAGTTCACAGATAAGACTGACTAGTGCAAGCAACTCGCACCCTTTTATACTAAGAGAGTTGAACACTCCGGAAGTACTTCGTCTAGAGACTTCTCTATTTACACACAATTATCAATCCTACCCACCAATACAATAAAGAACTAATACTTATACATATTTTAATATTTACATTACCTATTTACATAACCATATATTATTCTGTTTACGCAATTAACGGGAGTTTGCGTAAATGCTCCATACTTGGGGCAATGAATAAAATATCCCATTAAAAGGCATGGAGAAGATTAGAGGAGGTCTATTTTCAGAAATAGACTGAGAAAGACTAAGAAAGAAGAAGAGGAGACAATTGGTTAAATTTAGTCATATTCTGGTAGTGTGCATTGTTGGGTTGTACCTGTGTCTCTGTTTGGGGTACCAGCCCCTGGCGGGCCCCCCTGCCAGCCTCAACACCTCTGCCCCGGCCAGTGCCCGCTCCATGGAGCCTCCCACGCCCCCGCGGCCATAGCCCCCCATGCTGCCAGCTGGAACATAACACATCACCATCAGGAAATAATATTCTATCATACTGCCAGCTGCAAACACAACACATTACTATCATACAACAAAACACAAAGATGAAATAGATTGCTTGATTGTATTTTTACTTTAACTTTTTAGGAAGACCAACACCTGATTTTACAGAGTTTGGTGGTTTACACAGGGAAAGCCCATTACATACAAATTATTAATCAATTTTTAAATTAATTTCAAGTTGTTAAATGCGAAGATTAAATACACATAAAAAAAATATTTTTAGCTCAAACATTTTCGCCTAACGAGGCATCCTCAGGAGCAATGTTGAAAATGAGCTAGAAAATAAATATTTGAATTCATGTGAATTTAAATATTGCTTTCAATATTTTTTCATTCATTTTTAATGGATTGATGATTTGTATACAATTTGGGTAAATTTAAGCTCATACAGGTCAAAAAAAAAAATGTGCGTATGAGTCCCCTGTTTACAAAATCCACTATATTCCCTGAAAAGAGTGAAACTACCATTTCGCCAACGAAACATCGACAATAATGTAAGTTCTCCCATGAACGGTCTGTATAATATCGTGTATATAGTAATAGTGTAATTAACATCTCCCATGAACGGTTTGTATAATATCGTGTATATAGTAATAGTGTAATTAACATCTCCCATGAACGGTTTGTATAATATCGTGTATATAGTAATAGTGTAATTAACATCTCCCATGAACGGTTTGTATAATATCGTGTATATAGTAATAGTGTAATTAACATCTCCCATGAACGGTTTGTATAATATTGTGTATATAGTAATAGTGTAATTAACATCTCCCATGAACGGTTTGTATAATATCGTGTATATAGTAATAGTGTAATTAACATTGAAATTGACTATAATTTATAAATAGTGTATGAATGCATAGACAACCCGGGTAGAATGCCTTGTATCTGGAAAAGCCCTTACTCATGGTCTGTATGGAGTTCATTGTGCTGCTCTGCAAGGAGTTCATCGTGTTGCTTTGTCGCGGTCCGTCGTGCGACCTTCTGTGAGGCGTCCGCGGTACGTCACATCCACGACCAAACACAGGAGTCTCCGGTAAACTGGCCGAGCTCTGTAGGCCTCCTGTGCCTGTCCCCACACCAACTGATCCTGAAGTGGAGTCGTCATTGCGACGAGAGCGCTGGAATGTCCGACGACGACCCGACATCATGCCCATATCTAGAAATGAGAAAGTAATCTAGTTTGACAAATGAAATAAACAAGCAAACCTGGTAACATCTGTGGACAAGAAGTTATTTTAACGAAAATAGATATATATATCTGTCTCAACTTACTTACGAAAATGGTCATTAGTTAGAATGAGAACAAAGAACTTCACAGTTGCATTTCCGTTTGTACAAACAACTCAACAAAACAAAAAAAAATCTTGAATGTTGGTATCATTGCAAATAATCGCTGCCGATTTGACCGGAAATAGCTAGAGTTGACAGATAACACACGTTATAAATATTGTGATCGCAGAAATTGATGTCAGTATATTCATATTTTAATTTTATCACTCATTTCATGATAACCATTGTGATATTTAATGCGTTATATTTGTAATTGTTGCCACCGTACATTCGGGGTACCATTGCAACGTTTGACACAAGAGGAGCGCAAGAGGGAACAAGTATGTATCAATTCAGTACTTTAGTTTCCGCTCCCCTATGTTATAGCTCAATGTATGTATGTATGTACATTGTACATAGATAAAAAAGGATACAACATGGCCATGCAAGAACAGCTGATCGCCCTGTTAAATGTCCGTCAAAGATTTTTTATAAAAATTAAGAACATTTGACAGCAAGGACATACCCAGGATCAGAACTAGGGTGGGGCAAGCCATGGCTGTAAAATGCTCATTTCAGTAATGGTAATAAAATTTCATAACCATTTAGGTATTTTTTTTCTTCCAGGGGGGTTGCTGCCCCCCTCCTGCCCCTTCCTGGGTAAGCCCATGTTTGACAGGCTGATCAGCTGTTCACGCACAGCCATGTTTTCTCACTTGCAATCTCTCAATATGATTGATAGACAAGACTGGATTTAAGGTGAAAAGCCTCCAAGGACTTAAATAAATAATAAGTCGAGACTGGTGAATTTGGGCAAACAACAAATGTTAGAAGGCAGAAGTTGTGAACCTGAGGGCAGGGTCCTGCGATCTGCCGACATGCTCTTGTTGGAGTTGTTGCTGCGGCGGTTCTTACTGAAGCCCGTGTCCATGGAACGCGTCTTCAGGCTGTTGGTGGCACACTCACGGTGGGGAGGGACCATGGGGGGGTCACACGATCTGGAAATAGTGACAAACTAGAAACACAAACAGATAAGTATCTATGAAGCACCCAGGCAATACTCTCAGGACTTATTTTTTTAAGTGTGCCTTACACTAAATAAATAGCTATGTTTAGAGATGTAAAACACAAAGCTGTGAAGACTGCAGCCTCGTAACCAGAAGCTTGTCTGTTTGATTCCCGGTGTACCACAAAAATAAACCTATTTCATTTCAAATATGCTCTTCGCTAGATTGAAAAGTTCATCTGATTTTACAAAAAACCAGTCACCAAAGGTTCATCCAGCCTTCCAGCAAGGCTGAAAATGAAATCTCGTGCATGCCCCTGCTAAAACTTTATATAAGATGGTGCTTTTGTAATCCAATGAAATTATCCTATTATTATTTAACAAAATTATTGTCGTAGATGATTCTTTCAACCCCTCGAAGAGCATATAAATTAATTACATTTTTTTTGATCTGCGAGGAATCAAAGCCATTAACTTCCGATCACGGGTGTGAAACATTAACCACTAGAGTACGGACCGAAAAAGCTTGGGTAAACATTATTCCGAAACATCTGGGACTGGATGGGACTGACAACTGTGGAAGAGCTGTTCAGAGCTGCCCAAGACAGAGAGATTTATACTTGACTAGCAGACCAAACCGCGCTCTCGCATGGTTGGCTGCTAGGCCCTCCGGGTAGTTTTTAGTCTGGCTTCGCCATACCTTTTTGCCCATATGTTCTTTATTTCATTGAATGCTTTAAGATACAGTTATAGTCAACGTTGAGAGCACCTGATAGGACACAAAACTAAGTACTAACTATGTACATAGCTTATAAAATAAAGTGAATAGACAAAGGCGTTTTGTTTACCTATGGTATATATCTGTACTGGGCGTAGGTAATGTGTCGGCTTTTTTAGAGATGTGCGTCTTCTCCAACGGATGAAGGATCTCCGAATACTCGTCATCTTCCTGAACCGGTGACGGAGGAAGTGGAGGAAACTGGGGAGAAGCAGGAGACACGGGGAGAGGACCAAACTCATGTTTGTGCGACCCAAATCCATGCTCCACAATCTGCACGTGGATGGGGAAGTCTGCTCCACTGGAGCTCGTAGAATCTGAAGAAGTCTGCCGGTTAAACGCAATCGGCATATCTTTTGAACTCATTGATTTGTGTATCCCATTTCTCTTGTTAGATCCTGTTTTTTCACGGTGATAATCGAGTAACCGCTTGTTTGGGATCTCATTGTGGCTCGATGATTTTTGAATGTCATTTCGTTTGTGTCGATCGCCAGAATTAAATGATCGCTTATCTATGATGGGATCAACATTGCTGTGATAATCATCTTTGTGAATATCCCAGTCTTTGTGCATGTATTGTGGCGAGAATTGGTGGTCCCGACCTTGGTTTAACAATGCGCTTATGTTGTTTTCAATTTTTTTCAACGGAGACGTGTCCTCGCTGGAATGACTCGGTGATTCAAAGTCTTCCTCTTCTTCCACTGTTGTTGTCAGGAGTTGTCTAGCAGCTCCGCTCACTTCCGTATCGGATAAACTTGGAAGGGAAACCACTCGTACAACAGGGAGCTCTGCAGGAGTCTCGTTGTAACAAATAGGTTGCTCAGATCCTTCTTTCATCAAGGATTGAATGTTATCAAACGTGCACGAGTATTTCTTGAAATCTGTGAAACGGTTTTGAGGTGAAAGCTTGTTTGGAATGGCTGTGTTCTTGCTGACATATTCGCAACGCTCTGAAAGGTTTTTACTCTTAGGGCTTTCGATAAACAAATCTCTGTTGAGGCATTTTTCTTGCCCATTGTTTAGGTCGAGACTCAGCCGAGATTTTGGTGACGTAAGTTCTTTCCCAATTCGGCTTCCAGGCGGGAGACACAAATCAACACTGTATCGTGAATTTGGAGTTGTAAGTTCTCTGCTGAAGCGAGAATTGAAATCGACGCTGTAACGTGAATGTGGAATACTCAAATCAGAGCTCAAACGTGAGTTTAACGAAGATACAGAATGCTGAGAGCCTGATAACGACAGACCACTAATAGACAGACTAGATCCGTCCATGGATTGCTCTCCATCTAACTGCTTATTGTTGGGATTATCGTTCTGTAAGTGTTGAAGATTTCTTGGTGGTTTGATGGGTTTCTTGTTGTTAAATTCTGGTATGTTCTTGCGGTCTTTTTTGCCCCTGCGAATGATATATGTGCCCGTTGCGTTGATTTCTGTGATGTCCTCGGGTAGTGGTAGATGTTCTGACTCTGTGTCGGAGAATGGGCTTGCTATTTCATCTTCCGTGGAACAGGTGACAGGTGGAGGTGGCCAGAATTCTCCTTGAGCTTCTGAGATCCATTCTTCCACTCGCTGAGGAATGGAACCAGTGCTGGAGTGAGAATTGTCTCCAGATTTTCTTCTTCTTCGTCCAACCACCTTAAAATGATAAATATATGAAAGTTTATTAAACTAAGCTTGTCTAATAATAAAAGCATTATGAGCAGGACAATTTTTTGTCTATGAAATTTATACCGAGCCCATTATAGGCATCTTAAGAAAGAAGTGAAATGTAAATTTAAGTATTGCGCTCAGGTATAAAAACAACTTGGTCTTGAATCACTTATATCGATTACCAAATAACTTTTTGCTATTGAAAAAGTGTGTTTTGACAAATGAGCTTGTAGCCATGCCATGACTCCACGGAACAGTTAGTCGGGGTTATGGTCGAGGGGGCCAAGTGGGCTGATCTTTCTAGCGTGTTTCGAATGGAACAACGTTGGTTCGATCCCCGCTTGGATCATTTGACCATAACTTTGACCCTGGTTCAACAGATGTTATTGGGTAATTATTATTTAATATATTTTTTAGTGTTGATCTGTTAACGCAGTGAATATTGGTGAGACAGGGAGATCAGTGCGCACAAGATTTAAAGAACATTCCAGAGCACTCAGAGGCTTATCTGCATACTCTGAGATGGCAGACCATTGCATTGATAAAGACCATACTTTCGATATTACCAATGTAAAGGTAATGCACTCTGAGTGTGAAGTGAGGAGACTGATGGCTCTGGAAGCGTTGGAAATCTACAAAAATAAAAATAAAGACTTAGTGAATGTGCAGATTCCCTATGTTTGTTTTTATTTTGTTATTATTATTATTGTTTTATTTAACTAACACATTTTATTTTTATTGTATTAAATTTTTTTATTTCAGTATACCTAACAATAATGCATTTTTGAATCTTACATTTGTGCTTAAATTTTTTTTTTTTTATCTATGAATTTTGCTTTTGTTTTGGAAAAAAAATTGTTTTGAAAATTATTTTATAAAAATATATTTGTAACCATTCTGCTCCTGAAGATGCCTCATTAGGCGAAAATGTTTGAGCAAAACAAAAATAATAAAGTGAATTAAAACCATGTTTTTACCATTTTAATTTTTAAATATTTATTATTTAATAATTCATTCAAAATAAAACAATAATGAATTATTAAATGATGATATTAATACCTGTTTCTGGCCAGGCAGAATAGGTTGGTGAATTGCATTCCTCTTCACAAATCACAACACCTGAATCCTCTATTGAGGATTCAGGTGTTGGATATAATTTGTGATAATTAAACTATTCATAAATAAAGCAATCCTGTAAATACATACCTTGGTACTTCCTGGAGTGAGTAGGGGATCATCATCATCTAGAGATACCTCCCAAGCAATGGAACTCCTCTTGGAAGGAGTCAAAACAGGAGGAGGTGGCGGCAGAGACTCTTCCAAAGAATCATCTGAGAAATGTTCATCCCCCGTATCCGAAGAGGGTGTCTTAACACAAAGCATATTGTTTGTTAGATCTCCAGGCCCTCGACACACTTCCCGATGCCGCTCCATTGATCCAGCAAGAGTCCTAGGTGGCACCTTCCCCCCTGGAGATAACAGCTCCGCATCCTTTTGTTTCTTTCCGTTTTGAGACGTCGGCGATCTGATGATGAGTGAAGTGGAAAGCGGCGCTGTCTTTGGGAGTCCGTAGGTGGGAGAGCTGAGTTGTTTTGTGTATGGCACGTTTGCTCCTGGGTAAATTGTTACTGGGTGTTCGTTGTATGGCATGTTGCCTAAGACAAAGTCATTTTCATAGTTGAAACTGTTGGTTAGGGGAAAGATGGTCTTGCTGATCTTCGGAGGGACGTGTCTTGGTGGAAGCCAAGCTGGTGGGTCCACCGGAGATGGAGGAGGTGGAGCGTGATGAGGACCATGTTGTAATGAAGAGAAGCGGCAAGGTGTGTGGCCTGGAGCTGGGGCAGGAGGCGCGCCTTTGCAAGGGGAACCTTTCTCCCAGCCGAATGGACGTTGGTGACGGGTCTTTGGCTGGAAAAGGAAAATATGCAATTCATTTATAAGTCAGAGACATTTTTAATTCAGTTTTGGGTTGTCAATAAACTGAGAGATTTTATATTGGATCATATAAGCCGGCATCTGAAGTGTGGAGGAGCTGTTGACATAGCATGGCGCAGACACATGTTTGTCGAGGTGAACGTCACATTATTTTTTGATATTGGAGAGTCGCTTTCCAAGATCTGTTGCCGTAGTTTATGGGGCCTGGAGCAACAGCTTCTGAATTTTTTTGGTCTAGCAGATAAGGCTTTTGCATTCGAATTAGCTTTTTTGAAACAAGCTCAAATTTGAGTCTCGTTGTGTCCTATTGACAATAACTTTGACCCTGGTTCAACAGATGTCCTTGGGTAATTATTGATAAAATACAAAAGTTGATAATGTTGCTGGCTAGGCAAAAAAGGTTATAGAATTGCATTCCTCTTTACGAATTGATTTGAAAAAAATAGGTATGTGATGTTGATGAATGTCCAGAAGCTCCAGCTCCAGTTGATATACAACGTCAACAGATCCCGAAACTAAACTCTTCAGTGTCAACAACTGGTCGTGTAAGCCTCAAACTCTTAAGTAGGATATATCTATACCAGTGTAGTCTGTGTGGAATTGCTGGCTTTAGAGTTCCCGTTCAGCAGCGGCAGAGACCTCAACGGGGAGGCAGGTGGAGGGGAGAGGGGCTGCTCAGGAGACGCCAGGCGGCTTGACGTGTTGGACGGAGACACCCTGGAAAAGTTCAAACATGACACTTTGTAAATATACAACCTTTAAAGATTCTGTTTACTTTACTAAAAGTCTGTTTACATCTTACACGGGCCATTCACATAACGGTAAAGCAGAGAGGTCTACCTGCGCAGGTGGCCGGAGTAAGATCGAAAATCAATTCTTTCCAGTGACATCGCACTGTGTACCTGTGCGTGTGTTCATGTACTCAGGGCTGGATGTCTCATCACCACGATAATTCTTACCTAGCGAATATTTGTATGAAGACTAATCAGCTGTTCACTTGCGGCCATCTTGGATTGACAGGTCTTCATACAAATATTACCGATATTCGGTAGGTACGAATTACCATGGTGATGAGACTTTCAGCCCTGGTCGCTTGCACACATAAAACTTTCTGGTGTGTGGAGCATATGTGAAGATGATTACGCGCACTGGGATATGCGACGCTCGAGGAAGCACGGGCAAGGCCGCGTAGTGGAAATGGTACAGAGAGTATCTCTTGGACCAACCACGGCGGTGTTGCCTTGTTGGTGCGATCAGGATTTCGTGTGGAGAAGGTAAAAATTTTCCCCACGAAGTCTTTTGAATGCCTAGTGTGTCGTGTGTCCTCCAGTGCAGCGCTCACCATTGCTGTAGTTTATCGCCCCGGCTCTAAGCCTGTAACGGCTGAGTTTTTCAGGGAGCTTCGGGAACTATTTGAATCATTAGTAATTCGCAATGAGACGTTTCTGTTGGTCGGGGATGTCAACGTCAGACTTGAGCGTAGAGACGACACAAATAGTGTGGCTCTCACCGCCTTACTAGCGGACTATGGCTGCAGACAGTGGGTTAGCGCGCCGACTCATGATGCGGGCGGCCTACTGGATGTAGTCATTACCAGAGGGGAGGATGCTCCTTCAAAGACGGAGGTTCGAGACGTGGGTTTGTCGGACCACAGGTTGGTGATAGCGAATATTGATGTGAGTCGCCCTGTTCCGGTGTATCGAAAAATTACTTCTAGGTGCTGGAATGGGTTTGATATAGATATTTTTAGGAGAGATCTTTCGCTCTCGCCGATCTGCTGTCCGGAAGCCTATGTCTCAATGCATCCGGATGAGTTGGTTGATGTGTACAACAAAACTTTGAGCGATTTGATAGCTTTGCATGCTCCTATTAAGACGAAAATAGTGAAAGAACGCAACAGTGCTATTTGGTTTGACAGCGAATGCCGCACGCTTAAGCGCAATATGCGCAGGCTGGAGCGAAATTATAGAAGCAGCAAGCCAGGTAGCACTAGAGCAGCGTGGATGGACGCTCAGGGTGTGTACAGGTCAGCCATACTCCAGAAAAAATCCACTTATTATTGTACAAAAATTTCTGAGGCTAAATCTCCTCAGCAGGTGTGGAAAGTTCTGGAGAACTTGTCTGGGAGTGCTCGGGTTGGTGTGGGTTCGACGTCGGCTGCTTGTGATTTTGCCACGTACTTTGAAAATAAAATACCTCATATGCGCTCTGCTCGGGTCGAGGGTACTCCTGCCTCAAGGGTTGGGAGTGCTTCTCGACTTGAGGTACTTGATCTTACTGACATAGATGAGGTGTGTCAGATCGTGGTAGGGTCGCCAAACAAGCAGTGTGACCTTGACCCTGTACCAGTCTGGGTACTCAAAGAATGCATCACACAGCTGGCTCCATTTATTGTTAAGGCTATCAATGGATGCCTGATGGATGCCACTGTTCCCCCTTCTTTGAAGGTAGCTCACATTACACCAATTTTAAAAAAGCCCCAGTTGGATCCTGGTGACCCTTCAAATTTTAGACCTGTGTCAAATCTGCCATTCTTGTCGAAGGTGCTGGAGCGGATTGTCTCCCGGCGGTTGGTGTCGTATCTAGATGCAAATAGATTAATGCCTAAGAGGCAGTCGGCATACCGGAAATATCATTCAACAGAAACCGGTATGCTTAAGCTTGTATCGGATATGATATCGGCTGTAGAGTGTGGCGATCTGGCCTTACTGGCGCTTCTTGACGTGAGTGCGGCTTTTGACACAGTAAGTCACCTGATTCTTATTGAGAGGTTGGAGGTGTCGTACGGATTGACCGGCGGGGCTTTAGCATGGTTCTCCTCCTATCTGGTGGAACGCAGGCAGGCGGTGCGTGTTTGTGATAGTGTCTCACCTACCTACTCGCTGTCCTCTGGGGTTCCACAGGGCTCTGTGCTGGGTCCGATTCTTTTTATATTGTATACTGCTGACATTGAGAGTATTGTTGAAAAATGGGGCCTCATCTCACATTCATATGCAGATGACTGGCAAATATACTCTCAATGTCGGCCAGACATGACTGAGGACCTCAGTTGTAGGGTCTCTGGGTGTATCTCGGAGGTCGGTGAGTGGATGGTGAACAATGGCCTAATCCTGAACATGGATAAGACGGAGATACTCTGGGCAGCCACATCTAGGCGCGACCATCTATTGGTTAATGGGGTAGCACTCTCCATAGGAGGTAAGCTGATCCAGCCTTCCGATTCGGTGAGACTTCTAGGAATCTTACTGGATCGGAACCTGACATTGGAAAGGCAAATAGATGCCACAATAGCTTCCTCCTTTTTTTCACTGCGCCAAATAAAGGCAATTAGAAAGTGTCTTCCGTCAGATGCGGTTAAGACCCTGGTGAGTGCGTTTGTGATGTCTCGGATTGATTATTGCTCAACGCTTTATAGTGGTCAGCCAAAGAAGCATTTCAACCGCTTTCAATCTGTGTTGAATTCAGCAGCAAGGCTTATATTCGGGATATCCAAATTCGCTCACATCACTCCGCTGTTAAAAAAACTACATTGGCTTCGTTTCCCGGAGAGGGTGGTCTACCGTGTTTGTCTGATGGTATATAAAGCCATCAATGGCTTGGCTCCACCTTATCTGACTGACATGATTTCGCCTGTTGAGATGGGTGTGAGGAGGCAGACACTCAGATCCGCGGGCGATGGTGCAATCAATTTGGTTCAGCCGCACCGTCAGATCCGTACAAATTTTGGAGACCGTGCTTTCCGTGTTGCGGGTCCGGTGGAGTGGAACAGACTGCCACCCGGAGTGAAGAACTCCGAATCTATGGGTATATTTTGCGGAGCTCTCAAGACGCATCTTTTCAAAAAGTCTTATCCGTGATCGGAGAGGGCCCTTGAGGTGTGACACACACAAAAACGGCGCTCTCTTATCATGTGTAATTTAAAACAAATAAGCCTGACATATATATATATGTGACCATCATAATACGAATAATGAAAGTGCGATGGTATCAAAAAATAAGTAACAATAAATTTTGGAGAGAGCAGCTGCCATGAGCATCGAAGTGCCAATAGCTTGGGCTCAATGCGGAAGCGGGTTAAGAATGTTTAATGAAATGTATGAGTGAAAAACTCTACTTTTTTATTATGCGGCCAGAATGACCACATAATAAACAAAATCCGGTCCGGTCAATAGCTCAGTTGGTAGAGTGCTTGCATTTTATGTTGTGACCTCGGGTTCGAATCCCGCCGAGGGTGTCAGAAATGATTTCCCATTTCCATGTTTATTTCAAACCTTGAAATAAAAAAAACCGGCAAGGTTTACACAGCCTTCACAAGAAATGAGTACCAGTCCCCCGGGAGCTGGGAAACCCCCCACTTCACTGAAGTGGTTGGCGTAAGGCAAGCCCCCTTACCTGTAAAAATAAATAGGTTCACTCGCCATATGCAACACCTTCAGGAATAACGCGGTAAGAAGTTACAATATATGTGTAGCTTAGCTGCGTTTTTTTTTATGACACAATTTTTTACTTTTGAGGGGCATCAGGAATTCTGTTCTGAGTAGTAGGTTCTTCAAATAGCTCAGTTCGTAGAACGCTTGCATTAAAAGCAAAAGGCCTAGAGTTTGATCTCCTCCAAGGGTTTCAGAGATTTCCATTTTGATGTTTATTTGAAACCACAAATCAGTGAAAGGTTTATTCAGCCTTCACACTAAATGAGAATCTGTCTGCTCGGGGCAGCAAAATTTCACTTTAAGTTAAGTGGTTGGCGGAACGCCAAATTATCCCCTTACCTGTGAAAATAAATAGGTTCTGCACACCATATGCTTTCCCTATGGGTACAATGCAACAAGAAGTTGCATTTTATCATTGGCTTTCGATGAAAGGGTCAAATAAGATGAAGAATATATTGTCGATGGTATGGCCTAGCACAGGGGTCGGCAAAGTGCAGCTCCAGAGCCGCATGCGGCTCTTTGTCTCCTTGAGTGCGGCTCTGGCACTCAGGCAAAACGTTTCGCGCCCCTATTGCCAGAAATTGAAGTATTTCTCCTTGAAAAGAGTATTCACTATCCAGAACTTACAATCAGTGGATCCAAAACTTTCATTTCATGGTAGACGTTACGTCTCATCTAAATCAGCTTAACCGTAAACTACAAGGGAAAGAAAACACAATTTTTTCGATGTTAGAAGAAGTCATTTCATTCGAAAACAAATCATCCCTTTTTGCAGAAGATTTTGAAAGGGAAACATTGTTTCACTTTCCAAGCCTGCTGAAGCATCGGCAAGAAAATAATACCGCTATTGACAAACACCATTTCAAAACAACAATTTTAAATATGAGGGAATCATTTATCAGCAGGTTTCAGGAGTTTAAAAACAGTAGAGCGACCTTAGCATTCGTCAAAAACCCTCTTAATGCTACGATAACTGAGTTGAAATTTTCTCCTTTTGGCATTGACATTGGTAACTTCGAAATACAATTGCAGGATTTAAAAAACAAGGAAATATGGAGCTCTAAATTTCAACGTCTTTGTATTGATTTGGAAATATTGGAACAAATGTGATCTGAGTTCACAACACAAGTGGTCTGCTTTGAAATACCTGGAGAAGGAAGACATGATCATTTTCAACGTCTGGAATAGTATTCCTAACTCTTACGATCAGCTGAAAAAACTCGCGTTTGCTGTTCTTTCCCTTTTTGGTTCTACATATTCATGTGAACAATCTTTTTCAAGCATGAACTTTATGAAGAGTAAACTGAGAAGTCGTCTTATTGATGAGAACCTGGAATCTTAAAAACAACAACATACAACCCTGACTTACTGAAACTTCCCAAGGAGATGCAAGGACATTGTTCGCATTACGTGTTTGTCATTCATTGTCATGATTTAAATTTATGGATACTTTCCTTTCATATTATTGCTTTATTAAGTGTGAAATCAAGCTTTATTCAGTGTAGGTACCTGTAAATTAATGAAGGTCTAAAATTATAATAAAGGTTTACATTTTATTAAAAAAACAGATTTGGCTCTCAGAATGTTTTTGAATCATTGTAATGTACATATTTGGCTCTTTGGCCAATAAGTTTGCCGACCACTGGCCTAGCAGATCATTGGCACTCAAATTAGTGTTATTGTAAGCAAGCGCATGTTCAAGTCCCATCATGTCCTAATGACGATAACTTTGACCCTGGTTTAACAGATGTCATTGGGTTATTATTAATTAATAATTTCTTAAAAAAAAGCTTCTCTTTACTTGGGTAGTAATGTACTGATGATCCTTTCTGCTTCCGCTGGAGGAGGCGGCTTATCATTGATCTCCGTCTTCTTGGCCACATCTGTTTCCGGGCTGCCTCCAGGAGTTGCTGTTCCTCCTCCAGGACTGTCCAGGCCTCCTCCAGGACTGTCTGCGCCTGCCTCAGGTTCTGCTCCCATCGTTATAGTCTCTACAGCTGTCACGGGTTCGCCTTTTTCTTCTGTCGGGTGAAAACTCAATGCGAATTTGGTTCTGGAAATAGATAAATGTTTGGTTAATTCATTTGGGTTATCAGAAAGGCAAGTGGAATAAATATAAAAATGTAACAACTTCGTTTTAAACCTAGTTTCCTTATGTTCAGCAGAGAAAAGCGAGGGCGGAGATGATAATTTCACTTGGTGGAATGCTTGCATTCTATGCCGAAATCTAGAGTTTGATCCCCACCCAGGGTGTCAGAAATGATTTCCCATTTTGGTGTTCATTTTAAACCCAAAATGAAATACCGGCAATGTTTACCTACTCATATTTCACACAAAAAATGAGTAGGGAAACCCCCACATAAACTGAAGAGCCTAACCTGAAACTTGATAGGTTCAAGCATAGAGTAAAGTACAGTATTATTATTACTCTATGGGTTTAACATATCACATTCGACCCCATCAGGCACGACGCGGTAAGGAGATGCTCTGTGTGCGTTAAGTTACGTTATGTTCACTCAGCATTTTTAAGAAATAACACCCAGCCCTCACATAGAAGGGGTTGGCGTAAGGCCACCCCCCTTACATGTAAAGCTAAATAGGAACTTACTGCAACCGCTTCGCGGACAACGTGGTCCTTACCACTTTGTCCTTACTTACTAGTTGCACTGTGGTCTGTGTGTGCAGCTTGGTTACGTTTTTAGATTGCGAGTTTTGATTACCGTCTCCCGTTCATGCTCATGTAGCCATCGTCCTCTGACTGGTGGCCCCCCAGCGAGGGGCTGTCGTCGTCCGGCGTGGGCTGCGCCGTGTTGCTGGCCGCAGTGGGCGCCGTCCCGCCTGCGCCTCCGCCCGCCTCCTCGAACTCGCTTAGCACGCTGTCCAGCAGCTCCAAAGACCTCTGCACCTCGTCTCCAGACCTTCAACACCAACAAAGTCATCTTAGGAGATGGGACAACAGATCAAGCAAGTCAAAGTCACCAGGGCAAAGGATCCAATACGATGTGGTGAAGAGAACAACAGACCAATTCAAGTCGATGGGACAACAAATTAGTGAAAAAAACTACAAACTTCAGTACCAAGATCAAGGAACAAAGAAACAAACTCATAAAAGGCAAGGTCAAAAGATTATGCCGGATCCACACGCTTGCCACTTGTCACAAACCACAAACCTGTACAAACGCTTGGACAAATAAAGTGATTCAAACAGCGGTATCCACACGTTTGCGAGTGCGTCAGTGTGCTTTGAAGAAGCAAGCATGGCGGAAGTCCAGCTGTTGTCAGCTATGACATTTTTAGGTTTAACTTATTTTTAATACAAAAAAAAACGAAAAGAGATCAAATAAAAGAAAATGAAAAAATCGACAAAGAATTAGGAATGAAAACCATATAGTTATTGAAAACCCACCTCATGAATGAAACTGAATATTTCAACAATAAGAAATCTTTTAGTATAGTTCTTATGGCATTAGTCGATAGCAATTATAATTTATTTTTTGTAGACATAGGTTGTCAAGGTAGAATTAGTGATGGTGGAGTTTTAAATAATTTCTTATTATGGCAGAGTATTTGTAAATATCACGCGCCTGATCAGAATGAACGCGTGCAAGCGTGTGGATGTGTGACAAGCGTGTGGATCCGGCATTAGAAAGCCTACAAGGAGTGCAACCTGAGACATGTCTCAGACATGCAATACCAATGAAACAGGTACAACAATCAAATAAAAAAGCAATTTGGACAAGGCCATGGTCAAAATATGAAAAAGCTCTATGGGCTGTTGGGCACAAGATAAAAATATCATAGTCAGAAGCCTTTAGTTCTACGATATCAAGATACCAACAAATGGAGAAGATAAGAAGGCTTTTTTGCCTGATCCAAGGTGAAACAACATTTGAGGCCATCTGATGACGATATTCAAAAGCTTGGACTTACTCAGGTCCTGAGTTTCTTCCTCTGTGCAGCATCCCAGCACTGGCCATCTCAGTCCATGCACCTGGAACAGAAAACCACAATGCTTAATGTCATATTGAAGGAGGAAAAATGGGTCTATTATCAGAATATGCCATCACAGAAGTGCTTGCCTATATGATCGGACGAAGAGGTGGGATTCGAAACATCTTTCAAAGAACCTCGCTGAATCTAGATCCATCAAAGAAGCAGGAATAGCATTTCAAGCTATTGGAGCTCACGGCTCGGTCTACAGGTTTAAAAGCTTTGAAGTGTTACCACTGGACTATGGACCGGTCTCGAGTAATCGAGAAATAGAAATTGTTTGTGTGAGTGTACAGTTTGTAGAAAAGAATAACAATGGAGCGGTACATAGTCTTGATAGTGTGGGTTGAAAATTGTGTATGTACTCGTATTTGTGAAAAATCTATTTTCGCTCGCTTGAAACCAATAAAATAAATGGCGGTTGATCTGTTATGTTGGCGGCTAGGGTTTATTAAATTGAAATTTTAATTTGTTTTCTGTTTTAGTTTTGATGTCCATAATATTATTATGTATTGATTTATGAAATGTAATTTGTCGTGTATGCTCCTTGACTTATAGGTTGGTATGCGGCTGACCACCCATGCTGTAAAAATGGTTCACTTTGCCAATGTCACCACTGTTTCAGGGAAGGACGGCAAGAGATGCAGGGTGTATGTCCATTTGAGATTTGGTTTTTATGTTGTAGGTTCACATGAGGCATGTGCAAGCGCGAACTTGTACGTGTCTGGTTGTGGGAATGCATGTAATGTGAATCTCCAATGTAACATATCTTTGCAATTTAGATTAGATTCGATTAGATACAAACTGAGGGGCTATGAAAATAGTACCTTAGGAAGAGAAGAAGAAATAATAAATAAAGAAAAGTTTTCAAATGCTGCCATTTTAGTGTTATTTCATTTTATATTTAATTATTGGTGTTGCCATGGTGGTGTGCGGGATCAAGGACTAGGGTGTACCCATTACTAACTTTAGGGTTGTAGGGTGGGACAAGCTGTTACGTAATAGGTACGTACTAAAAAATAACGCATCTGAATTAATGCGGTGACAGCGGGTAGATCTAGATACATTACTTTGATCTGATTTTAATGTTATTCTTAAGTAATTGCATGAACCTACATATGATTTTACATCTGTAAGGTCGTGATCGCGCGCAGCTCGGATGGGCAGGCTAAACTTCTCTTTGATAAAATTGAAATGACTTTCCTTAGTGACCGCATTTCTCGAGAACGGAAAAAATAATTTTGCTGTTTTTCATCATTTTCTTTACAATGTGGAATTACTGTCTTTATACATTTTATGTGGAGTTAAAATAGTTATTTATGCCACTGCCAAGTAATGATAGTCTTTTTAACACGAGTGCTAGTTTGTGCCATGAGGCGCAGCCGAATGGCACAATAGAAAGCACGAGTGTTACAAAGACTAATTACGTGCAGTGGCATACAATACTTTTTCTACGACCATGAGAGAATTAACAAAATAGTGAATAATAGTCATTATAATGTACTCGTCCATTTGAAGTAATTAAAACCTTACCTTTGTCAAAACGTGTGATTTATCATTCCCTTCGATTATCTAATCTAACCTAAGTTGTAAAAATAAATTATATTTAGGTTTCATATTGAATTCATGCCCACAAGCCGACACATATGTATAAGGTCGCGCTTTTACATCCTGCATATAAGCTTAAACATTCAAACCCAAAACTCAAATAAACATATGCCCTGCAGTTGTATTGGCAGGTGAACCAAATTTGTACAGCATAGGTGATCAACCTCATACTCACCTATTAACCAAGTAACTTTTTGAGTTTGTTTATTTTTTGCGGTGAAATTTTTTGTATTGTTTTCCTTTCAAGCCTTTTATTTTCCATTGAAAAAAGGAAAGCTTTATTTGGAGCAATCCGATAAATAAATTCGATAAATTTTAGCACTATTAACAATTTTTATTTGACTCTACACATAAAATATACTTATTTATTTTCATCTGAACAGGGCCGAAAGTCTCATCACCACGGTAATTCCTACCTACCGAATATCACTAATATTGTATGAAGCCTAATCAGCTGATCGCTTGCGGCCATCTTGGATTGACAGGTCTTCATACCCCCATACAAGGTTGACATTTGAAATTAAAAAATGGTTCCAATTCTGACAATGCGCATGCGCACATGTTCATTTTAACACGGTTACCGGTTGCATAATGTAACATTATGCAACGGGTGTAGAAATGTATGGCATTGTGATTGCGTTAGCCGTTTTGTAATTAGTAAATTACCAAATGGGAGTAGAAAAACGGATTTTATGAACCGAGGTGTTGAGAAAGTATGATTCTCAATTTTTCGCCGTATTTGAGATAAGGAAACATGTAAGAGACACGTCTTCTGATGTCTGACGAAACGTTTAGAAACCGACTTTTTCAACACTGGTTCGTAAAATCCTGGTTTGATTTTAATTAAGCTATTCTTTCTGTATTTTTATTTCTAATGGTAACATTTAGTAATTTTTTGATAATCAGTTACTATCATTAATATCCCTTTCTCTGATTTACTTTAATTAATAAATAAACCACGATTTTTAATAGAACTCCATGCTGAAATGACCAAATCCTTAACTACAGTTTTATACTTGGTATCAACGTCAAAGAGTAAACAGGAACCTTATTGCTTTCAAAACTCCACGTAAAAAACACAACGCTAAATGTTTAACTAAAACATGTATGAAAATTAAAAAAGCGCCCGCAGCGAGCGTTTTAGTTTCCATATTTTTTTATTGAACGCTAAATTCTAAGTTTTAAACTGGGGGTACACAATGTTTTTGTTTTGTTTGAGGAGCTCTGTCCTGCCACAGTTTGTGCAACAAAATGAAACGAAATTTAAATGCAACGCGGGACAAAGCATAGACAAACCATAGACTAGACAAACCATAGAGCATAGACAAACTGTGTAGGGTGGAGAGAGCAAACAGGGCAGGTTACCTAATGAGTTCTAAAAAGTGAAGCTACAGAGAGCTCAGAAGCGCTATTCTGCTGAATTCCTTTCGACCTTAAGGCGACGAGATAGCGATTCGTGTCCAAAAATAAGGTGTACCTACTGTGATTTTTTTTTATCTATGGAGTTCTTTTGCAAGCGCTAGCAAGCTCCTACTTGAATTGATATCCAAAGTGTAAGGAATTTAGCAGAATAGCGCATCAGACCACATAGAACTACCCGAATTTTGTGTTTTAGAAAGATTTTTTTATTTAAAAAGGAAAGTCTTCCGACGTATGAATGAATACCTTACGCAAAAAAAAAAAAAAAAAGAAGCTGATGTAAATATCTTGGACATGTTATGAGGAACGAATAATATCGACTACTTCATCTTATATACAAGGAAAGATTGAGGGAAGAAGGACTTAAGGACGAAGTGCATCACCTACAAATATGGTTCAACAAAGGCACTAAATCCCTAATCCTAAATAGGGATGAAGTGCTCCAGCATCAAAAGCTGGTGGCGAATGGAAGTTCTGTTGGCATAAGCTCCGAATGCCATAGACAGCTAGACGCACCAATGAATCCATTCGTCATTAGCAAGGTAGATACATATCAGTGTGAAAACTAGTGATAAACGAGAAAGCGATCGTTGCTTGCCTTCCCTTATGATGATAGCCAGTACATCTACATAGTACAGCCAGGCACATCCTCTAAAAAGGGATACAAATTCAACGAAACATTGAGAGACGGTTCTAAAGTCCATTTTTTAATTCTATAATTTGAAGTTCCTTGACTAATAGGTTAGCGTGAGGCTGCCCCCATCAGTAAAATATGGTTATCTTTTGTCAATTGCATTTCACTGTTTCAGGGAAAAGCGGTTAAAATTGCAAGGTTTATGTTCACTTAAGTTTGGGTTTTTATTTGTTTGTTTATATGCTGCCTGTGTAAGTACAAAACTTACACGTGTCTGCTTGTACAATGTATTAGCCTAAAATGTCAATATATTGGTGCAAGTTGAATTATAAAGATACGAATAATTGCTTCAGCAAGAGTACGTAATATTAATATATCAACAATGAAAAAAAATGTGAACTAAAAGTAGCCACGATGTATGCCGACCTTCGAGAGTAGAAAAGAAGATGAAGTAGCGAGGTAGAGTACATGCTCATACCTTGAGGTAGTCTGCTGGTGAGGCTGTTGCATATGCATAAGACGGAGTCTCCCTAGCACTTGTTACACGGGGGACGTTTTATTTAATCCAACGATACTGTGGAATAATTAACGGAGGTGGGGGAAAGCTGGACGGGACAGGGGGTTCAGCCATCTATAAAGTACACTTGCAGCATGTGTAAGCGAGAATTAACATGTGCCTGCCTGTGGGCGTGCATTTAATATAAACCTTAAATTTAAATATATCTTTGCAAACATAAAATATACATATATCATAGATAAATAATCTGCAGGACAAAATTCTTAAAACATGGGATATTGAGTAAAAAAACTTCATTCAATATTTGTTGAATCACAATCATTTCCTTGACTTGTAGGTTGTGTAAAGAACTGACTTTATCTGCGATTATCTTGCATAAATTTCCTGTTTCATAGAGATTTCAAGAAAAAAAACAATTTATTTCTTACTCATAACGCTGATCCCTGTTTATTTCACCACTTTTTTGGGTTCTACGACCAACATCAGGTATCACCATGTTTTTACAGCATGGGAGGTCAGTCAAGAAACAAAAAATATCACTCATACTGTAAAAATTGGTTCACTGTTGGCAATGTCACCCTTGACTCTAGGCAAGGTCGCAGAAAGAGTTGCAGAATTAATCTTCATTGCCGATTGGATTTTTATTTTTTAATTACACATGTAGCATGTGTAAGCGCTTTGCAACTTAAAACAAAGATAAAAATGAGATTTTATAATAGCAAATGCATGCAAAATACCTGAGCTTATTTTTAATACCGAAGCGATTGGTTTTTATAAAAATAGTGAATTATGTACATACCTCAGATAGGTCAGGATAGGTTGCAGGTCGCACATGACTTGTTTGACCTTTGCGTCCTTGAGGAATAAAAATCACTAGGTCACTCAGAGGTCAGCCCTCGTAATGCTTCCTTCCTCGTTGATTTTTTTGAAAATCTGAAACAATTAGAAATTCCATATAACTTATTTTGATTATTTTTCAATGGGTTGTGTATTAACACTGAAAATTCATTGTTATTTTTACATGAAAATACAGAATAACAGGTTTTTCTTTATTTGTAACACTGTTTATTTTCAATATTTTCATGAAAAAATCACATATGTTTTCGGTTCTCAGACCATCATCAGGTATACATTATTTGAAAAAAAAAAAGATTTTTGAGCGTTTCCAGTTTTCACTTTTGAACCAAAAAAGACTAAGGACGTGCCAAACAGCCATGAAAAGAAGGATACTGAGAATCAGCCTCAGGGATAGGGTTACCAACCAGGAGATCCGCAGACACACTGGTTTCACCGATGAGTAAAAACGCATGGCCTGCTTAAAGTGGAGCTGGGTAGGTCGCGTCGCAAGACAGGTGGCCGAAAAGGATCGTCCAATGGCGACCCAGGATTTCCAAGCGGGGAGTAGGGAGACTCCAATTGAGGTAGCTGGATGTCATCAAGGGAACCGGGGATGGCTGAACACCTGAACACAGCAGCCAATAGACAGGTATGGAGAAGATTGGAAGAGTTCCACATTCAGGAGTGGACTGAGAAACACTGAATAAGAAAAAATGCTGTTGTTTTTCGTATAATAAAAAAGAGATTCATATTTATTAATGAAAATGAGTGAATGTTTCGTTCATTAATCAAATAAGTTCCCTGATTAACGGCGAGAGTTAATCAACGTCCATTATTAATTAATTCATTTACTCAAACGCTGCGAGAAAATTCCTTCAAGAAAATCATCCGTCTTTGTGAAATAAACTGCCTTTTATTACTTACTTAATGATTAATCTTGGCTCATCTTTACTTGTTTATGGTGTATGTTCATTTGAGTTTTACGTTTTTATTTTGGAAGGACACATGTAAGCGGGACCTTTCACGTATTTGCTTATGGGAATGTTAATATTATATCTTTGCAACTTATATTACAGATGACGGAGCAGCGCGTGTTTCGTAAAAAATACTGATTCAAGCTACTAGTTGATCTAGATACTAAAATATACAACTCTGAACTATACAGACTGTAGGAAGACGTCGATGTGGTCCGGTCTTTAGCAGTCACATTGACTGCAAAACAAAATACTACATTGGCTGGGTCACAACCAACAAATGGAACATCGGCGCCTGGACAAGATGGTTGTGATGACGGACCCTGGAAAGACTCAGATTAAGGTGGCTGGACGGAGTGGTGGCAGGAGGAAGGCAGGAGGAAGTTGTTGGACAGGCAGTAGTGGCTGCGGTTGATCAAGGAGACCAAGACCCCCCCCCCCCCCCCCCGGCTTGTCGTGCCATAGACGATGACGACGATGTACTATGTTTTTGTTTTGTATTGCGAAAATGATCAATTTTACTCATTGGATAATCAGTAATCTAAGTTTGAAAGACAAAGGAACTTTTTAAGATTCATATTTGATGCATGTTCACAAGTGAAGACATGTAAGTTCACGCTTACAAAATAAAACCCAAGCCTCACATAAACACGAACTTTATCGGGAAAAAATGTACCTACACTAGTAAGTTTCGAAAGAACAGAATGAAAATTTTGAATGCCTGGATCATGCAGATTTAATCAAAGTTGCCGGTCTGAAGTAGGGGCTGTGAAGCGGTGCCGGAGGGTTGGGAGAGGATCCTTTAGGCGGGGAGTCACGGAACTTAGTTGGTTAATCGTTAGTTGAACTAAATTACCTAAACTATGGCTCAAACAACAACTCACAACAACTTTACTGCGCCAACTTGACTCTGTATTCTGTAATTGATTTTAGGGAACAAAAGATAGGACGTTGTCTGGTGGTTAACGCTGCGGGCTTGAAATGGGAAGGTAGCGGGTTCGATTCTCAGGGGAGCTAAGCAAACATCATTTATGTACCAGAAATGGCTGGGCTATGGCAGAACGGTCGGAAAAAAGGGCGGTGGTACTTTTTTCTTCTTTCTAAGTTTTTCTCGAGGAGGTCTCATGGTGCTGAGTGAAACCTATTTATTTTCACGGGTAAGGGGATTTCACGGCTTTACACCAACTACTTCGATTGAAGTTGGGGTTTCCCTGCTTCTGGGCGGGCAGTTTCTCGTGAAGGTTTCTATGATATTTGGGTTTAAAATAAATACCGAAAGATCATTTTTGACAACCTTGGCTGTGTAGAACCATAGGCTTCTGGCTTTGAACGCAAGCGTCTTACCAACTGAGCTATCGACCGCACAATAAACATATTAAATGTATGCCCAGAAACAGACACGCTTAAGTTCGCACGTACACATGCTGCATGTGTACCTACTTATAAAATAAAAACCCAATCTAAAATGAGCATAAACCTGCAACTCTTGTCGCACTTCTCTGATGCAAAGCTGAAATGGAGTATGTGTGACAGAGGGCCAAATGTGTATTGTTTTACAGTATGGGTGCTCAGTCTCATTCCTAACTATAAATCAAGGAACCATCCGAGTGGAAAAAGTGCCTGCTATGATTCTGGCATTAGATAAATAAAATCAGCACAATTTTAAGAAGGAAGTCTTCGGTAGCTCTCGGTCCTCTAGGAGGGTGGTAGAATTTATCTGGCACCGTCCCAAACTGTCAAGGGGGTCATTGACCTCATCCCCCACCCTGCCTACTTACCTCCACTCTCTCTGCCCAAAGAGGAAAGGGGCATGCAAGCTAGTAACTCTAGAATTAAACTTTTCGTTCAAACTTAACCACAGCGTTCACAGAAAAATGTGTGGAAATAAAAACAGTACCATGAGAGCGCCCTATACCCTCAGTCCGTCATTTAAAACAAAAACATAACCTTTTCATATTTCATGTATTTTTTTATGCTTTTAAATTATAATACTTGAATTGTTATTTTTCAATTTATTTATCCTTTGCTTTTTATACTTAATAAGTTACTATCTATATTTTTTCTTATTTAATATATATATATATATATATATTTGGATAATTTGTTTTTCACCTCAAGGGCCCTTTTATTGTTTGGTTTGTCTTTATTCCTCACTCACTCACACAAAACATTAAGTTCACCCACTCACACATAGTTTTTTTTTTTTTTTTGTTAGTCCCTAAATGACTGACTGAACATGTAAGTCTTTAATTTTTTCTTAAATGATGCTTCAGTACTCGCCGTCCTGACCTCCACGGGCAGTTTATTCCACACCAAGGGTGCGCCATTGGCACCCTCGGTCGCCAAAGCGTGTCGCACAAAATCTGATGGGTTCGTTGAGTCTGGCCCCACCAGACACAGCAGATCTAAGCACCAGGTCACTTGTGCTGAACTGCTGGGACAAAAGCTCAGCCAAGTATTCAGGAGCCACGCCGTTGAGAGCTTTGTATACCGTATGGCACACGCAGGTCATCTATACTGTACAGAAATAGCTCACTTTGCCAATGTTTCTTGTTTCAGAGAAGGTCGGCAAGAGTTGCAGGTGCTATGTTCATTTTATATTCGCGTTGTAAGTTTACATGCGGCATGTGTGAGCGCGAAGTTATACGCGACTGCTTGTGGGCATGCATTTTATTTGAATCCTAAATGTTAATACATCTTTGCAACTATAAGTTAATTAAAGATAGATACAATAATGCATTATTTGTTTAACGCTATGGTTAAGTTTAAACGTAAAGGTTTATTCTCGGAGTACATGAGAGAGGATAGTAATAAAAATCTGTACACCGAGTACAAAAATTGCGTGAACTCACTTCGATCTCGTAAATCGAAAAATGTTGGAAAACTAAATCACTCTCCAGGACACTATCTATAATCTGAGTTGCAAAGATATATTGTCATCTAAAGCTCATATTGAATGCACACTCTCAAGCAAACACATGTAAGTTCGCGCTTGCATGTATAATTACAAAATACACCAAACCTCACATAAACATAAACCATGCAACTCCTGCCGCCTTTAACCTGAAACCAGGACGGCGTTGACAAAAGTGAACCAAGTTTTTGCAGTAATGGGAGCCCAACCATCTAACATATAACAACCATCAGTCAAGGAACAAAACATAGTAAAGTGTGGAACAAATAATATTCCATATTACGATTTACGCAATCGAGGGGAGTTTACTCAATGTTTACTCGGGGTATTGAAATGAAGGAAAATGCTATCACGGGAAGGAAGATACTTCACCGGTAAAGATATATTGACGTAATTTGAAAAGATTGGGAAATGCAGTCAAAGTTTTAAGCATTTGAAATAAAGAAATACGAATTATTGAATTTGTAACTCTACCAATGTCACCGTTCCACAAGAGGTGGCCAGAACCTCTGCAGAGTCTCTTCAACTTATTCTTACCCTGACAAACTTCTGCCATTTCATTCACTTCCCTTTTTTTACATTCACTTTTTTAAATTAGGAAATAAGTATTAAAAAAGTGTACTAGAGTTTAAGGGGAAAAACAGCTTAGCTGGGACTACGGTCCGTAACAATATCAAAAATAATTGCTTGCTTTCTCCTTTATCAACCCGGCCGTGTGACGTCACAGCTTTGTCTATGTCAAATTATATAAGGACCTCATTGGCATTCAAATAAAAAAACATAACAACATAAATATATTTTACTTTTCATAAATGATAGCCCACTTTCATTGCAAGCCCGATGTGAGAAACAATTGAGCTGAACTAGGGACAACTTTTAGCCAACGGTTGACTCTAGACCAGTGGTTACAAACCTGGGGGCGATTTGAGCCTTTCATGTTTGTTGACTTATAGGTTGGTATGCGGCTGACCACCCATGCTGTAAAAAATATTTCACTTTGCTAATGTCACCCCTGTTTCAGAGAAGGACGGCAAGAGTTGCAGGGTGTATGTCAATTTGAGATTTGGGGTTTTGTATTGTAGTTTCACATGCGGCATGTGCAAGCGCGAACTTGTACGTGTCTGCTTCTGAGAGTGCATATAATGTGAATCCCCAATGTTACATATCTTTGCGAGTTAGATTAGATTACATTAGGAAGCGAAAATTACGTGGGGGCGATGAAGTTCTCTGAAACCTGAGCCTAAACCCCCCTCGACGACTTTTTTGAGTAAATATTTTCAAGGAAATAGCGTGCCGCGTGCTTTACGCATGAGGGGGCGATGGACGAATAAAGGTTGGGAAGTACTGCTCTAGACCACTACATTTCAGTTTAATGACAGGGCAGAGAAAGAGGTCTCTCCAGACTTAAACATATGCTGGAGTTAAGATTTAAATGCAGAGCCCGTGATTGTTAAACAAAGCATTGGAATTAAATATGTGGCAGCGTTGCCAACTTATTGAACACAATGGCCAATACGTTTTATGATAAAAGTACAGGGAAATAAGGGCGGTTAGAGCAATGCAACCGCACCAAGGCCCCCACATACAAGCCCCCCCCCTTCCAAAGACTTAAACCACATTTTAACATGAATCCTAAGGATTATTAAGAGAATAGCAAAAAATATAAATCTCTTAATTTCGTCAAACTTTACTTTAAATGTTCCTTGACTGAAATGGTATGCGGCTGACCACCCATGCTGTAAAAATGGTTCATTTTGCCCCTGTGGGTTCAAATGGTTCAACTTTGTCAATGTAAAAATGGTTCACTTCACCCCTGTTTCAGGGAAGGACGGCAAGAGTTGCAGGGTGTATGTCCATTTGAGATTTGGTTTTTATGTTGTAGGTTCACATGAGGCATGTGCAAGCGCGAACTTGTACGTGTCTGGTGGTGAGAATGCATGTAATAAAAATCTCCAATGTAACATATCTTTGCAACTTAGACTCATAGGTTGGTATGACGCTGACCCCAATGCTGTTAAAACCTGGTTCACTTTTGCCAATGCCACCGCGGTTTCAGGGTAAGGCGGCAGGAGTTGCAAAGTTTATGTTCAAGGGAGGTTTGGTTGATTTTGTATGTACACATACAGCATGCGTACGTGCGAACTTACATGTGCCTGCTTGAGGGCATGCGTTAAATATAAGCCTTAAATAACAAAATATATCTTTGCAACTTAGATTATAGATTATATATAGAAATGTTGCCGTATGTAGCCCTCAGCTCGGAAACCCCAACTTTAACTGAAGAGGTAAGTTTAAGGGCAGCCCCCTTAACTGTAAACATAAAAATGTTTCACACGCAACTCTTGACAAAGCGGTAAGAAGTTCACTACGTGTAAAGCTTGTTGCAGTATTTTCGTAGAGACAAAGCGCTGTCAGCGATAGATCAAAGAGGTCAAAACCCATTACGGGTTGTTGTGCCAGTATTTTTTGTATACAGCCGCCATTCCACTAAAGATGGCCAGTACCTCAGCAGATGTGTCACCACTTTGTTTTGCCCTTCCACACTTCTTTCATCTCCTCGACATTCATCACTCTCTTCATGCATGCTCTTCTCATTTTCTCACTCTGTATGTTCCAGTCACTTGCGATCTCGTTTATTTGATCAATCCATTCTTTCCTTGGTTTTCCCCTTCCACGCTTACCTTTGGCATCCCCTCTGAACATTTTTTTTGTCTAGATGCCCGAACCATCTCATGGTACTAGTGATGATAATTTTATTGATTGGCCTACTGACGTCACTGTTTCCACACATTGCGATCCTCGGCTCATGTTAACTGCAGGTCCGCTATGCCCCAGCATAATCCAGTAGCTTATCGTATTTATTGTTTCCATATTTCATTTGTAACGAGCGCATTAGCGGCTGGGCAGACCCGTGCTGTGGAGGAAATCTTAACAAAACAATTGTAAGCAAGTTTATTGCGTTTGTGACTACGCCCCTGGGCGACATTAAAGAGCTACCTAAATGGTATAAACAATTTAAATTAAATTAATAAATTAAATAATTTTGACCCAAATCATTATATATTTTTTTAAGTGCGTGTAACTTTAAAAAGATTCGCATTTAATCTACGCCCATGCAGCATGTGTACATAAAAAAGAATAATCTCAATTGGACCCTACAACTCTTGCTGCCATTCGGTCAGCCTCATACCAACCCCATAAGTCAAGGCACTACACATATAAATCAATGAACAAGGAACAGTTCAAAAAATAAAATTCTGGAGGATTTTTTTGATAAGTGCTGTTTTGTATGTAGTCCATCTCAAGACCTCTCTGCAAACATAAAACTGTGAGTTTCACCTACCAATGCTTAACCCTTTCAGTGGTTTCAGATTTTTCAATGTGCAGCTATAACCTTACTTAGAAAACCAACATCGTTTAGGGATGAAAAACAGCCAAAACGGTTTAGTCACTTTCGATTGATGCGGTATCAACAAACGTCATTTAATTTTTACTAAATATATTGTGTTTCTATTTCTTCATACATTTTTGAAAAAACTAAATGCCATAAATATTATTCTAGAATATATGTTTATTTTGGAATGTCTTTGTGCAGCGCACGCACCTCAATAGTTGCATTAGATGTTATTAACTTTTACTTTCTAAGGGTGGCGCGCTCCCGATCGATTGTTAGTACGTGAAAGTGAAAGCTACGAGTACGCTGGTAGTATATATATAGGGGGAGCGGAGAAAGCGAGATCAGTATTGGCGGGGGCGCCGGCAGTTACGGTGGAGGGGCGAAAGGGAGCCATGATCATAAAATAACTAATGAAAGAATATATTGCTGGTATAAGCTATTTTATACTTACTAAGTCTGGTTGGTGGATTAATTTTTAGAAGGTACGCGTCCTGTCGGTAGCTCAGTTGGTAGGATACTTGCGTTCAATGTCAGAGGGCTAGGGTACGATCCTCGCTAAAGGTTCCGGAAATGACTTCACTTTTTTTTCAAATCCAAAAGCTACATCCAAAAAATGTTAACCTTTACAAGAACTATGTCAGTATAGGAAAAAGTGAAAGAGATGAGCTGAAGTTCTAGCAACCTCTGGTGGAACGGCGATATAGCTAGAGTTATAGCAACGTTGCCATTTTAAAGTGTTCAATTGACATAACAAGGAGGCTGCGTCGAAGATAATACGTAAAGGGACTCGTTGAGATAATAAAACGTGCATGGAAAGATAAAGAGGAAGAGCGGGGCTATTGTAGGGGGTCGTAACTCACATAATAGTCGCCGTGTGACGTCACAAACACCAGCTTGTGAAGACATTATGGCATTTAACAGGACCCCAACTATAAAACATTACGTTTAAATTAAACCATAGAAAAATATGTACGAAAGCTGAAACAGTACTTCTATTGAGAGTTTTAGTTTCTTTACATTTTTGGTAAAAAAAATCGTATGAAGAGTTCAGGAAGCGAGATGCGTCACTCAAACAAGATTATTACATTGGGAAGTCATAAAAAGTATTATACAATTTGATGTGTGATGGAGCAAAATTTAGGGTGTGTGATCTCATCGGAACTTCTTATTTTCTTCTCCAGCCTGTCTCCATCACATTCTGGATGTAGACCTCTTCAAAGTCTCCTTGTTCGGCCATTTCCTCCCGACAGTTGCCTGGGTATTATTTTGATGGCACTTCTGTCGGGAGTTTTTAAGCGAGCAAGAATATACTTTTTAGTATTACACACAATTTTTTCGACCCGCAATGTCGAGAGTCTGTGCCGTTCTATTGTTCTTTCTTTCTACAAACTGTGTACGCACGCAAATAATTCAACTATCGCAAACGCTTCTCACATTGGTATCTGTCTCTCTCGCGCTGGTTAACTTTCAATGTATCCGTCCATTTTGCTAGCGATGTTAGATTAGATGTCGAAAATTTTCAGAAAACATGTAAAATACTCTCTGACTGGTTACTTTGAAAGTTGATGTCGATCGGATTACAATAAAAATGGTCCTGTTTTTGAATAAAGTTGCCTTCCTTGTATGTGGAAAAAAATAATTTCACAGCTTAGTGAAACTCGCCGGGTGTTGCATTTAATCTATAAAACAATTTCAAGAGCTACTTCTACCTTGGCTTACACATGGCACCTACTGCAGACTTTAAAACATCCACCTTACCTCTTAAGATGCTACGGTTTTCAAGGTAGAAATTTAATATTCTTCTCGTGGTTCCGGCGAGAACGTTTGGCATGGCTTTAACTGCACGCTTTAATAGTGTGTAACTATACGGGGTGTTGAACTAAGTTAAGGGCTTTCCCTGGTAGATGGAGAGTCCGCACGTGTCTGGGACGCCTAAGGCAAAACCACGTCAAGTAACGATCTAATAAAATGCTTCCCAAACATATTTTCCGTTGACCACTAGAGTAAATGGTTATAATAACAGATACTTATCTTCAGAGCTGTAAGCTTGAAATAATTCCGAAAACAATGCTTTTTCAGCCTTGAAAAGCAATTGTGTTCAAAATGGCTCATCAGTTCCACAAAATTCAAGATATACACTTCCCTTGTTTGGTCAGTGGTGTTGTACGGATGTGAAGCCTGGAGACTGACCTGGAGGACTCAGTCTCTCAAGGTTTTAAAGAACGGACCTGTATCTGAAGGTGGCAGGTGGCGCATCCATACCAACCCAGCTGAGGTCCATATTTCAATGAAATCAGGAAGACTTTAGAAATGCCTTTGATGGTGTCCCCTCCGGTCCCAGGATGCAAAGCAACATTTTTGTTATTTACTATAGAAACTTACATATATAAACACTTAAAACTTGTCAACCCCCATTCTTTTCACAGCAACGTAGACCCTCTTGAGTCTCCGCTGGACCACTTTGGGAATCACTGATCTAGCATATACCTTACAGGTGAAAATGCAGTGCTACGACTTTACGGTGAAATATATTATAGGTACAGTGGCTGAGTGTGTGATAAACCCTGCAGTGTTATGGGAATGATGAGATGTTGTGGGAATGGCTACTTGAGCTTTTAGTTTATGGTTGTTTATGAGTATTCTGCTTGTGCTTTTTTTTTTTATCAAAGATTGGTACAAGAGTTTACAATCAAATCCATTTCAACTGTTGGATAGAATCCCCTTTTTATAACCCTTTCAGTGGTAGCGGTTTCAGTGGTGTAAAAATTTCAAAGCTTCAAGGAAACAGTAATTAGGTTATTCCTTAAAATCAACAATAACTTGACGCTTAATTTTATTTACTCTTATACGCCCTTACACATCTCAACTCTTCCTTGGCATGCCCACATACATGCCTAACCCTTGTTATTTTAAATTAAATAGTATAGAATAGAAAACACGAAACACTATGGTCGTCAAAGTGAGAAAAGAGGAAAACGTAAATGAGAAAGTTAGAAAGAACTGTACCTACCCTTAGTACGAGTTGCAAAACTTGAGTAATGTAAAGTTTACGGCAATTATTAAAGAGCGATTTCCCCTAAAATCTGCCGTTTTTTTTTGTTTGAACTTGATTTTCTTCATCACTGTAACATTTTTGCTAAGACCATAAAATTTAAGAAACAAAAACGGCAGATTTTGGGAGAAATCACTCTTTAATATTTTCCGTAAACTTTACTTTTATCAAATTTTGCAACTCGTACTAAGGGTACAGATTTTTGTATAAAAATAATCAGAGTGACTTGTATATGCAGCTCACACGACGCGCTCATGTCCGCCATACATTTTAGTAGTCCCTGTCATTTACCGTGTGTGGTATTTAGAGCCACAAACAAAATTCAAATCCAACAAGTCGTGTTAAAACCAGTTATTACACAAAACATATATTTAAGAAACTGAGGGTCTTATTTAAGTTATTTGCTTGGCAAACGGGATACAGTATAGAAAGTCAAGAACCAAACTGCATACTAAGTTTAAAAAAATATTTTGGTAGGTAATTAGTGTTTTATAAAACAACTATGAATTTTTTATTCATTATGAATATCTGTAATTTGTTTTACTTGATGTTTTATCTCTCCAGGTATCATTTATTCGTAGAACTCTTGATATTCGCACTCCAAATAAAGTAACAATCGACAGGACTAGCTATCAAACAGATGTATTGAAAATATTATCAAAGTGAGCCGTTGAACAATTCTGCCACCTCTCTGTTTGAGACCCTTTATCGTATTCTTCTGCTGAATGTGTTCCTTTGTTGATTAATCTCTAATTGAGTGTGAAAATTTAACACTTCATTGCTATATGGCCGACATACGTGTGGAGTAATGCTCCTAACTCAGTACAAACCTTTACGTTCAACCCTCTAACTCTGGATGAAATGAAACAAGTATGCGAGGACAGAAAAATAGCGGTTGATCTGCAATATGAGCGGCTTAGGCTAAAGCACTGCAATTATAACGTTCATTATAGTTGTAGCCTTGTATTTCATGCATTCTTTTCAGTTATTGTTTGTTTTATAAAGTAAAATGTATTTTATTTTTCTGTGCCTTGATTTATATGTACTTAGGTTGGTATGAGACTAACCGCCCTTACTGTACAAATTGGTTCACATTGTTAATGTCACCCCTACTTTAGGGAAGGCCAGCAATTAAACTTTTAAGATTCATATTAAATATATGCCCACAAGTAGACAGTGTAAGTTCACGCCTACACATGTCACATGTGTACAAAATTAAAACCCAAATCCCAAATATACACACCCTCTTTTCAGACCTTCCCTGAAATACAGGGTAATATTGGCAGAGTGAACCATTTCTTATAGGATGGTTGGTCAGCCTCATACCGACTTATAAGTCAAGGAACAAAAACAATTAATTACAGTTGAGTATATAAAAATAGTAATAAATACAAAAAAAACTATAAAATTTATACATATCAATTATAATAAAATACCTACAATATTAATCCATGTATTTCTTAATCTGTGCATGTTTAATAAACACACGTTCTTAGAGGGTTATACTGAAAACAAATATGGAAAGTGAATTATCCAGTATAAGCGCTGCTTCAGTTTTCGTACAATTTTCTATAGCAGTTTAATTTGAGTTTATACGGCCAAGTTTTATACTTTTGATAAAAACCCCACTGATCAATGGGCAGGGACAATGCGCTTGATGTCGGAAATAGAAGGCTGGGTTGTACGCGGCCGCTATGGAAGTGTGTGCTGGAATCTGTAAAAGAGACTTTATCGTGGATGCTCAATGCGGCGTGAGGAAGCGATGGGAACTTGAAAATGCGGGAAAAATCTAAAAATTTACTTTTGTAAAAAATAACTACAAGAGTCGTATAGGACGAAAAAGGAGATTTTTTGGAAATGGGGAGTACATGGATTGACAGAAAGTACATTTTTAAATGTATTACACGTATTCTGTTGGTGGGCATGCATTTAATATTAATTTTAAATGTTCATTCATCTTTGCAGCATAGATTACAGATTATATTAATTAACGCTGCGAAAGTACTTTATTGATATTAAGTACAAATGACCATCGATTTTTTCTGTATTTGAACTGTGTTTCTTGAATAATAGATTGCTATGAGGCTGACTCTCATCCTGTACAAACTTAGTTCACTTTTGCCAATGCCACCCATGTTTCCGGGAAGGGCAGCAGGAGTTGCAAGATTTATGTTCAAGAAAGTTTTTTTTTGTTAGTGCACATGCAGCATGTATGTATATGCGCCAACTTACATGTGCCTATTTGTGGGAAAACACTTCAATGATAATAAATATTTGCAACTTACATTATAGATTACTGATAAAATTCATCTAAGCCTTTTCCGTGCATTGAGGTTCAGATCTCTGTAGAGCAGAATCTCCTTTATGCGAGGTTTTCATTCCTATTTGTTAACAAGGGAGCACCTCATTACCAGCGTTAAGGCCGCACCACAATTAGCATTAAGGGCGCAGCCACTTGTAAGCGCAGAGTGGTGACGCCATTGGGCGCCAGCACTTGTCAATGCGCCTTAACAATTGCGCCACGAATGACATAACACATTAGCAAACGATAGTTTTATAAGAGAAAAAATAGTAACCATTAAAAAAATCTAATGGACACAAATTTGTATTTAGAATCATTTTCTTGGTGGGCAAACGTCGCACTTGTTTGGAACTTTAGTTAAAAAAAAAAACAATAACAAAATCTATGTTCGTTTTTCCCCCCTAGCAATTCAGCCGTGTGATGTCACAATATTGTATAGGCCTATTCACGTGTTTAGTCCACTGTTCACCGAAAAAACACAAGATATATCGTGCACTGGACTGGAAATTGTGAAAACTAAAATAAATGCTACATCCGTTAAACTTACATTAACGGAAATTCGACCTTAGTAAGAAAGAGAACAAAGATGCTCCCAGTGTGACTATACTCTAAACAGAGAAGCTAGAACAATAAACCGTAATATTAGGCATACTGGACGTCCTCTATCTGTTTGAAGTTTTCTTTTTATTGGAAACAAACAATTTTTTTTGGATAAGGCACTCTCCCACCCCCTCCCACCCAGTTCATACAACTCATGCGGAGCTGCTTCACTCGGTGAACATTACAATTTTTTTTTCAAGTGGCTGAAGGCCTTCCCGATGAAGTTAATCAGCTAGTCAGCAGTGTTTTTCAACCTTTTTCGTGACACGACCCCCCTAGTATCAAAAAATATTTCGCGACCCCCCAACCCTTTTTTTACTATATTTAATTTAATATAAAAATTTTAACTCTTGTAGACTTTTTATTTAAGTCTCACAAATTATATGTTGTTTAAAAAAAACTGAAGTTTTCTCGACCTCTCGCGACCCCCCTACAGAGGCTCCGCGACCCCGAGGGGGGTCGCGACCCACAGGTTGAAAAACGCTGAGCTAGTGTAACTCTATTCATAATATTTACTTATCGTTATTTTCCAAAGAAAGTAATTCAATAACATTGTGAAGAGGAATACAATCCCTAATTTATTTCTGTGCGCTTAATAAAAAAATTGGAACCAAATAGCCTTTTCAAGACGTAAATATTGTCTCGTCAGTAAAAGCACTCGAACCAGCGATGTTTAGCTGCCCAAACACGGCAGCGCTTTGACGACCCGGCCGTAAAAAACACAGCTCAATGAAGTTGGAACGTTTGTCGGACGGATGATCCACATTTGTTTTTTTCGGTGAATAAACCGAACGTCTATCAAACTAGGGTTCTTAGCATCTAATCTAAATCTAAGCTGCAAATATATATATATGATTCACTTTGCCAATGTCACCCCTGTTTCAGGGAAGGACGGCAAGAGTTGCAAGGCTTATGTTCATTTGAGATTGGGTTTTATATTGTAGGTCCACATGCGGTATGTGTTAGCGCGAAATTATACATATCTGCTTGTGGGAATGCATTTAATATAAATCTTAAATGATATATATCTTTGCAGCTTAGATTAGATTAGATTAGATTAGATTTAAGATTCATATTAAACGCATTTTCACAAGCAGACATGTATAATTACGCGCTAACACAGAACTACAATATAAAAACCCAATCTCAAATGAACATAAGCTCTGCTCTTGCTGACCTTCCCTGAAACAGGGGTGACATTGGCAAAGTGAACCTTTTTTTACAGTATGGGTGGTCAGCCTCATACCAACCTATAAGTCAGGAATAACAAAAGCATCAATTTAACAAAATACGAATTTGACTTTACCCCAGTGTTTCGGCCGTGAGACGTCACATTTTTTTTTCTCTCAATCGAATGTGCGGACCTCATTGCTTTGATATATTTCAATGTATTTTTCAAGGAAAATAAAAACAAACTTTTGTTTTCTGGAAATAAAGTTCTGGTTTTCAATGTGTTAATTTTACAAATGCAAATACGATTATTCAGCAAACCAAAACTGTTCAATATTCATTTGAAACGTCAAAAATAGTGAGGTCGATAAAACAGACAGCATTGCCATCCGGCGTACCGACGCGGTGTCATGGCTGCCACCCTTAAAAAATGAATTTAAAAAAATGTAGAAAAATATCAGATTACGTGCCCGAAATAAATTGAGCTATTTGGGACTAATCAATATTTTGATACGACTCCAGAGAAACGATCTTATTAAAATAATTCCTCGAAAAGCATTTTTTTTTGTTTGACTGAAATTCAAATGTTTTTACCATCTCTAATGACAAGATGTTGAGATGGATTGAGGGATGGGGTAAATAAAATAAATATTCGAATTTAATTTTTTTTTTTTCTTTATTGCTCAAACTTCTTTCCGATGATGATGAGTTGACGACTTCATTAAAGCGCCGTTTCGTGATGTTTTCATTTCAAGGTGCACATGATGACAGAACAAATTTGCTTGTCTTCATTGCATTTGGTCCTTGGTCCTCTCTCTCAATTGACTTCTTACTGGCTCTTCAATATTTTTCAAAACATTTATATCCAAAACCATATTATCAGTAAAAAGCATTTTTTTTTCAATTTTATTGTGACTCTCAGCACTGAGACAAAGGACTGAAGAATAAAATACATTATACTCCATTCTTCCACAATTTCACTACATTGATCTAACCATTATTATCTCGATTCCGATTTGATACTAAAACTTTTGAAGTTTTTCATTCTTTTAACTTATCTGAATCACGCTATTACATTCGAATTGTAGTTTATTCGAAAATAAAAATCATCAAAATATTCAAAATTATCTTAAGACGAGTAGCATCTCTAAATTCCTAATTAAAATTCATGTAAGGAAATGATGTCAGAATAAATTCCAATAAAGAATTTCAATAATTGATTTCGAGAGCTAAAAATATGCTTTATTTTTGTTAAATAAAGATTCGAAAATGATGAAATGTAAAATTTGGCATTGTGACAGTGCTCCAACTACTTACGAAAGGTTTGACATTTAGTGGTGTTCTATTCGCCATTGTCAAATTAACGTCAAAATATTGAAAAGAACTTGAATGTCAAATTTATTTTTGACACTACGAAAGATGTCGCTTACCATGTTTTTTCATTTAAAAAAAACTTTTACAAATAACTGACATTGAGAATCATGTAGGTATTTCTTTTAATAATAACAATAATTGTTTTATTTTCACAAAATGATTTGAGGGTAGAAGGACTTAAGTTCGGCCAAGGGACATTGTGGCTAAAGAACCCACAATGCCTTAAAAAACATCGATGGACCATCTGTAGTGGCCTACGGTTAACGCATGATGGGAGATTATAGGTTTTAATTCCCAGCAAATATACTCTTCGCTACGTTTTTATTAAAGGCATATCTTTATAGAAGACGCTTTTGTTTTGTAAAAGTTGGTTTACTATTGCAGAGTTTATGCTTATTTGAGATGTTTTTATTTTGCGAATACAAATACAGCATATGAAAGCGCGAGCTTTCACTTGTCTGCTTGTGGACGTGTATTACATTTCTTTTCAGCTTGTAGACAGATTGAAAATCAAAAACATAAAAGATCCGACCAGCCATACAGCAACTTAATCTTGTCGAACATTATATAGCGACAAGCAAAAACTCTCAAGGGCTCTTGAGGTGCACACGTCTTGATTGCACAAGAAAACAGCGCAAACCAAATAATGTAAGCATATTTCGAATTGCAGTATTCAAGGTAAAAATATAATGATCTTTCAAAAATAAGAAGAAAATGGATAAAAATATGAGGAAGAAGAAGTTATTGGTAAAATTTAAGTGCAAGATATTGTTATAAGAGACGTACATAACCAAATGTGACAGAGTAGGATATTGTTAAAAATAAAATACATAAATGTTAATTATAAGAAAATGATTTCCATTGTTTCCATGCATTTATCTCCTTTTAGAAAAAAAACCTAGATTGCCGATTTTGATTCCATGTCAAAAAAATATGGCACGTTTTTTTCCATACAATTCCTTACAATAACAACCCTTAAAAGGAAGGCGAAAAGCGACGTTTAACCCTTTCCGCCCTGACTCTATATCTCAATTGTTTTAATTTTTTTTTTAATTGAAAAGAAATAATATTTTTTCTCTTCTTTTCCATTGATTTGTTAAGTGTTAATTGTAGAAGTTACAGTGTATATTTTAACAATCACTATGGATGTATAATACTAATATAATATATCCATGTAAATACCTATGCGTATTTGCACAAATGGATGGCTTTTGAACCAAAGTTTTTTTTTGAAAACGTGATATTTATTTATTGTCAGTTAAAGTTTACACTAGATAGGTGGTTCTAGGCCAAAGAACCAGCAATTGTAAATGCATACTATCCAAACACAGTTTCACCCTTCTCAATGGCTCTTCAATATTTTCCAATCAATTTAAGATTTACAAAAGAAAATTGTTGCACTAAAACGCAAGCTGGCTCGACATTAAACTGGACATATGATATGAGGGTCAAGAAATATGCAGGCAATATAAAGAAAAAAATATCATGCTAAAGACAACAACACAATTTATCAAATGAAAAATACCCGACGAGTTGCAAAGTTGCAAAGATGTATTAAGATTCATATGCATGCTTACAAGCAGACACCAGTAAGTTCGAGCATTAACATGCTACGTGTGCACTTCCAACTTTTTTTTCTTGTATGTTTTAGGTTTAACATGTAATGTACAATAATGTGTGCGTAAATAAATCTATCTATCTATCTACAACATAGAACCCCACAGTGATATGTTTTATAATTTGTTGAGCTTTTTAAATACACACACATTCTGAGAGGGTTAAGTAAAGGGCCAGCCACAGCCCTTCTCAAGGCGAAGGGAAAAGAACCCTGAAGAAGCGATAAGGGTCCCAGAGGGCCTTACATTTGAAGAGCGGTGGGTCTTTTGTCTCAGAACCGACCCAGGTGACAGGTTCGTTGTCCTGAATCTTTACAGGAAATAGGTCTTTTGTTCTGAAGAAAGCTCTTTGTGCTTGCAAATTATATGTAGTTCCGGCTTTTTTCTAAAAATGAAAAAGGTTTTGGAAAAGACACGTGCCTTTTGAATGGGATCCGCACATTTGATAAAAAAAAGTTGCGACGTTATATGGCCAGGTTGCTAGGGTACAAGCTAATAATATTTTGTTATTTGAAACTGGGAAAATTGATTTGTATTTTTATTTCTTAAAAAAAAAAAAAACAAATATTAAATAAACAAGTTCCTAAATACTTGGATTAATTAGGCTACCTGATGATGCAAATGGTTTGCTTGTGACACCGGTCGTTGAGTTTCACATACTTAGGGTTTTTTAAAACAAAGTTCTTTTTACTATTTATCTTGTAGGATGAAATATTACAAAGTGCCTCTACAATCAACTAAACAAGTTCCAAACAATATCTAAATTTTCACTTTAATTGTAAAATGAAAACCATTTTGCCAATATTTTATACGTACTGGTTTTCGGACTCCATCGGGAATCGAATTTACGATATCCGTTTACGAGTGCCTAGTATTAACCATTAGACACTTGACTAATGTAAAAAAATCAATATACAAATTCCTTTTGAAAAACTGTTTTAATTATATTTTTTATTCTAGAATGCAAATTATTTATTATTCATAAAATGATTTTTTTGCACTCCACCGGAGATCGAACTCATGACATCCCGTTTACGAGTGCGTAGCGTTAATCACTAGACTACGAACCGGCTCTAATTTACATTAACTTGATATTATAATTATTTTGTTGAGTTTAAATGCAGCATGCTTAAGAACGAACTTAAACGTGTCCTTTAAAAAAATAATAATAAAAAGTGAAAATGAAACAGATTTTTAATAACTAAATTACACGTGTTAGACACAGTTTGTAAATGGGCATTGAATGTTAACCTTTAATGTTAATATATCCGTGCAACTTACATAGATTATAGATAATGGATTGCATTTTGGCGTGTTTCCTGAAGGTTCACTTTTTATCCATCAACCACGCTTGCTGGAGAGATTGATTATGAACTAATGGGAAAATGATAAGCAACGAGTGAATACATCATGAAAATATTTATTTGTAATTGTCGGTGTTACGGTCGGGCGGTGTAATGCGATTTTCCCAGAGTATGTTTGAAAAAAAACAGCGCTGTTTCTATTTTTAATTAGTCCATTGAAAGAAGTGCTTATTTTTATTTTATTTTTTTTATTTTATTTTCATAGGACAACAAACAGCGTTACATAAGAAATATAATAGTAGCAATTACAAAAAAACATGGCCAATTATATGTTGCCACGGATATAAAATTTAGGAAGTTGGAAATAATTACAAGATGTTAATTACAAGTAACTAATTACAAGAAAAAAAAAAAAATACTGCTCTCAAAACAGAATATGATGTGAAAAAAAATGTAAATTTAAAAATAAAGAAAATCAGTTCTCCCTGAGTGAAGCACCCACCGCTTTGCGAAAGTGCGCCGTCTCTAAATGAAAAATATCAATGCTACTGAAACACTTGTTATAAGTTTCACAGACCCGGTAAATTGGCGCGCTCTGAGCATAGTTAGTGCGACACACAGGGAGATGAAAGAGTTGGTCTACCGTGTGCCTGGTTCTGCGAGTTGGAATGTTGAGGGATAACATACACAAGATATCAGGGTTATCAATTTTGTTGTGCAAAATGCCGTGGATTAACATCATGTCGCAAACAACACGCCTATCCTCTAGAGAGTCCAGCTTATGATAGTCAAGGGCTGACTTATAATCAGGAAAAGATAAGTTAAACTTATAATTTATGTGTTTTATAAATCTTTTTTGTACTCTCTCGATACGTTTTATATGCACCGCATAAGAGGGGGACCAAACAGGGGACATGTACTCAAGAAGTGAGCGAACCATTGTTGTGTAGAGAACTTTTAATACCGTAACTTTTTTGAAGGGTTTGCAAGTTCGCAAAATGAACCCGAGCACCCTGAATGATCTCTCCAAGACATTGTCAATATGATTCACGAAAGTGAGTTTGCTATCCATTATGACACCCAGATCTCGTACCCGGTCAACAGACTCGATAGGAAAATTGTTAATATAATAAATATGATTTAAGGGTGAAAGTTTACGTGAGAACGAGACCTTGTGACATTTGCTAACATTAATGGATAGTCTATTGGCAGCACAATATTCTGAAAGCCGATCGAGATCTAATTGAAGTCTTGCACAGTCAGATGAATCAGAGATTCTCAAAAAAATCTTCATATCGTCAGCAAATAGGAGATGCTCTGCATGAAGAAAACAGTCACCAATATCGTGGATATACAAAGTAAAGAAAAGGGGTCCCAAATGCGATCCCTGGGGAACACCGGAAGGAATGGTGACAAAGTTTGATTTGTAGCCTCCTATTATCACTGCCTGACGACGATTACGGATATAGGATTCTATCCATCTTAGAAGATCACCGTGGATTCCGAGCTTACTCAATTTGCTCAACAGAATGTTATGATTTACTCTGTCAAAAGCCTTGGCATAATCGGTGTAGATAACGTCGGTCTGCAGTCCACTGTGCATGTTAGAAAATACATAGTCAGTGAAAGGTAAGAGATTAGATAAAACAGATCTATTGCGAAGGAAACCGTGCTGTTGGTCACTGAATGATGATTTGAGAGAACCATAAAGTTGGTCGTATATTACACGCTCGAAGAGTTTACTTATAGCGGACAAAATTGAAATCGGACGGTAGTTTTTGATCAAATTATTGGGACCAGATTTATAAATAGGAGACACTAGAGCCTCTTTCCATATGTCAGGGAAAATACCCTCTCTTAAGGAGCGTGAGAAGAGTATGGAGAGCGGCTCCGCCACAACCTCAGCACATCTGGCAAGAAGCAGAGGCGGCACCCCATCACTACCAGCACCCTTCGTTACGTCAAGGTTGGAGAGATATGTAGTTAAAATATTTCTGTCAGTAGAACAACAACCAAGGCCAGTCAGGTTAGGTTTTCCTGGCTCAGAAGAATGAACGGTGGAACTATGGGTGTCATGATCAAACATAGAGAAAAAGTAATCGGAGAAAGCGATGGAGATTTCCTTGCCACCATTAACAGAATTTGTTCCATCAGTAGACATACACATGGGAATTGAATTATTTTTGCGTCTGCTTTTAACAAAGCTCCAGAATGCTCTAGGGTTTTCTTGTATGTTAGTTTCAGCGGAAATAATGAACTGAGAAAAGCACTCCTTGGCCATAGCTTTCTGACGGGATCGTAGTAATGTGAAAGTATGATAGTCAGAAGGGTTTTTAAATTTCATAAATTTATTATGGTAGCGAATTTTTTCCCCAGTGATCTTTATCAAGGGTGCACTATACCATAATGGAAAATGGTGGTTGCGGTTTAAGCGTCGGGTAGGTATGAATTGATCAATGGAGTAATTTAATATATCATAAAATGCTGTCACAGCGGTGTTAAGGGGAGATGCTGTCAAAACATCGGACCAGTTGACCTCAGCGAGAAAACCTCCTAGTGCCTTGTAGTCACCCTTTTTAAATAAGTATATAATGCGTTGAGGTTCATGTAATTGGAGAAGTGGCTGGGAAGACAAAACCAGTTCTATCGCTGGGTGGTGAGAGTCTTCAGGTACGAAAGGAAGACCAGAATGAATTATCCCCGACACTAGAGGAGCGTTACACAAAATAAGATCAAGAGTACGATTAAGGGAGTTTTTGATGGAATTAAATTGATAAAAGCCGAGAAAAGACAATGTATCTATGAAACTACTCGAGCATGAAGAAGAGTAGTTAGTGGGACAGAGAAACTGCTCACCCGGGGTATCAGACCACTTATGGAATCTTTTTATTTTTACAAGTAAAGGAACCGGCTATCAGCCAACCACTTCAATTGAAATGAGAGATTTCCAGCTCACGAATGGACTGTTCCTCAATTGTTGTGAAGGCTGAGTGAACCTTCTTAATATTTAATTTTTGGTTTGAACTTCGACATTGATGTATGGAAGTGAGGCGTGGACAGTTAATGAATGTGAACTGAGTAAAGTAGGTACGGTTGAAATGGCTTACCTGAGAGCAATGGCTGGAAAGACACTGAATGATAGAGTACGTAATGATTGGGTGATGAACGAGTGTGGTATAAAAGAGAATATGAGAATGAGAGTCCAAAAAAGTACGATGAGATGGTTCGGACATCTCGAAAGAATGGATGATGAACGACTAACGAATAAAGTGTATAAAGGAAATGTCAGAGGAAAGCGCGGAAGGGGAAGGCCGAGGAAAGAATGGTTAGACCAAATAGGTGAGATTGCGAAAGAATGGAACCTGCAGAGTGAGAATAAGAGAAGAGTATGTATGAAAAAAGGTGATGAATATTGAGGAAATGAAAGTGGTTTGTAAGGACAGAAAAAAGTGGAGGCGCATCTGCGGAGGTACCGGCCACCCCTAGTGGAACGGCGGCAGGATACAGTACAGTACAGAACTAAATACCGGAACAGAATTTAATTTCTGATAACATAAGTGGCGATCGAATTCTGGTCCTCTGCAATAAAATGCAAGCGAATTTCGAACTGAGCTATTGACCGGACTAGACTATGAGTATGGCCAATACTTTTGGGAAATAATTTAATACAACGAACAAACTTGTATAGCTGCTTCCGAAGAAATAAAGTTTCAGAAGCAATCAAACTGAAAACCTATATATTTGTTCTCATTTAATTATTTTTTTATTGCATTTATATGGCTTGCTTGCGTACCATAGGGATGGGGTAAGGAACGGAGAAAGAATTCTGATATCTACGGTTTTTGTTTATTTACCTATTCCTTGACTTATAGGTTGGTATGAGGCTGACCATGCAAACTGTAAAAAATGGTTCACTTTGCCAATGTTACCTCTGTATCAGGGAAGGTCGGCACAAGTTTTAGGGTTTATGTTCATTTGAGGTTTGGATTTTATTTGTAAGTACACATTCAGCATTTGTAAGCGAAAACTATACGTCTTTGTTTGTGGGCATGCATTTGATATGAGCCTGAAATGTTAATATATCTTTGCAACTAAGATTATAGATAATACCTCAGGATTGGTATGAGGCTGACTCTCCATACTATAAAAATAACTTATTCCGATTCTTCCCTTGTTAAGGGAAGTTCGGCAAGAGTTGTAGTGTTAATCTTCGTTTAACGCTTACTATTTATTTTAATAGTTTTCATGCTATCTATAATAATCTATAATCTTTAAACAAAGTTTCAAAGCAATATTGAAATTTAAGGCTTATATTAAATGCATGCTCACAAGCAGGCACATTTTAGTTCGCGTTTAGCCATGCTGCATGTTTAAATATAAAAAAAACAATCTTTTCGTGTACATAAACTTTGCATCTCATTCCAGCTTTCCCAGAAACCAGGGTGACATTGGCTAAAGTGAACCAAGTTTTTACAACATGAAGGGTCAGCCTCATACCAACCTCTTAGTCAAAAAACTGAATCTGGAATCTGCAGAGTGTGAAAAAGAGAAGAGCATGCATGAAGAGAGTGATGAATGTCGAGGAGATGAAAGAAGTGTGAAAGGATAGAACAAAATTGAGATGCGTCTGCGGAGGTACTGGCCACCCCTATTGGAATGGCGGCTGAATACAAGTACAAGTCTATAATCTATAGTATATTTATATATGATCAAACTAACACGTGTAAGTAATAAGTGAGTGCAAGTACAATATTAATATTAATAAATATTTGCAAGCCTTTTAGAGCATGATGTTTGTTTTCCATGTAAGTGTTGATATAATCTAAGTTGCGCAGTTTGTCAGTAATTGAATGCTGTTGATTGGCCGCCACGCAGTGCATGTGCACCGGAGCGCCGTAGGGCAAATTAGATTCCCGTGCTGCAATTTCCTGGCAGACATCCCTACAGCGGCATGCGCTAGGTTTACTCAGCCTTCTCGATATTCATCTGCATTGCTCTGATAATAATAATAATCCATAATCTAAGTTGCAACGATATATTAACATTTAAAGCTCATATCGAATGCATGCCCACAAACAAACACGTGCAAGTTCGCCCTTACAAATGCAGAATGTGTACTTACAAATTAAAATCCAAACCTAAAATGAACATAAGCCCTGCAACTTTTGCCGATCTTCCCTGATACAGGGGTGACATTGGCAAAAGTGAACCAATTTTTACAGCACGGGGGTCAGCCTCATACCAACCTATCAGTCAAGGAGCCCTAATAATGATAATATTCATATAAGTATGATTTGGACTTCTGTAACATCGACCCACTTACTTTTAGAGTCATGGGCACGCCTCTGACGTAGAGGTTTTTGTTTTGTCGTGCCATTGCTTTAATTTCACGGGACGGCCTTCCGCCACTTGAGAAAAGAATATATTTAGCTTTTTATGAGCGTCTATGTGCTGTGGGTCCTTCTGCCACACACATACAGGACGGGTATGAGGAGGGTATCTACAATCTATAATCTAAGTTGCAAGGATATATTAATTTAAAGCTCTCAGATGTATGCCCACAAACCAACACGTGTAGTTCGCGCTAACAAAATATTCTGAATGTGTAGTTACAAATAAAATCCAAACCTCAAATGAACATAAGCCCCACAACTTTTGCCTACCTTCCCTGACACAGGGATGCCATTGGCGAAGTGAACCATTTTTTACAGTATGAGTGGTCAGCCTCATACCAACCTATAAGTCAAGGAATATGAGTATAGTATTTTTTCATTTGGCAATAAAAATTACTGCAAAGCGACCGGTACATAGTCTAAGATTAAGGCTTTTGAATAGTAATCGGAAGGTAGGTATGAAGATTGTGGATTCGATTCCCAGTGAAGTACATAAAATATAATTTAACTTTCAAATATGCTCTTCGCTAGATTTCATCGGTTGCTTTATCCACTAGACTACTGGTAGTTTTGTTTATAATTGTGTTTATACATTATTTTTTACTGCAATTTTTCTCGCGGTATTTTTTTTTTTAACTCTGTTTTTTACAATACAAGGGTGAATTTCCCTGCCCTGCAAACGAGCAGTGAGGCCCTTTCCAGCCTACGCTAGGGCCCTTCAAGAGTTCTAGACCCCTAATTATAGAGCCCTTGTATTGCTAGGCAACCGCAGCCTCATATGACAGTCATTGTTAATCCGGAATTATAAAATTGCGAGGTAATTTATGAAAAAATAATTAGCCGGGTTTGTGTAGAGATGGTGACACGGTATTGAAGTGCATTTGCAGTTGCTGGTCCTCTGGCCTGGAACCGCCTGCCTAGAAATCCTAAAAAATAGTGTCCACTTTTACAGCTTCCGATTACCGAATTTAAAAAAAAGTAAAAATAAAAAAAACCTTTTTTAGAAAATATTTTTTAATATTTTTTAGAATCAAATTCCAATGAAACAGTGTATAATTTCACCAATTATTAATTTATTTCAACTAATATTTACGAACGTTTTCGATTTACATCATCGCCAGGTACAATAATATCTAAAAATAAATTTAAATTCAATACTTTATTGTGTAAATGCCCGAGCGCTATCGAGCATCTTCACAGGCTTATTAATGTAGAAAGAACAAAAGGATTAAAATTCTTATAATATTTAGAAATGATCTTTCACTCCGTACATGTGCAAGCTTTAGAAAGTTTATAATCAGTATTGTTGCATGTTGCATGACTGCAACTTATTTAAAATAAATGAAAGCATGTATAAACACCGACATACATACATGTGTTACTTATTTATACGCATGGAGAGTGAATTTCAAGTATTCAAATCATCGTAACTGCATAAATATAATATAACCTTTAGCAGTAATATTCCTGCCAATCTTTTTTGAAGAGGCACTTGAAGAAGAAAAGGGGTGAAATAGATCGATTCTCTCACATAAAATGTAAATATTTTTTGGGTATAAGCCGCGCAGTGTATGTGTGTTTAACCTACTTTTTTAAATGTATAGCAATATAAATACGGGTTTAGGATATAACGATATTGAAATACTAAGGGCCGGTCTTATAAACATCCGTTAGTTCAATGTCGTACCAAATTTACCGAAATATAATACAAACGTCACAATTTTCGTCTTATAAGAATCCGTTTGTTTTATTTCCGTAAAAGTTACCGACAGATCTAACCGACGGCCGACCCATCGATTAATGGCAGATACCGGCCGGTTAGTTAAGGTTTGAGGTTAGGTCAGCTGTCAAAGAATTGTTTCTTTGCGGTGAGTTTTGCGTGTCATTGGACTACTACGCTCTATCCTGTTGAAGATAATTTCTTCCGAAAGTGATAGATAATGCATTAAAATTGCGCTGTCTGAGTCGTTTTCGTATTTGTCAAAAGCAACTTTAGGTTATGTTTCGTCTTTGACAGCAAACGGATGACGTATGTTCATGAATGCACGCAAAAAATCATTGAAAATACGAGTGCATTATTGAGAACTAACGGACGGTTAAAAAAGCTTTAAAGGACGACCATCGGTAAGATCAGTCGGTAAACGTCCATCCGTTAGTAACTTGCCGAGATACTTACGGATATTTGGTCTCTCGTTTATAAGACCGGCCCTAAGAAAACTTTGTGGAAGTCTACACTGAAAATCTGAAACTGAAACGTCAGGAATTTTTCAAGGAAAAACGCTGCTAAGCTGCACATACCCGCACTGTGCAACTGCTTACCGCGTTTTCCTCGAAGCGATTGCGTGCGGCTTATGGATTCTATTTATTTTCACAGGAAAGGAGGCTGAGCTTACGCCGAACCCTTGAAGTCGGCAGAGAAGTAAGAGGACATGTTCTCATTTCTTGAGAAGGCTGAGTAAATCTAACCGGTATTTCGATTTCAGGTTTAAAAGAAACGCCGAAACGGGGTATATTTCTGTCACCCTCGGTGAGGATCGAACTCTAATCATCTGGTATTGAACGGAAACACTCTAGCAACTGAGGTATCGACTGGACATGATATGTTAATATACTCTTGCAATTGTGATTAAAGATAGAAAACATATAAGAGTGGTGTGTGCGTGTATGTAGCCTTCTAGCCTGCTAGTGTGTGTCGGAGAATCTAGACACGCTATAATGGGATCTAGAATCTTCTTCAGGTTCGTATAAATGCTTATCGCGGTTCAATCAAAATTCATAAAAAATGTTTTCAATGCTTATGTAATGCGTTGTCTGTGTTATCCAATATTTTTTCAGTGATTTCCTCCCTTCGCGCGGTTTTACACACTTTCCCTGTTATTTTGGCGTCCTTTGGCGCGCAGCTACAAGGTATTGCTTTTAAGGGAAGCTGGAAACACTGTGGGAACGTGTTGATGGAAGTGAGGGGTTGTCATTAACAATAACAACAATCCAAGTGTCTGGCAATAACAATAATGTGAGTATCTGACAATAACAACAGTTTAAGTGTCGATAATAAAAATCTCAGTATCTGACGATGACAACCATCTAAGTTCTGACAGCAACAACAATCCAAGTATCGGACAATAACAATAATCTGACTATCTGATGGTAACACTTATCTGAGTATCTGACAAAAACAACTATCTGAGTATCTGACAATAACAACTACCTGAGTATCAGATGAGAGTAAATATTTGAGTTTTTGCCAAAAATTTGCAAATAAGTCCGGTCGATAGCTCAGTTGGTAGAGTGCTTGCCTTCTACCCCGTGAGCTCGGGTTCGAATCCCACCGAGGAGGGTGTCAGAAATGATTTCCTATTTCGGTGTTTATTTCAAACCCCATAATAAAAATACCGGCAAGGTTTACTCAGCCTTCACAAGAAATGAGTACCAGCCCCCTCGGGAGCTGGGAAACCCCCACTTCAATGAAGTGGTTGGCGTAAGGCCGGCCCCCTTACCTGTAAAAATAAATAGGCTCAACTCGCCACATGCGACCCCTTCGGGGATAACGTGGCAAGAAGTTACACTATATGTGTAGCTTAGTTGCGTTTTAGTTGCGTTAAGTATCTGACAATAACAACAAGCTGAGTATCTGGAAATAACAACCATGCAAGTCTCTAAAAGATAATAGAAAAATCGTCATAGGTTCAACTCGCCACATGCGACCCCTTCGGGGATAACGCGGCAAATAGTAGCACTATATGTGTAGCTAAGTTGTGTTTATCCAATCATTAAATGCACTTGAAAATTAATTATGAAGAATAACCCCTGTTTCAGCGAAGGTCGGTAATAGTTGCAGGGCTTACGTTCATTTTAGATTTGGATTTTTATTGTAAGTGCGAACTAGCACATGTCTTACAAATTGGTATGAGGTTGACCAACCATCCCGTAAGCCTGGTTCACTTTTATCAATGCCACTTCTAAATCAGGGACAGTCGGCATGAGTTGAAGGTTTGAGTTTTATTTTGATATGAAATATGCAGCACATGTAAGTGCAAACTTTCACTTATTTGCTTGTGAGCTTGCATAAAATATGAATCTTAAATGTAGGACAATAAATTGTCAGGGGTGTGTCTCTTTTTATAACCTAAGGTGCAAACATATGTTTAAATCTGAGATTCATATTTACTAGCTGAATTGGGGCACTTGAGGTGTAATTCACAGTAAAACAGCAATCAACAACCAAATCAAAATTAAATTTATTTAACGACCCTCTTTCGAAAATCGATTTCTTTTTAATTTGGCAAATTTGTAAATCTCCATTCAGAGGAGTGAACACCTTTCTAGCAAGTTTGAAATTTCGCAAAATTGATGTTATCTTAAATTTTGAAAGAGCATAAAACTTTACTTTAAAAGACATCCATGGCCTTTGTCAAAAAATCTGTGGAAATTAAAACGCTCAGTAGACGACGCTGTTGTACTATCGATACATTTAGGTAAACGCTATGGTTGAGTTTAAGAGTATATTTTTATACTCGGGGTACTGAAAGCCTATTATGGAAGGACGCTCAAATATTTTAATGTTCGATCTTTCAAAAACTTTTCCAAATTTAAAATTCAAATTTTGAAATCGGAACAATAAAATTGTTTTAATTTTGTGAATGCAGACTTTCCTTCAATAAGCTAAAAGCAAAGATATTCAAATAATAACAGCCGGCATGTACTTAGAACAAAATCCATAAACAACAAAATTGTGACGTCACCATAGTCTGATGTTTGCCCGTCGAGTAAAAAGTACGAAATACAAATTTGTGAGGAGTTTACTATCACTATGTTTCAATGTCAACCCTGTTTCAGGGAAAGGCGGCAAGATTTGCAGATTTCATGTAGATTTGAAATTTGGAGATTATTTTGTAGAATAAGTACTAAATAGATATTAAGATGATCTATTTGGTGAGCGCTGTTTCAGTGTGAATCACACCAAGAGCCCTCTGCGAGCTGAGCCGATGCTATTCTTAAAGCGAAATTTTTTATTATCTAAAATCTAAGTAGTACAGATATACTTACATTTGAAATTCATATTTAATGCACGCCCGCAAGCAGACACATGCAAGCTCAAGCTTACACGTGATATGCGCGTAATAAATATATAACCAAATCCCTAATTCATATAAACCCTTGCAACTATTGCCGTCCGCCCCTTCCTGAAACATGATTTACAATGTGAACCATTTTTTTCAGTATGTATGGTTAACCAATTTACAGGTCAACAAGTACAAATATAAAATAATGCACATTTTACATGTAAATAAAAAAAATCTAACCAGGAAAAAGAGCAATGAAATATTGCAAACATTGCAGATTAACTGTCATATTTTAAACTAATCTATATTATTCTAAGATCGTTTCGTTATCAGTAATTGGCAAAAGTTGCAAAAAATTTCCGACAACTGTTGTAAGAGAGCAATACTCCAAGTATAAAACATTTAATTAACTCACGTATATTAAAAAATGTATGGAAACTCAATCAGTCACTTGGGGTGCTGTTGTACATTGCATACATTTTTCTATTAACGCGATCGAGGGGAGTTTATGCGCATGTCTTATACTCGGGGTACAGAAAGAGTGCTCATTTTGTTCGTTTCTGATACTATGCTCTTGTTTTAGAAGTCTGTATAAAAGGCGACATTGTTTTGTAAGGGTATGATAAAAGGCGACATTGTTTTGTAAAGGTATGATAAAAGGCGACATTGTTTTGTAAAGATATGATAAAAGGCGACATTGTTTTGTAAAGGTTTGATAAAAGGCGACATTGTTTTGTAAAGGTATGATAAAAGGCGACATTGTTTTGTAAAGATATGATAAAAGGCGACATTGTTTTGTAAAGGTTTGATAAAAGGCGACATTGTTTTGTAAAGGTATGATAAAAGGCGACATTGTTTTGTAAAGGTATGATAAAAGGCGACATTGTTTTGTAAAGGTATGATAAAAGGCGACATTGTTTTGTAAGGTTATTTTTTTTTTTTTTTTTTTTTTTTTTTTTTTTTTATTAGACAAACAAACAGTTATACATGTAATATATGGGATAAACAAGATAGTTATACAATTTCAAAAACCAGCAAAGTTTGCAAACATAATGTAGTATAATTTAGTTTACAGCTTAATTAAGAAGGAGAAACAAGAAAAATTTGGAAAGTAATATGAGAAAAATGAAGAAGAAGAAAGAAAAAAACAAAGAGAAAACGACTATTAACTTAATCATCACATAAAGAGAGGAAAAGGAATGGGGGGAAGAATAGGAAAGGGAAGGAAAAAGAAAAGGAAAAGGAAAAGAAAAGGAAAAGCATCCAACGATTAAGCCCCATGAGCCCCCGCTGTCATAAGGGATATTTTTACAGCTTCATTGAATTGCAGTATGGTGGTGTTAAACAGATCAATGTTGACAAAAAAAATATTGTAGTTATTGCAGGCCCGGTATATGAATGCGCTCTGTAAATAATTAGTTGCACAGGTAGGTTGTTTCAATGTAAGCAAGGATCTAGTTCGTCGTATGGGACAGTTCAAAAAAATTTTTTTAAGCAAGTCGGGTGAATCGATTGTATTGTTCACTATTTTATGTAGAAATTTCATGTCAGTAACGGTACGTCTATTTTCTAAGGTCATTAATTGATGATATTTGGCAGAAAGGCGGTAGTTGTCAAATGTGACACGACATCTATAATTAAGAGACTTTAAAAATTTGTTCTGGACCCTCTCTAGTCTATCAATATACGTAGTATATTGAGGATTCCAAACAACCGTGGCATATTCCAGACATGTCCTTACGTACGTATAATAGAGCAATTTTATTGTATTTAGTAGTTTAAATGGCTTAGAGATTCTCAGAATAAATCCCAGCTGCCTAAGGGCCCCACTCACTCTCCAATTGATATGAGCCCTGTACGTCATTTTGCTGTCCAGAACAACACCCAAGTCCTTTACCTCACTACACTTTCTAAGGGATATACCGTCTATTGTATAGTTAAAATAGTAAGGGGTATTGCGACGAATAAAAGATATTGAGCAGCACTTAGCAACGTTCAGAAATAGGCTACTTCTTGAGCAATAGTGGGACAAACTCTGTAAATCAAACTGAAGTTGTTCGGAATCTTTGGAGCATTTAATTCTTTTGTATATTTTAATGTCGTCAGCATAGATCAAGAAAGAAGATGATCTGAAACAATGCTGAATATCATTTATGTACAAAATAAATAATACAGGCCCCAAATGTGAGCCCTGTGGAACGCCAGATGGACATTGTTGAAATGGAGAAGTATTACCCTCTACCGTTACTGCTTGGAGTCTATTAATAATGTAAGAAGATAACCATCGTAGCAGGTTGCCGTGCACTCCATACCTCCCGAGCTTATGGATTAATATTTCATGGTTAATTTTGTCGAAGGCTTTCGAGAAGTCCGTATACACGGCATCAACCTGTCCCCCACCACTCATTGAATTGTGTAAGTAGTCAGTGAATTCAACCAAATTCGAGTCAGCCGATCTGCCTTTAAAAAATCCATGTTGATTTGGAAGAATAAAACTCTTTAATGCTGGAGTCAGTTGCTCTACCACGATTTTCTCCATCAATTTGCTGAACAAGGAGAGTTTGGAGATAGTCCTATAGTTCTCTACGTTATGCTTTGGCCCCGATTTATGGATGGGAGTCACAAAGGATCTCTTCCAAGTATCCGGGAATACTCCAGTTGTAAATGACAAATTAAATAAAATGGAAAGCGGAGCGACCAATTCCTCTGCGCATTTAACTATGAATAGCGGGGGAATTCCATCGGGGCCCGGACTTTTATTCAAGTCCATTTGTTTGAGATTTTTCAAAATATCAGATGGTTCAAAAGAAATGCGGGCGATATCAATCTCTCCAGGGCTCACCACGTCTGGTACTGGACAAGCACTCGATGTAAACGATGACTGAAAGAAGTCACTGAACATCTCGCATACCTGTTCCATTTCGTTAGTTACAGTGTTTTTATAATACATGTTTTGTGGGAAACCTGATTGTGATTTCATACATTTAACGTAGCTGTGGATATTCTTTGGGTCATTTTTAATATTTAACTCTGTTCTATTAATAAAGGTTCTGTAACATTCGAGTTGCATTTTTTTTTTGGCGTTCTCTAAGTAAGGAATATTCATCAAATATCAAGTAAGGAATATTCATCAAATACATCAGGTATGATAAAAGGCGACATTGTTTTGTAAAGGTATGATAAAGGCGACTTTGGTTTGTAAGGGTATGATAAAAGGCGACATTGTTTTGTAAAGGTATGATAAAAGGCGACATTGTTTTGTTAAGGTATGATAAAAGGCGACATTTTTTTTTTTTTTTTTTTTAAGAAAATCCTGTGCGGGAGACTCCCTAGATTCTAAAGACTCTAGGGGTCTATGACACTTGTTGTAGTGCCGCAGAGGTGTACGAGCTTGGTCGTCGCTACAAAGCGCCAATACTCAAGCAAGACCCAGTTGCTGTAAGGCTGGATGGACCCTTGGTGACCGGTCATTGGTAAAGGCTTATGAATTCTTCAACCCAGCAAAGAGCACATTCGAAATATTAATGGTATTTTTGTGTGCTCCGCCGGGATCCGAATCCACAACCTTCCATTTACGGGTCCGAAGTGTTGCCACTACGGACTACGGACCGGTCCGAGATGCCAACGACACGCGGTGTACCTGAGCGGTCACCCATCCAAGTACTGTCCGCGCCCAATGTTGCTTAACTTCGGTGATCTATGGGAACCGGTGCTTTCAACATGGCTAACGTCGTTGACGAGTTTGTTTGTTTTGTAAAGGTATGATAAAAGAGACTTGGGATTTTACAAGTCCTTGGGAAAACTAAAATCTATCAGACACGTGTAGCAGGGGCGTGAATTGGGTTCTGAGGCAAAAATATTTCAGAGTAAATATTTTTTCGTTTGCGTTTAAAAACACTTAATATTTTTCCATTTTACGATATTGGTATTGGGGTTCCTTCACTTATAAGTTGGTATGAGGCTGACCACCTCTGCTTTAAAAAAAAAAGGTTCACTTTGCCAATGTCACCCTTGTTTCAGGGAAGATCGGTTTATATTCATTTGAGGTATGTTTTTTTCATTTGTAAGTGCACATGCAGCATTTGTAAGCGCGAACTTACACGTGTCTGTTTGCGGGTATGCATTAATATAAATGTAAATATATTTTTGCAACTAAGATTATAGATGAAGGTAAAATACAAACTGTAGGAAATCCCTCAGATTTGAATACATTTTTTTAAAAATATTTTTTAAATTTTAATGAATGCACTCAGCACATGATTTGATATAGACGGTACTGTACCACCACCCAGCCGGGTTGCTGGGGTTGCAAATAAATATTTTGTTATTGGTTGCTAGGGATGGCAGTCCAATACTATAATGACGTTTTCTCGCCGAGAAAAAGTTCCAAATCCAAACATGTTCCAGAGTTCCATTAGTTAATCATTACTAATTACCCAATGCTCAATTCTGTTGAATCATGGTGGTACAAAGTCTTCGTCGAGAATGGTCATGAACCTTGACCATCGGAATCGAACCAGCGTTGTTTTTATTTAAAACACGCTAATTGAAGTTATTATCTTGACCGCTTGAACAAAAATGTTCTTACTTTTAATGAACTAGTATAAAAAAAGATTAATAATTACTTTTGATGACAACAGTAATCGTAGTTTGTCTGGCATATTGAATGTTAATTGAAACATGTTGGTAACCTGGGTAATAGGTAATCAACGGCCCAGTGACGTCATGCGTTGTAGATAACATTGCCCAGGGCGACAAATTACTAATTCCGACCCTAATATATCATCTACAATGTATCATCAGGTTTCAGAGGTATATAAAGAGGTTTAGTCCTTATGTAGATAATATAAACAGGCTGTCGATTTCGTGTTGTGTGCAGGAAAATCTAAACATAAAGTTGCATAGTTAATACTCAAATTTCTGCAAAGAAAAGCAGTGAAGCTCATCGATGACCCTACTCTCACAGCCAACCTACATTCCATTTAGCATAGAAGGAGGGTTGGAATGCTTAGCCACAGAAGGTACTATAACGGTGTCTGTTCTGATGAAATATCCTCACTTATACCTCCTTTTGTCTCAACCAGGACAACTAGTAGAACGGCTCACATTGCAGTCAATATCAAAACTTTTAGAACTTGATGTTTTCACAAATCATTTCCTTTGAAAAGCTGCCCGTTTATGGAACGAGATACCGCTATCTGTGTTCCCATCTTTATCGAAACCTAGTATATTCAAAGCCATAGGTTTACCCTTGAAAACCGCACAACAAGAATGTCGTCTGAGAACGTTGGTTATAAAAACAACGTGACTTAGGGAATAACAAAATTCACGAATAACGGTTCATAAAATAATCCAAGTGCCAATTAATTTTGATTTCAATTAGTAAACATACAGGTATTCAAGAAATAAAAAATAAACATATCTGGTGTGATGAAAATATATTAGATTGCCTTAAATTAAACTAGATATCTCAATATTCCAGCAGATGTTACTTCGGGAAGTAATTATGTTTCAATGTGAGAAGTAAGAGAAGTAACAATGAGCCACACTTCACATCCACCATCTACATCTTTTCTTCTTTTTCTCACCCCATTTCTTCTGCCGGAGATTAAAAAAAAGAATTGATAATTACTTCTTGATTATGGGTGGCCAGGAAATGAAGAAAATCTCATAAAAAGTCGTGCGGAAGTTGGGTAAGTTGGGACGCTACCTCACACGACGACTTTTTAAAATATATTCTAATAATGTAAAAACGGTACACTTTGCCAATGTCACACAATGAGGGCATCAAAAGTTGCAGGGATTATGTACATTTTGGATTTGGGTTTTTAATTTGTAAGTACATACGTAGCATGTGCATGCACGAATTAAAACGTGTCTGCTTGTGGGCAAACATTATGAATTAATCTTAAATGTTGATACCAGTTACAGTAAGATGCCAAAATGTAACATTAGTACAAACATAGGGAAATAAGTTTCTAGACTTATAGGTGGGTATGAGAATGACCTCCCATACTGTAAAAAAAAGTTCACTTTGCTAATGACTAGTCACCCTTGTTTCAGGGCAGATCAGCAAGAGCTGAGTTTATTTAAGTTTAGATCTTTACTATGTAAGTGTGCATGCAGCATTTGTAAGCGTTAAATTGCGCGTGCCTGCTTGTGGTTATGCATTTAATGTAAGCCTTAAATGTTACTATACCTATTTATTTGGCTCTTCGATTAAAGATAATAAGCCACTGTAAGGCAAAGGTTTAATAATTCAAGATGCAGTCAGAAGGTTTCTTCCAGCCAGCCGGTTAATTAGGGGAGGAGGCGAATCCAGGGGGCGCTAAACGGAATCTAGGAGGGGAGGGGGCGCCTCACGTCTTCTAGGGGGAGGAATGCCAATTTTAAAAGTTATTAGGCAAGCGGCAGGACGGGGCGGCACACTCATTGCCTAATTCCGCGTGAATACAGGCAGACGCCTAAATTACGGACGGAGAAGGGATTTATTAAATGGAAATTGGAAGGAAACACAATTTTAAACGAGATTGTGGGTGTAAATTGGAGATGCAGCGAAATTAAAGGACGCCGAAGAGTATTTACAAATATATGCAAGTACCGAACTGGTTCACTTTTGCCAATAATACTCCATTTCAGCGCAAAACGGCAGGAGTTGCAAGGTTCATATTCACTTATGATGTTCGGTTTATTATGTAAGTACACAAGCAGCATGTATGAGCGCGAACTTGCACGTGTCTGCTTGTGGGCGTGCATTAATTTAGAAGTATAAATATTGTGTTTCAAGACATGGAATGGTGGATACTGGACACTGCCTTAAAAATGTGGGTGTACCGTCGATTGAAAAAAAATGGAAGCCTACTCCGTTTAATTATTAAGAAAACCATAAGGGGTTCACTAAATAAAATATGATTTCATACTTAACAAAGATTTTATTTATGTTAAAAAATAATGTTAATAGAAGTTTCTAATAAATTAAAATAATTCCTTCACATTATGCCGAGGAGTGCTTTTTTCCCATGCAATTTGTACTTTTGAGTATAAAAAAATTATAAAACAAAAATTCTGAAAGACAAAGGATGTATTTACAAGACCCCCCTCTCATTTTTATGAAAAAATAATTGTAATTTTCGCACGAATTAAATCCCAGCTCGCGGAGGAAAATCTTTTGGGAGTTAAAATTTGCATAATTGTTTCAAAGGTCCATTTTTTTCTTGACAATGGTGGACCCCCGTTTTAAGGTCCAGTACTTGTATAATTTCCCTTATGTTTTCGCGTTCTGCTTTTTGTATGGAATTAAGTGATGGAACAAAGTGGTCATTTAGGATTAAAAATATTATAAAGCCTTAGTCTGGTCGATAGCTCAGTTGGTAGTGTGCATGAATTCCATGCCGAGATTTCGAGTTCGAATCCCACCAAGTGTTGCAGAAATGATTTCCCGTTTAAGTGTTTATTTCAAACCCTAATATAAAATGCCGGCAAGGTTTACTCACCCTTCACAAGAAACCAGACCCTCGGGAGCTGGGAAACCCCCACTTCAACTGTCACTCATGGCGTAAAGACGGGCCCTTTACAAAGTAAAAATAAATATATTTCATACGCCACATGCGACCCCTTGGGAGACCAAGCGGTAAGAAGTTGAAATATATGCGCGGCTTGGTTGTGTTAATTGCGTCTTAAATTATTTTTAATATCTAAATAATACAGATCATTCCTCAAGTTCGCGCCTTTAAATTCTGCAGCGCATTTACAAATTAAAACCCTAATCTTAAATGAACATAAACCCCGTAACTTTTACTGACTTTCCATGAAACAGTGGTGATGTTGGCAAAGTGAACCAACTGTCACAGTATAATATTAAAATATTAGACAAAAAAAACAAACCTTCCATTAATCTTGCAACTTTTGCCGACCTTCTCTGAAACAGGGGAGACATTGGCAAAGCGAATCAGTTTATATAGTATTGGTGATCAGCCTCATACTAACCTATTAGTCAAGGAAACAACGATAAAAATTATGTTAATTTCATTTAAAAAAATAATCCGAAAAGAATAATTAATCAAAAGCAACGCATTTTCGTCAATAACGTTACTTTTAAGTAAACAAAAAAGCTCTGGGAATAATTGTATGAATACTGCATGTGCGGGGACATAACAGTGGAGGAGTTAGTGATAATGGCACCCAGGGGACACATTCACAGATTTCCTGATTTTCTTTCTAAGATCCCAACAGTCTATATCAGTGTTGACCAAGCTTTTTATATCTAGAACATACAAAAATATCTACAGCAGTCAAACTCTATGCTATTGAGGGCGGCAAATAACGCAACGCAACCGAGCTACACATATAGTGCAACTTCTTGCTGCATTATCTCCGAAGAGGTTCGCATGTGCCGAGTGAAAATTATTTATTTTTACAGGTAAGGGGGCCGGCCTAACGCCAACCACTTCAATTGAAGGGAGGGGTTTCCCATCTCTTGACGGAGTTGGTACTCATTTCTTGTGAAGGCTTTGTAAGCTCTGCTCGTATTTTATGTTGGTTTTTGAGAAATACACTGAAATGGGAAATCATTTCTGACACACTCGGTGGCATTCGAACCCGAGATCTCGGCATGGAATGCACGCACTCCCCAACTGCGTTATCGAAATAACCGACGAAATTTTCCTACAACTAAAAATCATCTACGGAGGAAGGGGGGAAAGAGGTAAAAATCAAGCTCTAAAACGACCAATCGATATAGACTGTGGGAAACATAAGAGACAAGAAGGGAAGGGGAAGATCAACAAAAGAATGGCTCGATCAAATTGGTGAAATTGTGGAGATATGGGATATAAAGAGTGAATTTAAAAGTAGAAAATGTGTGAAAAAAGTAATAAAGTTTGATATGATAGGAATTAATTGAAAAATACTTTGCCGAGGTTCTAGCCATCTCTAGTGGAACAGCGACATCGCAGTAATCTATGTACTGGCAGGACGAATAAGAAGAAGATGATGACGTATGGAAACCAACAAAACAACATCAACATGTGCCCAAAAAAGTTTCCGCAACACTTGTGTACCGCCCCGCAGGCATCTCGCTGTACCTTTACGCATCCAGGGCGTAAGGAGCTTTCGGGAGATTTACGCAATGGATGTTCTTCTCCTCTCCGAGCTTATATCGGTAAATATCGGCTTATGTTCGGCAGCGCTACTGCCTACTGCCTACTGGGGGCTATATCGTTCAAGCGTCGATATAAAGACATGGTTATACGGAAGCTATGAAACCTTATAATTACGGATCGACACGGTTCAAACTGAACGTGGTGAAAATCGACACTAACGTCGCCATCTTGTAAAACGTCAGTTTTGATAATTCAATGTGACGTAAGCTGAATTCATACAATTTAAGAAGTATTTTGTTGAAGAAAAACCAAAAAATACATGTTGATTTTAGGAGTTTGAAGGTCGCAAAAATGTAACAACGCTCACCGTTAGCTGTCATCTAAATTCAGTTTCAGAAGTGTGCATCTGTACAAGAGTAAACGCGTTGGATATGGTTGGAGGACGAGAAGTTCATGATGATGTACCTTCTTCTAACGATTTTTTGTCAACTAGAGATTTTTTTAAATAAAATTAGGAAAACTTTATTAATTAAAACTTACAAAATAAAAAACTAAAGCTCAAATTAACATACTCTTAATATACCCTGCAACTTTAACCGCCCTTTTCTGAAATAGGAGTACCATTAGACAAGTGAACAAACTAATCGCCTTGTGAAAATATTATGAAATGAAATATTGAAATGGACTAAACAAAAAGAAAACTGATTTTTTTTCAGCTTTTCTCAAAATTTAAGCTTTTCAGCGATATTTTTAAGCCATAACCAAAAATGTTTAAGGACTATGAACTACCTACCAATTTTTTACACCATTTTGCCAAAGAACAGCATTTCTATATAATGTGACCGGTCCGTTATTTAGTTGTAACGTTTTGGACTCGTAAATGGAAGGTCGCGGGTTTGAATCCCGGCGGAGCACAAAAATTATATCATTAATATTTTCAAACATGCTCTTCACCGGGTTGAAAAATTCATATGCCAAAGACCGGTCACCAAAGGTCCATCGAACCTTACAGAAAATAGGTCGTGCTAAAGAATTGACGCGTTCTATAGCGACAACCAAGCGCGCAGAAGGCTCTTGAGGTGTGATTCACACAAAAACAGCGCTCACCTAATAAATTATACTAATATTATTATTTCATTCTTAAAATAATAATCAGTTATCAAAGTTGCAAAGATATGTAGACATTTAAGGCTCATATTGAATGCTCAGTTTCATTTTTATAATACAGATTCATTTAAAATTCATGCGTACCACAATGAGAGTAACAAACGCTGTAAAGAGGCTCATAACCAGGTAAGGATTACGATTATATCATGAGAAGAAAGAGGGAAAAAGGAATACCTCGGAAAGGTAAGGTGAGCATGGGAATTATTGATAAGTAAATGAACGCAGGTGTTAGGAGTGAGAAAGGTGTGACTTGTAAAAATAAAGAAATAATAAAGGTGATTCAAAATATTGTTATTCTTTGGATGTACAACGCAACTACACATATTGTGTAACTTTTTGCCGCTTTTTCCCGAAAGGGTCGCATGTGGCGAGGGAACCTATTTATTTTAACAGGTAAGGGGGCCGGCCTTACGCCAACCACTTCAAATGATGTGAGAGTTTCCCAGCTGCTGAGGGGGCTGGTATTCATTTCTTGTGAATGCTGCCGATATTTTATTTTAGGTCAACTTAAATTTTCAGTTAAGCAAGAAAATTTTAGTTGGTTATAAATTATTGGGGCTCTTTTTTTAATTATTTTGTTGAAGTTCATAATTAAATGTAATGGGATGGTTTAGGCATGTAGTTGCAATCGTTGATGGCAAATGGTTGATGGCAAATGGTTGATGGCAAATGGTTGATGGCAAATGGTTGATGGCAAATGGTTGACGGCAAATGGTTGATGGCAAATGGTTGATGGCAAATGGTTGATGGCAAATGGTTGATGGCAAATGGTTGATGGCAAATGGTTGATGGCAAATGGTTGACGGCAAATGGTTGACGGCAAATGGTTGATGGCAAATGGTTGATGCCAAATGGTTGATGGCAAATGGTTGATGGCAAATGGTTGATGGCAAATGGTTGATGGCAAATGGTTGATGGCAAATGGTTGACGGCAAATGGTTGACGGCAAATGGTTGATGGCAAATGGTTGATGGCAAATGGTTGATGGCAAATGGTTGATGGCAAATGGTTGATGGCAAATGGTTGACGGCAAATGGTTGATGGCAAATGGTTGATGGCAAATGGTCGAAGGCAATGGTTGATGATAAACGGACATAGTTTATTTAGAGCGGAATTGTGAAAAAAAAAGGAAAAAAGAAGTCAGGAAAAAGAAGTACGGCTGTATTAAATTGGAGTTTGTGAAAGAATGGGTTGTATAGAGTGAATGAAGAATAATGAAATGTACGGGAAAGGTGACTTGACTGAGCTAGGAAGGTTAGGAAGATTAGAATTGGAGGCAACTCTAAAGATGCTCTGGCCACTTCTTGCGTAATGTAGACAGAGTGACAGTTACAGTCTACCTACCTTTTGGAGACGACAGGTAAATTTGTAAAGGAGAAAAAACAGTAAATTTGAAATACGTTTTTTATTATTTGTAAATTATCGTCTATCTTTTTTTATTTCTTCACGGGAGTATATTTTTTAAATAAAAATGATATTAAAAGAATCCTAACACAAGAAATATGTCTTCTTTTGTGATAACACCACGCAATAAAAAAAAAGTACATTACTTCAAGTACAAAACATTACGTTTAAACTCAGTCAGGGCCGTCTTATGAAAAATGTATAGCAAAACTTTTGTACGTTTTAGAGTCCATACATTTTGTGGTAGAAAGTAATGTTGAATTTTAAACGTAAGGTTTTGAATTAATTTTATTTCTTCTCATAAAAAAAACGGCAGTCTGAATACAAATGGTGAAAGTAAAAAATAAAGTGAAAAATTACCTACTTGTATTTTGATATTAAAAGATATCGTTGCTTTTAGGGAGTGAGTCACACCTCAAAGATACGAAGGGTGCGAGGAAAAAGGGAAGGCACATAACTGAGAAATGAATTTTACATTGGCAAAAAATCGTTCGGGTTGCTGGAGCGAAGCCTAAGTAATATTTTATAATTGGTAATTTAGGAACCTGGTTGCAGAGATGTGTGACGTTTGGCCGCTGAGAATAATTTAAAAATGGTACACATGCCCAGAAGCAGACACATGTTGAATTCAAATTTTTTACAATATGGCTGGTCAATTTCATGCCAACCTGAAAGAAATGTTGATAAGATTTGAAATGGTTTGCTTGACATATAAATTCGCATGAGGCTGACCACTAATGCTGAAAATGTTTGTTCACTTTGTCAAAGTAATCTCGGTTTCAGGGAAATGTGGTAAAAGTTACAGGTCTTATTTTAATTTAAGATTTTGATTTTTATCTTGTACGCAAGTCTAAGTACACATGCAGCATGTGTAGGCGCAAACAAACACATGTCTTACAAACTGGTATGAGGTTCACCACCCATACCGTAAAACTGGTTCATATTTATCAATGCCACTCCTCAATCAGGGAGAGTCGGCAGGATTTGCAGGTTTGGGTAAACATGCAGCATGTGTAAGCGCAAACTAACACATGTCTTACAAACTGGTATGAGGTTCACCACCCATACCGTAAAACTGGTTCATATTTATCAATGCCACTCCTCAATCAGGGAGAGTCGGCAGGATTTGCAGGTTTGGGTAAACATGCAGCATGTGTAAGCGCAAACTCTTACGTGTCTGTTGGTGGGCATTTTATACGAAATCAGCAATTTATTTTATAGCTCATAGATATCAATGAAAAAATCCGATCAGACAAGGTATTAAAGAGGCTGTTGCCCTTAAAATGAAAGAATAACCCCTTGTAAGGTTAATGCACCCAAAAGGAGGAGAAGAAGGAGGGGGGGGGGGGGTGCCTAGCATTAAATCCGAAAGAAAGCTCGTTTTTAGAATCGTATCGACGTTGGGAATCTAAGCCGGGCCGGGCGATGCATTTTATGGAGCCATTTTGCTGCACTGGATCTTCCCAAAATAAGGGGGGGAAAGAAAAATGGGGAAGAGGGAGGCATGGTTTTGGAGGAAATGGAGTGGTTTCTGGAATCAAGGTAACTGCCAATAGATTTTGATGGTTGAAAAAAGACGGATTTGAATGAGTATATCGATGGTTAACCGGACAAATATTGTAAGTCCACTTTTTGATAAAATTTAGTTATGATACACATTTTGTAAAACGTGACATTGTCTTTGATCTTTGAAAATATAGTTGGTGCACACGCAATGCAAACCGAGATATGATCAATTAAAAAATGCATATTAGACTCTTTTATAAGAAGCGCATAACTTTCATGTTGAGTTTTCTCAAAACTATAAAAAGTGGACATACAATATTTGTCCAGTCAACCATCGATATAAAAAATATTATTCAAGACATCAAATAATACAGAAAAGTTTTTAAATTTAAATATTATAAACTAAAATGTTAAAGTAAAGTTACATAATATGTACTGAACACTTTTCAAAATGGATTCTATGTATGTATTCATTTAACGCCCAAACCACTGAACCACTTCAACTTTTCAGTAAACATTTACAATATTCTTGTTACGGTTCCTGTGAATTTTGACGCCGCGCGCCGATTAGATTAGATTAGATCAGATGCCAAATTTTTGTTGTTGTTAAAAAGCCTTCTTTTTTTCTTATATAGTCTATAGAAAAAATACGCCCCATTCCCATTTTGTGAGTATGCATGCAACATGCGTAAGCGCAAACTCACACCGACATTTTCGATGTGAGGTCCCAAAATTTTGGTTCTTACCTGATCCCCACACCGTGTATTGACAGGTAGTCGTGTGATTTATTTGCGGGGGGCCTTTAAGGTTTAAAAGCCCCCTTTTCCCTCAAGGAGGCCCAAGGAGCACACCTGAGGACCCCCACATAAGAATGGGGAGCCCCAAATAAGAATGGGGGGCACGCACCGGAAAATGTTCTACGTGACTTGCAAAATATCGTATATGCTGAAATTTTGATGTCTGTGTGAATGGCGAAAACGAAATGTATTCAGAATTTTTGAGTTTATTTTTTTATGTGTCAGGATAAAGAGAATAAATAAACTGTTATTTTATAATATCTACACCTTTTTGTGTCCTGTCAGGTTTCCCTGAGATCTCCGTCAAATCAAAACTGTGATTAAAAGTCTGCCTAGAAGTGCTACAAAGGCGATTGTAAATTCCTTTGTAGTGGCCAGACTTGACTACTGCAATGCGATACATGCTGGCCAGCCCAAAAATCAGCTCAATAGGCTTCAATCGCTGCAGAACGCCGTAGCTAGACTCATATATGGGGCCGCAAAGTCCTGCCACATCACTCCTCATCTTCAAGCTCTGCATTGGCTGAAAATCCCTGAGAGGATCACTTTTAAAGTCGGTTTGCTCACATTCAAAGCACTGCGTGGGAGTGCTCCGGGGTACCTGATGGAGCTGGTATCTCCAGCTACTTAAACCTCGCGCGGACAAACACTGAGGTCAGCTGCATCAAGAATCAGCTGCCTGGACATCCCTGCAAGAAGGCCCCGCACTGTTTTTGGAGACAGAGCATTCAAGGCAGCCGCTCCAATGACTTGGAATGCTATTCCCGCCTCACTGAGGGCACTGGATATGGAGAGACCATTTAAAAGAGGTCTCAAGACTCACCTCTTCGTCCAATCATACGGACAAGCGCCTTTGTAATGACACACTGTCATACAAGGCGCTATACAAATTTTGTCTTATATATCTATTGATTATCACGTGATCAGTCTATAGTCCAGTGATAAACGTAACAGATCCGAGGGTCTTCACTGGGTTGAAAAAATATTTGTCTACAAAAATTAAGACCAGTCACCAAAGGTCCATCCAGCCTAACAGCAAAACAGCCTAACAGCGAACAGGCTTGTCAGCCAACTCGAGCCTTGGTACTCGAGGAAGCATGGCTGCCTGAACTACCGGCTCACGCAGATGCTGAGTGGACACAGTTGTTTCGGATTTTTCCTACACCGAATAGGAAAAGAAGCAACTGCAGCATGCTGGCACTGCGACTCAGAAAATGATGACGCGGAGCACACGCTACTGTCGTGTCCTGCCTGGGCGGACCACAGGGGGTCATTAATGGCAACCATTGTGGTCGATCGACTAGACCTGGACATGGTAGTACCGTCAATGCTCCAATCAGAAGAGAACTGGCGGGCCTGAGATACCTTTGCCTCTCGCGTGATCGGAAAGAAGGAGGATGCCGAGCGCGTAAGGCGAAGGATGAACACGACCCGCCAAAATGTAGTCTCTGTTGATAGTAGTGTTAATGTAGATAGTAGTCTTAGCACAATGTAGATAGTGTAGATTTGCCAATTGACGCAACTGAAATGTGAAGACATGCTGTGCATGTTAAGACACACCACACTCTGAAGTCATGCTTGACGGCAGTTCCAGGGTGTGGCAAGATGCAGAGGGGGGTTTTTAGTGAGTAAAAGTCTCACATATCCTGCCGGCGGAAACAATGGCAGGATTCTTTTGAAGATTTTTCCCTCAAGTGGGAAAAAAAAAAAAAAAAAAAAAACAGCGAAGAGATATTGTCAGAGAATGGGCGCTTTCTATAGCGATGACCAAACTCGCAGGGGGTTCTTGAAGTTTCAGACGAAATTCTTTACCATTATCACGCAGAAACAGCGCTCACCAAATGAATCATTCTAATATTATTATTTAGCGTAGACCACTCGTAATTCATTATGAAAGTACTGCGCATGATTTCACTGTGAAGCCAATACCGACGTCAGCGGGGAACAACTGGGTGGAAAATGTAGTGTAAGGTCTGCCCTTCCATCCATCCTAGTTGGTCATCACTTTGCTGCGCGATGGAGCTTTCACTGGAACAGCATACGACATCAAGGTTTGCGTGAAGCTTGAAACGGATGCAAGCGAGATACTTCGTTTCGGTGTTAATATACTACCATTACAAAATACCGGCAAGGCTTACTTTGGCTTCTGAAAAATGAGAACCAGCCCCCTGAGGAGCAGGAAAACCCTCAAATCAAGTGGTTGGCGTAAGTCCAGCCCCCTTACCTGTAATAATAAGAGGGTTCCACACGCCACATGCGACCCTTTTGGGGATAATGCGGTAAAAAGTTGCACTTTGTGTGCAGTTCAATGCCGATGTACTGAAATTTGTGCTACATATTGTGAAACAAAATTATTTTTAAAAAACCCACCTGTTATCACGGTTAAAATCCCAAACAAAAAAAAACTGCGAAACAATTTTTTTTTGCCGCCCTAGGTAGTTTCCGTGTTTGTTGATATTTACCATGTTGGAAGAGCCGGACTGGAAATACGAAAATTTACGTTTAAACTCAACCATAGCGTTTACCGAAAATATTTAGAAACTGAAATAGTGCCTCGAGTGGCTGTTGTAGTTTCCATATGTATTTTTTATAAACGTAGATACTGAGTTGAAACGATTTGTTTTTAGTTGGGGCACAGGGCCGGCTCGGTAATCACACTAATTGCCTTTTTTCAGGACCGGCTGCAGGCGTGATTAATGACGTCGTACCGCAGTAAAAAACATAAACACGAGAGTAAAATAGATATAGCTAATGTTCGCCACAAACGCTCAAGGATTCGTGTCAATTTTGCATGTTTTAAAATGACGCAATGAGGTCCGCACGTGAACAGATGGACAATAAATTGTGACATCAGAAGGCCGGATTGCTAGGGAAAAGTCAAACAAATAGTTTGTTATTTGTTTTTGATATATTTAAGTTTTTGAATTTTTGATAAATTTAAAGGAAATACGCGGTAAATAGTCGCCCTGTATGATTTGCGTTTTCTTTTAACTGTAATAATTTATTATTTTTGAAATAGCTTATAATTTAAGTCCACATGACGGTATTTTATGTTCCTCGACTGATAGGTTGGTATGAGGCCAACTTCCCATGCAGTAAAAACTTTATTCACTGTTGTCAATGCCACCCCGCTTCAGGGAAGGCGGCAGGAGTTGTCATGTAAGGTTTGGGGCCGGCTTTATGCTAACCACTTCACTTGTAGTTATGGTTTCCCAGCTGTCGAATTGGCTGTTTTTTATATTTCATAAGAAGTTTGAGTAACAACTGAGAATATTTAGATTTTAGGTATGAAATAACCCCCGAAACTGGACATAGTTCCTGATACCCTTGGTTAGGATCGAACCCTAGCCCTCTGGCATGGAATACAAGCATTCTACACACTGAGCTATAGACCAGACCATTGAAAATGCAAGAATGACATTCAAACATTACTATTTGTGGTACGTTAAACACCGGTGGGTTTTTGAAAATGCCGAGGTTGTGTTTTATATTAAAACGTGGTCGAGTTTTTGAAAATGCCGCATTTTCGTGTTTTGAAATTTGAATCATTCGAAGCGGTTTAATTTGAGGTTTTTTTCCTGATCTTGTTTAATTAAAATATTATCAAAAAAATGTACATTTTTTTCGCATGGATTAATGTTTTAAAAAATATCTAATGACATTTCAATAAACAGACTAAAATAGGTCAAGCAAAACAGTTTATTCAAAAAGCACCATTGTGGTCTAACTAAGGGAAAGATGAAACCGTACGTCGACGGTTACAAATAGGTACTGATTAATTTTTTGCACAAAAATCAGCTAAATTATTTGTTTATGCAGCTCATCTTCGCCATGCATTCTGGTACAAACTGGCGTATACAGTGCGTGGTGTTTAGTACCTTTTTTTATTTCAAACACTTGATTTTTTAGGGGCTTTTGCCAATGTTACCCCGATTGTATGAATTATTTTCATTTGAAGTTTGGTTTATTTGGTAAGTATACATGTAGCATATGTAAGTGCGAACTTACACGTGCGTGCTTGTGAGCGGGCATTGCTATGATGATTGTCATGCGGCTGACCACCCATACTGTAAACAATGGTTCCCTTTGCCAATGTCACCCCTGCTCTTGGAAGGTCGGCAAGAGTTGCAGGGCTTATGTGCATTTGAGATTGGGTTTTTTATATTTAGGTCCACATGCGGCATGTGTAAGCGCGAAATTATGCATGTCTGCTTGTGGGAATGCATTTAATATGAATCTAAAATGATACATATCTTTGCAGCTTAGATTTAGATTTAGATTAGATTAGATTGTCAATCTTCACTGAAGAGGCACAAGAAGAAGAAGCAATGTATATTGCTGGGAAAAGCGCCTAGAATATTTTTGTAGATACATATAATTTCGATTACAAAAAATCTCTGAAACGGAATTACTGTCGATGTGGGGTTATATTTCGATATTCCATTTTTTCCAGAAATTCTTCATCGCGAAAATATTGAGGGATCATTGCGCCCCGATGAGTCGACAATATGGAATCAAAAATACGTCGAAGAAATCCAAAGCAAGGAGAACATAGTATAGGTACGAGTACTTCAGAGAAAAAAAACGAGTCATGGGGCGATCACTCCACACAGACAAAAGTAAGAAGGAGAGGAAAAAAATCATATTTACTCAAAAACTATTGAGATTATTAAAAAAACGGCCCGATACTGCACTAAACGATGTATAGTTCTGTAATTAAAAAGATTTTTTTTTTACAAAATATAGCACACACGAAAAAGTAGCTAAAAATGTGAAACAAATGTGTTTTTTTAAATATTTTTTTGTGGTGACAATTTTTAAGTTTTATCTTTTGTTTAAACTTTATAATTAAGATGAAAATTAATAAATATGCTTGATTTTTTCATTACTGCAACTCTTTTGCTACGACCATAAAGTGTAAGAAACGAAAACGGCAGATTTAGGGTATAAAGTGCTCTTAAATGATATTTTTTTGTGCTTGTTGAAAATCAGACCTTCGATTTACGAGTCCGTAGCGTTAACCTATAGAGTATATGTAGACTACAGACCGGTGATTCTCCGAGGTTAGACTTTGCACACTACTTTAACAAAATAATAATTTTAAAAATCTGCCGATGCATGACAAAATATTTATTTTAACCTGCTTCAGCAAACGTTTTTTGTATTGTTGATTGTCATAATTCGGAAGAAACGCGATAAGATGTTGCATAATATGTGGAGCTCAGTTGCATTTTAACTACCAAATAACAATAAGTATTTTTTTGGCAAAGACTCCTTCGAGAACTTTTTGTTGATATATTTTTTTTTGTAATCTTCAATTCAGAATAGTGAAGACATCAGCAGTAATTTCTTGGTCGAGTGGACTAAGTTGGGATCGGATGACGTCACAGATCATACAATAGTAAAATTCCGGGGCAAGATGTCCCACTTCACTTTTGACGTTGAGTAAACAAAATCCTAGGAAAATGAAACTCGCACTTCATGCGCTGATTCGGTTTCAACTCATTTTTGGAAAAAGCTATGGTAAAGTTTAAACGTAATGTTTTATACTTGAGTTACAGGAATAGTATAAAAGAGTACGTTATGGTACATGAAGATGAGGATAATGGGACAAAATATGGGAAAGAAGGGACACGGGGGACCCAAAAAGGCCACAAGGGGACATTTTAGTATAAGCATTTTGAACGACGATCTAAAAATAAATAATCTACTCGTACAATCTATGTTGATAAGATTTTTCGATTCATATAAACAGACGCAAATAGGTTCATGCTACTGCATGTTGCATGTGTATTTAGAAAATAAAAACCCCAATCTCATATGAACATAAACGCGCGCCGTTAGTCGTACTTCCCTTCCCTGAAATTTGGCAGAGCAAACCAGCTTTTATAGTACCTATGGGCTACAGTTAGTCAGCCTTAAAACCAACCTATGAGCAAAACTAATAAAATAAATAAAAGATGAAAAAAATTATAAAATAAATACATTGAAAATTACCGTAAGCATTATTTACAACATTAAAAGTCTTAACCACCAACTTATATGTATGAGGTGATATTGGCAAAGTGAACCATTTTTACAGTATGGATGGTCAGCCTTATAAAAAAATTAAATTAGGCGGATTTATTTGGTGAGCGCTGTTTTTGTGTGTATCACACCTCAAGAGCCCTCTGCGAGCTTGGTCGTCGCTGTAGAAAGTGCCAATTCTCAAGCAAGACCCAGTTGTTGTAAGGCTGAATGGGCCTTTTGATGACCGGTTTTTGGTAAAGGTTTATGAATTTTTCAACCCAGCGAAGAGCAAATTTGAAAATATAAATGGTATATTTTTTGTGCTCCGCCGGGATTCGAACCCACAACCTTCCAGTTACGAGTCCGAAGTGTAACCACTTGGACTACGGACCAGTCCGTAGTCCAATAAGTTATACCAGCCTATAAGTCAAGGAAAAGGAAGGAAGTCAAAGGAACGCAATGAAGTAAATAGCAAATAAACTCATTTAATTAAGTTGTCACCTCACCCATCATCTAAGTTATAATCCTATCATCGAAGGCTAAGGAATGCATAATTTCTGAAGTACATAATTAAACAGGGTCCTTGCTTTCTGTAGAAGGTTCCGGTATCCTTTAGGGCTATACACTTATACAGGTATACAGAGGAAATGTATTAAAAGACTAAGGTATTGTGACGTCAGAAAGCTCACTGAACCAATGAGGGATCATTTTTGATTGAATAATTATTTTCCCCATGTTAGAAATAATATCTTGGAATTAATTTTTTGGGTATGGTCGGCTAAAAATTATACCAGAAATACAACAAGCTTTAAAGAAGTGCTATAAATTAAGTATTTAGTTTACTTTTTAGCGTCGAAAGTGTGCGTTCAATAAGGAATATTACCATGAAGTTATTCGCCGTTTGCGTGAAATAATATGATAGTAATCGCTTCTATAATAATCTATAATCGAAGTTGCAAGGATATATTCATTTAAATCTCTCAGATGTATGCCCACAAACCAACACGTGTAGTTCGCGCTTACAAATGCTGAATGCGTACTTACAAATAAAATCCAAACCTCAAATGAACATAAGCCCCACAACTTTTGCCGACCTTCCCTGAAACAGGGGTGACATTGGCAAAGTGAAACATTTTTTACAGTCAGTCTCATACCAACCTATAAGCCCAATCATTATCAAAATTGAGCCCAAGTAACAAGGAAATTATTTCAAAACTATTTCAGTTACTTGACAACTTTACCTACCATTCGCTCTAATCTGCAATCTAAGCTAAGTTGCACGGATATATTATAAACACTTAAAATTAATGTGTAATGCACGTTCACAACTATCACGAGTAATTTCAAAAGCTAGGATTTCGCGGTGTTAAAAAAAAGAACAAAAAAAATACCCGAAAGTTTAAACCAGCTTTTACAAGATATGAGAACGAGCACCCGTGGATAAGCTGAGGAACTTTTCAACTGAAGTGGTTGGCGTGAGGCCAGATTCCTTACCTGGTGACATTTGCAAAAGAACAACCATTTTTTTACTGTACAGCCTCATACCACAATATAAAAGAAACAAAATAATTGATCAAATTTAAGTACGCAAAAACATACCACAATAAATAACAAACCAACAATAAAATACCAGCTAGGTATCAATGAAATTAAACATATTAGTATGTATCAATTACAACACTTAAAATTTTAAAGCTTTAGCCGACAACACTACAGATCAGTCGCAGTTTTTCTGTCCTTGCACACTTCTTTCGATAGATGTGAAGCAACGCAAAAACAGTATTTTGGCTTTTTTACAGGACAATCCTGAAATTTTCCGCCAGGTAAAAAGCGTCCCATCTCACACAAAAAAAACCTGTTTTGTTTAATGTTGATAAGTGTTTTTCTGACACATGTGACAGATGAGGTTTTTCCTGAACTTGTCACACGATGATGATGACGATGATAGGTCACCTTTCAGGGCCGGGGCATCCATCATCCCAGGGCGGACACGTGGTGAATGGAAGGATAATATTAGTATGGGGAAGCTCGCACGTGGCAATTTAAATTATTGCCACTGCATGTATGGGGAAAGTGTGGTGGAGAAATGAATAATTCAGATGTGGAAAAAGTTGGAAACTAAGAGGAAAATTGTGTGTATTCTTGTATCTGAAGTGAAGGCGTATTGCATATTAGCATTTGAAAATCATATTTAATGCATGCCCTCAAATAGACACGGTTTATTTTCATTTGAGGTTTTTTTCTTTATTGAGTGTACATGCAGCATGTGTGAGCGCGATTTTACACGTGTCTGCCTGTGGGCGCGCATAGAGTATATGCCTTAAATGTCAAATTATTCTCAAGCCCTCCTCATACCTATCCTGTATGTGTGTGTCAGAAAGAGCCACAGCATGTGGACGCACATGCAAAGCTATATATTTTTTCAAGTGGCGGAAGGCCATCTCTACAACTTGGATAACATATAGAAAACAAAATACATATAACAGTTTAAGGTGGCTAGTGTCAGTAAACGGCGCTACATAAAATTGACAAATTATTATTATTATTGCAAGGACAGAAAAAAGTGGAGACGCATTTGTTGAGGTACCGGCTATCCCTAGTAGAACGGTGACAGGATACAGTAACAGTACAGATTATTTAGTTACAGTAAGGAAAACATAAAATTTCACGGTCGCTATCCTTTCTTTTTCGATCGATAACAATTTGATAGATATTGTCTGGAAGACGGTAGTCCAGTGATAAGGTCAGGTCGTAAAGAATATCCCGGGGAGATCTCCCCTCTCCCACGCATCTCACATCTCTCACATGTGGCAGAGGGTAGAAGCTGATTTATGACTGCGGAGAGAGATTTATTTATATTCAAATGCGAGCGAAGAGATTCCAGAACATAAAACAAAGAGATTTGAATGAAACAAAAAAGTTTATACAAAGTAAACTAAAACTACTATCTTAAGGTATTAGATGAGGCAGTAGTATAAAGATGAACATAAAACGCAACTAAGCTACACATAAAGTATACAACTTCTTGCGCGTTATCTCCTTGATCAACCCATTGTCTTCACCAGTCCCATACTACTAAACTCAAACAACAACTGCTTGATTTTTTAGTTCCGGGTTTTGACCGTGGTCCATATTTTTTTTTGCTTCTTTTTTCTTTTCCTTCTTTCTTGATACTTCTTGAAGACTTTCAGCTGACGTTTTGTCTCCTCTGTAGGCGACTTCTTCGGAGCTCTGCTCAGCTCCGAATCCCGGAACCAAAAAAAAAAAAAAAATCAGGCATCTGAATCCGGCCGTGAAAGCCTAAAAACATTTACAAACAACAACTTTTTGTCACGTTGTTGTTGCTACATTTCGAAACGTCAACAAATTAGTGACGTTTTACCGCCGTGCTGTTAGTGAAAATATTTTTTAATATTTTTTAGATTGTGTGTCCGGTCGATAGCTTAGTTGCTAGAGTGCTTGCATTCTATGCCGAGTGCTCGGTTTCGAATCCCACCGAGGGTGTCAGAAATGATTTCCCGTTTCGGACGCTTGTCCGCGACAAATAATCTTATTTAAAATATACATGCAAAAAACTATCCACCTGCTTCTGGTAACTGATTTCTTTTTACTAATCCATTAATTTATCACGATACATGAAAAACTATGTTTCAAAAGTAGTGCATCTTTTTTGCACGTTGTCTCTGAGAGGGTGAAATGTAGTGAGTGGAGCTTATTTATTTTCATAGATAAGGAAGCCAGCCTTACGAAAATCACTTTTTTGAAGCCGGTGTTTCTCATTTCTATGTAAGCTGAGTAAACTTGGCCGGTACCTACTTAGATTTTGGGTTTGAAATAAATACCAGAACGGGAAATCATTCTTGATACCCATTGGAATTGAACGCAAGCGTACTATTTGAATGCAAAAATAATTTACCGACCTATTTTTTCCTTGGCGTTTCTACAAATGAAGAAATAAAATACAAGAGCTTTTACGGCTTTCACTGCTATGTTTATTTCAGAAAAATAATATATTTTTGTTTCTAAGAAACGCCTCTGATTGCTAGAGAGGTTTTCCGTCTGATTGCTGTTGTGGGTTTCATCTCTAATTTCATGTAGAGATGTTCTCTTATCTCTTTTCTCTACTCCTTTTTTTCAACATTATAATTTCTCAACCTCTAATTTTTGATCTCTGATCTCTAGTTTATGTTCTCTGTATCTACTCTATTATTTGATGTTTTAAACATACTTTCATCTCTTTACTCTCTATTTGCTTTTAGGTATATATTCTCATTCATATATTTGTTTCCCTCTTTTTACTTTCTACTCTTACTCTAGTCCCTCATTCTATTTATTATTTTTCCTTCTACTCTTTCTCTCTCTACATTTTTTTCTACTATACGCCACTTCATTTCGTGTTCATCTTTCTTCTCTAAATTCTCTTATTTTTTCTCTACATCATATCTTTTCTTCTTTAGCATCACTACTCAAGAGAGATCTCAAGCATCTTTACTATTTTTCTCTCTATCACATCTGTATTAGCATATTCAGCAACTGTTTTTTTTTTTTTTTGCGTTGTATCTCATTTATTTCCTCTTAGTACACTCTTCACCCTACTCTTTAATATCTCTACTCTTAGTTTTCTCTCTTTTCTCTAGTATTTCTCCTCACTAGTATCTCAACTTCCTTCTTCCTACCCTGTTATATCTCTACATTATTTTTCCTCTCTTCTCTCTAGGATTATTCATTCCTAGGACCTCTACTTTTTTCCTCTCTTGTATCTGGTATTTGTACACTTAAGAATCACTTCTCTTTCAACTTCTTTTGTTATTTTTTTTAACCTGCTACTCCCTTTTCCCTCTCTTCTCTCTAGCATTTCTACATTCCTGCTTTTTAACTTGCAGTCTCTCTATTTTGACTTTCTCTCTGCTACTCTCTTTTCCCTCTGTTCTCTCTAGCATTTTTCCTCTCTAGCATCTCTACATTCCTTATATCTAACTTGCAGTATCTCAATTTAGACTTTCTCTCTGATACTTTCTTTTCCCTCTATTCTCTCCAGCATTTTTCCTCTCTAGCATCTCTACATTCCTTATATCTAACTTGCAGTATCCCAATTTAGACTTTCTCTCTGGTACTCTCTTTTCCCTCTCTTCTCTCTAGCATTTTTCATCTCTAGCATCTGCACTCTCTTTCCCTGTAGCGTCCGACAGCTGTCTGGACTGTCGAGAGAGTGGTGGAATTCTTCATACATTATGCATGCCTGATAAAGGAGAGCGAAAACAGAGGAAAACTAAAGAAATATATCCCAAAATAAGGCAATACTAGCACGCTACTTATCAAGAAGTATCAAACATACAATCGAATTCTTATGGATAAAGAAAAAAAAAACTAAAAATATCCTTGACTTATAGGTTGGTTTGAGGCTGACCACGCATAGATACTGTGAAAATGGTTCACTTTGCTAATGTGACCCCTGTTTCAGCAAAGGTCAACCAAAGTTGCACGGCTCATGTTCATTTGAGACTGTTTTTTTATGTTGTAAGTCGACATCCGGCATGTGTAAGCGCAAACTTATACATGTCAGCTTATGGGAATGCATTTAATATGAATCTTAAATGTAATATAAATTTGCAAATTAAATTATAAATCACTTTTAAAATAATAAAGTCTGACCAATTGTAACGTCAAACGGCCAGGTTTCTAGGGAAACGGCAAACAAATATTTTGTTATAGCTTGCGCAGGACCACAGTCCTATACAGGTGTGGCTGAATTCAAAATTTTGCAAATCTAAATTCAAATCGAGTCCACTATAATTTATATTTTTTGGTTTTCATTGATCCTTGACTTACAGGTTAGTATGAGGATGACGATCCATTCTGTAAAAATTGGTTCACTTTCGTCAATTCCATCCTTTTCATTTCAATGAAATAAACTCATGAAGGGGAATGCAATTCACCAATCCATTCATAGTTAATTTATGCATAATACAAATCACAAAGACACTTGTATCTGAAAATAAAGTTTCATATTACATGCATGCCCACAAGCAGACTAAATTCGCGACTACGCATACTGAAAACACCCTGCAATCTATATTAATAATTCAAGTTGCAAAGTTAACTAAACATTTAAGATTCACATTAAATGTTTGCTCACAAGCAGACACGTGTAAGTAAATAAATAAAAGAAAGTAAATATTAATTTAGAACAAAATAAATAAAGATTAAATACAAAAGTAGGTACTTCAGGAAATATGTGTGTCATTTATTAAGGTAAATCCTTAATTAAAAAAAACATAATATTTTTTTATTGCTCACCTTCTGTTTTTTTTATTCCTTAAAATACTTTTAGTCCCAGTACCAGTCTCCATAAAATGAATAATGTTTTTTTTCTGCTTTTTTTATTCCACATGATTTATGTGAAAAAAAATCTCCCAGATTATGTTATGAATTATTTCAACAAATTAAACAGGAACACGTAAAATTATTTGTTTACACAAAATCTCGTGTGTTTTTTTTAACTATGCTGTAGGTACATATAGCGCAACTTCTTACAGAGTTATAAACAAAGGGCTCGCATGCGGCGTGTGAAACTTATTTATTTTGTCTTACTACACCAATTAAAGTGGCGGTTTCTCAGCTCCCAATGTTGCTGGTTTTTGTTTATTGTTCCGTACAACATGCTGGTATTTCATTTTTGGATTTAAATAACCACCAAACCGTGAAATCATTTCTGATACCCTAGGTGTGGATTACACTGTGCAAGAAGTTACACTATACACTGTGCAAGAAGTTACACTATATGTGTAGCTTAGTTGCGTTCCGTACAACATGCTGGTATTTCATTTTTGGATTTAAATAACCACCAAACCGTGAAATCATTTCTGATACCCTAGGTGTGGATCGAACCCTACCGTTTTGCATGGAACGCAGGCACTCTATCAACTGGATTATCAAATCAAATAAAAAGAAACCCTGCAAATTTCGCCGATATTCCCTAAAACAGGGGTGGCATTAGCAATCTCAGACACATTTTACAGCTTAGCTCGTCAGCTTCGTAAAAAAATTGAAGTCAAAGAACAGTAAATTTATACTTTACTACTAAAAAAAGTTCCGATAAAATTTGTTCAGAGAGTTTTCCTTTCATGCGATTTTAATATTCCTGGCATGGCTTTGGTAAAAGTTGTTTTAAAAAGTGTTTAATTAACATCGGATTATGCTGCTAGTAGTTGCAGAAGGCAGACTCTTCTCTTTATAGAGTCAACTTTTCACCAACTCGATAAATATTCAATGACGGCATAAAATAACTTTGAAATTGTGATGAGAATGAAAAATAAATCAAAAAAAAGTTTAACATAACTTAAAATTTTCAATGACTTTTTATTCTTTTAATTTCATTGCATCAGCGATCATTGTGATGAGTTTATCTTTAGATGGTGCAGCTCTAAATAGAGATTTGGAGGTATTCCTTGACTTATAGGTTGGTATGAGGTTGACCACCCATACTGTAAAAAATGGTTCACTTTGCCAATGTCACCCCTGTTTCAGGGAATGTCGGCAAGAGTTGCAGGGCTTATGTTCATTTGAGGTTTGGATTTTATTTGTAAGCACACAATCAGCATTTGTAAGCGCTAACTACACGTGTTTGTTTGTGGGCATACATCTGAGAGCTTTGAATGAATATATCCTCGCAACTTAGATTATAGATTATAGTGAGAAACATTGTCGTAGGTCCTTCTGTAATGATGTTTTTCTCCTCTCAATATTTCCTTACTTGACCATCCATACTGTAAAAAACATATTTTATTTTATTTTATTTTATTTTAGTAGGGCAACAAACAGCGTTACATAAGAAATAAATAATAGCAATTACAAAAAAACATGGCCAATTATATGTTGCCACGGATATCACGCTTAGGAAGTTAGAAAGAATTACAAGATATATTTGCCTATGTCACCTCTGTTTCAGGGAGAGAGTGCAAGAATTGCAAAGCTTATGTAAATTTGAGTTATTTTGAAGTTCGGTTGATGGTTCAGTGGGTACTAGAAATCTTATATTCCATGCCGAGGGTTAGGGTACGATTCCCACCGAAGGTGTCAGAAGTGATTTCCCGTTTCAGTATTTATTTCAAACTCAAAATACAATACCAAGAAGGTTTACTCAGCTTTCACTAGAAATGATTACCAGCCTCCTTGAGAGCTGCAATTTCCCCACTTCAACTGAAGTCCTTACCTGAAAACATAAAAAGGTTATTCCCGTCACATGCGAACCCTTCGGGAACAAAGTGATAATTTTTTGCAGCTCAGTTGCGTTTTCACATGCAGTATTTGTAAAAGCAAACTTACGAATTTATGCGATAATTCGTTAAATATGAATTTAAATATTCATATATCTTTGCAACTTAGATTAAACTTAGGTTGAACAGTGGCACAAAAAGAAAAAAATCAAGCTGGAAAACTATCCCAGGGAAAATTATTGAAATAAAAGGATTCAAATGACGAAAATATGCTCAGAGTTCTTTGCTATGTGGTACTAAGGTAAAGGGAAAATCTTGCCGACTACTGCAATTAAAGAACGTGGTGCATCGTCTTTCTTTTTCTTAGCCAGGTGTGCTCTAATGAGAGACTCAAGGGTCCTTTCTATCACTGCAGTTTGCAGGGAAAAGAATGTCCAAGGCACTTTTAAAATTTCAAATGGACGAAGAAAGAGTGGACCGAGAATCGCTGTATTGCACTTCACTACAATTTTAGTTACAATTTACAAATATATGTATGACTCATATTAAATGCATGAAACATTTGAATTCACGCTTACATATGCTGCATGTGTGGTTTAAAAAATACAACCCAAACTCCAAATGAACATATATCCCGCAGCATATCCCTGAAACAGGGAAGTATTGGCAAAAGTGAACCATTTTTTACTGTACGGTGGTCAGCCTTATACCAACCTGTAAGTGTAAGATGAGTTAAAGTATAAATAAAACATAACAGGATGATATTTTTGAGATAAATAACACCTGAAGAGCCCTTCGCGTGCATGTTTGCCCAATTGAGTAACAAGACCCAGTTTCTTAAGGCTAAATACCTTTGTCACGTATTTCTTTTCTAATTACATATGATTTTTTTAATCCAGCGAAGAGCATACTTGAAAATTTAACTATAGTTTAATTGTATTTCGCTAGAAATTGAACTCAGCAACGTCGTTTTCAAATCCAAAGCTTAAATCACTAAGCACCGGCAGGTCTAGAATACAAAAGAGGATCAACAAAAATTCTTCACAAAATTCTGAGACATTCTGACAGCAGAGTGCTCTCTTTGTAGACGTAGCAAGTTTTCTATAGTTACGGGGCTGTCACAAACGAGCTGCAATATGTTTCAGCGCCGCGGAATGTCTGCCTCATTATTTTTAGGCGACACTTGCAGTTAGAGTTTACACTGTCCATTAAAACTTACGCGCCGGGACACTTGGAGAGCGACACTCTAAGGATTTCAAAGGTAGAAGAAAAAACAACTAAAAAATATACAAACGAGAAGAGAGTCCGGCCCATAGCTCTGTTAGAACGCTTGTGTTTTAAGTCGTAGGGTTCAACCTTCCCCAAGGGTGACAGAAATGATTTCCTGTTTCAGTGTTTCCGGCAAGCTTTACTCTTTGTAAGTTTACTTTGAAATGAAAACCTCATGAACAACAAAATCTTTCTTTAAGTAAAGTGGTTGGCGTAAGGAGGCCCACTTACCCGTAAAAAAAGGTTCCACTCGCCAGCCGTACGCCAATAACTCAACTTGTTTTGGGTTTACCTGCTCTCAAGGGGGCCGACTATCATTTCTTTTGAAGGCTGATGAAACCTTGTCTGTACTTAAACATTGAATTTGAAAAAATATGTTATGAACTTGTAAGTTCTATAAATCAGAATGGACTCGGCACAAAACTCAAAAATTTGTGGCAGGCAAACGCAACAATCTATGTGTGGACCCTTCGTAACCAGCAACAAAATATCTATCATATTTATAATGACTTGCGTGTTAACAGTGATAATTCGATGTGATGTTTTGAAATAAATATAAAGGAAAACTGAAGTTTGTTCATTCGTAAACACCGTTGAATTTCACTTTTTTAAGTAAAAAATTACAAACGCTTACGGTCCTCAGACCTTCATCAGGTATGCATGTGCCATCCGGAAAAAACAAAACATTTTGTTGGAAATACATAAAGCACTTTAAAGAAAACTATTTTTTTAAATTATTTACAAATTCAAATGGGTAAAACATAGTTTTAATTATTTTTATTTTTTTTTGTGCTAGAACATTTTCGCCTAATGAGGCATCTTCATTTTTTAAATATTACTTGGCCTTTATCAAACACGTCACACTTTTTTTCTGTGCTATTTGTGCCGAGTCCATTTATCCTTCCCATAGAGAAATCACCAATACAAAATGTCGGCGACAATGTAGCATCATGCTATTGGGACTCCCCGCCTTCTAATTAATTTGGAGACGAGTTGACATAACATTGGTCTTTATGTCCGTCTCATAGTCGTTACGACTCCAACACATAAAACAGAGTCGGTCCCCAAATACAAATGTCGATCCCGACTACTGGAATAATGTTCCTCGTACTTACATACCAGTTAAACTGGAGTCAAAGAACTCATTCCAGTTCATACATACTTGCACTTGTTATCATTGTATTGACATCTATTAGCTTCTAGTCTACTTTTCAGTTCTTTTTTGACTAAAAGGTTGGTATGAAGCTGACCCCCATGCTTGAAAAACTTGGTTTACTTTAGCTAATGCTACCCCGGTTCGAGAGAAAGCCAAGAAAAGTTGCAAGGTTTCTGATCATGTGAAGTTTGTTTTTTAAAAAAATACGAAGTTTTAAACATTGTACAGTTACTAATCTGTCGCCATTCCAGTATGGATGGACAAACTTATTAGTCCAGTATTTCGTATAGGAATTTTAAACTTAAACATAGTTTGCGCTTTCAGTACGGCTCGGAGAAATATTGCAAGGTTTACTCAGCATTCTTAGACAAAGACACGGATTCATTAATGTCCTTAATGTACCGAACACTTCTCCTTGCATTTTTGCAGACACTGCAGTTTTTCCCGAGTACAAACCATTGTAACTCAACTATCGCGTTAAAACAAAATATATGGAAGATACAACAGCGCCTGTAGTGAATGTTGTAGTTTTGATGCATTTTTTTCTGCTTACGAGATGGTTGAGTATTTACGCAATATTTTATACTCGGCGTAAAGACGTTTCAGAAATTTTAAAAAGTATGCGAGGGTACATGCTGAAATAGGATGGGGCCACCATGAATGTAGGCAAGAAAAGCGGCACGTTTAAAAGAGCATATCTAATCTAATCTAATCTAAGTTGCAAAGATATGTTACATTGGAGATTCACATTACATGCATTCTCACAACCAGACACATACAAGTTCGCGCTTGCACATGCCTCATGTGAACCTACAACATAAAAACCAAATCTCAAATGGACATACACCCTGCAACTCTTGCCGTCCTTCCCTGAGACAGGGGTGACATTGGCAAAGTGAACCATTTTTACAGCATGGGTGGTCAGCCGCATACCAACCTATAAGTCAAGGAACATACACGACAAATTACATTTTATACATCACTAAATAATAATATCTATGGATATAAGAATAATTAATGATCTAAGTTACAAAGATATGCACTCATTCATGGACATATCGGTCAGACGACAGTTCGTCCACACGACTTTTCGGTCAGCAACGTTTCGGTCACAAACAATATAAATTAACAAACAACTCCATCACAGAAAATAACGATTAATTACAACTTCAGTAATTATAAAGGTTTTTTGGAGAACAAGTTTTGTTGTGATGGAGCTGTCTGTTGACTTATATTGTATGTGACCGACATGTCGTTGACCGAAAAGTCGAATGGTCGAACTATCGTTTTACCGATTTGTCCATTTCAGATTGTCTGAGGACTGGTTTCTTGCGACAGACTTGTCGCGAAACCATATTTATACACGCTCGCAAGCAAACATGTGTGAAAAATACACGAAGATAATAAATTAATTATTTACAGTACATAATATTAATCCTACTTTAATTGCTTATTTAAAGGGAGAGGACAATACTACATAAAAGTATTATTTCTTCTAGTGCATTCCATTAACTCCTATTTGAATGCATATTGCACATACCTGTCATACTAACTGAAAATTAGAATCGTCTCACTCACAATTTTTTTTAACATTTCGTATTCATACCTAATATGAAAATATATTGTTTTCAGTACATATTAACCTCTATTTTAATTGCCTAGTATTCCTTCACCCTTATTTACACGGCACACAATGGTTAGTAAGTAGCTCGGGAGGTGGCATTGTTTTTTGTAATCCTTTGACAAGGGATGTTCCCCTCATATACTGTTCATTATCTGACAGCGACAATCCACCCCTCGAAGGTAGACAGACTACTTCAAATTTAAAACCAACCCCTCGGTAGATAAAATAATCAATGATTCCACTGGAAGGTTGATTTGCAGAATATGGAGGTTCAAAGGAGTTGGAGCTCGTCTTCAGTGGGATTCTTCAGCCAGACTATGATTTGGTTTAGAAATATGCTGCCTTCGGATACTGAAAATCTCCTGGTTGGATCGATTCACACATTCTAAGGTTATTTTCCGAATGAATTGAATTCCCGATGTCCGTCGAAAGGTAAAAATTTATTTGTTCTGCATCACATTTAATGAGAAATACAAAATGTTAGCTCCTACCTCTCATCTTTTAGGGAAAGATTGAGGGACGACGGGCTCCAAGGTCGACAAAAGCCCCTTTCTTGAAAAACAACCCGAGATAGTATTTAGCAGTATTTGTATTTTACAAATTACTCAGTATCTTCTTACGACTAGAAATATTGTTTTCTACTTTAAGTTTTCATAATGAAAGCATTCATAATCTCTTTCCTCCACTTGGCTATTTACCCATTAGAGAGCGAGATGCAACTCGTTGCAAAGTTGCGAGACAAATTAGTAAAGTTTGTGTTTCAGAAACAATATTTGTGGAGTTATTTTGAAAGCTGCAGATACTAAGTAGTTGGCATATGCGTCAAGTATCAACAACTGTATAAAAGTTGGTTGCTGGCGGTAGCAACTATCAACTAACTTCGTTGATAGGCTTACTAAGAGTACACTAAATAAAATATTACGTTTAAACTCAACAATAGCGTTTATTAAGTGTAACTGTAATTTTTTTACCAACTTGTTTGGGGGTAAATTATTCCCCTCGCTTTTATAACCTATCTGTGATGCAAGTTGTAAAGATATATTTACATTCAAGATTAATTTTAAATGCATACCCACAAGCAGAATATTGTTATTTCACGCTTAGATTGGATTGGATGGTTTATATTCATGTAAAGTTTTTTTTTATTTGTATGCACACATGCATAATGTGTGGCGCGAACCTACATGTGCCTATCTGAAGGAATGCATTTTATATGAGCCTTAAAGATTATAGATATATAAATAAAAATGATAAATCCGATTATAGAAACAAGACTGCTTCCTCCGAAATACGAATCGGTACATATCTCTGCAGCTCAGATTACACAGATTACAGATCCTTGACCCAACAACACGTGTCGTTGGAAACAAAAACAACCCAACTTTGGCGATACATCTTTGCGAACGAGTATTTTTATTTCGTAGAGCATTCTGCCCTCTACGCCTCTACGCCTGATGAATGTGTCTACGGGGCTCCGAGGAAGAGTGGGATGAGAAAGAGCGGGACAGTGCGGCTGGAGCAGGGTAGAGATTTTAGGGTGCCAAGTAGATGTCAACAGCCCGACAACAGGCAGTTTGGGTTGTAAGCAACTAATGGCACTACTGACGAAATCTTCTTCTTCTTTTAGAGACACTTCCATTGAACAAAAGTGATTATCACGTCTTCTTTTTATTTAGATACTCGTACAAAAGCTATAAATTGAGAATCGGTGTTTTTTCCCTTCAATAATTAATTGGTGGTTGATTTTCAATGTGGGTGGCTTTAAAATGTTGCCCGGTCATTTTAATTATTAGATTGCATTTTCTGTTTTTTTTTTAAATTTATTGATCGTTTTATACAGTAAAAATATTATACCTGACTGTTTAAGACTGAGCACGCATAGGTACTGAAAAAATAGATTACTTTGCCAATGTCAGCCCTGTTTCAGGGAAAGTTGGCAAAAGTTTTAAGCACGTAATTACATGGGAATACTTATACGTACGCATTCGATATGAATCCATATTTCTAATATATCGTCTCAACTTAGATCGTAGAAAGAATCTTAAATATTTATATATTTTCGCAACTTAGATTTCATTTGAATCACTATTCGAAAACATTGCTTACTTCATATCTTCTACGACAAACAAGAAATAGGTTTTTTTTCACTGCAATCATACATCTACTGTATACCTGTATAGCACGACTTTTTAGTTTGTATACATGTATACATGCACCCCCCTTATACGCCCTTGGACGTATTTCGTCCCCTAGTTACGTCTATGTGTCTCTAATGAAAACTACCCTAACGGCGCTACACCCTCAGTATAAAACATTGCGTTTCAATTCAACCATTTGATTTAAAGCCTATAGAAACTTAAGCATAGACTAAAGGTTAAATTAAAACTGAAGTTACGGTAGTTTGACTTATTTACAAATTAAAATTAACCTTAATATTAACAAAAAAATAGTTCACTTTGCCGATATCAATCCTGTTACAAAGAGGGTCGGCAAGCGCTGCAGGGGTTATGTTGATTTGAGATTTGTGTTATTTTTTTGTGAACATGCAGCATGTAAAAATCAGTAATATAAGTTGCAAAAATATATTGCTTCTTAAAGCTCATATTTGATACCGCCCACAAGCATACACATGTTAGTTTGTGATCACATATGCTGCATGTGCACTTCAAAATAAAATATAAATCAATGAACATACGTCTTCAAACTTTGCGTCCCTTCCCTGATACAGATACGATATTTGCAAAGTGAACCATCTTTTAGCAGTATGGGTGGTTAGCCTCATAACAACTTATAAGTCAAGGGAATATACACAATTTACTTACACTATACAAAAACAGATTTCAATATCAATACAATTCAATGAACAGTCTTTGTGAAACAAAGATAAAAATTTCATTGGGGAAAATCATTTATTAAAATTAAATTTTCTTAATGCTCTGCAGGAAATCGATCTCAACGCCTTTGAGTCATTCCATATGAAATCAACCAAAATATGTTTTTTTTTTTTTTTCACCCTCTCCGATTTTCCTAAAATTTGGTAAACAGATAGATACTACTTCAAATAGAAACCGTGATGTTTTTGAGATTTTTGTGATGAATAGTTTCTGAAATATGGGGTCACCAATATTTGACCCCGGGTGACCTCGTTTGCGTATCGCGCCACGATTTTCTCAATAGATTCTTCCCTAATTATGCTACAGACCTCAATGAGAGCTCATTTTAAAGCTATTGAAAAGTTGTATCCAGAAAATATCATACACATACACTTTAATGGTAACATGTGGAGTTGTGTCTTCTTACATCTGTTGGAGGTCAAAGGTCAATAGCGAAAATACTCCATCTTGGATTGTGCTGTAACTTTACATTATTAAAGTACATACATGTATGAAAAAATTCTGAAAATTTCAGCCTGTTATATTCAGGAGTTCTTTAGTAATAAATTATTATTTCAATAAAATAAAGTTATAGCCACATTGTGGTATCCTTATTCACAGCACTTTGTCCTTAATTTTAAACAAGCATTAAATTAAAAGGCGTACTGTTATCAATGTTGTTTGGTACAATTGAATTAATGAAATTACCTTACTTCTTGAATCTTGACTCAAGAAGTCTTGTTGATTTGTCGCTGTCTTCCTTTTTCATTTTGTATTTTCTTCCTCCACTTCCACCAAGTTCGACGGAAGCAGTTGAAAGAACATCTTCAAGAGACACAACTAATTCGTCATCTCTTGCTGGATATGTAAAGGAAGGTGATGGTCCATGTGGATACAGGAATCTGATTTGAAGTTCATTCAAAGTCTTCATTTTCTTCAATACAAATCCAAGCCACCATTGGCCTTCGTACTGTACCGTAACAAAATCATTTACCTCGTCAAAAGATACATTCCTCTAAGTTGTTACTACCACCTCTTCATTTGAATCTGAAGTGGAAAACTGTTTCACTATCAAAGTATTTGTTAAAGTTGGGATAAATGCATGGAAACTGCGAGTCCCAGTAATAAGTTGGAGTATTATTTTATATTTGCCTATTGACTTTAATATCTTCAGTTGGCACAAACTTGAAAACACTGCTTTTGAGATTGTCTTTTGCCCATAGAAACAAGTCCTGAGCAGTCATTATTTGGTTCTCACTTGGTCGTTGGAGACTTGCTCTAGCTGCTAGCCTCTTTACCGACCCGCCAACTCCATCACACGGCCCTTTGCCGTGTGATGTGGCCAAGAAATGGCATTCAGCTTGAATACCAAAATCAAGTTCATGATGACGGGGTTATAGCCGCGGGGGCCAAGAGGGCTGATCTTTCTAGCGTGTTTCGAATGGAACAACGTTGGTTCGATCCCCGCTTGGGTCACTTGACTTTAACTTTGACCCTGGTTCAACAGATGTTATTGGGTAATTATTATTTAATAATTCATTAATAATAAACAATAATGAATTATTAAATGATGATATTAATACCTGTTTCTGGCCAGGCAGAATAGGTTGGTGAATTGCATTCCTCTTCACAAATCTATTTTTTTATAATAAAAAAAAAAAAAAAAAAAAAATGACACATATTAGCAAAATTGTTTTTACACTGTGATGCGGCTCCATCAGAGAAATAAAATACTTTGGTTAAATGTTGGATTTTTTGCTGGAGAAGAGGAATTAGTAGTTTTTGAAAGGTGTAAACTGCTACTGTGTCGTGAACAAGTGAATCGGATATAAATACATAACTAGTATACTCTAGTTTTGACTGATGCACATAATAACATACAAATGGGTGCAGCGTGGCCTGGTTATTGGTCCAGTGGAAGCCTTGTGCTGCATCTTAAACAAAAAAGCTATAATTTTCTGCGAAGTCACCTGATACAATTACTTCACCGGGCTGGAACTTATAGATTTTATTTGCTGAAGAAAAGAAGAAAAGCAGCCTGCTGTTTGGCAATAAAATCATGATTTCGTAAAAGTTCAAGTTTAACAAGGAATGAATCGCTGAAGTCTCCTGTTGTTTTTTGGACCGTATCGAGATTGCACCGATCGGTTGTCTGCCATTGTTTATAAGACACTTCATCAATTATGTTTTCATCGAACAACTTTTCCAAATCATCTCTCAACTTAGTTGTCCCTGGGCAATATTGGCATAGTCCTAAGTGGCAATCAGGCTGCTGAGGGGATTGACACATCATGCTTGTCAGAATATGATGGTATGTTTGAAACTGGGAATCTTGAGATAGTGTTGCTAATTTTAAACCAATCATCATCAATTTAATATTTTGATGGATAGTGCACACACAAACAGAGTTCGTTCCTGAAGCCCCTGGCAGAACACAGTATTTTGGTCGCAGCTCTGCAAATTTAGAGAACCCTACCTTTAAGTCCGGATGTTTTTCTTTAAATGCTCTGTATGTTTCTTTTAAATTAGTTAAAACAAGTCTCTTCTGATGTTGAACACGGCATTTGCCTTCCTTAACTGATATGTAGTCTTTTTTACCAGGCAGCATTCTGCTAATAGCATCGTCTTCATACAAATCCTGAATAGGTTTCACTCTAGTTTCTGGTAGCAGCTTGCCCGGTTTGGGATTTGTTTGTTATCAACACTAACATCAAAAGTATAACCAAACAATATTGACAACATTTTGTCCAGAAAAAACAAGATGGATTTAAAATACAGGACCAAATTGTGCTGTGTAGGCCTATAGTTACACTACAATGCAGCTATTACTTGACATATTATAGAAAGAATAATTTATTACTAAAGAACTCCTGAATATAACAGGCTGAAATTTTCAGGAATTGTTTATACATGTATGTACTTTAATAATATAAAGTTATAGCTCAATCCAAGATGGAGTATTTTAGCTATTGACCTTTGACCTCCAACAGATGTAAGAAGACACAACTCCATAAGTTACCATTAAAGTGTATGTGTATGATATTTTCTGGATACAACTTTTTAATAGCTTTAAAATGAGCCCTCATTGAGGTCTGTAGCATAATTAGGGAAGAATCTATTGAGAAAATCGTGGCGCGATACGCAAACGAGGTCACCCGGGGTCAAATATTGGTGACCCCATATTTCAGAAACTATTCATCACAAAAATCTAAAAAAAAATCACGGTTTCTATTTGAAGTAGTATCTGTCTGTTTACCAAATTTCAAGAAAATCGGAGAAAGTCATAAAAAATGATTTGGTTGAATTGACCTGGAATTACTCCTTTCGATTACGGGTCTGAAATATTAAATATTGATCTCAACTTAAATTAAATCTCAATTCTCATCTAACCTCTCCTTAACTACAGTTTATACTAACTGACAGTTTACCCCGACTGTCAGTTTAAATGTCAGAATGTGAGCCGACTTTAATTAAGTAGCTATCGTTGTTTGTAGTTGGTGACACTTCAGCTGAGATAGATAGAGGGGAGGAGGAATGCCGAGACAAGAAACGGTTGAGGAACGAGTCGAGGATGGAATTAATCTCAAGATAATTTCATACTATGAGACAGCAAGGCAAATCAACATGGAATTTGAAGACTGTGCATTTGCAGTAGTTAGCATGACAGTGCATGCAGTGGGCTCTTGAGGTGTGATTCTCACAACAACAACACTCAGCAAATGAATCAGACAGAAATTTATATAAATGTTGGAGGAATTAGTCAAGATAAAGTTTCATAGCAGATGGATTCAATATTGATGAAAACATAGTTAAGGTGCACAGATAGAGTATTTTTTTAAACGCATTGTCCTCGAAACGGTCACATGCAGCGTGAGGAACAGATTTATTTTTACAGGCAAGGGGACCTGACAGCTTGAACCAACAACTTTACTTGATATGGGGGTTTCCCATCTCTTGAGCTGATAGGTTATCTCATCTTGTGAAGGCTGAATAAGCTTTGCCGGTACTTTTATTTTGTATTTTGATTAATAAAAACTGAAACAAGATATTATTTCTGATATTTCCTTGGCGGGGATCAAACCCTAGGAACACAAGCATTTTACACACTTAACTATCGATATATGAAGATTAAATATTAAGAAATCTTTGCAACTTACATATGAATACATAGATGCAATACAAGCACATGGTATAAATTTATTAATGAATTTTGGGGTTTATCATAAATTATAAATTGTGTGAGAAGATTGAGTGAACCTTATTAGGCAGGTCTGTTTTAGACAGCTGCTAGAGCGATTGTTGTGTGGGTGAAAGTAAATATGCAGGAGTGTGAAAATAATATGAAAGAAGGAGTGTGAAGGTAAGGAAGCGTGAGATGACGAAATAACAAGCCAAGATGGCGGTTCCTATACATAACAGGCGCGTACATTGGGTAGAGGCAAATATTCAAAAGTTTTTTCTGCAACTTTTTTGGGAAAGGCTGAGTGAACCTTGCCAAATCAAGTGTGCTAACAAAATGAAAAGCAGACCTCAAATAAACATAGACCCTGCAAATCTGGCTGACCTTCCTTGAAACAGGGGTGACATGGGCAAAGCGAAACAATTTCAACTGGATGAGTGATCAGCCTCCAACCTGTTAGTCAAGTAAAAGTATAATGATTTGCAATAAACTACAGTACATAAAAACAACAATTAATTAAATTAATTAATAAAATAAAAATAAAATATTTTGCTGCCAGCATTGCGAGAGTATTTTTAATAAAAGTCCTTGCATTTTTTAGCTTTGTTGTTTGCCTTTGCCTCTATGGTTTGTTCGCTCCTGAAATGGGATGACTATGCATGGAATGGCCAGAGGTAACCAGGAACTAACTCTATTGTAAAATTTCCAAAAGGTTTTTAGGGGAAATGTAAAAATGCGGAGCTCTAGGCAATGTAGTTTATTTTCAGGGTTTTGTATGGAAAAAAGGGTTCTTTTCATAACGAGGGCATTTTACGGTCACCCTAACCCTGTAAGTAGTTTTAATGAAAATAATACTGAATACCAGGGACGAACAATCCATGTAGGTAAAGGAGGGCAAAGGTAAAAAATGCATTAAATTTTAAATTTATGATTAGGGAGGACCGACTGCTAACGCTGTATGAATGAGTGCAATATAAACGAGAATATGAGAGTGAATGTACCAAAAGAGTGCAATGGCATGGTTCGGGCATTTAGAAAGAATGGACGATGAACGACTGACAAAGAAAGTGTACAAAATGGAATGCCAAAAGTAAGCGAAGAAAGAGAAGATACCTCCGCAGGTTCCAATCATTTGCAATTTCACTGACTAGATTACTGGTAATCCGCTGCGGATGCAGCTTGTCAGAGTGGTGGATACTTTCCTGCGGTAGAAGAATGGTACTGTAGGAGAAGACATTGAACAGGCAGCGGTTGATCAAGGAGACTTAGTGGCTCGCATCTCAGATTGTTTTGTTAGTGATGATGATGATAACGAGATTGATCTTGTAGGTTACAAGCTCACGCAATGTGTTCGGAGAGCGTTGCAACATTGTGTTTGGTAAAGCATTATCAATCATGTACATATATTATGTGTAGTTATCTTCCCGCTTTTTGATACAAAGTTTCAGCGAATTTGTATGGGAAATTATTAACTGAAATCTTGGCGGAACATTGTGAGAAATGAGATCAAGTTTGTTGCCTAAGCCGGGACGCTTATTTGAGTAAATAGGGGCTAAGAATAACCATATAACTTCACATAGACTACGCGAGGAGTTTACGGCGATTTCCGTTTTTTTCTACTAATAGTTTGGTATGAGGTTAACCACCCATATTGTAGTAAAATGGTTCACTTTGACAATGATGACACGACTGTTTCAGGAATGAGTTGCAGGGTTTATGTTCATTTTAGATTTGGATTGTTATTTTGTTAGTTCACCTGAGGCGTGTGAGCGCCCGAACTTATGCGTGTTTGCTTCGAGGCATACATTTAATATGAATTTTAAATGTTATGCATCCTTGCAACGTAGATTAAAAATTATAGGTTAGGTTGGTGTGAGTCTGACCAACCGACAGAAACACGGCAACAGATCCCGCAAAGCAACTCTCCAGTGTCGACAGGCGGTCGTGTAAGCTTAAAACTCTTTTTTCGTGTTTATTTTATGAAAACAATTGCCAGACTCAAATTTTATCAAACTGTGAGTACCTACTGGTAAGTGATACGTCCGAATTGAGATTCAAACAAGCGTCATCTTGTTATGCTAATGGTTGGGTTGTGTGGGAGGAACAAAGCGAGTGCATTGCCCGCCTCGTACACGTTACGGCGCGAGTGACTTGGCATGAGTTGTTAATTACCCAAAGAGAGAAGGGAGGGGGAAGACCCAGCAAGGTATGGATGAAGAAAATTAGGTAGAGAAATGTGCAAGAAGATTGTAGTAGGAAGAAGAAATTTGAAATGTATCTTATGGAGAAGAAGGATAGCGTTGGCAGTGCACTAAACGCAAATCCCTATTTCGAGCTGCAGCAACGAAGGTGAAAATAGCCATGATGATCGCTGATCTTGCATAGAAGTGGGACCCAAAGAAGAAGAAGGGGTTTATAAATCAACAAGATTCGCCCTAAGGTATTGAACAAAAAACAATGATGATGGTTGAAAATTGCGTAAAATGAAAATGGTGTAAAAATTTCCTCACTTTTTGTATGAAATTTGAAAACAAATTTTACGAACCATCGTGTAGAAAAAAACAACGGGATTCTCAACGTTTCGTCGGTGTAACGGAGTAAAATGAAAGTTTCTAGAATGATCGCAGGCAGAACATTGGGAGATCTATTATGCTTACAAACAATGCAATACAATAAATGCCTGTGGCAATAATGCAGCGTCCGCGACAATTAATGTTGATGAATCCACAAAATAAACCTCATATAAATACCTACAATCATCGTTCACAAGCATTTTTCGAACAATTTGTTTCGTGCTTTTTCGTCGTAGAGAGAGAATTTCCTTATGACGTCGGATACGACTCCGAATAATGATAAGACACAAATTTTCCTCTACAACGCAGTTCGTGATATCCGTTTTTGTACTTCATACAAAATGCCTAACGACCCTAATTCTAATTGAAAATAATTAGTCCGCTTTCGCCAAGGGCACTCCTGCTCAAATGAAAGGTGAGTTGTAAATTTGCAGGATTCATTTAAGATTCAGGTTTGCATTTGTAAGTTAGCACGACTATACCTATAGATCATATTTAAGCGCAAACTTACACGTCCCTGCTTGTGTAGGTATGTGTATGAGTGTATTTTAATTTTTCATATATTTCTGCAACTAAGATTATGGATGTTCAATTTCCAAGACCCCACAGTTCAAATTTTAGGCCCTTCTTAGAGTGCGCGTTCTATGTATTGAATTTGTAAAAAATGGGTTTTTTATTATATCAATTTACCATCAAATAAAATGTACATACTTCGTTCAGGATTTTCCAAAGAAAGGGGAGAATAGTTTTCAAATGGGGTTATACTGGAAATCTATTACAAGTATATTAAGGGTTGAGAAAATGCATTGACGAAAGCATGAATTTTAAATTTTTAGTTTTATTTTTTATTTCTTTCATACACCCTAGTCGAAAATACTGTCTTGACTGCAAAGCGAAAACAATGGTAGATTGTGCATTAAATAAAACGTTTTTTTTTTCATGAAAACGTTTAAAAATATAAACTTACTTACCTTATTTATTCTGGATCATTCTTTACAGGTGGTTCGGGAGCTAAAACAAAAAAATCAAAATAATTATTCAAAAGTATACAAAAAAAGCAAATGAGGTTCAATGACTTAGATTAGGAGTCTCCTAAGGATTTCTCAACGTTTCATCGAAGTCGTATCCGACGTCATCAGCAGATGTGTCTCTTTCGTCATAACAAAAAAGAGCGAACAAAATTATTTGTTTATGTACGAGTATGAAACCTTCACTGTACCTATCTATGTAGGTACATAAATTTGAATCACTTTTATCTTACAAAAAATGCACAAAACTTTTACTATAAAAACAGTTGCAGCCTGGACAGAACGAAGTCTGTCGGGTCAGATAGTATATAAAAAATAATGTTTAATTTTATTATTTCACGTTGAGAAAGTGTCCCCTAACTCAGTGTTTTAAGCCTCCCTTAATTCCTAGCGTAAACACTCCTCAGGGAGAGCTCCTTATTTATATAGGGGAGAGCCTTAAGTAGGCGCGCGTACAAAGCCCTACAAATAATTCACTCCCCAATCAGACAAATAAGCCATTTTTAAGGAGCTCTTCTACCAGATTATTTATCGAAGATAGAAGAAAAAAAATCACTCTTCCGTACCCCGAGTATAAAACATTGCGTAAACTCATCTCAAGTGCGTAAATCGAAAAAAATGTGTGCCAACTAAATCACCAGGAGTGCCGTTGTATAGTATTGAATACATTTTCGATTTTACGCAATTGAGGGGAGATTATGCTAATATTTTATACTAGGAGTATTGTAACTGTTTCTCTGTCACGATTCCGCTAGGAGTATATACGTAAGCGTTGCCTCTACTTCTTCCTATCCTAGCAAACCTTTTGAAATTTATTCATATGAAATGAAAGACGTATGCAAGTATTGAAAATATAGAGGTTGATCTACAATGTTGGTGGCTATAATCTATAATCTAACTATGTTGCAAATATATATTTACGATTAAGATACATAATTAATAAGGTACATAATTAAGATACTTTCCCACTTGACAGTCCCACCCTGTTGGAGGGCTACAGGTTGTATGTGCCTGACGACTACACCCGAGGGCGAGGACATGATCTATTTCATGTACCGAAAAGCCGTACTGATGTCGTGGCGCAACACCCTGTGACTCGGAGTATAAAGCTCTTAAATAAGTCTAATATAGACATTTTTTAATGTAATTTATTAAGATTTAAAAGTCTAGCAAAAGAGTTCCTCCCAGCGTGTGAGGCTGTGAGGGTGCACTGTAATTAGGGTAACCTGTTGTGCACAAATAAAATAAATAAAATAATAATAGTAAAAAGTGTATGCCCACAAGCGGAGTTTTTCCACACTTTGAAGAAGAGGCACATGAAGAACAAGATCGCTAAATTTGGAGTCTCATCCAAATCAATCTGAACAATGATTCAATCAGAATTTCATGCTTGAACTGAAATCGGCTGGATCAATTTCCAATCTGGGCGGGTCATACGATGATATTACAGTGTCCTAGATTTAATTCCTAGTAAATTTGCTACTTTGTTTGAGTTGTGTCCTAGGACAGTGATCGGCAAATTCCTAGGTCAGAATGCCTAAAATTGTACAAATTAAAATTAAGCTTGAAATAAATAAAACTTTTCACATATTTGACGAACCGTTGTACAAGAACATACCTACATTATTCTCGACATTTTTTATTTTAAAATTTCGACAAAATAAAAATAAAAGATATATTTTACAATCAGTTCCTCCTTAATTAAACATCGTCCACAAAGCGGCCTCCTAAAGACGTTGGCAAAGATAGCAACGAAACGTCGAGAATAAAAACTCTTAAATGCAAAATAACAATGAAAGCGAAAATTTTAAAACCTTATCTGCCAACATTATAAATGAACCGGTAATTTATCGGTCCTGATATACTTCTTTCATTTCATCCCGAGTCATAAAATTTTTCATTCCAGCTCCCCTTTTACTATGACTCTGCATAACCCATTCGTTCGGTATTTCAGAAATTTGATCCATCTACCCTTTCCTCAGTGTTCTTTTTCCTCTACTTTCTTTAGAAAAGTATATAATGACAATCAGACACAAATCGCACGGAAACCCTAGTTTTCAGACGACTCTCCTAGTTGAACCAGATTCCCTTTCAGCCCACTTTCGTCTCCATCTATTCGCTGATCCCTCCATGGAAATTTCCTCCACACTTCCAATTATCAGACGATCAATTCCTGGAGGATAATCCATCTATCTACAGTATAATACGTGAACATCATTATGAGCGGATACACTTCTGCGAACAAGGGTTCAAACGAATCTAGGAAGACTTAAAATTTAATGAAATCGATAGGATAAATTTACCCATTCTAAATGTAATAATATTATTTACAAAGACATATTAATATTTAGGATTCATTTTCCGCAAGTTAAACATTTTAACACAAGGGGTGGGCAGACTCATCCCAACACATTTTAAAATTAAAATAAAACCATAGAAACAATTAATTTAAGAGTAATTTTAGAGATTGAACATTTGGCCCTCGGGATTTTCTCGACTGATCAATCACTGGTTGAATTGTTTGGAGGCCCCTAAAATAAAGTATGTTTGAAATAAAATAGCTCCGGTTTAAATCCCGTCAGGCCTTCATGACGACACTTTTGACCATGAGTTAACATATATCATTCCTTGATTAGTAATGAATAAAGCAATAAATAAATTCTATGGTAAGTTGAAGTAAGTTTAAAAAAAGTCACGTTTGCCAGACGGGTTGGTGGTTACCTTTTGGTTCGTAGAGACTATTTTATTTCATCCCTACCTTTCAGGCAAACCCGGCGAGCATTCGCCTAATCAACTACCTTGAGTACGCGCTGTCTAGGGATTGCAGGCTCATTTGACAGATATTTCTCATAACGAATCTATTTAAAAAAAGTCATAAAGGAACTTTCCAATTTTGATCAAAAATTAAATACTTATTGGTGAAGATTAAATAAATAATAATACTAAGGGAAACAGATAATGACTCGGCTGTTTTTCACGAGTTCTTTGACCCCTAAAGGAAAGCGAAATCTGGGTCAACCATTGTTTTCATCCCATTTTTTAATTACCACGAAAATCTGCAAAAAAGAGGAAAATGAAAGGAAAAAATCCGTGCATTATATTTGGCACAGATGCTAACGGTTTACGAATTTTTTTACAGCTCTTTTAAAAAAAAAAGGTTGATAAAAACTGATGGTATGTTTTTAGTACTCAAATGTGTTGATTTTGAGAATGGCGGTGCACAATCGAATTCTGTTACCGAAATTAGTGCATAGAAGTAAAACACGGTTCCGGTAAACATAGAACACCTCTTGGCACTTAATTCCTCTAAAATTAATAGTATTTTGTTCAAATCAATTCTTAAAAATTGTATAAAAATCTAAAATCAACACAAATATGTTAAACATTAATTTTTAAACATTCCTGCAACTAACAGATGAATCCACGGCTGTAACATCCTTCAGGGTGAGATGCCAAAAGGAAAAAAAAGTAAAGCACGGATAATGAATGACAGTGAAATGAGTAAGGTTTGTATGGTGAGAATGAAAAGCTCGATAAGTATGACAGGACGAACTCTAGAGAAAGAGTTAAGAATGAATGGGTAAGAGACAAATGCAAGCTGAAAGAGGATGTGAAAGAAAATGTACATAAGAATGCGATGAGATGGTTCGGACACGTCGAAAGAATGGATGATGAAGGACTGACAATCAATACGACAATCAGACGAAAGTCAATAAAAAAGAAGAAAAGGAAAATTGATAAAAAAACTGGATATGGAAAAAAACGCTAAAACGCAACTAAGCTACACATATAGTGAAACTTCTTGCCTGCGTTATCCCCGAAGGGGTCACATGTGGCGCTTTGGGACCTATTTATTTTTACAGGTAAAGGGGCCGGCCTCACACTAACCATTTTCAGTTGAAGTGGGGGTTTCCCAGCTCCCGGGGGGGGCTGGTTCTCATTTCTGGTGAAGGCTGAGTAAACCTTTGAGATCGAACCGTTGCTTTTGGCATGGAATGCAAGCATTTTACCAATTGAGCTATCGTCCTTTTTACGAGCTTGATCGTCGTCGCTACAGAGCGCCAATTCTCAAGCAAGACCCAGTTGCTGTAAGGCTGGATGGACTTTTGGTGACCGGTCATTGGTAAAGGTTTTATGAATTTTTCAACCCAGCGAAGAGCAAATTTGAAAATATAAATGGTATCAAACCCACAACCTTCCCATTCAGAGTCCGAAGTGTAACCACTGAACTACGGACCGGTCGGAGAGAATGTAAAAGAAGGAAATCCATGTAGAACGGTGATTAATATGAATGAATTTAAAGTGGCAAGGATAAGAAGAAATAGGGGCAACTCTGGTCTTAATGAAATGAGAACAAAGTTACAGTGTGAGAATGATATTATGTATTTTATTATGACATTATGAGTTTGGACTTAGGATGTCTTAGACTTAGGTTAGGAAAACTTAAACTTAGGTTAGGAAAATTAACGAGAATATGCGAATGAAAGTACAAAGGAGAGAGATGGTTCGGAGAGAAATGGACGATGAACGACTGACGAAAAGAGTGTAAAAGTGAATAAACGTGAAAAGGTAGGACCAGAGAAATAATGGTTGATTAAATAAAGAAGATTAACTGGAATCTGAAGAGAAAAGCAAGGATGAAGAGAGTCATGAATGACGAGGGAATGACGTAGTTTGCAAGAACAGAAAAAATACACATCTGCTGAGGTACTGGCCACCCTTAGCGGAGTGGCGGCTGGATACAGGCACAAGCACAAATGGGTTAAGTAAGGGTTTGAATATTTCAGTGCTAATACACATGGGTACGCTGGTATAGAGTTAGTGACGTGTCAACGCCCTGATGTGATTATCGCTAGGGTTGGTCTAGTGGCACTAGCTGGCTTATTGACTGGCATGTGAACCAAACACAGGGGAAAATGCGTCATCAAATATTCAGACTAATCATTATCTAAGTTGCAAAATTAATGTTGTAGACGTGGTATTGGATAAGCTTATACTATTGTGGATTTGTCTTTTTATAGACTCAAAGCTTCACATGTAGTGTTCCCGTTGTCTCCGATAGGGTTGTATTTGGCGATTGGGACCTTATTCTTCATCTTGTGACTTTTCAGTGAAAATAAGCGATAACCATAGCGATCTTTTACTTCTGCCAAACCACTGTATCAGGTTCTTCCCCCGCGATTTTCTACTTCGCCCTGGAGTTCGTCATCCGTCAATGCTTCTCCGTATGATGAGATGGAAGAGTGATTATTTCTCATTCCTCATTTTGTGGCCGAACTGAGTAGAAACTATTTTATTTCAAAGGTAAGATAAGGGTGTCAAAAATAGTCTCCCATTTTCGTGTAAATTTAAAACCAAAAAAATACCGGCAAAGTTTACCGGCCCTCACAAGAAATGACAACCAGGCCCACAGCAACTGGGCAACCCCCACTTCAACTGAAGTGGTTAGCGTAAGTACGGCCACCTTAACTGTAAAAATAAATAGGTTCCAATCACCACATGCGAAACCTTTCGAGGATAACGCGGCATGAAGTTACACTATATGTGTAGCTAAGTTGCGTTTTACTAAGAGTTAGATATGAGTCTGACCACCATGCTGTAAAAACTTCTTCCACTTTTACCAATGTCACCCCCGTTCCAGGGAAGAGTTGCAGAGCTTATGTTCATTGAAGATCGTTTTTTTATTTATTGTAAGTGTACATGGAGTACGTGCAACCTGAAAAGCGCACGTATCTGCTTGAGGGAATGCATTAAATATGAATTTTCAATGTAATGCATCTTCACAACTACGATCAAAGTTGGATTTTCTGTATGTGTTGACTTCAAGTTTGCTCAAGGGCACAGCTTATTAGATTGGCGCCGTTAACGGGGGCGTTCACCCCCCCGGGCTGCATTAGGGTGGTCGGGTTTCAGTGAGTAGCCGCGGGCAAAGGGTTAGCTCGGCAGATTGCTGTGAAGCTGAAGGTAAAGGGTTTTTTACCCTCCAAAGTGATCATATTACTCGCGGGTTGTTTGACGGCTTTATTCAATAAAGATTGTTTGGTTTTGGATGACGGTTATTCGGCTTTTAAACAGATCATGACACGTATTTTTGTACAGAATTGTACTTTTATCGTGACACTTTTTCGCTTGGGGTGGTCAGTACCTCTGAAAATGCACCTATCTCCACTTTGTTCTGACAGAGCACACTTCTTTCATCTCCTCGGCATTCATCACTCACTTTTTTTTCTCACTATGTAGAATCCAGTATTTTGCACTCTCTTAATTGATCAATCCAGTCTAACCCTTCCACGTTTACTATTGACGTTCCCTTTATACACTCCCTTTGTGTATCGTTTCTAGATGCCCTAACCATCTCATTGTACTATGGTGCACAGCTTACAATGCCGTTTGCTGCAGAGAAGTATAAACATTTAAGATTCATATTTAATGCATGCCCTCAAGCAGATACATGTAACTTCAAGTTAAAATGCCGAATGTGTATTAACAATATAAACACACAATTCTCAAATGGACGCGAAACCTGCAACATTTTTTTACAGTAAAGGTGATGCATCTTATACCAATCTACAAGCCAGGAAACGAAAATATTGATAGAAATTTGAATACGAAAAAACAAGAAACATAAGATTTAAAGTCTCAGCCGTCAACATTGCAGATCGACCGTTATATATTTCACTCCTTACATACTTCTTACAAAAGAAAAATATAATTTGCAAGACCGGTAACAAAAGAATTTGCAAAATGTAGTATAATACACAAATATTTACCCTCACCTGGAGTAATAACGATAAGCCAATTTGAATTTGAATTTTCATCTCTCGCTGGCATCGTCTGCCCCACACCAGTTTCCTGTGGGGCTCCACGACGAATTGGTCGCAGACAACTCACCAACGGACAAATCGGTCACTTCGTCAACAGGACTTCTCGGTCAACGACATTTTGGTCACATACAATATAGGTCCATAGACATAATCGCTATCGCAAAAAAAAAACCCTCCAAAAAATGCTGTCTAATCACTGTAGTTTTAATTAATTGTAGTTTTCTGTGATGGAGCTTTCTGTGGATCATATATTGTATGTGACTGAAATGTCGTTGACCGAAAAGTCATTTGCACGAACTGACGTATGACCTATGGCCGAATTATATGTGAGCGGGTTGTCTGTGACCGATTTGTTGTAGAAACATCGTGGGGGATATGCAATAACGGGGTGAGGCACCCTACCTCACAAGGTCACCCCAAGGACAAAACCAACTGACCTTGGTAAGACGAAAAAGTGCGGTGACGGGTGCCGTGTTTAGACGTGAAGGATATTTTTTTCAGGCCTTTTCAAATTCGTTTGCAGTAACATGGAAATGTTGTCTGTATTTAATCAGATTTAACTTATGTAGATTGTTACAAAAAACAACATTCGTATGGGTCAATGTTTCAAGAAGAGACTAGAAAATTTGGTTAAGTTTGTGGAATTCATTGATTTTCATATTTTTTTAGGGTTAGAATGTATGCCCACAAGTAGGCACGTTTAAGTTTGCGCTTACGAAACAGTGGTGACATTGGAAAAGTTAACCATTTTTTACAGTATGGGTGGTCAGCCTCATACCAATCTACATATTAATCAACGAACCTAATGAGATTATATTGTACTTACAAATTATAATTTACTTTCCATGACTTATAGGTTGATATGAGGCTGACCACACAAACAGTTAATTTTGGTTGACTTTGTCAAGGTTAACCTAGTTCAGGGAAGAGCGGAAACAGTTTCAAGGTTCATGCACATTCTCTGCTATTTAATTAAAAATATCTCTGAAAAAAAAGTTAATTTACTGGCAACTGAGTTTGGGTTTCCATGTTATTTTCTTCTATCTCTCTATCGTTTCTTTAAAAAAGAGCACCAAATAAGAGTTTGAAAATAGGACCTTCTAAGCAGCTTTAACCGGCACTGTCAAACATTATATTCGTATAAATAAATAAATATGTATATATAATACGTATATCTTTTTTCAAAAACTTTGCATTTTAAAAGGCTTCTATCCTCAAAATATAAAACATGATTTACGCTAAAAATGACGCTCACCAAAAATGTACCAAAACATAAACTCTCACTAGAGAAGCTGTGTTGATTTCCATACATTTTTTGGTAAACGCTTTTTTTGAGTTAAAAGTTTACGTTTGACTGATAATATTTTGATATTTTGGTAAGTGATGTTATTTCTAAGGTCTTCTGTGACGTCAAACTGACAGCGGCTTTTAGTGACATTGTGAAGTTTATGAAAATATTTGCGCTTTTTTTGGCGAACGTTGAGGCGACCTTTTCATTTTTTTGAACACGGCAAGAAAAAGTTTTAATGTGAGAATTTTTTAGAAAACTATTTTCATGATATTTTTTTTGATAAATTTACGCTTTTAAGGTTAGACGATGTATTGTACATTTTATAAAAGTTTTGTAAAAAAATAAGGAAAATGAACTACAGAATGAATTAAAACAAAACACATTTACGAACCGTGTTTAAGAGAATAATGCGTTTCTCAACGTTTTGTAGAAGTAGTGTCTAACGTAATCGGGAGACTTGTCACTTATAGGACGAAAAAGAACGAACTGAACTGAATTATCTGTAGGAACTTCAGAAAACGTCATGGTCAAGTGATCAACTTAGATTGCAAATCAGACCGTACGTGGGTTGATCCCTAGAAGAGTTATAAAGTTATGTAGACTGGTCCATCTTCAAGTGGTTGGTTAACAATGCGGACTAGTAATCAGAAGGTAGTGAGCTCGATTTCCGATGGATACAAAAATATGTAAATTTCTTTTCATTTTGAAACATGATTTTCGATAGGTTGAAAAAATAATCTGTATTTATCAAAGACAAGTCGCAAAAGATCCATCCAGCCTTAAATCAACTGGGCCTTGCATTACAATTGACGCTTACTATAGCAGCGACCAAGCTCGCAGATGGTGTTGAGGTGCGATTTACACTAAAAGGGCGGCAAAAGTTGCAAGGTAAATGTAAGTGTAAATGCACTTTGATTTCTTCCAGTATCATATTTTTTTAATGCAAGCTCTCCTTATCTTATGTCTCTGGATGTCCTACTCAATCGCTATTTCAGGAAATTGGTCCAACCATACCTCTATCCCGAAATCCATCTATTCTTGCAACCTAGAGATCCTTTTAAATAAAATAAAACTAGAGAAACGGATCTAGTAAGACATTGTAAATGGGATGTATTTTAGGAATCCGATACTGGGAAGAAGTCCCGGTTGTGCCTTGATTCACTGAAAGCCTCTCTCTTCTGGACTAAATAAAGGACTTCAGGCACATGTGGGTACGTCTCCAGCTGTCTATTAGCTCCTCTGTCTGTCTGTCTGTCTGGGAATATGTGGAGTAACTAAATGTAGGAAGGCATGCCTTTTTACAAATAGAGGAACTATTTTTTCATGAAAGTATGATTATGATTGTAAACATACCGACAAAAAAATGTTCATCTATAAGTTGCAAAGATATATTAACATTTAAAGCTCAAATAAAATGAATGCCTACAAACAAACACGTGTAGTTCATAATTTTTTGATATTCTATACCTAATAGTCTATAACCTAATAAGTTGTAAATATTCATCAACATTTAAGTTTCATGGAAATTCGCGCAAGAGTTGCAGGGCTTATGTTTATTTGAATTGGGTGTCTTATTTTTCAAGTAGGTACACGATTATTAGATTATACACGCAAATTTACACGTGTCTGTATATGGGCATGCATTGAATACAAACCTTAAATGTTATATTATATTTTAGATTATAGATAGTAGTCAGAACAAAGAAGGTCCGTAACCAAACTTTCAGACAGTTACCATACATTGTTGAAGTATAATATAATATAGTAAGTATATCTTCCCCTATTAGAGTCCCACCCCCACATAGCGTAGGGCATTATTAATTCAAGGGATGAAACATAATCGATATCTGCCGCACCAACTTACGGGCTAGACTGCCGATATATTTATTATGAGCTTAAAGTTTACAGAAAAAAACTAAGACATCGTTAAAATGAATTTGAAGTGTTTATAAAACAAAAAACAAATTAATGGTGTTCATTGCGAATGAATTATTGTTTTTTTATTGATTGATAATTATCTAAAAAAAAAAAATCTTCAATAAGTTTAAGCTAAATCTCTCTTATCTATGATGGTTTTATAAATACTCTTGCATATTTAAAAACTTAAATTAAAAATGCTCTAATCACCGTAGTCGTTTAACTGAGAAAAAGAGGTCAATATACTCGTACATGAGAAGGTTTCAAATATTTATTAGTACCCTTAGTACGAGTTGCAAAACTTGAGAAAAGTAAAGTTTACGGAAAATATTAAAGAGTGATTTCCTCCAAAATCTACCGTTTTTTGTTTCTTACACTTTATGGTCTTAGCAAAAGAGTTACAGTGATGAAGAAAATCAAGTTCAAACAAATAAAAACGGCAGATTTTGGGGGAAATCACTCTTTAATAATTGCCGTAAATTTTACATTGCTCAAATTTCGCAACTCGTACTAAGGGTAGAGATATTTGTACAAAAATCAATAGAGTATCTTGTATATGCAATTAAAAAATCACGGTTTTGTCAACCACACACTTTTCAAGCAAACTGCCGTTCACCATGCGTGGTATTTATTATTTTTATAATTTCCAAAATTACTCTTATTTAATTTAGATTTTATAAAACGTCACCAGGGGTAGCTAGAACCTTCCCTAAGTTTTATTATTCTTGCAAGCACCTTTCAATTCATTCATATCTATCACCTTCGTCACAGATTTCTTTCCTTGCCGCACTGTTATTCTTTTACCTAACTCAGTTCCCTTTTCTTTACATAAAATGTCATTTCCATCGCGTGGTAAGACGCAGTTACTTGTAATAAGAAGTTATAACTTCTGGAAGACAAGCCAGGAAGTAGAATCGGAAAAAAAGGAGGTACTATTCCCAGAAAGGCTCGGCCGGAGCAAAACAGTTATTGTCGTGCAAACAAAACCAGCTTACCAAAAATGTTTGGAAATTAAAAAAGCGCCTCTAGTGAGGGTTTTAGTACTTTTTTGTAAAACGCTATGGTTGAGTATAAACGAAATATTCAAAGAACAGGAAACAGTTCAGTCTTTTTATGTCTTTCGAGGTGTGGAAATTACCTAGAAAGCATGGTGCAAAATTTGCAATTTGTTTTAATGGAATTTTCCATGTCTCTTTTTTTCAAATAAAAATTGCAGTGTATATTAAAAGTTCAAAGGTAATGAAGTTCCAACTATTGAAATAAGCTCAAAACAAAATCAGAGTGACAATTATTGGTACATTCTTAATCATAATTATAGTCTCAATAATTTGTGACATTACAAAATCAGTTCGTCCTCAATCGTCGTGCAGAGAAGGTGCCCCCTGAAGATGTTGGCGACGTCAACAAGAGATGTCGGGAATAATGTAAGCTCTCCCATAACGGTTTGGCTAATATCCAAAACGCGTTATTACTTTTGAAATTTAAAAATAATTTGGAAATAAATTCAAAGGTAGTTTAACACTTACAATGTCTTATTAGTTTTTTAATCAGTGTCCTCAAAAGATGGATGGACGGTTTTAACGCAGATGCAGCCAAGGTAGACATAATGAACTGCAGAACAAAGGGAGTGGACAGGCAAGAGTGAAGGAGAATCCTGGATTCAGCCGAGGTCCACCCAGGGCTGTCGAGCTCAGATGATGATGATACCCCAAAAGTACCTAATTTAGTTTAATTTTTTTTAACACTACACAAAACACTGCGGCACTGTATTTCCCTCTGATGGACGCAGTAGGGGGACTCCTGTGCGAGAAACTCACTTGATTTCGAGAAGGTCTTCTACACTTGTTACAGTGCCGCAGAAGTGCGGGTGTTGATGACGTGGCGGTTGATGTTCTGATCCTTTGAAGAAGAGCTGCTAGCTGCATAGTGTTGTGTTACCTTAGTTTTGAGACACTGAGGAAGTGGCGATTGATATTGGTTTCGAATAGAACAGGATTAAATTGGGATGGAACACATATCCTGGTAAACCGTTCCATAAACGGGCAGTTTCACAAAGAAATGAGTCATTACAACAAGTTCTGATAGTTTGTTCTGCAAGCAAAGCTGATGTAAATAGCCACAGAGTTCGCCGCAAGTGCACCACTGCCAATTATTTGGATCGCGCTTTTTGCATTGCAGGCCTCCTGCTATTGAGTACTTAACCACACTAGTCGAGGCATTGATGAGTTGAAGGCTGTGGAGAGAGCAAAAGTTTTGAAGTCAGATTTAAATAAGCCAGAAATAAATTACGCAATTATATTAATTTCTCAATTTCATAAAACAAAAAGACATTTTAAATAACGAAGCTTTTTAATTAATAATTGAAAACGACAAAGAGTGAAAATTACCCCACACAATGAATAAGTCTAATAATACAGAAAAAAATTACAATGACGAAAAAAATGGTATTCTCCTGCTACGGGTGATGTATGGCACAAAGAGGTTCCTTTATACAATTAATAAGGGCGCTTTTGTCAAGTTGGGGGAGGTTTTTGAGGTATTTTTTTGTTGTATGGGAAAAAGGTTATTTTTGGTCTGCACCTGAAGGCTAGCGATAAAACACGTGGCTGAGACAAAAGAAAGGAAAAGTGGACACTTTATAAGGATTTTTTTTGAAGGGCAAATTCGAGTTTTTTTTTTGAGGGGCAATTTTAAGGATTTTTTTGAGGGTGTGGGGGCAATTTTAAGTTTTTTCCCACCCCTCCAAAATTCAGTACTCCAAGTGTATAAAAATGCATAAGCTCACCTCGATTGTGTAATTCGAAAATGTATGGAATATACGACGCACTTCTAGAGAGTGATTTACTTTTCATACATTTTCATCGATTTACGCAATCGAGGTGAGTTAACTCAATGTTTTATACTCGGAGTAAAGGCAAAAATAGAAAAGTTGTTTCAAAGGATTTTGAAATGGGATTGAGCCATTGAAACGAAATTTTATAATAACCTATAATTTAATTTGAAATGATATATTATTATTTTAGATTCATATTAAATGGAGGCCCACACACATAAATGTGTTTTTTTGTGCCAAGAGACGCTGTATGTATATAAAGTAAGCTCAAACTTCAAGTAAATCCTATTTTTTTCAATTTTACCAGAAATCCTAGTGACATTGGCAAAAGTGAACCAATTTTTACAGCATGGGTGGTCAGCCTCATAACAACCTATAGGTAAAGGAAATATAATAAAAATATAGATTTAACTTTAGATAAACAACAACAAATTAAATGCATCTATGAAATACAGTGAAATAAGAATAAAAATAAATATTTTTAATTTAAGTAAATCTGTAAAAAGTATTTTCAACTCAACCGGGCCGCATTACGTCAAAAAATTTGTTTCAATATAATTTGAGTCGACTCTATAATGAAAAAAAGCGATGCTGAAATCCAGTACATAAAAATAAACAAAATAAAAAAGAAAACGCTTTGGAAAACGGAAGCAGATGAATTTTCTATTACAAAAACTTCTCTACAGATACTGTCACGTGAAAACTCGGGAAAGCAGATAATTTTGGCGGGAACTGCTAGCTTGACAGTTCAGAGAGATACCAAGTAAAGGGGACAGACGGAGAAAGAGAGGAGGAGGAAGACCGACGCAAAGACGGTTGGAGGAAATCAAAGAATTTTCATTAATTTTCCTAGAGACGTTGCTTTTTAAATATCATGAAATGTTTACTGAGTTTCCACTTTGATAACTTCCAATAGAGAAATGGGAAATTGTAGTTCGAGTCTTTAAGAAATTAAAATCGATATTTTCATTAAATTTGAAGAGGTTGGTAGAACGATTGCATCACAGCCAAAAAGCTAGGGTTCGATACGATATGGTAAGAAATGAGTTCCAATTTATAATTATTTTATAAATATTTAAAAATATAAATGGTACAACATTGTTTTAATTCACTTTATTTTTTTATATTTTGCTAGAATATTTTCGCCTAATGAGGCATCTTCGGGAGCAGAATAGTTACAAATATACTATATATATATATTTATATTTGTAACTATTCTGCTCCCGAAGATGCCTCATTAGGCGAAAATATTCGAGCAAAATATAAAAAAATAAAGTGAATTAAAACAATGTTGTACCATTTATATTTTTAAATATTTATAAAAATGGACTTTCACTGTGTTAACAGATTTACACTAAAAAATATTATAATTATTTTGCTTGAAAAAAAAAACAACGCAGCTAAGCTGCATATATAGGTGCGACTTCTTATCGCGTTGTCCCCAAAAAGGTCGCGTGTGTTCAAATAAGTCTACATATTTATAAGTAAGTCTATTTATAAGCACGTTAGTTTGTGTCAAGTTCTGGCATCCTTGGTGGTGATCAAACCCTAGCCCTCTGGCTTTGAACGCAAGAGCTCTACCGACCTGCAAACTGTACCGGCCTGCAGTCTAGTGGTTAAAAGTATGGGTTTGTAATCGGAAGGTCGTGGTTTCGATTTTTCATTTAATTTTCCAAAAAATGTTCTTCGATAGGATGAAAAAATCATATGCCTTTACAAAGCCTTTTCACCAAAGGTCCCTTCAGTCTCACAACAATAGCGTCTAGATTTTGTAATTACCGCATTCCATAGAGATGGTCAAGCTTGCAGAGGGGTCTTGAGGTGTTATTCACAGAAAAAGCGCTCAGCAAAGGAATAATCCTAACATTACTTACCCTGTTTCAGGGAAGGTCGGCAAGAGTTACAGGGCTTATGTTCATTTGAGATTGGGTATTTATATTGTAGGTCCACATGCGGCATGTGTTAGCCCGAAATTATACATGTTTGCTTGTGGGAATGCGTTTAATATGAATCTTAAATGATATATATCTTGCAGCTTAAATTTAGATTAGATTTCTAAAATGAGCTATCGACCTTTATATGTCTATTAAATGTTTCATGGAAAGGTAGATTTTTCATTTAACCTTGACCTCTTTAAAACTTCTTCTCCTTTATTACTTAACCATAAAGGAAAATTTGTTCCCGCTTCTCTTGGACGAGTCCTGGAGGACCCAGCACGTTGCCGGCATCCAATTAGAGGAGATGGCAGAGCCGTGTTCCTTGAGGTTCTTTCCGAAACTTGAGGCTGGAAGTCAAGATTTCCCACGGGGCACATGTGAGGGAAAACGACGCCAATTATCAAGAATTTTAATTAATTTATTTCAAACCTAAGTAGCTTCATTTAATTAAACGAGGTGAAATACTATTTGTGTTTCTGTTTTTCTATTATTGAGTGTTTTTTAATTATTTAAAAAATTGGACAATTTTTTTAAGCGCTTTATCATAAAAAATCACCTCATGGGCGGGCGCTTTACAACATTTGATAAAATTTGTTTGTGGGCATACATCTGAGAGCTTTGAATGAATATATCCTTGCAACTTAGATTATAGATTATATAGTAAATAATAATAAACGAGATGCATTTATTTTTAAACATATTTTTGTTCACTAATAATATAAACAGTATCGTAAGTACGTATGTCATATAAAAAAAAGTTATCCATTTCACTTAGAAGAATAGGGTCTACAAAATATTTTCACAGGTTTTTGTGGTTAAAAAAATGTAAGCCAAGATTTTTTTTGTAATATTAAGATTTTTGTCATTTTTCCCCCATAAAAATTTCTCCCTTCTCACTTTACTTAATGAAAACAAAATTCTAAAGATTTTCAAGAGCCCCAAGTATAAACTTCACGTTTAAAATTCAACCGAGCGTTTTACCAAATTATCAGGAAAGCTGAAAATGCTTTAATTTGCATGAAACTCAGTGCCTGCGTTTAAACACAATTGTTTTGTACTTACGATATTAAACAAAATGTTTTCATATGTACTTATTTCTTTTATATAAGGAAGACATGTACAGAAATTTGTTTTGAGTTAAATATGTTTTGTCATTTAAAATAACCCCGGTTTAAAATGATCAACGTTGATCTCAGGTGAAAGAATGTAAACACAAAGAAATGAGAACCAGCCAAACACTTCAATACTTTACTACATGAAGCGTTTGGCTTAAGACCGGCCCCCTTGCCGGTGCAAATAAATAGGTTCCACACGTCGCATGAAACCCCTTTGGAAACAACGCTTTCAAATGTTGCAATATATAATGTTGAACCAAAAAAAGGACAAAATGAGAGGTAGGTATGTATATTTTTTTATGTAATAAATGCCTAAATGAAACCACAAACATCCCCCGTTTTTATATGGCATTATTTATTTATCTTGTCACCCCCATTACAGATAATGGCGGTCTATTTGACGTCACAGGGGTGGGAAAATCAGCCTCAAAATGCACCCTTAAATTAATAAATAAAATATACATTTCATTGTCCATTCTGTATTCAAAGATATAAAAAAAACCTTTATTTGTAACCCGAATATAAAACAACGTCAATCTTACCACGATTGCGTAATTTGAAAAAATGATTGAAAACTAAATCACTCTCAAGGGGTGCCGTCGTATCTTACATACATCTTATATTTACGCATACGTGGTGAGATATACGCAATGTTTTATACTTGGGGTACTATAATTTCACAGAGTTTTTATTGCTTGTACTTGTCATTTGCAGGGAAAAAATAAATTCATACAAACGAACAAACAAACGAACAATGAATCCGTTCATAAAAGTGGGGAAAATTTCATGTAGATACTAAACGATGGGTAAAAATTTGTCAGTATGATCTTGCTCCTTCGGGCAGGAAAAAAAATATAACCTGAGCGGATTATCGATGTATTTTAGTCTGCAGATTTTAGTAGATATGGTTACGAGCGTATGGTAGTATTAGTGCATACGTGATCTTAATCACGCTGGTGGAACAACGCTCTGGTATGGAATCATCCAGTATGTTTGAGAAATCGAGAACAGCCGAGAAACGTCCGTATGAACGTATATATATGTGAACCACAATTGTGTGCAAGCCAGAGTCGATTGAAACATTGAGTCGTGAAGTCGATAAGCTAAGAGCTAGAAAAGTGAATGGAACCTACATTGTAAACCGACATTGTGTAAAATAAATCATGAAAAATAAATAAATTGCAGTTTGATTAAAAGAACCCAAATAAAATCATAGCAATATAAAGCTACTACTTTAATTATATTATTGACAGATACCATCGAGACAGTACTGCGCTACTGTTGCTGTGCTACGACAGCTACTGTAAACAAAAGCCGTATTTCTAAAATTGACAGACACTTCATATTTATGGGATCCAGCTGGCCTTGTAAGGTCTGAGAGGGTCGCAGAAGACCTAGGAAAAGGGGAGCTACGTCACTAATTGGAAATCAGACCCCGGGGGTACAAGGGGGCACTTAGTGAAGTCAATTTTACAGTTGGCGCCGAGAGGGATTAAATTGTACGATTGTTAGAATTACTAATTTGTTTCCTATAGTGTGAGTATAATAGAACCACGATTATCCGAGCTTTTATATACAAAAATTTCTTCGGATTATTTGAAGCTAAAAAAAGATTCTTTGACGTATAAATCACACAACCGAACTCCTAATACCCATCAAAAAACAAACACTGATTTATTTCGACACATAATGACAATGAGAAGTATTCACTTCTGCAACTCATCATACAGGAAAGAATTGAGGGAAGACGTGCTCCATGTCGAAGAAGAACATCTTGGTTGAAGAACCTGAGACAGTGGTTTGGCAGAAGCACAAGATCCCTCTTTTGTGCCGCAGTATCGAAGGTGCAAATTGCTATGATGTTCGCCAATCTTCACTGAAGAGGCATAGGAAGAAGAATTTATAATTAAAATTCACATCTTAAATAATTTATTCTGTTGGAATAATTTCAAATTATTACGCATCTCAATATTGAATTATTTTAAATCATTATAATATTTAATGGAGGGGGTGAGCATATTGAAATGATTTAAGAAAACAGGGCCAGGAATTCAAGGTTGATTATTTGTATTAATAAGGGGGGTAGATGATCGACTTATAAATTGAGAAGATTTAACGAATATTCTATCTTAGAACATTGTCTTTGAGAGATAAAGGCAACATTGGAACAAAGACTTCTGGATTTGACAGCTTCAAATTCTATCAATGTCAGATTTTTTTTTTGGAAACTGTCATATTTTTATTATCAGTGTGGATTTTTTTATTCTAATAACTTAATTCCATTCATCTAACTATAATCTAAGTTTGTAAAGATACATTAACAATTAGGATTTATATTTTTGCAGACACGTGTAAGATCGCGCTTACACATGCAGCATGTGTAGTTAAAAACAAAATACCAAATTTCAAATGAACATAGCCCTGCAACCATTGCCGAACTTCGCTGAAACAGGGGAGACATTCGCAAGGGAATCAAACTTACAGTATGAGTGGTCAGCCTCATACCAACTTAGAAGTCAAGGAAAACAAAATTATAAAATAGTTAAGCGCTTCTACATGCCGCATGTGACCTTAAAAAGAATAATAAACAAATAAAAACTCAAATATTAAATCAACATAAGCCCTGCAACTTTTTCCAACATTCCTGAAACTGATGTGACATAGGCAAAGTGAACTAAATTTACATTATGAGTAGTCAGCCTCTTACTAACCTATACGTCAAGGAATAAGCGGTTTTAATTGATGAAATATTAACAAACAACAATTTGTTTTTTAACCGGAGGCGCCATCGCCGTTTGTCTCTAAGGGGCCACCGTCGCTGACACTCAGAATACATGAATATTAAACGCTAAAGCCGTCACTGCTTGACTTTAATAATGCCGCAATACGGCACAAAACAAAAATAAAAACAATTCAAAATGGAATAAATTAGTAAGAAAAATATCAAAATAGTTTCCAATATTTTTACAGTGCAATGATCTATAATCTAAGTTAAACACTTTTATTTTTATATTTACACCTGTTTATATTTACACCTGAAGATGGGAGGTATTGCTTCTCCCGAAACCGGTAGTGTTTAAAAAATAATAAAAGCTCATGTGAATTGTAACAAAGAAGTTTTTTATTTTAATCTATTAAAATGAACTTTCACGAAGTAACTGCCAAAAACCTAGATAATATAAGTTAAACACTTTTGCCAATGCCACCCTAAAAAATGAGCTTTAGATGGTGAGACAGAAGACAGTAAGTAACAAGACAGTAGAATGAAAAAAGTAACGTAAATTGAAATGTAACGAACAAAAATATAAATTGTTATAATTTATTCTCCCTTCCGAATGATTATCCCCGCACCCTGTGAAATATAAGCCCTGCTGAATCTTCCTCCCTTCAAACCTCAAAAAACCCTTGTGGTACCGGAAGCGCAAAAACACGTTTAATGTTAGGTCACCAACAAACGGAGAGACCACATGCATGTGTGACATTCTTCACTGTCGTTTTTTAATCCGACAACTCGTGTAGCACGTAACCGAAATGCGAAATAATTTCTGACACCCTCAGTGGGGATTGAATCCTAGCTTTCGATATGGAATGCAAACTGGAAAACCCTCACTTCAAATAAAGAGGTTGGCGATACGCTGACCCGCTTACTTGTGCAAATACATATGTTCCACACGCAACATGCATCCTTTTCGGGAACTCGTAGTAAGATGTTATACTATGTAAGCAACTTAGTTGCGTTTAGTATCTAATGTAACAGCATCCATGATGATCTTCGATGGAAGTGTAGACCAGTCTGTAGTCTACAAGGTTAAAGCTACGGCTTCCGTAATCTGAAGGTCGTAGGCTCAATTTCCATAGAGGCACAAACAAATGATCTTACTTTTGTAATTGGCGCTATCTATAGCAACGACCAACCTTGCAGAGGGCTCTTGAAGTTTGATTCACACAAAAACAGCGCTCACCAAATAATTCATCCTAATATTATTATTATAAGTTAAAGACCTTCCGCAGATATCGATATGGCTTCGTACACTTTTGCATGCCACTCATACCACAATCAATCCTGAATGTTATCTTTAAGCACGCAAACAGTTTATTTACTACGACCACATGCAAACACGTTGACTGTTAAATGATATTTGGTGTTTCCATCATTTTGGGTTGTTTTATATATTTTGCGAAGGGAGTTGTCGCCCCCACGCTAATCAAATCAGCGCACGTGTGACACCACATGGGGAGACTGGGCGACACGTGTTGATTATGGTCAGCGCTTTGATGCCGCTGCGAGCGCGTATTCTTGAGTATCACAAACCGGATATGGCGACGACCTAGGGGCACTAACTTTGTTCTATTTATTTGACTTTTTTTGCGCCGCATTGTGACAAATCACTTCAAGGACGCTTTACATTGTTATTGATTAAAAAAAGTAACAACCATCTAACCATATTTTTCTATATATGCCCTGTACCCCTAGTATTAATCTCACAGTGCTTAAATCTCACCGTGATTGCGTAAATGGCAAATGTATGGAATATGCCACGGCACCCCGAGTGAGCCGCTCCGGAACGGCGGTAGGAGTTGCAAGGTTTATGTTTATGTGAGGTTTGTTTTTTTGTAAGTGCACACTTAGCATGCACAGTACACCTTAATGCGATAGACAGAATTGCAAAGAGTTATCCTTACCATTTTTTACTTTCTTGCTATAGCCGAAGGCTATAAAAGAAAGTTATGATTTGGTGTGAAAAAAAAATTTCGAGGTTTTCACGGAAATGAGTTGTCCTGGTGCAGGACATGCCAAAAAACACTATCTTTCAAAAACGTCCGTCTGTATGTATGTATGTATGTATGTACGTATGTATGTATGTATGTGTGTGTGTCACTTTCCAAAGTATAAGACCTAGAGATACCAAATTTTGGCTACATCAACTTTTTTGGACATGTATTAAGTATGAATAACATGGCATTACACCAACTTGAAAATTCAAGATGGCTGCCATACAAAAAAAACATAAAATAGCACTTTTCTCAAAAACGGCTGCAAGAATTTTTCTTAAATTTTCAGAATTGCCATTAATTAATTTTTAACTTAATAAATTAGTTATAGCAACACTCTTACTAATCTGTGTCTATGGGCTGCCATATGAAAAAAACAAACGATTGTGATTTTCTCGAAAGTTAAGGGGTCAACAAAAATATAATGTTCTACAATATTATGGTCAACATAAATTTCTACAAATTTACAAAAAATTTTTTTTGAAAAAATAAATATAAAGCACCGTTTACACGACCTGAAATTTTAAATCGAAAATATTACAAAAACCTATTAAAATGCAAGATATTTAAATTTGTTTTAAATTTTTTAGAAAGAACAAGCTTATTACTTTAATTCGTAATCTATTTTTTTTTACTTTTTTGAAAATTCAAGATGGCTTCCGAAGAGCTGAAAATTTAAAATGCGATTTTCTCAAAAACGGCTCCAACGATTTTTCTTAATTTTTTTGTGAATCCATTTATATAATAGTGCTATCTAATAATTATAATAATTTCTTCATCATAATCTCGGTTTAGGGAGTTGCCATATAAAAGAAAAAAATAATGGAAAAATTCTCGGCAGTTAGAGGGTTAATAAAAAAATAATGTAGGGCAAATGTAAAACAATAATAATAACCTATATATTGCCATCATTATTTTTTCCAAAAAGTGAATCAAAAGTATAGCCGCCATACAAAGTGAAAATTTTCCATACAAAATGTATTAGCAATTTTCTTGGTAGTCAAAGGGTTAAAAATAGATAAAAGGCTGCCATTCTTAAAATTTTATAAATACCAATAATAATCAGTCGTTACTTTTTCAAAATATAACTAAAAAGTTTACCCACCATACAAAGTCCTAGTTTGCATACAGAAGGGTTCAATGACCATCTATAATAATCTAGAATATAAGTTGCAATGAAATATAAACATTCAAAACTAATATGAAATGCATGCCCACAAACAGGTACGTGTAAGTTCGCGCTTACGAATGCTGAATTTGTACTTACAAATTAAAACCAAATCTCAAATGAACATAAAACCTGCAACTCTTGCCGACCTTCCTTGAAACAGGGGTGACATTAACAAAGTGAATTATTTTTTACACTTTAGGAGGACTGAGAAATGCGAGAAAATTGAGATAAGACTGAATGAAAAAAGAGTGGAGGTCGTGAAAGAATTTGATTATCTGGGAAGCAAGTTTGAGTCGAATGCGAAATTGACGAAATAATTGGAAAAGCGCGCTAGTAGAGGAAGAAGTGTAATGGAAACGATTGGAAGCATTACAAGGAATAGGAAACTTACGAAGAATATGAGATCGGCGGTCCACAATGGCATATTGGTTGGTGGAAGTGAGGCTTAATGAATGTGAGCTGAGTAAAGTATGTAAGTACGGTTGAAATGGCTTACCTGAGAGCAATGGCTGGAAAGACACTGAGTGATAGAGTACGTAATGCTTGAGTGATGAACGAGTGTGGTATAAAAGAGAATATGAGAATGAAAGTACAAAAAAGTACGATGAGATGGTTCAGACATCTTGAAAGAATGGATGATGAACAACTAATGAAGAAAGTGTACAAAGGAAATGTCAGAGGAAAGCGTGGAAGGGGAAGGCTGAGGAAAGAATGGTTAGACCAAATAGGTGAGATTGCGAAAGAATGGATCCTGCAGAGTGAGAATAAGAGAAGAGTATGTATGAAAAAGGTGATGACAGCAAAAAGTGGAGGCGCATCTGCGGAGGTACCGGCCACCCCTAATGAAACGGTGGCAGGATACAGTACAGTACAGTACAGAAATCAGCTTCATACCAACCTATGAGTCGAGGATCTTTCTTGTGTAATTGGCGCTTTTTCCAGAGAAGACCAACCTCGCAGAGGACTCTTGAGGTGTGATTCACACAAAACGGCGCTCACCAAATAAATCATCCAAATATTTTTTATTCACTTAAGAATTTATATGGCTATTTCCATACTCGCACGGGTATGCAGGTACACACCGCCGTGGAATAAAATTGATTTATTATCGATATATTATATATTTTCATTGAAACTGCATAAGCTGGTAGATGATTATAGCTTTACATACGTCATACAGTGGGTTAATTTTTGCAAGAAAGTCGAGTGCAGATTCTGTGCAATTTATTTTACCTATTTTGTAAGCGGTACATGTTCTTTTACGCGCATATATCTGTCATTCAAAGCGAGAGTTGAAAATTTAACATTTAAAATCTAGATGAACATGTACTAACCACATTTTTTATGAGGCAACCTTGGTTTTGAAGTTCATTGGGATCCATTTTATAATCTAATGTTCAAGTTTGATAAATAAGAGATGAGGGTAGTTGATACAAAAAATACCATTACAGTTTTTTTTTAACATAGTCGGTACGCAATTTAGTAAGACAACTCTTATTCGATACATCAATCTGCATTTATCTATTAATTATACTAAATCATAATTAAATACTCGTAACAGATGATGGTATATAGTTCTTATTACGGCTCTTAGACTCTATGAGTCATGTGAGCTTCCTGTATCCACCTATAGCCTGGAAACGAAAAAGCTCACTCAGTATAGCGGCAAAAGACTGAGGATGTGCCAAAAACCATTGAAAGGAGGATCAGCCTTAAAGACAGGGTTCAAAACCAGGAGATCCGTAGACGCACTGGGGTCACCGATGTCACGCATCGCATAGACTGCTTAAAGTGGCACTGTGCTAAGAAATGGTATCAAGTTCGAATTCACTTGACCAAGGAAAATGCCTAAATAATTAACCGATTCTAAAGGAAGAACTTGAAAGTGTCCGTAAGTCGGATTGTATCATTTATTGAAAAAGTGTCTACAGGTCGTATATTGAAGACACATGATTTAGGAGGCCAAGACCCTTCCCGGTCTGTCGTGCCAGTGATGATGATGATGAGTTTTCTTATTATAACTTTTTATACAACTCTTAAAGAGCATTTGAGAGTATTGGAGTGGCTCTTTGGACCCTTCTCAAAAAGACAAAATTATACACGAAAAATCTTCCGAAAGTTACGAGTGTCCCCTTTTTTGAAGTACGCAAACATGCAAAATAAATAAAAAAAAGTTATTACTGTACTCATAATATGATTAATGGCGTTTGTCGCAAACTTTCCACATCAATTCCACTTAGGAAACTTTGCACACTTAATAATTTGAGTTTTTCTTGCCAAGGAAAACATCGAGTAAACTTTGATTTATTTTAATTATTAAAACATAAAAAAAACGTCTCGTAAAAATAAAAAGTGTCTCTTTACTAAGGTCCCTCTTCTTCTTGTGCCTGTTCAGTGAACGCTGGCAATCATTATAGGAATTTGCACCTTCAGTACTCCTGTACGAAAGATAATCTTGTGCTTCTGAGAATCGAAATCACTACTTTCCGATTACAAGACTGAAGCGTTAACCTTTAAACTAAAGAAAACCTTTACATGACTCTACATTGCATAGAGTTGAACTTTGAGAAACAATTCAATCTTCATTTTCAATTATGTCTGTATTGATTCCCCATACAAGTTTTATACCACGTTAGCACGAACGTGTCAGAAACTATCACTAAGAACCTATTTTACTATACCATTAGTATTCTGAACTGACGGCTTAAAGTACCATTATTGGATTAGGAACGTTTCTAGTACAGATGTTTAAATTTTTCTCTGCGGGAAGACGTAAAACGTCTATGAAAATAGGTTCCTTGGCAACCAACAGTTTTTGCCTTAGGAACCCGGTCATGTCACAACTGTTTGAAATGTGCAGACCGCATTGTGTTATTTTTCTTCTTTGTCTTCCATGTTTACATTTTAATTGCTCCTTGACTGAAAGGCTAGTATAAGGAAGACCAATCATACCGTGAAAATCGGTTAATTTTTGGCATTGCCACTGTTTTTGTTTTAGGAAAAGCCAGAAAGAAATGTAGGGTTTTTACTTATTTGAGGTGTGTAAAGTAAAAATGCATCACGCATAAAGACGAACTTACATGCTGAATGCATTAAGTGTAATCTTATACGTTAACACATCTTGGAAACCTAAATGTCTCGCTGATCTTATCAAGCCTGTCGCCTTCGGCAAAAAAGCCAAGCACTGCGCTCGACAGAAACGGGAGGCAAATTACGGATTGAAAAATCGATAAGAAGAGCAAAATCTATGTTTAGAGAGCGTGCATTTGCAGTTATAGGTCCTCTTGCCTCATCATGTGTAAGAGATAAAAGACCATGGGAAGTTCCGAAATGCACTGAAGACGAGTAAATTTCTGGCATCATTTGCACAAGCGCTCTTAAAGTGACTTCATCAGGAAACGATGCTTTTAAGTCTACAGCAATCATCAACTTATCACCATTATCATCATCAGCAACTAGATTACAGATGGGTAAAACTTTTAGTAATTTCTAATCTAATCTAATCTAAGCTGCAAAGATATATATCATTTAAGATTTATATTAAATGCATTCCCACAAGCAGATATGTATAATTTCGCGCTAACACATGCCGCATGTGGACCTACAATATAAAAACCCAATCTCAAATGAACATAAGCCTTGCAACTCTTGCCGTCCTTCCCTGAAACAGGGGTGACATTGGCAAAGTGAACCAATTTTTTTTTACAGTATGGGTGGTCAGCCGCATAACAACCTATAAGTCAAGGAACATACATGACAAATTACATTTTTAAAATCAATAAAATAACAATATATACATTGACATAAAAAACTAAATCACAAAACCAATTTTACTTTAACAAACCCCAGCCGCCAACATCACAGATCAACCGCCATTTCTTTCTATCCTTACATACTTCTTTCATTTCCTCCAGAGTCATAACCTTCTTCATACAAGCTCTTCTTTTATTATGACTCTGGATATTCCATTCATTCGCAATTTCGGATATTTGGTCCATCCATACCTTTCTCGGTCTTCCTCTACCACGACATCCATCTATTCTACCAACATATACTTTCTTCGTCAGTCTTTCCTCATTCATTCTCTCCATATGCCCAAACCATCTTAACAAACTTCTTTTAATCTTCACTTTCACACTTTCTCTTGCACCACATTCTTCTCTTACAAAAACATTCCTCACCCTGTCACTCCGTTTTTTCCCAATCATACTTCTTAGAAAGTCCATTTCAACAGTATGGACTTTACTAATTTCACTTTCATTCACCGTCCAGGCCTCGCTTCCATACATCAAGGTGGGTAAAAGTATGCCACTGCGTACCGCCAATCGAGCATTTTTAGATATGTTTTGATTTTTGGCGATACAAGCTGTGGCACCCAGTACACACCTGCCCTTCATTACTCTTCTTTCAAATTCACCGGTCATTCTTCCATCTTTTTCAAACATACTTCCCAGGTATACAAACTCATTTACGACATCAACATTCATTCCATTAATTTTAAATTCATAATTCATACTTTCATCATCTCTTTCAAAAATCAATACTTTCGTCTTACTTGCATTCAACTTCAGATGGTTACCTAACAAAGCTTCATTCAATCTAGAGAGCATTGTTTGCAATTCTACTGCTGAATCAGAAACAAGAACTGCATCATCTGCATACAGTAAAACACTCACTTTGCTCTCTCCTATCGTCAATCCACAATCATTAAGTCGAGCATCTCTGACACACTTGTCCATGACTATGTTATATAGCCATGGACTCATCACACATCCTTGCCTCACACCCTTATAAACTTCAAACCACTCACTATACTCACCATCAATACGAACACATGCCTTACTATTTTCATAGTTGCCATGCACCGCACCTAGGAGAGCCCCATTCACTCCGTATGCTTTCAAAACGTCCCATAACATACCTCTGTCTACTGAGTCAAAAGCCTTTTCCAGATCTACAAAGGCCGTGAACAGCTTCCGCCTCACCGACAATTGTTTTTCAACAAGTTGTCGTAGAGTAAAAATCTGATCAACACAGCCTCTACCGGCCATAAAGCCGGACTGTATATCGGAAATCCTTTCACTAGTAGTCAGAATCACATTTTTTATAATCACCTTACAGAAGACTTTTCCTGGTATACTGAGTAGACTGATTGGTCTGAAGTTCTGACAGTCTTTTTTGTCCCCTTTACCTTTGTAAATGGGAACAATGACTGCCTTCCTCCAATCCATCGGTACTACTCCTGCATTCACACAAAGCTTACATAATTCGTACATCCAATCTATCACGCATAATTTAACTTTGGCATTTATGTTCTGCGTCGTTTACACGCAACAACCTTCCATGCTCCATTACAATCACCAGCAACACAACTCTAATCAAAATTGATGTGTGACTTGGGACCTTTAAACGCAAACGGACGTTGAATCGATAAGCTGTAAGCCAACGACGATTCTTCGCTATTTATTGCCACATTTATCGAAGATCGACGATGTTATGGCTCTATGAATTTTTAATGTGTCGCTATTTATATTGTATCTAGATAGAGACATCTATCGCCAGATCTGAAAATACAAACGGATGTCAACTTTTTTCTAGGGTTAAGTAATTGTTGTTTTAACATAATGGACCCCAGGACAAGAGAGTGAGAATACCTGCATACGTATAATCATCATCATCATCATCAATATGTACCTACAGGCCTCCTTGATCAACCGCAGCCAATTTTGCCTCCTAAAGTGCAAAACTCTTACCGCATGGCAGTCTGCCACCACCCCGACCAGCCATTTTAATCTGGCTCTTCCCACTGTCCAGCGTCCCTTTGGTCTGTCATAACAACCGTCTTTTCCAAACTCTGATGGTCCATTCGCTGGACCTACCATTTTTTAAGGAATCTTGTGCGGGAGACTTCACAGATTTCCGGAAATCTAGAGATCTATGACACTTGTTGGAGTGCTGCAGAGGTTTGAGCGTTGGTGATGTGGCGGCTGATGTCCTGATTATTTGAAGCAAGGCTGTTAGGTGCGTAGTGTTGTGTTATTTTTGTTTTGAGACACTTATGATTGAGTGGCGATTGAGCTATCTACCTACGAATAAAAACTTACAAATAAAGTTATTACGCAACCCGGCCTGGTTGCTAAGGAAATAGCTTACTAATGATTTGTTTTTATAAAATGACGCTTGTGTCCTAGAACAGAGAAATTGAAATTTCGGTTTTGTTTCCGACCTCCCTTCTGATATATTTTCTACTGCTACGGTTAGTTTGTGGCTGCTGAAATTTGGTGCAGTATTTTGTAGACAAAGCTCTCCTGTGTAATTTATAACGCGCCCTGTAATTTAGCAACAGCGCTTAGTGGACCACTTATGCAAGTGACTGTATTTTGGGCTGAACGAATTTTGTGCCAGAGAAAAGTACACATGAACTTAGTTAATAGGAAGGTTGCGGGCAGTATGGAAAGCTAAAAAAAAATGTTTTAAAAAGTAAGTTTTTGTTGGACGTTTATACGTAGAAGAAAAACATGGAAAATATTTGACTAAATTAACGTATTAGCAGTCACATTCTGATTTATTTTGAATGAGAAGCACGTCTTGTCATAAATTATTTTGTTGTGTGAAAAATTACGGCTCACATTCATCCCTTTGCAGTCGATGTCAAAACAATGGGAACCTGGCGTTTCACGACTCATTAGTTTACCAAACTCCTGTTTATTGAACGAGTTACCGGTATTTGTGTTCTCACATCAATTTAATCTTGCTCTATTCAAAACCAATATCAATCGCCATTTCTTACAAAACAACGACTAAACAACACACAATACAATACTACGCAGCTAACAGCCCTGCTACGAGTAAAAAGGGTTGGGACATCAACCGTCACATTACCGACACCTCTGCGGCATTCATCAAGTATAATAGACCTCTAGGTCAGTGTTCCGCAAACTTTTTGTGTTCAAGGTACACCTATCAACTCAAAAAAATTTAGAGGTACCTACACCAAAGAAAAAAACAATGACTATTCAATATTTATTTATTACTAAAATCAATATACCTAATATGAAAATATGTTTAGTGAGAAATGTGAGCCTGTTTAACTGAGCACAGGCGATCAAAATTTGGAGCAATCGTTGATAAGGCTGCTCTCATCTCTTCATTGATCGTCCTCAGCGCTCTCTTTTTTTTCGATTTAATAGTAGTGAGAGTTGAAAATCCCAATTCGCATATGTAGGTTGTGACAAATGGTAATAGAATTGCAACAGCACGCTTTGAAAGCAGTGGATACTCATTTTTTATATGCAGCCAAAAATGTGTTACCTATACATCGAAATTTTTTAGTTTTTTAGGGGAGGCTAATGGATGGATGTCGTGGTAGAGGAAGCCCGAGAAAAGTATGGAAGGATCAAATCTCTGAAGTAGCGAATGAATGGGATATCCAGAGTCATAATAAAAGGAGGACTTGTATGAAAAAGGTTATGACTCTGGATGAAATGAAAGAAGTATGCAAGGACAGGAAGAAGTGGCGGCTAATCTGCAATGTTGATTTCTAATGTTGGTGTTTTCATTTGCTACATTTTTTGCATAGGAAATTTTTGACTTTTTTTGTATAGATTTCTTTGTAAGGTTTTGTTCTTTTTTATATTTAAATGTAATTTATTATTCATATTCCTTGACTTATAGGTTGGTATGAGGCTGACCACCCATACTGTAAAAAATGGTTCACTTTGCCAATGTCACCCCTGTTTCAGGGAAGGTCGGCAAAAGTTGTGGGGCTTATGTTCATTTGAGGTTTGGATTTTATTTGTAAGTACACATTCAGCATTTGTAAGCGCGAACTACACTTGTTGGTTTGTGGGCATACATCTGAGAGCTTTAAATGAATATATCCTTGCAACTTAGATTATAGATTATTTATTATTATAGCTATCCCGCCCCTCGCCCAACAAAGCGCCTGCTCTTATAGCTCTCAGCTATTTTTAGGTGTATTATCTTAACAAAAACTTGATTTTTTTCCGCGGCAAACCAACTGATGACCACGGTACACCAGTGTGCCGCGGCACACGCTTTGCGGAACACTGCTGCTCTAGGTAATCTGAAATTTAAGGAGTCTCCTGCACAGGACCCATTAAAAAAAAAATTTGCACTTGCCGCATGTGAACAGCCCTCGGTTCGCGTGTTTACATCCACTTGCTACATAAAGTAGCATGAATACTAAATTACTAACTTAGTTGTATGTGTAGCAATAAAGTAGCAGGCCGCTTCACGTAGCAATAAAGTAGCAAAACGTTTACGACAAATGGCCGCACTGAAGATTCACAATACCTGGTGAAGGAAGCGACATACAGTAGCATGTTTCTTCGTTTCATTTGCTACCTTGTACTTGTATCCAGCCGCCATTTCTCTACGGGTGGCCAGTACTTCCGCAAATGTATCTTGGCTTTGTTTAGTCCTTACACACTTCGTTCAACTGTTCCGACATTCATCACTCTCTTCATGCACGATTTTCTCACTCTACCAAGTAAATATTATGTGCCTGTAGCTGTAACTGTTTATGTTACTCTTGTGTCACAATTTATGACAGGAAAACCTATAAAATAATGTTAAATATGATTGGATAGTAGAGAAATGCAAGCGGAGAGAATATGTGAAATGAAAGGTGCAAAATAATGTGATGAGATGGTTTGAACATGTGGGAAGAATGGATGAAAAGACTGGCATTTCTTGCACAAATAGTGGAAATGTGAAAAGAAAAAGAGAGGAGGAAAATAAATTAAATCGTGAAGAAAAACTTGACGTAATATTTTTTTATTATTCATTTAAAATGAATCTTCACAATTTCAATACAAAAACTCTTAAACTGTTTTCGAGTAAAGTAAAAACTAATAAAAACTAAAAGAGTAAAAAATACAAGAATATAAACAAAAAACATAATAACACTAATTAATTTACATAGGTGACCTACTTCAGGTTTTTCGGATCTTTGATAGATCTACAGGTGTAAAATAAGGTGATGATATAAATTTAATTAATTGAAAGAGGAAATTCACAGAATCTCTCTGTGTCCACTTTGCATGCTTCATTTATTTATATTTTGCTTTAAGCATATCTCTGCAATTTATATTATAAGTAATAACACGTTAAAGCCCAAAATTCAAATGCGTTCGAAAAATATGATTTGAACTATGAAACAAGTTTCAAGTATATATTGATGGATTTTGCCGGTGCTTCCTTTCAATGCAGGCTTTCTCCACATTTCCTGAAGGCTTCTTGCCTTCAGCCTACATGCGTGACGTCACAGACAGTGGGTACCTGCCTAAGTGCTTTCTCGGTCTTCCTTTACTTTCATTTCCGTTTTTTACATTCACTGTAAATGCAAAAAAATAGAAACATACGCATCGTTATGTAGATCGAATACAGTGCGAGAGTTTTGAAAAATTCTAGAGCAATCTCACGTTAATCTAAGTTGCAAAGATGTTGATATTCAAGGATTATATTAAATGCTCGTCTACAGGCAGAAACATGAAAGTTCGCGCTTACGTATGCTGCATTTGTACGCACAAAAAAAAACCTCACATGCAACTTCTAATGCCTTGCAATTCCTGCTGCCAACTGTAACATGCAATGCAACTCCTGCCGCCTTTCCCTAAAACCAGGGTGCCATTGGCAAAAGTAACAGCATAGGGGTCAGCCACATACCAACCTATTAATCAACTTATTGATTTGTATGATGACGTATATTTTGTTTAAACTGAAAACAATACAAAATTTACCTTCCATTATTTTCACTGAAATTGTAAAGCATGTTTTTAATGAATTTTCCAATAATTTAAGTGCATGCAAATTTTATTAACAAACTGCGTGGGCTGGCACATATTTAAATAGCTAATTTTAATTAAAAGTGCAAAGCAATAAAGAGAGAGAGTGGAATTATATGACGTTGAAAAAGCAGCGGCATGTCGAAGAATAAAAACTTTCCAGACAAATTAACGAGTCCAGATGCTATTGTTTATTTTTTTCTTGCTTTTGTTTCGCATCGGCGAGAAAGTATATTTTATTTCAGAAGTCCATTCATTTCAAGACCGATCCATGGTCTAGTGGTTAACGCTGCAGACTCGCAAACGGGAGATCGTGACTTCATTTCTCGGTGAAGTACAAAACAGTTCTTCATATTTTTGTGTCCCATGGAAGACAACGATGGCATTTTACCATATTCATAACACAAAATAAAATTTAAAACTTTTAATTCGACTTTAATAAGAATTTCAGGGTGACATATTTAAGGGTCCATATTTTTGTATTCTAAATCGAGGGGGTTTAACAAAAGTTTATTTTAGGGAGGGGGGGCAAAAATAAAAATAAATTAACATTTTTATTGCCCGAGAGATCCAATCCCTCCCTGTGGATTTGCCAGTTTAAACAGGACCACATTTAATAGATATTTAAATATATTTTTTGAAAGTTGGAAAATGAGAAAACGATTCAATTTTTCGATAAATTTGTGATAGATTTATGATAATACTCTTAATGCTGCAATAAGTTGCAATTTTTATTTTTAATATTTACTGTCAAAAATTTCAGTCAAATTATGCGGGATTCTATATTTTATACTGTTGGTGGCTAAGACTTTAAATTTTATGTGTTCATTTTAATTGTTACATAGTCTTTCATAGGATTTTTCACATATTTATTGTTCTTAATAGTCAACGTTAGTGGTTCCCAATCTTTCATCACCCATCGCCCCATTATTATTATCACCCTTTTATGCCTGAATGAAAATTTTCTGAAACAGTTTTTGGTTTGACTATCGACCACCTATCACCCCATGGCCCCCCAATCGCCCTCTGCATAATTTATAAACCACCTCCTAAGGATTCAAATCAGGTTGGGAGCCATTGGTCTAGGTAAAGACTGATATTAAGCTGACCACCCATACTAACATTTTTTTTTGATAATGCCATTCCTGTTTCAAGGACGTCTGCAAAAGTTGCAAGACTTCTGTTCATTCGAGATTCAGGGTTTATTTTGTAAGTACAAATGCAGCATGTTTAAGCGAGAAATTACATGTTTTTGCTTATGGATCTGATTTTCCCGATTATGGTGGTCAGTCTCACACCAATTAAGTCAAGAAACCTCTTTTTCAAGATTTTATTTTCAAACACAACGCAAGTAAGCTGCACATATGGTACAACTTCTTACCGAGTTGTTCTCGAAGAGGTCACATGTGGCGATTGGAATCTATTTATTTTCAAAATAATATTTTTGCCAGGCTTACGCCAACCACTTGAAGCGGGGTTTCTCTGCTCCCAACCTGACATGTTTTTATTTCCTGTAAATGCTGAGTAAAACTAATCGATTCTACGATTTTTGGGCTTAAAGAAAATTTAAAGAAATAAAATCAAAAGAGTAAAAACGGCTAAATGGTTCTTACGACCATTCTACATTTTACTAGTTGGTGAACTGCTTGTTGGGAATGATGGACAGGTTCGTTACCATAATGGATTGATTATATAGCTCGACCATTAATCAGTTTCAGGGTGTTTTCTAATGTGTTCGAGGTGTGTTTTTTATGTGCCGCCACTGTGTTTTTTATGGATAGCGTGTGTTTTTCAGCAAGGTGTTTTCAGAGAAACAAAAAATCATGCAGGAGCGAACATGCCATGAAGACACTAAAAGTACCGGCAAGAGTGGGAATATTAAGTAAAACTCGTTAAGAAAACCTTTTATAGTAATTTTATAATTATTTTTAAATTAAGTATATTTTTTTTCACCTATAATCTAAGTTGCAAGGATATGTGAACAATTAAGATTCATATTGAATGCATTCCCACAAGCAAACACGAATAAGTTCGTGCTTTATACCCAAACCTGAATTACATATGCACTCTGCAACTCTTGGCAAATTTCCTGAAAAGGGTGAGGTATTGGCAATAGTGAACCCATTGTTAGAGTAAGTACCTACATGTAATATTTTGTAATAAATAATTTATGTATTTTTATAGCATAGGATGGATATTCAATATGGAAAATTAATCTAAGTAATTGTAATTTTTTATTTCCCGATGTTTCGCTAGCTTGTTATTCAGATCTTATAGGAGGCTTTTTCCCTGAGCGGATTAGAAAGAACTAATGATATAATTGATGTGTTTTCTGCTTATGCATTTTTTGCGTTTCCCTGCTTATAGATTGAGGCGTGGCCCCAACACTAGACTCATTACTTAGCCGTAATTTGGGAAAACTGAACGTTGCTGGGGCAGGGATGCTACTGAAAAATATCCGTTCGCGCTGGAATATTGTTGAAAATATTTCAAGGAATTCCTTAAGAGCAAAAATCTATCAGAACCTACAGTCTATGTTGCACAGATATATTAACATTGAAGACTCGTATTAAAAGCATGCCCTCAAACAGACATGTGTAAGTTCGCGTTTACACATGCTGCATGTATACTTGCCAAATAAAATCTCAATTGACCACAAACCTTGCCACCTTTGTCGTTCTTTCCTTAAACTAGGTAGCATTGACAAAGTGAACTTATTTCTACAGTACGGGTGGTCTATAAGGCAAGGAACTCCTTTTTACTACTACTCGTCGTAGGAAATTATTTCACAGGTAAGAGCATGGAGTTCTATTATTTGGAGTTCGATGGGTAAGAGGGCAAACATACACCAATTTTACTAACAAATAGTTTTTTATTTCTTGAGAAACGCAGGACACTGGGACAAGACCCAGAGCGTTGGACAGGCAGAGGTGGCTGCGGTTGATCAAACATACCACGAACTATCTTGGGTTGTCGTGCCATCTATGATGATGATGATTCTCTTATGGTTTTCTATTGCATATTAAGGTAAAAATAATTAACTGTATTTTGGGAATTCCCTTGGTCTTGGGAAATGATTTTCCACAGCTTCACCATTGCAAATCGAGTAATTTAGCTGAAATCACGTCAGTTCTTATCATATGACGAGCTGTATTAGCGAAACGCGAAGAAAACATGAACCCAACAAAACGCTGTGAGGACCTATTTACTTCTACGTGTAGGGAAGATGATATGCTCGTTACCTGTATGGTAAGTAAACACAATACCTATAAAGTAAAAGTGGCATCATCCTCATCATTATACGGAAAGATATTTAGTGGTAAACGCTATACACTCGTAAACAGAAGATATTGAGTTTGACTATTAGTTCTTTAAATACGCTCTTGATTTGGTTGAAAAATTCATTCGCTTAAATCAAAAGGCTGTTCACAAAAGTTAATACAGTCTTGCAAATCTTGCTTGAAAAATTGGCACGTACTATTTTAAATTATAGATTTGTTGGCTGACCACCCGTAATCTAATTTTTCTTTACCTTGCCAATGAAACCCTTGTTTCAGGGAAGGGCGACAAAAGTTGCAAGGCTTATGATCATTTGATATTTGGGGTTAGAGGACTCTCCGTTCTCCTCAAGATAAAGTTACAAAGCAATTAGTGAAGCTAAAAAGAATAGAAACAGTTGAGCGCCACCATTTGAAGATTTTTTTGCTGTAGAGTCCGGCGCTAGCAAGAGTGCAGTTGTGGCAACGAAGATAAACGCGGCGCTGCGGCAAACTAAAAACTTAACAAAGAGGGATGAGAGAGAAAACAAGGGAGCAGACCAGAGTATACCAAAGTGTTCCACCTCGAATACTCCACAAAGCCCGTTCTCCTTTACAAGTCTAAGGACCGTTCAATTTAAGTTATTTTTTAAAAATAAATCTACGTTCGTTATAGTAGTAGTTTTTTTTTACTTTTCTTATTACTTGCAAGACTAACGAGTTTTTGGCCATTGGGCTGCGTCACAGGTAGAGATCCAAACTCTCCATCCCCTTCCCTGCTCCTGGCGTGGCTTTTTGGACGTATTTCAGGCCAGGAGGGTGTCTTCTGATGGGGCACTCCTCCACTATGTGCCGGACAGTCTGGTTCTCCGCCCCACAGTCGCATCCTGTAGATGGAGCTAATCCCCATCTATGGAGTTGTAACGGCCTTGCTCGGTACGGACTCTGTTTAAGGTGATCCACAGTCCTTTCGGAAAATTGAATCCTTGAACCTCCTGGTAAAGACAGTCCTTATCATGCAGTGTAAAGTCGAAGTTTGTAACATTCGAATCTTAATGTAGTCACTAAAGTATAACGAGCCATTTTTCTAGACATAGCCAGAACCCCTGCAGAGTTTCCTCCGTTTCTTCATAGCCATGCATATTTATTTTATTTAATTCATATCCATCACCTTTTGTTTTTTATTTTATTTATTCATTTCCATCTCATTCTTTTACAATTTTTCTCACGCCATATCAACTTGTTTTTATTTTTCGTCTTTTTACTTTCAAATCTCTTTGTATGTGTAAAAGAAGGAAATGCTCGTTACAAAATGATGGATATGAATGAATTGAAAGTCATATTATACTGGGATAGAAATCAACCACTGGGTGTTATACGAACACATTTGAGAAGCACTGATGTATATGGAAGGAGAAAAGAAGGATAGAGATGGAATGAGGAAAGGGGTGGCTCAACAGGCAGTAAAAGTTGCAAAAACTTTGGCACGTCCATAAACAACTAATGCAATTCTGTGCGAGACCACCTCACGAGGAGATATAAAAAATAACTTGTTTTCTTATGAACTGAGTAGCAACTTTTTCATATAGAGTTATTCGTAGATAGTAAAAAAGTTTGCAAAGTTAAGGTGAACTGAATTTTTAATTTCTTAAATAATAAGTTGGTATGACGCTGACATAACAATAGTAAGTGTCGCTGGTTCAACGAAGAGCACTTAACATTTACAGAGATTTATGAACGTAACTGTAACTGTAACTGTAACTCTGTCGCCATTCCGCTAGGGGTGGCCAGAGCCTCTGCAGAGTTGCCTCCATTTTTTCCTATCCTTACATACCTCCTTCAATTCATTCATATCCATCACCTTTTTCATGCATTTTCTTCTTTTACGCTCACTTTGTATATTCCATTCTTTCACAATCTCCTCAATCTGATCACTCCATACTTTTCTCGGTCGTCCCTTCCCTCTTTTTCCTTTCACACTTTCTTGGTATACATACTTTGTCAGTCTATCATCATTCATTCTTTCCACATGCCCAAACCATCTCATCACATTCTTTTGTACTTTAACTTTCACATCCTCTTTCAAATTACATTCTTTTTTTACCCATTCATTCCTAACTCTATCCCTCAGAGTTTTTCCTGTCATGCTTCTCAAATAACGTAGATTTACAAAAATGAAAAAACTAGTTGAAAAATGCAAGTAAGTTTAAAAACATATTTTTATTCAAGTTCAAAAACCTTATATTTTCTGTAGAAGTTCAAGCTTGGTTGCATGGACGAACTTTTGATGCGTTAGAACGAAATCTTTTGTCCATCTTGTAATTCCACCAGTTATTTCTTATTGCTTTTTTTATGATTGAAAAACTTATTAGATAGGTAACGTTGTGTGTTTTTTCAGACAGGACAATCTATTCTCGTGACATGCCACAGATGTCATATTGGTTGCGAGACGGCTGGGCAGACCTTGCCAACCACCCCCTCCCTACGGGGTGTGTTCTATAGGAGAGAGACGTGAGGGGTAGATACAATAGTATCGGTTGCTAGGGATGGGGATTAAAACTATGACAACTCTATTGATTAGGTTTTATCTTAGTTGCAAGGGAGAAAACACTCCAAAGATGCCAGGGAGGCTAAAAAAGGCATGTATTATTTTGATTGTAGACACTCCCCTTTTGTTTTCATGTAAATAAAGATAAATTTGTTCCAAAGATAAAAATAACTTTTAATTATATCTTCTAGGATTTTGTGGTTCACACAGATAAAGTCTTTTTTTTTCCAAATATTGATCAATTGAAAATAAATCATATATACTCAAAGAGTTATTTTTCACTTTCATCAATAATCGATACTTTAAGTATCAAAGATATATTAACATCTAGCAAGCATATAAAAAGGGTGTCCACAAGCACAAACGTATAAGTTCGCGCTTGCGCCGCATGTGCACTTACACAAGAAAAACTAAAATATCAAATGAGTATAAGCCCTGTAACTCTTGTCGACCTTCCCTACGTACAGTGGTGAAATTAGCAAAGTGAACGACATTTTACCAACGACTATTTAATTCATCATACAAAATCTTATGAGTTCTTACTTCATTCCCTGGGATGCAGACGCGATAAAAATGCCTTACCTGAAGGAAAAAAAGAAAAAACACTTTAAGAAAGAACATATCAAACACAAATTATTACAAGCATAAAGCTTTGTTGCGTGGTATTTAATATTTATAACTGGATATGAAAAAATAAAAAAGACACTTAATACCACGCACGATAAACAATATCTTGCATTAAAATGTTTGTTGGAAATGAAGGCGTCGTGTGAGCAGCATTACCGCGTCACCGAGTGGGTAGCATGTGGTATCTATTTATTTTCACAGGTAAAGGTAAGCCTTACACCAACCACCGGCTCCTAAAGGGCTGGTCTTCATTTCTTGTGAATATTTATACGCCGGTATTCCGATTTCGGATTTGAAAAACACCAAAACGAGTTAAAGCATTTCTGAAACCCTTGTGGGAATTGAACACTAGCCGTCTGGCATATAATGTAAGCATTCTACCAACTGAGCTATCGACCAGACTTCGCAATTTTCGAACCTATATTTTTTTTCATAAAACGCTATGGTTGAGTACAAAAAATATTTTTGTACTTGTAGAAGGTTCAGAAGGCAATCGATCTACTCTTCTACGATTAATGTAAGGAACGTTCCTCTACAGACAGACGCCAATGCTATCAAAGCAGAGAGAAAAATACCCATATCTCGTTCTGACACAGGACATTTATTTCTGGTCCTCTAACATATCGAACCATTCAAATGCCCCTCCACAATTTGAAACCTACATATTTATCAGTTTGTCAATTTTCAAGCGCCTTACTGTGACAAATCCCATCAAGGGTATGTCCTTGATTTAATAATAGGTAACTAAAATAAAATAAAACTGTAAAAATTTCCTGTAAAAATAAGGAAGTAAAAATGAAGGGAAGAATTTTCGAATTAGCTCTCCTGTAAAGAATCTAGACAATACGTTATCTTTTATCTCTCGCAAGTCAAGTGTGAAATAAAGTGAAATAAAAATGGAAGCGGGGTAGGAAGGAACAATGTGTCGTTAAAAATTGTTCTGAAATATTACACGACGCTGAAAGAAAGGAACAGAGAGAAGCAGAAAGGAAAAAGTAAGGGTACGTGATGTCTGGAAGGGGAAGAAAAGGGGGTGAGGAGAAGAGGTGGAAAGAAAGGAGAAGAGCATTTTGGCGATTTTTTACACTGATTGTGCTGGCGACGCCTCTAAGGGTTTGGAGCTTTAAATTGACAATTTGGCAACGTTGCATAAAGTTTAGATGTAGTGAATTTAGCTTGTACATATAGTATCCCAAGAAGTTGTGTACATAAGATAAATGAACTTGAAGTTTCCTGCATGACATATATTATTAACAAAATAGTGGGCCACATTTATGTTACTCTTATTTTATTCTATGTCTACCTCTTTGAGTTCTGACATTTCGTCAACGCGTATGGAATGTCATAAGTAACCCACAACACCATATTTTTTACTTGACGGGGCACCCTAGATCTGGGGAAACGATATAATATTAATGATATCTAGTAAGAGTAAGCATTCTAAAGTGGCAAAAGATACAAGTAAGAAAAAATGTTAAAATTCATTTTAGAAAGTAAGATGTATAAGTAACTAATAATAATGCATAAGTCTTCCGTTGTGAGTTGATTCCTTAAAGGCAAAGGTTAGTACTTCGCTACTTTGCAACGTGCGCATTTGATGGATTCAGAATACTTGATTCAAATGTGGGAAAGATGGCTTAGTATTATGCACTGCAAAAATGATGAGAAAGATTGTGTAAATTAAACTCAATAGTTTTCTGGACTACTTCCGACGCTGGCACATTGTATACGAAAGCTTTTAACAATATGCGGCTCTGACAATCATGAGAGCTGTAATACTAACACCAAATGGTAGTAATCCTGTATAAAGAGGATATTTTGTATGGCGCGAGGTAAAAGGTCCAGTTTTTATCTTCCATACCCTGAACCACGCACCAGCTCGTGCTTTATTTCAAAAGAATTCTCACTACATGTTTATTTAAGAGGTAACGCGCCTATTTGCGAAAATAACAGAAAAAACTCCGTTTATGTAAACCCGTAAAAAAAGGAAGATCATGAATAGATGATGATGATAATTAATGTCACCCCTGATTCAGAGAATGGTGGAAAACTTTAAGTGTTTATGTTTATTTGATCTACGGATTATTATTTCGCATGTTCACACGCATGAACTTACACGTTTCTGAAAAAGGGTTGACATTGGTAGAAATGAATCAAATTCCTTATACATACATAGATTTCTTTGACTGAATAATTGTTTTTTTGTGTGTATTGTGAGATGTATTGTATAAATTTTGTTAATTGACTTATATACGTTGGTATAAGGAGGACCGCTCATACTACAGCATGTGACACGCTTTGATACTGTTGATGTCTTTAAAGGAGCACTAAAGACGCATCTTTACAAAATAATTTAAGCCATTATTAGAGCATTGACGCACACAAAAAAACGGCGCTATCTAATTATGTGCACCTCTACCTAAATAAATCGTCCTTTATCCTAAGTGTATAAATTAAATATGAATCTTAAATGTTAATACATCTTTGCAATTTAGATAATTACAGAATTTACTGCAATAATCAAGATTAAAAGTAGACCAAATGGCTTAGGCTTTAAAGTGTATTGCATGGATAAACAGGTACATCAATAAAAAGAGACATGGAAAAAAATATTGACAATGCAGTAAAAATTGCCGAGAGAATTTACATCGAGAGAATTTTTTGCACATGGTCGATTTATCGAGCCGGAAGGGAAATGTGTTCACATCGAGTCGATGGCAATGCATGAAGAGTATTCGATAAATGCTCCCGTGAGGCTGGCTACCTCGCATTTGCGCTGATTCACGTAAAAACTGGTAAATAAGGCGGGGATCATCCGTGGACTATGTAGTACAGGTGATGTGTTTATCACAGTTGGTAAAAAATAATATTTCATCAAAAAATAACAATCATTTTCAGTGAAATATTTTAAACCATATATCAGTCTCACAACCCCCTGAAAGACAAGATGATAAAGTTAAATCTCATTTTAATTGTGATACCAGTACTTAAATAGTTGCGTAAGAAAAGGCAGTAAATCCCATACGGTGTTATTCACACACAGCAAATCCATGTCTCAACCGCCACCTAGCGTGAATTTTCCGTACAATAAACCGATGATCCATGGATCAGCTATGGATCAAATGTGTTGTGGAATAACTCTAATAGGTATATGAGAAGGTTGTAAATATTTATCAGATTTTTGTGAAAAGATTAACAGAGTAACTTCTTTATGTAGATCAAATGACGCTTTGGTCTCTCACATATTTTGGAACAGACTGTCGTTTAGACCTGCCTTTTTGTATGGTAAAATCACGTTAGCGGTTCAGCCATGGGTTTGCTGTTTGTGGATAACACCGTAAGCACCTCGTACATGACACAAACAAAACGGCATACTTTGCTTAAAATGTATAAAATATTTTGGTACTGTGCCATATTTAAATCAAGCATTCAATTGCTCAATTTCTTAGTTAAAACTTTATTTTTAAGGCAAAGTTCCTTCTAATCTAATCTAATCTAATCTAAGCTGCAAAGATATATATCATTTAAGATTTATATTAAATGCATTCCCACAAGCAGATATGTATAATTTCGCGCTAACACATGCCGCATGTGGACCTACAATATAAAAACCCAATCTCAAATGAACATAAGCCTTGCAACTCTTGCCGTCCTTCCCTGAAACAGGGGTGACATTGGCAAAGTGAACCAATTTTTTTACAGTATGGGTGGTCAGCCGCATAACAACCTATAAGTCAAGGAACATACATGACAAATTACATTTTTAAAATCAATAAAATAACAATATATACATTGACATAAAAAACTAAATCACAAAACCAATTTTACTTTAACAAACCCCAGCCGCCAACATCACAGATCAACCGCCATTTCTTTCTATCCTTAGATACTTCTTTCATTTCCTCCAGAGTCATAGCCTTCTTCATACAAGCTCTTCTTTTATTATGACTCTGGATATTCCCTCTTCATTCGCAATTTCGGATATTTGGTCCATCCATACCTTTCTCGGTCTTCCTCTACCACGACATCCATCTATTCTACCAACATATACTTTCTTCGTCAGTCTTTCCTCATTCATTCTCTCCATATGCCCAAACCATCTTAACAAACTTCTTTTAATCTTCACTTTCACACTTTCTCTTTCACCACATTCTTCTCTTACAAAATCATTCCTCACCCTGTCACTCCGTTTTTTCCCAATCATACTTATTAGAAAGTCCATTTCAACAGTATGGACTTTACTAATTTCACTTTCATTCACCGTCCAGGCCTCGCTTCCATACATCAAGGTGGGTAAAAGTATGCCACTGCGTACCTTCACTAATAGAATGGAATGAAGCTGACCACCCAGAGTGTAATAATTGATTCACTTTGACAATGTCATCTATATTTCAGGGAAGGGCGGCCAGAGTTACAGGGGTTATGTTCACGTGAGATTTGAGTTTTTTATAAGTAGGTACACATGCAGCATGCAATATTACACATGCGGCTTGAAGGCATATATTTAATATGAATCTCAAATGTTAGTGCATCCTTAAAATTATAGTTTTTATCTATGTAGCCTATGTAGCCAGGACTAGCCAAGGGCTTATGGGTTGTTAGTACCCAGACAGCGGAACAGTGGCGCATCTCGCAAATGAACACCCCCCCCCCCTAAAGCTGCGCTACTGCACTTTTTCATGACGTGTTTTGTTAGTTCAGTGCAGTCACCAGGTTATTCTGCTGGTTTGTCGTACATAGTGGGTCCTTACTTCACTTGAAGTCAAATTTAACAAAGATTTAAAGCCATCACAGACAATCTAAGAATACGGATTGCAATCTGAGATAAATGTAAAAGGACACACCAGTAATCCTCTGATGTCTGATTTAGTCTGAGATACTAACCAACTGAAACCTTAAACTAGAGTTGCGTCGGCGTATGGTGAAATGCTCCATCTTTCCAATTGTACTCTATGGCATGGAAGGGTGGGCACTTACACAGTGCCTTGAGAACAGAATCACTGGCTTTGAAATGTGTGTCTACCGTCGGATGTCAGAGGTTTCCTGGATGGATCGAGTCACAAATGCCAAGATTCTTTTCCGTATGAATACCAAGACTGAATTACTGATGTTATTCAAAATGTATTATTTGTTTATTTTAGCCACATAATGAGAAATAAGAAATAGTCACTTATTTATCATAAAGGGAAGAATTGAGTGACGACGAGCTCCAGGTCGAAGGAGAACATCTTGGTTGAGCAACCTGAGACGGTGGTTTGGTAGAAGCACAAGACCCCTTTTTCGAGCCGCAGTATCGAGGGTTGGCGAATTGCTACGACGATCGCCAACCTTCACTGAAGAGGCACATAAAGAAGAAGAAGAGGAGAACTTTACTCACTGAGTGATAATATTGGTGGAGACGAAATAAACTTATGGCATTGTAACATACTATGAGACTAGCCCATCAACCACAGAATACTTAAGTTCATGTAAATCCTATGTTTTCTTGCCTTTTCGACTCCCAATAAATACATGTCGACGGTTAAATGGAAGTAGGGCATAAGCGACATAAACTAAATTGTTCAGGAGAACAGTTTAAAGTTTGAGATTGCAGAAAAATGGCGTAACTTTTTTATTTTTTATCATATCGTTAAAATCAAAAGAGCTCTAAAATAAATTAAATAAAGGCCTTTATTGGCATTCCTATTAATGTGGTTTTACGATGTTTTACGATTTTTTAATGTCACAAGCGCCTTTAGGACAAAAAAGGTCAAAGTCTTGTCGGTTACACTAAAACCATGCTTCGAAAACGCAGTTGTTTGCTTGGGCATAAACAACACAAAAATCATCGTAGAGCTATGGGAGTTAGCGCATTAGAAAAAGCGGAAAATTTCCAGTAGGAAAGCATTCATAAATATTTTTTTACCAAAATGTTACTGCCTTTTAACCGTCGATATGCCTTTGTGTTTTATGATGACATTTTTCTTTCAAAATTGACCAAATCACCGACCATAACAATTGCAACGCGTGCGCACGATTCCCGATGCAGAGATGATTTTCGTCACGCCAAAAATGCAGAAAAATCCAACATCTGTACCTTTTGCCTGATAACAGTGCGGAGACACTCAGAGTATCATTATCCTCGTTATATTTTACGAAAATTTATGTTGAGGTAGGTGGAATCGGATACAGTGTCTACTTGCGTCAAAATAATGTCTAAAAATTAATATTTCATTGCAAGCTAAAATAAATTGCACAGAATCTGCACTCGACTTTCTTGCAAAAATTAACCCACTGTATGACGTATGTAAAGCTATAATCATCTACCAGCTTATGCAGTTTCAATGAAAATATAATATATCGATAATAAATCAATTTTATTCCACGGCGGTGTGTACCTGCATACCCGTGCGAGTATGGAAATAGCCATATAAATTCTTAAGTGAATAAAAAATATTTGGATGATTTATTTGGTGAGCGCCGTTTTGTGTGAATCACACCTCAAGAGTCCTCTGCGAGGTTGATCTTCTCTGGAAAAAGCGCCAATTACACAAGAAAGATCCTCGACTCATAGGTTGGTATGAAGCTGATTTCTGTACTGTACTGTACTGTATCCTGCCACCGTTTCATTAGGGGTGGCCGGTACCTCCGCAGATGCGCCTCCACTTTTTGCTGTCATCACCTTTTTCATACATACTCTTCTCTTATTCTCACTCTGCAGGATCCATTCAATCTCACCTATTTGGTCTAAGCATTCTTTCCTCAGCCTTCCCCTTCCACGCTTTCCTCTGACATTTCCTTTGTACACTTTCTTCATTAGTTGTTCATCATCCATTCTTTCAAGATGTCTGAACCATCTCATCGTACTTTTTTGTACTTTCATTCTCATATTCTCTTTTATACCACACTCGTTCATCACTCAAGCATTACGTACTCTATCACTCAGTGTCTTTCCAGCCATTGCTCTCAGGTAAGCCATTTCAACCGTACTTACATACTTTACTCAGCTCACATTCATTAAGCCTCACTTCCACCAACCAATATGCCATTGTGGACCGCCGATCTCATATTCTTCGTAAGTTTCCTATTCCTTGTAATGCTTCCAATCGTTTCCATTACACTTCTTCCTCTACTAGCGCGCTTTTCCAATTATTTCGTCAATTTCGCATTCGACTCAAACTTGCTTCCCAGATAATCAAATTCTTTCACGACCTCCACTCTTTTTTCATTCAGTCTTATCTCAATTTTCTCGCATTTCTCAGTCCTCCTAAAGTGTAAAAAAGAATTCACTTTGTTAATGTCACCCCTGTTTCAAGGAAGGTCGGCAAGAGTTGCAGGTTTTATGTTCATTTGAGATTTGGTTTTAATTTGTAAGTACAAATTCAGCATTCGTAAGCGCGAACTTACACGTACCTGTTTGTGGGCATGCATTTCATATTAGTTTTGAATGTTTATATTTCATTGCAACTTATATTCTAGATTATTATAGATGGTCATTGAACCATTCTGTATGCAAACTAGGACTTTGTATGGTGGGTACACTTTTTAGCTATATTTTGAAAAAGTAACGACTGATTATTATTGGTATTTATAAAATTTTAAGAATGGCAGCCTTTTATCTATTTTTAACCCTTTGACTACCAAGAAAATTGCTAATACATTTTGTATGGAAAATTTTCACTTTGTATCGCGGCTATACTTTTGATTCACTTTTTGGAAAAAATAATGATGGCAATATATAGGTTATTATTATTGTTTTACATTTGCAGTACATTATTTTTTTATTAACCCTCTAACTGCCGAGAATTTTTCCATTATTTTTTTCTTTTATATGGCAACTCCCTAAACCGAGATTAGGATGAAGAAATTATTAGAATTATTAGATAGCACTATTATATAAATGGATTCACAAAAAATTTAAGAAAAATCGTCGGAGCCGTTTTTGAGAAAATCGCATTTTAAATTTTCAGCTCTTCGGAAGCCATCTTGAATTTTCAAAAAAGTAAAAAAAAAATGATTACGAATTAAAGTAATAAGCTTGTTCTTTCTAAAAAATTTAAAACAAATTTAAATATCTTGCATTTTGATAGGTTTTCGTAATATTTTCGATTTAAAATTTCAGGTCGTGTAAACGGTGCTTTATATTTATTTTTTCAAAAAAAAATTTTTGTAAATTTGTAGAAATTTATGTTGTCCATAATATTGTAGAAAATTATATTTTTGTTGACCCCTTAACTTTCGAGAAAATCACAATCGTTTGTTTTTTTCATATGGCAGCCCATAGACACAGATTAGTAAGAGTGTTGTTATAACTAATTTATTAAGTTAAAAATTAATTAATGGCAACTCTGAAAATTTAAGAAAAATTCTTGGAGCCGTTTTTGAGAAAAGTGCTATTTTATGTTTTTTTTGTATGGCAGCCATCTTGAATTTTCAAGTTGGTGTAATGCCATGTTATTCATACTTAATACATGTCCAAAAAAGTTGATGTAGCCAAAATTTGGTATCTCTAGGTCTTATACTTTGGAAAGTGACACACACACATACATACATACATACATACATACATACATACATACATACATACATACATACAGACGGACGTTTTTGAAAGATAGTGTTTTTTGGCATGTCCTGCACCAGGACAACTCATTTCCGTGAAAACCTCGATTTTTTTTTTTCACACCAAATCATAACTTTCTTTTATAGCCTTCGGCTATAGCAAGAAAGTAAAAAAAACTATGAGAAGAAGAAGTAATGTAGGTTTTGCTTTATGGTTTAGTGCTGTATCTGATATAGGCTGGTACGTAGCTGTGTGATCAGGCAGGAAAAATGCCAAATGGCAAACGCCCCTCTGGGTTTCACGACATATCGGTCACAGACAGCTCGCCATAGACAAATCGGTCACATGACAGTTCGTCGACAGACACGACTTTTCGGTCACATGGTCCACAGACTACATATAATATATAATCTATGTTGCAAAGGCATATTGGCATTTAAGGTTCACATATAATTCAGGCCCACAAGCAGGCATATACGAGTATAAATTCGCGCTTACAAATGATGCATGTGTACGTACAAAAAAAACAAAACCCCACATGAACATATACTTTGCAACTCCTGACTCCTTACGCTGAAACCCGGGTGGCTTTGGCAAAAATGAACCAAGTTTTTATGGCATGGGAGGTAAGCCTCATACCATGGATATACACGCAGCGATAGCACAGCAAGCGCCCTTGGAATGACAATCTTCTCGAAACGGCGCTATATCAAATCATCAGCCTATTAGACAAGGAACAAGGAACCATCACAGAAAACTACAATTTATTCATATTTTGGATGGTTGGTGCATTAACACTGTGAAAATTCATCTTTATTTAGTTATTAAAAAATCTGTTTTATTTTCACTTTTTATTATTTATTTTTTTAAGGACACAAACGTTTTCGACTACACAGTAGTCATCATCAGGTGATAGTCATCATCAGATGATTATAATTTTTTATCACCTGATGATGATTACCGTGTAGTCGAAAACGTTTGTGTCCTTTAAAAAAATAAAAATATAAAGTGAAAATAAAACAGATTTTTTAATAACAAAAAAAACTACAGTCATTTAAAAAGGGTTTTTGGAGAGCATTTTTTTGTGAAGGAGCTGTCTGTGGATATGTATTGTATGCGACCGAAATGTCGTTCACCGAAAAGTCGTGTGGACGAACTGTAGTGTAGCCGATTTGTCAGTGACGGATGGGTCTGTAAACGAGTCTGTAATCTATTCGGCTATTCAACTCGGCAGTTGTCTGTGACCGAAATGTCGTTGACCAAAAAGTGGGTGGACGAAGTGTCGTGTGACCGATGTGTTTGTGGACGAGTAAGCTTTGACCGATTTGTCGTGACACGGCCCCTATATAATAATAGTTCAGGGTAAATAAACATGGAATACTCCTCGTATTCCTTTCCCCTGGAAGCTGTATTGACGGAAATATTATGTGCATGACAATCTGTAAATGTTTTTGTTGTACTCTGAGGATAAACTTTACATCTGACTCAACCTTTGACACCGAGTAGTTGGGCGCACAGAATTTAGTTGATCTCTGTTGATTGGTTTGGTTGTAGCTTCCATAGTGCAGAGCTTTTTTTTTTTCAAATTTTGCCTATAACCTAATTTGCAAAAATATATTGAGACGTAAAGACTATTCTTTTCAGATTCTAGATGCGTTGTAAATAAATACCAAAGACTACACTGTACGGCCTTTTGCTTCTTTTGTACGGCCGAAGCTCGGCTCAGACCCGATACGGTCTAGCGTGAGTCATCCCTATATCGGATAATAAAAGCCTAAGAATAAATTGATTCGAGTGAACAGTATGGAGGTACTCGTAAGACCACTTGGACAAAGTCGATAATTGATTTATCCATTTCAATTGGCTCCGTTGCATTGGAGTTATATCAAATTGCGCTCTACCTGCACTCACGGCCGCCGGTATTATGCTATGTATGCCGGTATTGAGTTGAGTGCCACGTTTTCCTTCAGGGTAATATATCACGGGGATAAAGCCGATCCCGGCAACAAGACCAAAGCGCTGCATGAACGTGCCGTGGAATACACTTGGTGGAGGGAGATCTTAGCGTTTAATGAGGTTGAATACCTAGAAATATCGGGTTTTCAAACATAAAATATGAAAAACTACGGTTTGCTTTGTTGTAAAAACTTTACGGACAGATTTTCAACTGGCTGAATCGTCCAGGTGAATAAATTCCCATATGTTTGTGTTATGAGACCTTTAAAAGCGGTTAATTTAAGGGGTCAAAGGATCATCTGAGGTCCATAAGGCACACTTAATATAAATAATGAGGAAAATGAATCAGTAAGACTTAACATGCATTTACAATAAATAGACTACAATTTCAAAACATTTTCTTTACAAAGGTCAGTAAATTGAGTGATTGATTTAAATGAGGCACTTAGGACTAATATATTAAATTTTACAATAAGAATGCTTGTCGGTTCTACATATATGTGAAGGCAAATAACTTAAATGAGATGCTTAAAAATATTTTAAACTGGTTAACAAGTTGCATTTTGGAAATTTAAAAATATAACAAGGATGCGAGGGTGGCGTGTGATTTATTGATTATTATACATGCCTACATCTAATTAACATTTCTATCCTTCCCATTTATGTTTTCATCCCTCAGTGAGTTTAGCCGAATAATATAATAAAACGAATGAATTGAAGATTTTTTTCTTAAAGTTTGGTATTACCCGGTATTCCAACAATACATCTCGAATAAGGCCATTTTAATAGACGTATGGCACACCTGCAATAGAGGGACTTTATAAAAGACTTAGTGAACTTTTCAAACATAATTCATTACCAGCACTAAGGCCACTTGAGAAACAAATAAATTGGGATTCAATAGAATTTCAAAACAGTTAACCTGTCGCCTTTCCATTAGGTGTGGCCAGAGCCTCTGCCAAGCTATCTCCACTTCATTCATGCATCAATTATGTATATCAAATATTGATATATCTTTGCAGCACAGATTATAGATGCAGAATAAACAATCAGCTGTTTTTTTGCAAAATAAGTAGAACGAAACGGTTTGAATGTATTTACTTATATAACACGCCATTGTTTAAAAAATAATTTGCAAATTCTATTCAAATTTTCAGACATACACAACAAAAACAAGATACGTAAGAAACTAATCTCAAATCTACAATCTAAGTTGCAAAACTCGGTCAATTTATCACATATCGAACAAAAACATCAAACTTACTTATTAAATAACTCATTTGAACCTATAATTTAAGTTGCAAAGACATTTCACGTTAAAGATTAAAATTAAACGCATGCCCAAAAGCCGGCACGTGTAAATTAAGGCTTACACATGCTGCATGTATGCTTACAATATAAGACCTAAAGCCTCAAATGAACAGAACCCTTAATATTCTTGCCTTCTGACTGCTTGACTTCCTGAAAAAAGAGTTCGGCAAAGTAAAAGAGAAAAAGAGAAATCGGCAAAGTAAAACTATTTTTTACAGTATAGGTGGTCAACCTACTAGCCAACAAATAAGACAAGGAATATAAACTAAATATCCGTTACTGGATACAAAGGTTGGTAAATTGCATTCATCTTCACAAATAAACTTTAAATGACAATAATAATTATAATGGAATCAGAAATAAAATTTCAAATTTCTGATATCAGAAAAGCAATAAACTTTAAAGTGAATCTTATTATTTTTCATATTCATTTCTTTGAATATATCATTACCCGTAGTATAAAACATTGAGTAAATTCCCCACCATTACGTAAACAGAAAAAAAAGTATGATAACTAAATCACTCAATAGGGGTGCTGTTTTATCTTCAATACATTATTGCATTCAAGTGATGGTGAGGAATTTACGCTATGTTTTATACTAGGGGTACAGGTAGGAAAATTTGATTAAATCTTGGTGCAACATTGTATTGAATTGAAGCCATAAAGCAGAACTTATTTATTCTTAAGCTATGCAACTTCTGTCCATAGAACAATAGTCTGCGGATCTCTCTTCGTGGAGATTTCAAACAAGCGGATCTCAAAGTTTTCCCACGCTAGAGTCCCAGTCAAAATTTTGGAGTTTTTCATGCCCTGAGTGACTAATCTAATCTAAGCTGCAAGGATATATATCATTTAAGATTGATATTAAATACATTCCCACAAGCAGACATGTATAATTTCACGCTAATACATGCCGAATGTGGACCTACATTATAAAAACCCAATCTCAAATGAACATAGACCCTGCAACTCTTGCCGTCCTTCCCTGAAACAGGGGTGACATTGGCAAAGTAAACGATTTTTTACAGTATGGGTGGTCAGCCGCAGTCCAAAAAAAGTAAGATGAATATTTTAAAAGCATTTACGTAGTAAAATTACGACATTGTTTGTATCTGGTATAGTAGACAGATGAGACATCTTATTTAAAGGATCTTACACAATAAGAAATACTTGTTTCGGTGGCAGCACAAAAAGAAATAATCGTTTCTCATATAGTAGACTGATGAGATATATTGCATAAAGTGTCGCATAAAGACAAGATATTTTGTTTCAGGAATATAAAAAGTTGAGATACTTTGTGGGTGGTGTGGTAATCGATTACATATCTGGTCTCTGATACTCGTATCACAAACAGACGTGACATTTTGTTTCTAAGGAAGCTTAAAAACGAGATAGCCTATTTTGTCTCTAGTATCGCAGCAAGATATTTTGATTCAAGGGAAAGATATGTTATTTATGTGTGTTGTGCAAGACAAATTAAACATCTTATCTTTGGCACCCCAAACAGACGAGATTCATTGTCTGTAATGTGGTTGACTGATAAGATATTTATGTTTCTGGTATCTCAAGTAGACTGCTTCTGGGATAGCTAACATATAAGATAACTTGTCTCTGGTGTGGTAGACAAATAAGATATCTTGTACCTGGTATTGTAGACAGATGGCATATTGTGTTTGAATCATACCTTGTATCTGGTGCGGCAGACAGATTAGATACCTTGTCTCTCATTGAGAACCGCCATGGGAGACTTACCTGTTTTTTGTGTTTGTTTCTTGGTCCGAGCTGAAGATTTTATGGAAATTGCGGGAAAGCGGCAGACGGACTAATGTAGAGGAAAATGGCCGCTCCGAACAATAACAACTCTACTGCAACTGTAGCGCACAGTTACGCACAACCTTTCAAGTGTTTGTCAACATCTATAATCTAAGATTTGAAAAACATGTAAACATTTCAGATCCATAATAATTGCATGCTCACAAAGGCGTGAAAGTTTGCGCTTACACACGCTTCATGAGTACTTACAAAATAAAATACGAATCTCAAATAAACATAAATATTGAATTTCATGCCGACTTTCCCTGAAATAGGGGTGATATTAAATGAACATTTTTATACAATTTGAGCTCATACCAACCTATTTGTCAAGGATCTTTCTGACCAACCAATCAGTCAATGGTTAACATCTGCAAACAAAACCCTCTAAATAGAGCTGTAGTGTTCAAATTAAATTATCTCAATAATAGAATATCTTCCATGGATCTGACACAATTGAATATGATAAATTGTTTATGTATGACACTAAAAAGCAATACAATAAAAATTATTCACTTTGCCAAGGTCACTCCTATTTCAGGAAGAGAAGAGGAAAAGGTTCCTTGACTAATGTTCAACTAATGCTTATGTTCATGTGAGATTTGGTTTATTTTGTATGTACAAATACAGTATGTGTAAGCGCGAACTTATAAGTGCCTACTTGTGGGCATGCATTAAATGCCAATTTGTCTTTGCAAAATAGATTACATATTACAGGGGCAAAAGGTGTAGTTTTTTTACACATGTGCCATGTGTAAACGCGAACTTGCACTGTCTGCTAGTGAGAATACAATTAATAAGTGTATTAAACGTCAATAGATCTTTGCAACTTAGATAATAGATATGTAAAAGGTTGAAGATGACTGCACTAGACGTCTGGCCTAGAGCCGCTCTCATATTTAGTACTTACCTTGCAATAGGAATCTTTTGATGCCCAAGCAAAAACGCTGATAACAGTGGAGCAAGCCCATACATTACGTTCAATTTCAACCACAGCGTTTTACCATCAAATGTACGTCAACTCTAACAGCGCCTCTTGTGAGTCATTAAGTTTCCATACATGTTTATTGAGCTTACACGTACTTGAGGTATAGTTTACATTTATTTGGAGAATATGAGCCGCAAAAACTACAACGTGAAGTTATACTCGTATATGTGTGTGCCTGTAGTGCAACAGAAATCTGCATAGCGTCTATGTTTTGACGGGAAATAAACTTTCTTTTCATTTTCTTGCGGATTTTTTGTAGAAGAAAATATGTTTCTTATACATCCCAAACATGCTGTTTTTGTTTCTTAAACTTCATGCTCTCAGCATGAGAGTAACAGAAATGAAAAAAATCACGCGTGTTTAATTATTATTTATCTAAAGTATACAGGATAAATAAATTGTACAGTGGACTGCACAGGACTTAATAGCACAAAATACGGTCATGTTTAGGTCATAGCCAATTTTCATAACAAAACATTTAGTTGTCTGTAAGTAATGAAGCTAATCTTTTTAAGCAATCGTCTTTTTGCAGTATTATCATTGATCCCGTTTGTGTCAAAACTAACACTTTGTTTGGTGGGTACCTATACTTTTCATTGATATTTTGGAAAGTTATGATTGATTATTATATGGGTACAACTTACTAGATTTTAAGACTCGTAGCGTAGTATTTTATAATAGGCGTTTTAGTACCAATAATATTACAATTATTTTTGTATTAAAATTTGTCATTTTGTATGGTGGCTACACCTTATATTATTTATTTGAAAAAAGTAATGATTAATGTATGTAGGTATATATAAGAGCTTTTCAATTGTAGAACATTATTTTTTAGTTAACCCGTTCTCTGCCGGGAAAATTTAAAATATTGTTTTCTCTTGTATGGCAACTCCAAAAACAGAGAGTATTAAGAGGCAATGCTTATTGTTATAATATAGCAATTGATTGAGCGAATTGTTATGTAGGTTTATTTATGGGTATTAGACGTTTTGCTACCAAAAATATTACAATAATTTTTTGTATGAAAATTTGTCACTTTGTATGGTGGCTATACTTTATAATATTTTTTTGAAAAAAGTAATGATTCAAGTATGTAGGTATATATAAAAGCTTTTCAATTGCAGAACATTATTTTTTAGTTAACCCTTTCTCTGCCGAGAAATTTTAAATTCTTTTTTTCTCTTGTATGGCAACCCCCAAAACAAAGAAAATTATGAGGCAATGGTTATTGTTGTTACATAGCAGTATTATAATGACGATTATGCAGAAAAAATAAAGAAAATCGTAGGAGCCGTTTTTGAGAAAATCTCAATTGAAATTTTCAGCTGTTAGGAAGCCATCTTGAATTTTCTAAAATTTGAAAAATGTTTCACTATGAATTACAGTGATAAAAGAGTTCTTTCTGATATAGTTAAGAAACATAAAAGTTTTTTGCGTTCTGATGGGTTTTTGTAGCCTTTTAATTTCAATTTTTGATATCATGTAAACGGCACTTTTTGTTTTTATTTTCAAAAAAATTATTTAACTTTTATCTAGAATTTGATGTTACGTATAATATTGCAGAAAATATTTTTTTTGTCAACGCTTTCACTTCTGAGAAAATCACAATTGTTTATTTTTTTCTTATGGCAACTCATAGACGCAGATTAGCAAAAATGTTGCCATAACTAAATGTAGTAAGAATGTATCAAGCAACTACTTTACTGAAAATTAAAAAAAAATCGTTCGAGCCGATTTTGAGAAAATCGCATTTGAAGTTTTCTCCTCTTTGGAAGCCATCTTGAATTCTCAAAAAAGTGAAAAAAAAATTACAGTGCAAAAAAGTTTATAAATTTTTCTTTCTTATGAACCTAAAAAAAGTTTTACAAAATTGCGTTTTTATGGGTCTTTTTAATATTTTCGATGAAAATTTTGAGATCGTGTAAACGGTACTTTAAGTAATTTTTTTTGTAAATTATTCTTTAAATATTTGTAGAAATTAATATTGCGCGTAATATTGTCGAACATTTTTTTTTTGCCAACCCAGCCATTTCCGAGATAATTACAATCGTTTTTTTCTTTCATATGGCAACTCATAGACGCAGGTTGGGAAGAGTGTTGCCATAACAAATTTTTTTCGCGAAAATTTAAGCAACGACCACACTGAAATTTTAAAGAAAATCGTTAGAGCCGTTTTTGAGAAAAGTGCAATTTTATGTTTTTTTTGTATGGCAGCCATCTTGAATTTTCAGGGTGGTGCCATGCCAGTCGGCCCATCAAAATCTGTGGTTGTCAATTCTCTAAATCCAAAAATTGGTGTCTCTGTGATCAGTAGTTTCGGCTGGGACATACACTCATACGGACGGACGGACGGACGGACGGACAGGTTCGACAAATTAGGTTTTTTTGCATGTCCTGGTGCAGGACAACTCATTTCCGTTGAAACCTCATTTTTTTTTTTCGGACGAATACAATACTTTATAACAGTCCTTCGGACTGCTATAAAGTAAAAATATATGTTACCTAAAAAATGTCATGACAAAAAATATACAAAAAAAAACACGTTTTGTTTTTCATTTTTATCGTTTTATTATGTGCTATATTTCGTATTTTTTTAAAATTACAGAATATTAAATTATTTAGTCTCACATAAGCTGTTTTTTTATAATGTCAATAGTTTTTAGGGAAAATATGGAAAAACTGTATTCTAGAAATGTAATTAATTATCTGGTTTAAGTTTTTTTCATACTTTCCCAAAAAAATATCACATTATCGAAAAAAGGCCTCTTTAAGTAAGGGCGAACAATGAACATACACGTGTCTTGTTAACGGGTGTTCATTGGATATTACTCATGCAACTTAGATACATGTAAATCAATTTTTTCCACATAAAAAAAAAGAATTTACAGCTGTATTTTCTCAAAAAATAAAGACTTACAAAGTCGAAATGGCGAAAATCTGCTATTTTTGCTGTCTAGATGAAATTTGTGATGTGTAGACAAAAGTCTCTGAAGTACAATTGGTATGTAGTCTGTCGACACTCCTATAGCTGCAGTACGTTTTGTCAACACAGCACTTTGTTGAGTATTGAACTTACAGTATGGAATATTATATTCAAACTAACCATAGCATGTAACCAATAAATGTATGGAATCTGAAACAGCGTCTCTATTTTCGTCTAAGTTTCTATAGATTAATAGTTTAACGCTTTGCTTGAGTTAACACATTATTTGATATACTTGGGTACTGATGCCTTGACACTTCCTCCATGTTGACACCAAATAAAATCAAAATGGAGTGATGCTAGTTCATTTTATGATTATGACAAGTTTGAAAAGTATAAACTCGTAATATTTTTCTTTTATAATAACTGATATTCCTTGATTGATAGATTGGTATGAGGTTGACCACCCATACTTTAAAAAATTATTCACTTTGCCAATGTCTGTTTCAGGGAAGGTCGGCAGGAGTTGCAGGGCTTATGTTCATTTGAGATTGGGTTTTTTATATTGTAGGTCCACATGCGGCATGAGTGAGCGCGAAATTATGCGTGTCTGCTTGTGGGAATGCATTTAATATGAATCTCAAATTATACATATCTTTGCAGCTTAGATTTAGATTTAGATAGTTTGCATAGAAACAGTTCGAGCCTTCTTGGTACAAAAGAAACACGTCTCCTGTATATGTATAATCTGAGTTGGCAGGATATTTTAACATTCAAAGCTCATATCAAATGCTTGCCCACAAACGAATACGTGTAAGTTCGCGCTTACAAATGCTGCATGTGTACTTACAAATTAAACCGCAAATGAACATAAGCCCTGCAACTTTTGCCGACCTTCCGTGGAACAGGGGTGACATTGGCAAAGTGAACCATTTTTTACAATATGGATGGTCAGCCTCTTACCAACTTATAAGTTAAGGCATGCATATTAATTAGATTGTAATAATGAAAGTAATAACGTTTTGTTTTTTATTTCAACCACAGATTATATAAATACTTATTTTTTAGATGACAACTTTTAACAACCTCCTATTTAATAAGTCCAGAGTCGTTTTCGCTTCATCCACCCCTCTTTCATTCTTCTACCCTCTCTCCTTGCTTCTCCCCCTACAAAAAAGCTATCTCGGAATTTCCAATAATAAAAAGAAACCACTCTAAAAGACGCGCCTCTTGTTGTCTTTTGTTTAAAAGAAAAGACACTGGCGATCGAATAAAATCCATTCACTGTGTGGGGATGGAAGCCGCGTCCTTGGAAACTTACAAAAAACGCAAAAGAACACTCGATAGATCAATTGGAAGGGCGTCCGCTTTTTAAGTGGAAGGTTCAAGTTTGAACTCGTGAGTTTAAATTTTGATTTCCTGCACAAAGTTGTTCACAAAAAAACTATTTGATTTCTCTATTTAGTATAATCTTTATTCAAGGTAGACTATAATTTATTCCTTCTTCCTTGACTTATAGGTTGGTATGAGGCTGACCACGTATACTGTAAAAAATGGTTCACTTTGCCAATGTCAACCCTGTTTCAGGGAAGGTTGACAAGAGTTGCAGCGCTTTTGTTCATTTGAGATTGGGTTTTCATGTTGTAAGTCCACATGCGGCATGTGTAAGCGCAAACTTATACGTGTCTGCTTATGTGAATGCATTGAATATTAATCTGAAATGTAATATATCTTTGCAACATAGATTAAAGATCTATAATCTAAGATGCCGTTTGATATGGTACGTTCCATAGCTCAGCTGATAAAATCCTTGCGTTGCTCGCCAGAGGGACAGTCTTCTATATCCACCAATGGTGTCACGAATGATCTCAAAACAAAATTAGTGAAAGGTTTTCTCAGCCTTCACGAGAAATGAAAAACAGCCTTGTTGAGATCCAGGAAACTGCCACTTCCGAGTGACTTAGGTGACTAATTACCACGTCAAGTAAAGGCATTTAAGGTTTTTAATAAATACGTTCCACACGCCAAGTTCATCAAATAAATTATCTGAAGTACAAGCATACATTAACATTAAAGATTCAAGTTTTATGCACACCCACAAGCAGACACGTGTCAGTTCGTCTATACCTCATTGTAGTAATAGTGACGAGGTAAGAAAATATTTATTTGATACGGAGCGGAATAAAGAGAGTATCCGATATTTTGTAGTAGATACTAGATACTCAGGTGTTTAATGTAAATAGCTCCTTCTGGCGAGTGTAGGCGTACATGTGGGTGAAGGAAAACATTTGGAAGATAAGCCTGATGTGAGATTATAAAACATTAGATTAACAACGAAAACATAAGTTGAAAAATCCAATAAAAAGTTACGTTAGCGAATGGGTAGCTCTCAATAACATGGCAAGGGTGTACTAACCCTTGTGCCTCATAGACTTAACAGTCCCTCAAGAATAAAATCACTGCTTTTGAAATGTGGGTGTAACGTCGGATTTTGAAAATCACCTGGAATTTAAAAACAAGAGAAATCTCTTTAGGTCTTTGAGAACACAATGCTGTCGTCGCATTCCTGGACTTGTGCCCGAGGATGACAGGTGGCGCATCCGTACCAACGCAGAGCTGAGGCCCGTATTTCAAGACCCAAACATATTGTCGGTAAAGAAATCAAGAAAACACCGGACATGTACAACGTGCAGAGGACTCCAGGATCATCAGAACTGTATTGGATGGTGTCTCTTCTAGTGTCAGAACACTCAGACGTCCCAGGAGGCGGTGGGTAGACAATATCGACGCCGCCGGCACTAAACTCCTGGGAGTAAGGAGACCATGAAGGGAAGGAACAGCACAAGGCAGAGAGTACTGGAGGATTGTGGTGCAGGAGGCCATGAGGCTTTTAAGGCTTGTGAGCTACAGTTTTCACGACTCATTTCTTTACCAAACTGCCCGCTTATGGAGCAAGTTACCGGTATCTGTGTTTCCACATCAATTTAGCCTTGCCCTATTCAAAACCAATATCAATAACCATTCCCTTTTAGTGTCTAAAAACAAAGACAACGCAACGCAACACGCAACGGAACACACACCACAACACTACGCAGCTAACAGCTCTGCAACTTGCCAAATCAACTGCCACATCGCCAACACCTCTGCGGCACTACAACAAGTTCCATAGACCCCTAGAGTATCTTAAATCTAGGTAGTCTCCCGCACAGGATTCATTATATCGGCAAGTAAAGACTCCACGGTAAGGCAGATTTCTGAATAGATTATTAAGCCGGTATCCCAGTGACCGCGCCCTTGTACTTCACTACTCTGTAAAGCCGGTACTCCGCACGCCCACAGGACAACCTTACGCCAACCGGCTGACGATAACGGGTTCAGCCACTTCACGCCTATAGACATAGGCACATCAAAACAACACACACTCCTAGCGCGTCCCCCCCAAATGCTTTTTTGGCTTTTCTAACATCTAATTCACAATTTGAGCTAAGAAAAAAACGTACAAGTCGATAATGTGAGAGTTGTTTAAAATATTTTCAAAATCAATGACCGGTCCGTAGTTCAGTGGTAACACATCGGACTCTGAATGGGAAGGTTGTGGGTTCGATTCCCGGCGGAGCAATAAAAAATATACCATTTATATTTTCAAACTTGCTCTTCGCTGGGTTGAAAAATTCATAAAACCTTTACCAATGACCGGTCACCAAAGGTCTATCCAGCCTTACAGCAACTGGGTCTTGCTTGAGAATTGGCGCTTTGTAGCGACGACGATCAAGCTCGTAAAAAGGCCGATAGCTCAATTGGTAGAATGCTTGCATTCCATGCCGAGAGCAAGGGTTCGATCTCAAAGGTTTGCTCAGCCTTCACAAGAAATGAGAACCAGCCCCCCCGGGAGCTGGGAAACCCCCCTTCAATTGAAAGTGGTTGGTGTGAGGCCGGCCCCCTTACCTGTAAAAATAAATAGGTCCCGAAGCGCCACATGCGACCCCTTCGGGGATAATGCAGGCAAGAAGTTACACTATATGTGTAGCTTAGTTGCGTTGCGATTAATGCCCGGTATTTATAAGACACATTCATGGTCTAGTACACATACAAATATTGCTCATGTGAAATGACCTCTGTTGGAGATGGGACAAACGAGCACTAAGGGGATGACGTCACAAATCTGTATCGAGTAATTTTGTGGAATAAAAATCATGGAATCTATCTATAATCAAAGCTGTAAAGATATATTGGCATTTAGGTAAGGCTCATATTCAATGCACGCCCACAGGCAGACACGACTAAGTTCACGTTTACATATGCTCCATGTGCTTTTACAAAAAAAACCCTGCAACTTTTGCCGACGTTCTCTGAAACAGAGGTTACATCGGCAAGTTGAAACATTTTTTACAATATGGGTAGTCTGCATCATAAGTCAAGGAGCCCCCAAATACACTGCGTGGGAGATGTACTGATGTATGGAAGTAATACATGGATGGCAAATGAAAGTGAACTCAGTAAAGTATGTACTGTAAAGATGGTTTATTAAAAAGGAAAACTCCGGATGATACGGTTCAAAATGACTGCTTTATAAATTAGTATGGTAAAAATGGGAATATGAGAGTAAAAGTACAAAGGAGTACAATGAGATGGTTCGGGCATCTAGAAAAAATGGACGATGAACGACTGCCAAAAATAGTGTACAAAAGGAATGTTCAGGGTGAGCGTGTAATAGAAAGACTGAGGAAAGAAAGGATTGATGAAATAAGCGAGATTGCTAACGACTGTAATATTTACTGTGTAAAACACTGATGAATGTGGACGTGATGATTTTTTTTTGCAGCAGGTACAAAAAAAAGTGGAGACACTTCTGTGGAGGTACTGGCCACCCTAGCGGAATGGCGACTTAATACAAGATTACTTTTAAAACTCTTATTAAAATGTGTGGGCTAAGTGCATAAAGCAGACAACTCCTTTAATTAAAATTAAATTATTCAAAATGCGACATTTTACGTTGCTGTTATGTATAAATTACGAAACTCAAATGCAGTGTAACAATTACAATTCTTGTTTTACAAATAAGGAGTAGGTACGCATAAAAAAGACTTGTCTCGTTTGCGCCCACGCCAACAGCTTTCTCGTCTTTTTTTAAATGCAAGACAAATTTGATCAAAGTGAGTTCGCGTGACTCATACATTGTGACACACATATTGAAATGTTATCTGTAATCTAAGTTGCAAAGAATTTGTATAATATACGATGAAATTTAATGCATACACACGGGTTTAAGTTCGCGCTGGCACATATTGCATAATGTACCTTAAATGAGAATAAACTGTGCAATTGTCAACGTCGTTAGCCATGTTGAAAGCACCGGTTCCCATAGATCACCGAAGTTAAGCAACATTGGGCGTGGTCAGTGCTTGGATGGGTAACCGCTCAGGTACACCGCGTGTCGTTGGCAGCTTGGACCGGTCCGTAGTCCGTAGTGGCAACACTTCGGACTCGTTAATGTAAGGTTGTGGATTCGGATCCCGGCGGAGCACAAAAATATACCATTTATATTTCGAATGTGCTCTTCGCTGGGTTGAAAAATTCATAAACCTTTACCAATGACCGGTCACCAAAGGTCCATCCAGCCTTACAGCAGCTGGGGCTTGCTTGAGTATTGGCGCTTTGTAGCGACGACCAAGCTCGTACACCTCTGCGGCACTACAACAAGTGTCATAGACCCCTAGAGTCTTTAGAATCTAGGGAGTCTCCCGCACAGGATTTCTTAAAAAAAAAAAAAAAAACTTGCCGCTCTTTCCTGAAAAAGAGATGACATTGGCAATGTGAAGCAATCTTTACAATATGGGCGGTCGGTATAAGGCTGATCATAATGCTTTACAAACTTGGTTCACTTTTACTAATGTCGCCCCTTTACGGTGAATCTACGTAAGATTAATCACCGTTTACGGTGAAGCGCGGCAGGAGTTGTAAGGTTTATGTTCAAGTGAGGTATGGTAATTTTTTTTGTAAGTGTACATGCAGCATATGTAAGAGGAACTTACACGTGCCTGCCTGTAAGCGCGCATTAAGCATAAGCCAACATATCTTTGCAACTTAGATTATAGAGGGCCAGCGTCAAAACTAGCCTGTTCCTTAATTAACTCTGGATGTCCAATTAATTCGCTTATTCAGGAATTTGGCACATAAATTTTGTTAGTAGTACGTATGCAGCATGATTAAGCGCGAACTTACACATATCTGCTTCTGGGCGTGCATAAACTTTGTGCCTTAAATGTTGATGTATTAAATTAAACATAAAAGATACCTTTCTCGGTCTTCCTCTACCACGACATCCATCCATTCTTGCCACGTATATTTTCTACTTTCAGCATCATCATTTGTCACCTTTACTTTCTCCCGGGAACAGCTCACCTCTCTGGGTCACATCATCTTCGCTTTCTTCGTCAAGAAGTGACAAGTCTTACCTGCAAATAAAGAAGAGAAGCAATTTAATGATGAAGATGATGATGATGGTGGAGAGCAGACAATGGCACGGTAGCGGAAGTGAAAATGTGTATTGTTTGGCTTAGAATAACAAAATACTGCTGGGAAAACGCCAGTCGTAATGAACAATAATCATTATTTCATTAAAAGTAAATACAGTTTTTGTTTTACAAATAATAAACGGTTAAAACCATTGAGAAATTATTGTTTTAGATAAGTGTAATGGTGGAAATATTCATTTTATTAATATGATATTCCATTCTTATCTCATCAGTGAATAAAAGGTTTAAGAGTGGTATACAGACTACGGTATACAGACTACGGTATACAGACTACGATATAATACACCATAAAACTTTCGTTTTATAAAGAATATTTCAATTACAAAGGTTAAAAAAATACAAATCTTCACCTCAACTGTTTAAAAAAAAAAACACCTTTCTTCATATTTTTTTTATTGTTTTTTTTATGTGTTACATTATTTAGTCTAGCAAGAAGCCGATTTTTGATGATGTAAACAGTTTTTGAGAAAATGTGGAAAAACTATTTCAAGAAATTTAATTTATTAAGTGTTTTCATTAATTAAATTTTTCTTCTTTTTTAGCTCTGGTCGATAGTTCAGTTAGTATGAATGCTTGCATTCCATGCCAGAAGCTAGGATTCAACATCCACTAAATAAAAAAAAACCTTTTGGTGTTTAATTAAAACCAAAAATACAATTTCGGCAAGATTTACTCAGCCTTTAATGGAAACACAAACTAGCTCAGGAGCTCCAGAAACTCCCACTTTAACTTATGTGGTTAGCGTAAGGCTGACCAGGAAAGGTTAATATATTACCCCCGCCACATGCGACCCTTTCGAGAATAAATCGGTAAACAGTAAAAACACTATTTGTGCAGCTTGGTCAATAAGATAGTGTAGAAAGAATGACTTAAATGATAGTCATTTTCAGACCACAATTGTAAAACTTAATGCATTATTTACCCTCCATTGCCCACTTTTGCCTCTGCGGAGTGTTCACTCCGACATTTCATATCTTGGTGACCCAATTAAAGCGCTTACAAACGTAAACTGCCCCGACAGGTCATTCAAATGGAAGCAGAGTGCATCAAATACAATCAGGCTGCATCACAGCCGGGTGCACTTTCATTCCCGTACATCAATAACGGTATTTTTAGAACGCTTTTCCAATGGACAGTCAGTGAGAAAAAATATACAAACTAAATACACAGTAGCCAGAGTATCAAAATAACAAGTTTTAACTTAAATTAATCGTTATATTAAAAAATAGATGGAAACTAAAAGAGCGCCGTTACAAAGTGTCCATACATTTTTTTGCAATACATTCCAATACACAAAAACCTTCATAAGTGGCAAGAATATTTATTTATTTTACTCATTGGGCGTACGTGTTGTACAAAATTACCTCAAAGGCGCTTCTCCGGTGTCAAACCACTCGTCCTAGCGATGCGGTGGGTTGACAACGTCGAAGTCCTGAGAGTAAGGGGACCATGGAATACATCAAATTTTGCAGACAGGAGCTTTGCGGTAGTCGGGCCGGTTGCCTGAAACAATTTGCCCGTCGGTGTTCGCGCGAATCAGCCTACCATCACCTTCAGAAAGGGACTGAAGACATCGCTTTTTTCCAGAAGCCATGGCGCCCTTGAGATGGTCCTGGACCATTAAATGGAAAGAAATCATCCATCATCAATCAATGGAAGGAAGCAGGACAAGACAGGAAGCCCTGGAAGCTTGTAATGCGGGAGGCCCTTAGCCTTCAAGGCTTGTTTACCAGTTAATTTTTTTTGGAAAACGGTATGGTTTAGTTCAAATGTAAAGCTTTATACTTGGGATACTGTAAGACATAAAATGTACTCTAAACAATCTTACAATACCTCCCATAAAAGGTACTACTACCTCCACCCTAATACCTGTTCTGGTTACGCCCTTTCAACGACCTGTCTTAATTATTCTTGACTGTTATTGCCTGGCATCTAAGTTGCGCCCTTGTAAAGAGCCATGGGCATTCTGGTCACGTGGAACCTTTAGGAGTACAGATTAATTAGGGAGGTTCTGGGAAGGAATCGGTGGAAAGGGGGATGATTATTATACTGCAGATATTCATCGATTCTGCTACATCTATGCCAACCTGGGCCTGAAGACACATTGGGCCTCGGTAGATCTTACCGTGCCTATTTGACAATAGAAATAAATAAAACATGACAGCGTGTAAACAGCTGATCACTATACTAGACAGCAAAAGGTATTTTAGAACACTAGTTTTTCCTAGTCAATATTAAGACATTAGTCTATGCTAGTCAACACTGAGACAAAGTTAGAACGTTCATGGGGTCCGATTAATAAATTAAAGTCAGCAGACTGCATTTACTGGGTCATATCTAACGAATAGATCATCGGAACTTGGAAAAAATGGTTGTGACGACGGATCCAAAGAGGCACAGGACAGTGGGAAGACAGTAATTAAGGTGGCTGGACAGAGTGGTAGTAGACTGCCGTGCAGTAGGAGGATGGGACTGGAGGAGGAAGTTGTTGGACAGGCAGAAGTGGCTAATCGAAGAGGTCAAGACTCACCCCGGGTATTGCTATCGATGATGATGATGAGTCAATGTTGGGACAGTATTCTACATCTGAACTAGGCCAGTGTGGTCCACCTATAATCTATCTATAATCTAAGTTGCAAGGATATATTCATTCAAAGCTCTCAGATGTATGCCCACAAACAAACACGTGTAGTTCGCGCTTACAAATGCTGATTGTGTACTTACAAATAAAATCCAAACCTCAAATGAACATAAGCCCTGCAACTCTTGCCGACATTCCCTGAAACAGGGGTGACATTGGCAAAGTGAACCATTTTTTACAGTATGGGTGGTCAGCCTCATACCAACCTATTAGTCAAGGAATACAAGTAAAAATAACATTTAAGTATAAGAAAACAACAAAACCTTAAAAATAAATCTATACAAAAAAAGTAAAAAAAAAGAAATGTCTTATGCAAAAAATGTAGCAAGCCAATAAACCAACATTAAAAATCAGCATTGCAGATTAGCCGCCACTTCTTCCTGTCCTTGCATACTTCTTTCATTTCATCCAGAGTCATAATCTTTTTCATACAATCATGTGTGAATATTGCATGAGACAATCAATACACAAATGGAACAATCTAGAACACCTAGAGCTTCATACTAATAGTACAACATTAACCTACAAAACATCGGAACAACATTTAGTATTAGCTTTGGAACAGAAAGTCGGATTAAAGCTTGGGGAAGGTTGATAACAATTTTGAGAGGTCAATGCTTGGTTTTTCATTTTAAAATTTAAATTAAACCTGATACTCCTTGGTGAAAGATCCTTTTAATTTTCGCAGGTTGCTCCAAAATAGGGAAACCAATTTTTCCCTTGGTCCGATTCTACTAAAAGGCAAAAGCCTATGCGGGATTGGATCCCCTAGCCCAGAGGAGTGGATAAGGATGAAAACAGTAAATAAGCCTTTTCAGAGCCGCCAGAGATACGAAGGCGTTCTCAAGTGATTGTCGACGTCGGGGGAATCTAACACAGCACTAAAAGAAAAAAAAAAAGTCCAGAGGAGGCTGGCCTTTCGCAAACTGCTTCACTTGAAGTTACCCAGCTGCCGAAGGTGCTGGGTAACTTTCATTACTTATGAAGGCTAAGAAACCATGCCGCTATTGTGATTGTGGGTTTGAAATAAACATTGAAACGGGAGATCGTTTCTGAGATACTTGGTGGGGATTGAATCCTAACCCTCTGGCATGGAACGCAAGCATTCTATCAACTGAGGTATCACCGGGCTATCGTGAAATAAAAACGCAGCTTCGATTTCCGTTGTCGGCTATAACTTTGATCGTGGTTCAATAATTTATTAGGATGATTTATTTGGTGAGCGCTGATTATGTGTGAATCACACCTCAAGAGCCCTTTGCGAGCTTGGTCGTCGCTATAGAAAGCGCCAATTCTCAAGCAAGACCCAGTTGTTGTAAGGCTGTATAGACCTTTGGTAAAGGTTTATGAATGTTTCAATCCAAGTAAAAAAAAAATTTGAAAATATAATGGGTATATTTTTGTGCTCCGCCGGGATTGGAACACATTACCTTCCATTTAGGAGTCTCAAGCGTTACCACTAGACTACAGACCGGTCAATACATTATTAATTAAACTAATTAAAATTTAGATATTTTCTGATACAAATGTAATTGTAAATAACATTGATGTAAGCACCTGTTTCTGGAAAGGCAAAAATAGGTTGGTGCATTGCATTTCACCTCACGAAATTATTTATAAGAAATAAAATTAGATTATACCTCAGGAGTGTTTATAATCCCAGTTCTCGGGGGTAATTACTTTTGACCTACATTTTAAATATGTGCGTACCCCTCCCCCCCTCCCTCCTACCACCATTAAATCTTCTTAAGAAGTTTCCAGCGATCTTAAATACTTCATTATTTTAATTGCAAAATATAGTCGTGCCTTAATTACGTCCGGTACCCCAAGTATAAAGCATCGCGTAAATAAAAAAGTATGAAAACTAAATCACACAATAGGTATGCTGTAGTCACTTTCATATATTTTTAATTCACGCTATCGAGGGGAGTTTACGTAATGTTTTTTGTACTAGGGGTACGGGACCAATCAGAGAAGAAACCTAACGAATGCCAGTCCGACCTTAATTGGGGAAAAGGTTGAAGAAAAATGTGAGAAAAAAGAAGTGAATGAGGAAAGAAAGAAAGAAGAGTAGACGGATGAATTAAGGACTAAGCAAATTAGCTGAGAAAAATACTTGAACATAAATGGATTAAAGTGATATCATTAACTGGTGAGTCATAAACTTCATAACCCTTCATTAAAAAAAAAAATATGGTTACAGAATAAGGAAAATTGATTAACATACACCTTGTCAAGTAATAAGAAAATTAAATGAAAATCCTAAAAATTAAAAAACAATAAAAGTTCATTACCCAAATAAAGAGTCGAATATAATTATGTGATCACAGATTTTCCGTTATAAAAGGAAACTAGTAGCCAATGAGGTTAAAATATGTACGCGTTTTCGATCCGGAATCCGAATGTAGAGATCCGGGTTCTGAATAATTGAACACATCGTGAGGTAGGTAATTGAAAATGGATGTTTCACGGAAAGGCGGCACGTATTGCCACGTAAATTTAGATTTAAAGCTTGCGATTTTATTGATATTGCCCCGTTATTGGATCTTTAAGATTTCAGAGACAAAATAATCCTTGATTTATAGGTTGGTGTGAGGCTTACCACCCAAATTTTACTTTGCCAATGTCACCCCTTTTTCAGGGAAGGACGGCAAAAACTGCAGGGTTATGTTCAATTGAGGTTTGGATTTGAATTCGTAAGTACACATGCAGCATTTGTAAACGCAAAGTTACACGTGTCTGCTTGATTTATTTGCCACTTAGAGATTAAAGAGAACAAGAGAGCAAAATCTTATATACTTGTTTCATACATGTAATCTATTATACATGTATGAAATACTTCTCAAAAAGGATGACGGGGATAGGCAAATAAAGAATGTAAAAGAAGAAAATGTAAAAAAAAGTGATGGATATAAAATTAAAAAAAATTAACTTTTATTCCACCGCAGCCACGCGGGGGGTGTAATAAGTGATACGGAAATGTAAAACCGATTCAAAATCTATTGTAGAAAAGAGCAACACAGTCATTGTAGTTGTCATTGTACATACTTTAGTCAGGGAACGAATATGCTTGACTGATCCAAAATCTAATCTAGGAAAGTGCGCACCAATCATTGTGGTTTGTGTCTCAGCTAATTAATAAAAAGGTAACTATAGTGGTCGACAGATGTCACACTGCATTTCGGACAAGATATGAATGAATTAAAAGATGTATGGAAGAATGGGAAAAAACTAAGACAACTTTGCAAAGGCTCTGGCCTTCCCAAGCGGAATGGCGACTGGGTTACAGTTTTCATTATTTGCTTTTACTACAATGTCTTCAATTATTAACAGCCTGGATTCCCGGTACGAAATCGTATACATATTTAACTTCCGCTCCTGAATAAAGACGTTGGGAACGTTCGGCACATTAGCCATTGTAGATTGGAATTGATTTCTTTGACCTGATTTGCGAGTGGAGCAACGCGAGTATATTTCACATGCCCAATCACCCGTGTGATTTGCAATTCATCCTTTTCACTTTGTGTTTCCGGCAGAGAATTGTGGTTGATGATCTTTCGCAAAAAAAGAATTATTTCTGTAATCAGTTTTGAGGCTGGCAATCTATATATCATCGGTAGCTGGAGAGCAAAGGCGATGGACAGGCGAGAGTGGAGGAGAATCTTGGATTCAGCCAAGGCCCACCCAGGGCTGTTGAGCTAGTATTAATGATATATATAACCTATAATCTAAGTTGCAAAGATATGTTAACCTTTAATATTCATATTAAGTGCATGCCTACAAAACTCGTGCTTACAAATGCTGTGTACTTACAAATAAAAAACAAATCTCAAACGATCATAAGCCCTGTAACTTCTGCCGACCTTCCCTGAAACAGACCCAATGTCTACAATCTTAATGATCACAGGCAAAGCCATTGAAATCCTTGGCAGGTTAACAATAGCCTATAATAAAGTTGTAACGATATATTAGCATTTAAGAGGTACATTTAATGCATACCCACAGGGAGTGTTAGCTTCAAAGATCAATACAGATCTCAGGGCTGTCAGCCGTTGGGGCACTGACAACCTTGTAGAGTTCAACATCAAAAAGACTCAAGCATGTCTGATATCCTTAAAGAGGATTCCAAACAACTATCTCCCAACTTTCGACAATGTTTCCCTCTCTAACCTTGAACACTTAAATCTTCTTGGTGTTTCTCTGTCATCAGAGTTAAAATACCATGATGCTATTGAGTCTCGCACAACTTCCGCTTTCCGGCGACTCAGCATATTATACAGAGCCCGTAGGTTTTTTACTTCAGCCCAGTTATTGACTCTGTATAAATCCCAAATCCGCCCCATTATCGAGTATGGCAGCCATCTCTGGTGTGGTATGTCCAAGAAGTTGAGTGACCAACTTGATTCTGTGCAAAGGAGGGCAGTGAGGTTGATCAATGATCCTTCTCTGACATCCGATCTGCAGCCGCTCCAGCACAGAAGAAAAGTTGGAATGCTCAGTCTTTTTTATCGATATTACCACGGAGCTTGTTCTAATGAGCTCCATTCATTAATCCCTCCCCCTCGCATTTCAGAAAGGGAAACTCGTAGTACGACTCTCATTCATCCCTTTGCAGTCGATCTCAAAACTATGAGAACTTGGCGTTTTCATGACTCATTCCTTTGCCAAACTGCCCGTTTATGGAATGGTCTACCAGTATCTGTGTTCCCTTCCCAATATAATCCGGTTTAATTCAAAACCAACATCAATCACCACTTCCTTGCAGCGCCTCACGACAGAACCAAGAACTCAAGCAACACCTCTGCGGCACCCTTCCAGGGTGACATAGACCCCCAAGACTCTCAAGAATTGGGGAGCCTCCCGCACAGGATTCCTTAAAAAAAAAAAAAAGGGAGACACATTTAACTTTGCGCTTACGCATGCTGAATGTGTTCTTAGAAAATAAAAACCAAAATCTCAAATAAACATAGGCCTTGCCTGAAAAAGGGCAAAGTGAAATATTTTTTAACACTCTGGAGGGTCAGTCTCATGCCGACCTATTAGTCAAGGAACAAAAAACCCTTAAATGTGCACTTATATTAGAAGCTAACCAAAAAAACCTGCCATTTATTTCAGTCCGTGGATACTTCTTTCATTTCATTAAGTTTTAAAATCATTGTTTTTTTTAAGTTTTTGAATCTTCAACACCTGAATTCAGAGTGAAGTTAGTCACAGACACTAGCCTTGTAGCCATACTAGAAAGTGACAACTTCCAGGGTGTAAGAAAGTTGGAAGTAATTGTATCATCCCTTGTCGTCTGCTCCTCCGCATTTACTTCTGCCGGGAAGCTCAAGAAGTCCGCGAGAGACGGGGGAAGTTGCGGCTTTGGGAAACCAAGAAGTGCGAGTCTCCCCAAGAAACATTTACCGGATGAAGAGAGTCAGGAACTTTAAGATGTGAGACGATTCGGCTATAGGAAACAACATCGGATCATTCGCTACTATACCAAGCAACGCTTATAGTCTTTTTACCTATCTATAATCAAAGATGCAGACTCATTTTAATATTCAAGGTTCAAATCACAAGCAGACACGTGCATGTTCGTGATTACACATGCTGCATTTGGTAGACTAGAAGTCAAACATACGAATCCATTCCCATCTATTAGGGTTACTATTGGATGAAAAAAAAGAAAAAAACTTACATACTGCATGTGCACTTACAAAATAAAAACCTCTGTTTCTGTATCTTGCCGTCGTTCCACTAGGGGTGGCCGGTACCTCCGCAGATGTGTACCTATCCACTTTTTTCTGTCCTTGCATATCTCTTTCATCTATTCAACATTAATCACTTTCTTCATACATACTCTTCTCTTATTCTCACTCTGCAGGTCTCAATGTCAAATAAACAGTAAACTAAGACCCTATAACTTCTGTCACCCTTCTAGAATAGGGATGCCATTGGCAAAGTGAACCAATTATAAAATGTCAGCCTCTTACCAACATAGATCACAATATACAATATACATAGATCCGAAAGGTTCCAGACCGTGTATAACATAAGTTATGGGTATACAAATAGTATATACGAATATCTAAATATGGTGGTAAAGCGTAAAGGAATATAGATCTAAGTGTAAGTAGATATAGGTGCTATTTCAGCGAGACAACTTTCCCTGAAAGCGTGAAACAATTTTGTTTCATGCATAAAGTTTTCAACGGCGATACTTCCATGTGCGAGTGTTTCAAAAGGCGGACTTACAGTTAAAAATAACAGACTGTTGAATGTTAATTTAGGATGCAGTGCAACTTAAATTATTATTTTTATGCAGATAGGTGGTTGGCGTCAGTGACTATTGATAAAAAATACTCGGTTCAATCTCTAAAAGTGGAAGGAAACATGTTTGAAGTATGAAATGAAAATGAAATGGACTCAGCACAATCGAAAAATCCTTCCGCTATGTAACGTCGACCATTGCAAGTAAACAATGCATTCTCAAAAATCAGACTTTTTTCTGGTTAATAAACAGCATTATTAAACGTATGCAGTTGATAATTATGCCAAATGCAGTATGTAGCGCTTTAGTGCCTTTTAAAACTGCATCCATAATTTTGTATTGAAGTCATGACTCTCTGTCTTACCTCTAGTTCAGCCAAATGGCATCACATTTTTTAAACGGTTTCTATTCAAGCTACGAGGATCTGATTTCACTGTATTATTTTTATTCAGAAAAGGGACGGACGTATTGAAAGTAAGCAAATGCGAGGGAGACAAAAAATAATGGAAGAAGCGTTTATGATAAGTTTATTGTTTGCGCGCGTACACAATTTTAAGAACAGAAGAAAAATGGAGCGACACAGACTCACTACAACGCGGGCCAAAAAATGTGTACTCGCTCGCTTAAGCCCCCCGTCACGAATCACTCACCCGACCTTCCGATTACAAATCCAAAGCGTTAACCACTAGACTACGAACCGGTCAGCCGTACATGTGAGAATATCAATTTATTAACATTTAATTAAATTCCCCCCTCACTTGTTTGGTAGTTTCTTTGACCCCGTTTTCTGAGACCCAATACAAAACTTTTGATATAAACTCAACCGTGGGGTTTACCAAAAACTGTATGGAAATTAAAACAGCGCCTCTAATGAACTTTTTAGTTTCCGTGCATATTTTCTTGAAGGTATGGTTGAGTTTATTAAAATGTTTTATACTCTGGTAAACTGTATCCAAATTACGTGAATAATTAATCAATGTCAGACCCATCTGTTTGCACAAGTTTACACACAATAGTTATACGTAAGTCCGAGTTGTAAATATGCGAACGATAAGGTTATATTAAAACTCAAAATGTTGAAAAGTTAAGGGTGGAAAAGTTGTGGCTGTTCTGCTGACTGAGATTTATACAGTTTAGGCGGTCAGCCTCACACCATTATATTTTATGAAATGAGTAAAAAAACTCAAGTCTCTAAGGTCTAGTAAGACTATAACACGCTGCCTTAGTTCTTGTTTATCGTATACGCCAGTGAGAAAATTTTACATGAGCAATGTTTGCATGTGTACTGGAACAATGTGTCTTATGAAAACAAGAAATTTATTTGAAAAACATTTAAAAGAACTCTCACATTATCGAGTTTTACGGTTTTTCTTAGCTCAGATTGTGTAGAATTTGATTCATAAGACACCTGCATGAAAAAGTCATATTTGACAAGATTGGCGTATACGATAAACAAGAACTGGGGGAGCAAACAGTGTTATTGACGCACAAAAAATCTATCGCTAATCCTCCACCTAAGCCAAATTTCTTAACAAAAAAACGATGATGCATGGATTAGCTATGGGTTAAATATTTTGTGAATAGCACCGTAAATTATGGTACCCGATATAACTTGAACGTGTGCGGGATACACGTGAATATGACACAAATAGTACAAAGGAGTACAATTAGACGGTTCGAGCATATAGAAATAATGCACGATAAACGATTAATAAAAAGAGTGCATGAAGGGAATGTAAGCGTGGAAGGATAAAACACAGGAAAAATGGTTTGTTTAAATAAGGGAGATTACAATTAATGTCTGGAACCTGCAGTGACAAAAAGACAGGAGAGTGATGAATGTCGAGGAGATGAAAGAAGTGTGCAAAGACAGAAAAAAAACGTGGCACATCTTTAGAGGTACTGACCGGCACTAACAAAATGGATAAAAGTACATAATCAGGCGTGCTGGTGTGTATGGAAGACACCTGAAAGTTCACGCTTACACATGCTCTATGTGCAGTTACAAAAAAAACAACACATACACGAACATAAACCTTGAAATTCCTGCCGCCCTTTCCTGAAACCGGGGTGCCATTGGCAAAAGCGAACCAAGTTTTAACAGCATGGGGGTTAGCGTCATACCAAATTATTCATCAAGGAATCCAACCTAGTAGTCAAGGAACAAGCTAAAATAAATAAAATTCAAGTACCTTTTTTTTGACGGACTAAAAATATCAAAACTTAAAGAGAATAGTACCTTTAGTATTTGAATTATAATAATTTTAGAGTTGGTTTTGCGGTTTAGGAATTTGCAGTAAATTTGAATTAACGATGTGGCGGGATTAATGCAGCTAGGCTTACGTTAAACCCTGGCTTATCTTAAGCCACGGATTAACTCAAGCTCTGCAAAAATGACATAAATACACCGCGAGCACCGCAGACTGCAGTTTAAACCGAGGATCAACTCTTTCAACTTAATATTCCACTGGGAGTAAACAAATACTACATTCAAATGACAATTATAATAAATTAAGTTAAGAATACAATTATGATGACCAACAAGATCGAAAACGTTCGTAATTATTACTTAAAATAAATTGATATTTGTGAAAAGAGATAGGGTTTCATTAGAATTTTGTTTCTAAAATCTAAAAATCAATCAATATGAATTTTCACAGTGTTAATACATATATTCCGTGATCTGTGGTTAATACAGAAACCATAAAAAAAATATAAAAAAAGATAAAAGTGTTTTTCTTTTAAAAAAAATCACTATGATAGTATGTAGTCATCATCAGGTAAGAATACAATCGTGATGACCAACAAGGTCGAAAACGTTGGTAATGATTAAAAAATGATAACAAACTTTGTTTAGTTCTACTTTATTTATTTTTATTTAGTTATAAACAAAAATAACGAGTTGTGACCGGTTTCGGCCTCTTGGCCATCCTCAGAGAAACTGAAATCTTAAAATAATGGGAGACTATATAAAGCAAAATGAATATAATACACACAGTAGAATTAGGAGAATTATTTTTTATAACTAAATCAAATTTATTTTATTATTTTTTATTTTAAGATTTCAGTTTCTCTGAGGATGGCCAAGAGGCCGAAACCGGTCACAACTCGTTATTTTTGTTTATAACTAAATAAAAATAAATAAAGTAGAACTAAACAAAGTTTGTTATCATTTTTTAATAATTAAAATGGAGTTCTACAATGTTTCCGCTAAAACTTTGAAAAAAAACGTTAGTAATTATAAATTAAAATAAATTGATATTTGTGAAAAGAGATAGGGTTTCATTAGAATTTTGTTTCTAAAATATAAAAATCAATCAATATAAATTTTCACAGTGTTAATACAGAAACTATAAAAAATATATAAAAAAAGATAAGCGTTTTTCTTTAAAAAAAAAAACACTAAAATAGTATGTAGTACTGGCCAAAGCCAGTCCTAGGCGAATAGTGACAGAGTAACAGTTACAGTATTGCAGAGAAAAACCGGTTCTCAAAGTTACGTCGAAGTTGTATCCGACGTCACCGATTACATTATCTCCACCCACGCTTACCTTGAAAATTTCCTTCGGATCCTCTTTTCTTCTGTCGTTCATCGTCCATTCTTTCTTACTGCTCGAACCATCGAATTGAATTTTTTTATACTTTAACTATCATATTCTAGTCGCTTTCATTCACTATCCACGTCTCACTTCCATATATCAGAGTCGGTAACAATATTCTATTCCGTATCACATATTTTTATACAATGTCAGAATATCTTTGTTACTTAGATACCCAAGTTCAAAGATGTTATTCTATTGTTTTGGGTGAAAAGGAGTAGAAACAATGTAAGAAAGGTCTTTTATTTTACGACATTTCGTCACCAGTTTCCGCGTCCGTTTTAAGCGACTTTAGGGCACGCTTTATGTGCTAGGACTATAGGACACGTTTTATGTGCTAGGACTTTAGGACACATTTAATGTCCTAGCCTTTATTCCTTAAGACAGGCAATAAAACAACGACATCAATTTCCTCTCACTTCCGGGGAAATAATTAAATGAATGATTTATCTTGAATAGGAGTGGCAGATATATGCTATATCAACACGTAGGCCACTTTGATTACAAATTATAGAAACCTGTCTTTTCATTGCCCCCTCCGGTGTCATACCACGCGGATGCTCCAGGGTACGGATGAAGACAATGTCAAGGTTGAAGTCCTGGGAGTAAGGGGACCATGGAGGGAAGCGGCATAAGACATAAAGTCCTGGAGGATTGTGGTGAAGGAGGCCCTGAGCCTTTAAGGCTTGTCAGTTCGCAATATTTCTGCACAAGTACTTGCAATCGATTTAGACATTTAAAAAAATGTTTTGTCTTTAACCTCATACAACAGTAATTCACAAATTCATTAACTTTTTATTTTTCTTCTTGAAGAGTCGTGATAGGTTCATCCGACGTCGATGATCACTAGCAACTGCGACTTGTCTCTCGCAGCTCTAAATAGGACTTCCACTGTTCTTATTCCCGTACGATCTCGCATATTACGGAGTCATGAGATCTGCTTCCTGCCAACAACATATTTTCACTCGATCTTTCCTCCAAAGATCAAATACAACAGTTCGTAATTTTCCCTCTAAGCACATTCCCCAAGTACCTACGACACCTTTCTGACTTTGATACTTGTCAGCTATTGTCTCCTAGTTGTGGCTCTCTGTAGCACATCTGAGTTGCTGACCATGAATGCCCATGGTATGTGAAACATTCTACGATGCAAACACATTTAAAATGCTTCGAGACGGTTCATAGTCTTTGTTTTGAGGGTCCATACTTCAAAACTGAATCAAAGCACGAACTTAATTTTTTTGCGAAGTTTCAGATGAACATCTTCTTCTTTTTCAATGGTTCTACAGCCCATGTTTAGATAAACATGGCTTCATAAAAAATCTTTTTTTGCATTCCTCGATCCCACGGATTCGCGGGATTAAGATATCATGCGGGATCGGTTTCACGATTTGTGACGCACCTAAAGAGCAATCTACTCGCACATCAAAAGCAACTTGCAAGCATTACGTGGAAAGCAGAATACTCAGTTTTCTCACTAGTCGCATTAACTAGCAGAGCTAATCAACTCAGCATAACGAGCTTAGGGTTAGAGGGGCCGAGAGCGACCTGCCAGATTCACACCAACTCCATCCAACTTCCGCCCAACTTGTCTGTCGAAGTGCCCCGCTCCCCGAGTAGACGCCTTTACGTTTATACCCATAAGGTTTTACTTCACTCAAGCCTCCGAAACCTGGGTAATGACTGACACCTCGATTGCAACATAAGAAAGAAGGATTTTCAGAGCGGTGAGAGAAAAAATATATATTTTATGTTTTCGGTACAACAAAGAGCTTTATTATATCTACAAAGAGCCCAATTTAATCAGTACCATCAAAGTAGGACGCTTGTTGTAGGCTGGTCACGAAATAAGAATGGATGACGCCAACTCCTCACTCTCAGCACCACTAGGCTGTAGATGAAATAAGAAAACTACAATGATCACTATTAATAGTACGAGCTATTACGGTTATAGCAATCACAGGTATAACGAGCTCACAGCTGTAATGACCAATTACTGATCGATATGTCCGGTCGATACTTCAGATGCATTCCATGCCAACATCTAGTATTCTATTCCCACAAAATGTGCCAGAAATGATTTCCCGTTTTAGTGTTTATTGTGAACCCTACATAAAAATTCCGTCAAAGTTAAATCAACCTTCGCAAGAAATGAGAATCAATGCCCTCGGGAGCCGAAAAACTCACACTTTAATTGAAGTGGCTAGCGTAAGGCCGAACTCCTTACCTGCAAAATAAATAGATTCCCCGCGCTTCATGCTACCCTTCGGAGATAGCACGGTAAGAAGTGCACTTCATGTGCAGCTAGTTTGCATTACGTTTTATCAAAAAAAGAAAAAAGTACAAAGATCTCCTGAGGCAATGTTTTAGTAGACAAAGCGCAAAAAATATACCATTTATATTTTCAAATACGCTCTTCGCTGGGTGAAAAAATCATATTCCTTTACCAAAGACCGTTCACTAAAGGTCCATCCAGCCTTCCAGCAACTGAGTCTTGCTTGAGTACTGGCGCTTTGTAGCGACCATCAAGCTCATAAAAAACACCTCTGCGGCACTACAACAAGTGTCATAGACCCCTAGAATCTCTGAAATCTAGGGAGTCTCCCGCACAGAATTTCTTAAAAATATATGTACCCTTTCGCAAAGTAAAGTTGCAAAGATGTATTGACATTTAAGATTTTTATTAAATGCATTCTCGCAAGCAGACGCTACTATGCTCAAACCCTTTATATACCCATCCTGTATGTATGTGTCAGAAGGACTCACAGCACATGGACGTTCATGCAAAGCTATATATTTTCTCAAGTGGTGCAAGGCCTTCCCGAAACCGGGGTGGTACTGGCAAACGAGAACCCAGATTTTACAGCATGGGGGCCAGCCTCATAACAGCCTATTGCTCAAGGAACACCATCATTCTAGATTCAATTCTTAGGTTCTTTTATACCTAATGAATGAAAGATATGTTTGTATCTTCCTACCATATAACGTAATTACTTCAATTGGTTTTAATTTATTTGTAGTGTAACAAGGCGTAACAGACCAAACATGCGGGCCAAGCATTATATGTGTACATACGTAGTGTACTGCTATTGCTACTATTAGCTAAGATGCAGAGATATGTATACCAACATTGGAGTATAATTCATCTTCTTCTTCCTCTTGTTTTACATCTAGGATCTGTTTATTGTGGAACTCCCTCCTGTATGCACGTGATCAGCTGTTCTTTCATCTTTTGGTTGGCCGGCATGGTACTCGTAGTTCCTGCGCCACGATTCGGGTTATCCTACTTTCTCTCATGCGGTCTACATGGCCCCTCCAGAACCATCTCCTTTTTCTACTCCGTTTGACGATGCCTTCTTGAAGTACATACAATTGATAAAAACAAAAAAATAGTCATAATAATCCAGTCGATATCTCAATTGGTGCAATGCTTGTATTGCATGCCGAGGGCTATGGCTCGATCCCCACAAAGGATCTCAGAAATGATATCCCGTTTCGGCGTTTATTTCAAACCTAATTTAAATACCGGCATTAAATACTCAGCCTTCACAAGAACAGAGAAACAGGATCCTCGGGAGCTAGAAAACCTCCACATACCTTGCACCATAAGGCAAAACCCTTGCCTGTAATTTGTAAAAATAATTTGGTTTCACACCCCAAATGATCCTTCAGCGATAAGCGTTAAAAACTTGCGATATTCGCGCAGCTAAGTATTTTATCACACATTTTTTGCAGGAAATTGTACAGTTTTATTTTGGTTTCTTGACTTGAAAGTTCAGGTTGATATAAGGCTGAAGATTCATATTGCATAAATTGATTCACTTCGCCAATGTAACCTCTGTTTCATGGAAAGGCGGCAAGAGTTGTAGGGTTGATATTCATGGAAGATTCGTAAATGTTAACGTCATAAGTAAAACTTACACATATCTGCTTGTGGGCATGCATTTGATATATGAATCTTAAATGATAAAATACATCTTTGTAACTTAGATTGTAGATCACCGTTTCGTCACAGCAAATTGCCTGCAACAAATGCTGGATTATGATATCGCGGATCATTTATATCATCCACGATAATGACGTTTCACCCCAGCTTGTGTGCGGCTCCCCCAGAGTTTCGCCATCAGTAAATAATAGCCTAACAATAAGTACCAGACGCGTGCCCTCCGCAAGAGCATGTGAAAATATATAAGAGGCAATCCTAGTGCATTCAATATAAAACATTTGGTAGGGTAACGAGACCAGTTATTAATCACTCTAAATATTTAGAACATTTTAAATCATTGATAAATTAAGTAATGGTCAACGGGCATATAAAAATCGCCCGCTAAAATAATAATACCATAATACGCACATAATAAAATAAAATCAAATCTCTTGATGCTGAATTGCTCCTGATGTTTCACTAGGAAAGCATCATCAGACTGCCAGGTGGATTTTCAATTTTAAATGAGACACTAAGTACCACGTATATTAAATAAAAAAATGTTATATTTGTTAGGGTTTGGTGGTTCACACAGTGAAAGTCCATTGTATTTAGTCTGTTATATTTGAAAATATTTAAGCAATAAAATAAATAAAAGAGTGAACTAAAACTGCGTAGTTATTTTACAATAATTGATTTGAAAAATAAGTTAATTTTTATACTGAAGGAAAAATTGTTCTACATAAAATGTACGGCGGAGATGAAAGCGCGTCATGTAAACTGAATAAACAAGTTACTCCGTTCATTTTCCACAAACATCTGATACATATTTATTTCTAACCTTCTCATATAGGTTTTCATCCTTTTCTCAATCTCAGGTACTATGGTGCTACGCATGTACTACGTGTCTTGTTAAATCAACCGTTAAAGTAGAGAGTTGCTATCCGGTATCTGTTGCCTTGGTCTATTGGAGAGCTTTCGTATGTTTCGCCTATGTCTGCAGTGGACTCTTTAAGAAAACTCTTTAGTGTCTCTGTCGGCCGTGTAAGCATAAAACTCTTATTCAACCACATTGCACAAACCTTATCCTTACTCACACTTCCATCCTGGGAGGCGTATCATAGAACGCTCATACAAAGCTAATTTAAGGTAAAGCAGCTGAGGACCTTCCCGAGAATTTACTTTCTTTAAGTATCTAGTTGACTCCTACAATAAAACTGAGATCATCATGAGAGACGTTACTGACGCTAAAGTATTGTCCGAATTGCGCTCCTTTTTGTCCCCTGCAATATCCACCAATATATTGTGAAGTCCTATTCAATCATATAAGTGTCCAAGAACTGCACCGTTCACCCTACATATTTTGCACTTGCATTGCCAATGTCACCCCTGATATGGGGCCCTCCCGCCGAGCAGGGGTGGCTGTGGCATAAGCAATAAATTAACAGTTTGCTAGGATTTGCGACGCTGCAGTTCGGTAAGGGGATGAGAGGGTTGCCAGAAATATAGTTTATATAGAGCAAGAATAATATACTAAGTATTTCGCAACTAACATATGACCAAAACAACAAAAGTTGAAAAGCTTAGAGAAAAAATTGGCCGGGTGAACCAATTTTCGGAGTAATGCTTTTTTTTAATACATACTCGTAGATGATGCATATTCATTTTCAACTTAAAAATACTTGAAGATGAAAATTAATTACACTTTTCTTAGTAGATAATATTACACTTTTCTTACGTTGATATCCGAAAAATGTTTTTTTTTTTAATCTAAATTTTACTTTGTTCAAAACTCAAAAACTGTACCTGGACTTCAAATTTTAGCATAATTCTTTTTTATTACAACGACTTCATTAAAAACATTTTTTAATCTCTTTTTTGACAATTTTTTGATGCGTTATAATATGTATAAGTCTGCAAATTTTGTCGCCTTTTCCAAAAACCAAGGTTGGCATTTACAAAAGTGAATCTTTTTTTGCAGTGTAGATTGTCAGCCTCATACCAAGCAATTAGTCAAGGAACACTTTCTAATAATCGATTTCACATACAATTGTAAGAGCATTCTCCCTTCTATTTCATACGGTTGATACGCTTATGGTATATCAACCATTGCAACTGCGCGGTTGATTCCCACAGTTGCTACACTACGCCCTCTTTAGCCCTGGTTCCCGGAGGAACATTTCCGCAGACAGGGATTCTATTTATTAATGTCACATTTCATTCTCGCTTCTGGAAACAGGGGGAGACGAAACATGCTCAATTTACGAGATCCGTGCATACAATGAGAGAATAAAAAAACAAAGCGCAAAATCAAGCAAGCCCACTTGGATGAACATTTTATTATTATTCACCATGTGTACCTACTCCTTGACTTATAGGTTGGTAGAAGCTGAATTTGGTTCACTTCTGCCAATGCCACCCCGGTTTCAGGGAAAAGCAGCAAGCGTTGTAAGGGCCATGTTCATGTGAGATTTAGTTCATTTTGTAAGTACACATACATAATGTGTAAGCTCAAACTTGAACGTCTCTACTTGTGAGCGTGAATTAAATATAAACTTTAAATCTAGATATATTTTTGCGACTAAGATTATAGATTATAAAGAAAACTAGTCATCTTTGGGTGCTAAGGACCCTTGTCCTTCGACGAGATAATTTGGAACTTTCCAACTGTGTTACAGCGAAATAAAGAGTTTTTTTTAAGTAAAAATGTGCAATTTCTATATTAGTTTTCTTCCATACAAGACGGTATTAGGTTACGTTAGCAAATTGGCAATCCCTTTCCGTCCATTTACTCCGTTCACGGGACATTTGGCGATTGTTTCTGCAAGGATAATAAAATTATATTGTCTAGCGAAAATATCATGCAAAATAGTGCAGGAAAATCCATAGTAAACAGAATAATGTGATGGAAAAACTGTTCGCTATTTGCATCGAAGCCATTTCAACAAAATGCTTGTTTTTCAGCATACGTCCTGTGCAGTAGAATTTTCAGACTTTATGTAATTTGGAGGTTTAACACTTGTAAGAGTGCCGCAGATGTGTTGGTGTTGGTGAGGCGGTAGATGATGGCTTGATCCTTCGTACCAGAATTTAAGCAGCATATTGTTTGTTGTATTGCCTTTGTTTGAAGACTGAGAGAAAGTGGTGATTGACTTTGGTTTTGAACAAACCCGGATGAAATCGGGATGGGAGCACGATACCAGCAGATCATTCCACAAACAGGCAGTTTGGCTAAGGAATGAGTCGTGGAAACACAACACTCTAATAGTTTTCATTTCGACTACAAAGGGGTGAATGTGAGTCGTTACTCGTTCTACGAGTTATCCTTGTTGTGACGAGAGCAGCAGGTATAAGTGAGGATATTTCATAAGAACAGACACCGATATATTTAGTACCGATAGGAAAGGCTGAGACATACATACATACCTATATGAAAGCTAAGTACGTGCCAAGTTAACGTTTTCTTCCAAATAGCACCGTGCTAAAGTGGTTTTGAAAATTAATTGTGAAAATACCTTATAAACCTTGCGAAAATCCGCCAGTTTTCCCAGTTGTTTTCCTTTGCCTGAAATCAAAGGAAAAACATGTTGTTATTAAAAGTAATTAAGCAAAGAAACGAGGCATGAATATGGGGTAGTGGATTTAAAAGCTTCTTGATTGATTTAAAGTATTGTATTTTAAACCACGTATATACTTTGGTCTATAGGCCATAAGGCAAATAATTACGAGTTGGATTATGCAATTAAAAAAACACTGATTGAATGCACCGTAAACGACAGTTTGTTCTAAAATATGTGGTAGGGATGAGGAGATCGTGAAAGCTGCATAAAAAACATTCCGTCGATTTTTGTGCCAAAATCTTTCAAATACTTCTAACCTATGATCCGAAATGTACTGAAGACTAGCATATTTCTGGCATCATTTGCACCAGCGCCCTTGGAGTGACTATATCACGAAACGGCGCTCTGAAGCAATCGTCAACTCATCTTCCTTCTCATACACGTTTTTCTCAGTTTTACTACTACATTCTTTTTTTTATTTTAACTATTTTATTACTTCTAATCTAATCTAATCTAAGTTGCAAAATATATGTGACATTAGAGATTCACATTATATTATAAGCTGGACTCCTTAGAGGATAGGCGTGTTGTTTGCGACATGATGTTGATCCACGGCATTTTGCACAACAAAATTGATAACCCTGATATCTTGTGTATGTTATCCCTCAACATTCCAACTCGCAGAACCAGGCACACGGTAGACCAACTCTTTCATCTCCCTGTGTGTCGCACAAACTATGGTCAGAGCGCGCCATTTTACCGGTTGTGTGAAACTTATAACAAGTGTTTCAGTAGCATTGATATTTTTCATTTAGAGACGGCGCACTTTCGCAAAGCGGTGAGTGCTTCACTCAGGGAGAAATGATTTCTTTTATTTTTAAAATTACATCATATTCTGTTTTGAGAGCAGTATTTTTTTTTCTTTCTTGTAATTAGTCACTTGTAATTAACATCTTGTAATTCTTTCCAACTTCCTAAGCTTGGTGTCCGTGGCAACATATAATTGGCCATGTTTTTTGTAATTGCTATTATTTATTTCTTATGTAACGCTGTTTGTTGTCCTACTAAAATAAAATAAAATAAAATATGCATTTTCACAAAACAGACATGTTTAAGTTCGCGCTTAAACATGCCGCATGTAGTCCTACAATATAAAAACCCGAATCTCAAATGAACATACACCCTGCAACTCCTGCCGACTTTCCCTGAAACAGGGGTGACATTGGCAAAGTGAACCATTTTCTACAGCATGGGTGGTTAGCCGCAGCTTACTTAAGTATGAAAAATAAGATATTTTAATGGACGTCAGAAAAACAAATTAATTAAATATAGAAAAAGGAATTGAAACACAGGTTTGGTGAAATGAATAAAAAATATGAAAAAGGTGTGTGCTTTAGGTACGTAAGAAAATGGGTAACAATTTTCTTCTATTGTGGTATTGCTGTAAAAGCGAAAAAGGAATTTTTATTAATTGCCAATGACTAGTAGGAAAAACGAACAAAGCTTTCCAGTATGAAAGATTTCAGAACAAAGAACAATCCCGCCGAATCATTCTGTATTCCGAGTATAAAACCCTATTGCAAAACAACGCACAAACTCCCCACCATCGCGCAATAGAGAATCGCATGAAAAATACACAGCACCTCTGGTGAGTGAGTTGGTTTTCATAAATTTGATTTTGGTTAACTTACACAATGCTTTATACTGGGGGTTTTAACTAAGTAAGCAAGTCATCGAGCATACCAAGATTTTGTACTAAAAGCAGATAGCGCCTCTTTATCTTTTAAATCCAAAAAAGGTAGAATTCAGAGTAACAGCAGAAAGTTGCCATATGAGAACTTTTGTGAATTTTCAAAGTTTTTTTTCTTTTATTGATTTTTTCACAGTTAAATTAATATTATGAGGTTGTTCTTCATTGACTTATAGGTTGGTGAGGCTGACCACCCATACTATGAAAAATGGTTCACTTTGCCAATGTCACCCCTGTTTCAGGGGAAATCGACAACAGTTGTCGGGTTTTTGTCATTTGAGATTAGGATTTTATGTTGTAACTCCACATGCGGCATGTGTAAGCACAAACTTATACGTGTCTGTTTATATGTAATACATCCTTGAATCTTAGATTAAAGATTTCAGTGTCTCAACTTATAGAGTAGGATGAGGCTTACTAACTATACTGTAAAAATTGGTTCACTTTGCAAATATCAACCCTGTTTTAGAGACGGGCAGTGAGAATTGCAGGTTTTATGTTCATTTAAATGATTGGGGTTTTTTAGTGGGCACTAAAGTGTGACACACAAGTGAGACTCTTCTTGCAATATGATCACATCCTCAACACATAATATCATTCCTCTGCAATACGTTTCCTTCTCTTTTTAATTATTTTCTTTCAACAAATTCACAAAGTAATCAATATAAAATTGATTGCAGCATGGAAAGGACAGCGTCTGTCGGGTCGGCTTGTAATAGAATTAAAACAAAACAAAAGAAATGTGGTATTCTAGTCATGACCACGTGGGTTAGTGGTAAATTATGAATTCTAGCGATGCTCTGGTTCTCTCGCTTCATTTGCCGAGGAGAACGAGCGTTCAAAAAACCGACCATCCGAAAAAATGAAATCTTGCAGTTGAAAACGTTTACAACTAACCCAACTCCCATAACTCTATATATATAAAAATATACACTATAGATAATCAAAGTCTCAAAGATAAACTAACATCTACTAAGGATTCTACCAACTTAGCTTTCTACCGGACCGCAAGCATTCTGCCCACTGAGCGTTCGATCGAACCGCAAGCATTCTACCAACTGAGCTTTCAACCGGACCGCATGAAGTCTATCCACTGAGCTTTCGATCGAACTGCAAGCATTCTACCAACTGAGCTTTCAACCGGACAACATGAAGTCTACCCACTGAGCTTTCGGCCGGACCGAAGCATTCTTGCCACTAAGCTTTCAACCGGACTGCATGAAGTCTACCCACTGAGCTTTCGGCCGGACCGAAGCATTCTTGCCACTAAGCTTTCGATAGGACCGAAGCATTCTTCCAACTGAGCTTTCAACCGGACCGCATGAAGTCTATCCACTGAGCTTTCGATTGAACTGCAAGCATTCTTTCAACTGAGCTTTCAACCGGACTGCATGAAGTCTACCCACTGAGCTTTCGGCCGGACCGAAGCATTCTTCCCACTAAGCTTTCGATAGGACCGAAGCATTCTACCCACTGAGCTTTTGACTGGACCACAAGCATTCTATCCACTGAGCTTTTGACTGGACCACAAGCATTCTACCCACTGAGCTTTTGAACGGACCACAAGCATTCTACCAACTGAGCTTTCGACCGGACCACAAGTCTTCTACCAAATGGTTAACCAGTAATTATTAGTTGAGCTTAAAATAGTTGTTTGGTAGTTAGTACTTGTAGTTAACCATTGCTTATAATTAAGTACATTTAATGTGATAGTTGGGAGTTAATGACCCGTGACTAATCTTAGTTATGACTTTGTGATACTGCGTATCGGAATAAACAACATCTAATACTTATCTATAATATCTAACCGGTAGTAAAGTAGTGGTCAACGCTACGAAATCGGAAAAAAGTGCGTGCGATTTCCAGCAGAACACATTATATTAATCGAATCGGTCGTATCATTTAATTTTCAAAATACCAACCAAAATATCAATAGAAACAGAGCATGGTATGACCGGTCCGTAGTCTAGTGTGTAACGCTAGGGTCGAAAGTGTTACCCCTGTTTCAGGGAGGGCCGGCAAGAGTTGCAGGTATTATGTTCGATTGAAGTTTTAGTTTATACCACGCAGCATTGTGTAAGTTCAATTCTACACGTGTCTTCTAGCAATCTTGTATCTACGGAAACTAAAACGTATGTACACATCGCAATAACAATGTTTTACATACTAACGATAAAATATAGATAAGAAGCTAAGATCTCTTTGCCTAAACTAGGAAAACCTGTGTCTCAGGCATGGAGAGCTTGCAAATAATATCTATTTAAATTATAATTATTACTCTTTAAATTGATTTAAGAGGCTTTTTTTTTTTAATATTTAATCTGTCTGGATGACATTTGTGTCTCATACTGTGCTTCAATGCCGTAAGCTAGTTTCGGGTCCATTATAGATGTCAATACATTTAGGACAACGCTATGGTTGAGTTTTAGCGTATATTTTTATACTTGGGCTATAGGACAAATTTGTGATGAAGATTTTGGGTAAACCCCTTGGAACTGACGAGGGACTACAGAGTACAGACCTAAAAGGGGTCCTTTACACCCACACAGATCTGTTACAACCTGAACTAGGAGGTCCCTACATCTGTTAAGGATTGATGAGTATTAATTATCATAATATTGTTGCTGTGATGTCGTTTCATTAGGGTTAGCTAGAGAATCTGAGTTGCTGAGGGATATTTGAGTCTTAAAGGATTTGATGGCAAGATGCCACATTTTTTTTTACTCTATGACATTGAAGGGTGGACACTTACAATGTGCCTCGAGAATAAAATCACTGCCATTGAAATAGTGAATGCCAGTTCCAAATACAATTACAGAAAAATATACCTTTTACAATCTAAGTTGCAAAGACATATTACATTTAAAATTCATTCTACAAGCAGACACGTATAAGTTCACGCTTAGGTACACATGCTGCATGTGGAATTACAACATTAAAGCCCAATCACAAATAAACATAAGCCCAGCAACTCTTGCCGACCTTCCTTGAAACATTGGCAAAAGTGAACCATCTTTTACAGTATGGGTGGTCAGTCTCATAATAACCTATAACTTATAAGTAAAGGAACCATAAATTTAAATTTTACATCTTCATTTCAGGGTTACAGGCATTTCCCCCACATTTTGCCTACAGTATAGCTACATTGTCACATTTTCATATAGAAGAGACTCACCTCTGGCGTTGAGTTATATCTGTCACGAAACTGCGCTCCAGAAAATCATTATCTAAGACTTGGATTACTTTTTGTAATTTGCAAATGGCTTCCATCATTAAATTTGGATTAAGGATCATCAAAGGTCATCAAATTTTTGCCTAGGTGTGGCCATAACAAAATAATACTCCTCTAATTATGATTACTGGCAATTATTCCGACTAGATTATCTATGCCCCTGACCTCTATATATTCGATTCCACCAACGCATTCCACAAATTTCCTTGGAAAATCGTTTACAGTTCATGCCACTCGCTTATGGAATGCCTTGCCATTAACTATAAGATGTGCACAATCCCTGGCAATATTTAAGAAACTTTTAAAGGAACACTTACTATCAGTGTAATGGCTAAGTTATATGTATATATGTATGTATGTATGTGTGTGTGTATGTATTTATGTATTTATGTTTATGTGTGTATCTATATGTATATGTTGATATATTATTAATATATATATATGTATTTCTACAGTATTTTTTTACCATAATTATTGTTATACCACGGACTACCCATACCATTGTGCTTGCAGATCTTGTCCATCCTAAGGTTGTCTGTAAGATATCGCCATGTGCGATAAGACCGCCCATTGTACATTATGTCTCTTTTGTTTATAATTTTAATGTTATTTATTTGTGGTGTACAATAAAGTTTATTATTATTATTATTATTATTATCCAAGCTACAAAGATCCAGAATTAAAATACGTGTAAGTTCGCGCTTACACATACTGCATGCGCACTGTCAAAAACTATTTAGTACAAATAAACATAAACTCTTTGACGATATTTGACAGCGGTGTTTGCACGGATGTTTGAACTTTACATTCATCTCGGGTACAAACGGCACGCCACTAAGGTCCTAGGATTTTTTAAAACTTTTTACCGAGATGTCTCTTAAGGACTCGCATGGGGCGTGTGAAACCTGATTATTTATACAATTAGGGAGGCCGACCCTGCACAAAACACTGGTTGCACAATTATGAGGGAGCTTCTTCTCATTTCTTGTAAAGGCTGAGTAACCTTGCTGGTACTTTTTTTATTGGCTTTGAAAAAAATACACCGAAACGGGAAATCACTTCTGCACCCTCTATGGGAATTGAATCAAATTAAATCTTTAATCGAACCTATAACAAATTATTATCAGTTAGGCTTGCCCCACCAACCAGCCGTCTAAAGTCACAACTTTTTTGACGTTTAGAAATGTGCAGACCGCATTGAGCTAACAATCTTACAGAGATAATTATTGCTGATTTTTTTTTTATTCTTCTTTTTCTTTCTTCTTTAATAAAACCCGTCATCCATTGACTTGCAGCTTGCGTCTAATGAAACCTATACAGCCCCCAGTAGCAATAATTATATTGTCCTCTTCTTTCGCTTCCATCAAAGGGTAGCTTGAGGGGGTCGGAGGTAAGTCAATAAGGGAAGGCAGGGGGGAGGCCAAAACACAACAATAAACGGCGGTTTAATTAAAATTCTTTCCCACAGTTTAAAGCGCAACTGTACTGAAAAGTTCACTAGGAGGTAAAGACGATTTCGTCACGACGCACATAGGGTCCAAAGTCAACATTACGACGACAAAAATACAATTTCGTTAAGTCTTGAACCTACCTAAAAATTATTATTTCGGATGCTTCATTAGACCATTCACTTATTCTAGATAATAAAAATCCTGGATAGTTACACAATAGCCCGCAAGGCGGCGCTATTCATTGTCCATTTTTTCTACGCTCAGACAGGTTAGTTGCACCCGAAAATTTGTCGGAGTGACACGCGAGTTTTATGTTCCTTGTGAAAAGTAATTGTGCAAAGTTTAACATGAATACTGAGGCGTCAGGTATGGTTTAGTAAACGATACCTTATTTTCAATGTTAGTTTGAATATTTATCGTAGAAATTTTGCTTAACGTTAAGCCTTTCTTTAACGAAATAAAAGTTTAAAATCACTTATATGAAGAGACTTCAGAAAAAAGTTCCATAGAGTTCCACTATATTTCATTGTTTTCTAGATAGTTTAACAAATAAACTTAACAATGATGTAAAAATCCAGTCCCCCTAATTCCCCCTTTGTTTAAAAAATACTTTTTTTTCCAGGTAGTCGCTCTGAGCCCGCTCCGCAGGAATTGAAAGTGACACGATCTGAACTTTTTTTATTGTTAAGAGATAATATATTTTTAAATTTTTCGTCATTTTAGTGCAATGAACGATTACTTAAGTATGTGTTGGACAAGTTTAGTGTTGTGGACTCATCTGAACTTTTAATAAACAAGATTAAAAATGATCTGAAAGTGTTCGTTGCAAAAATTTTCATAAAATGGCGTGAATGCAGATACACACTTCAGCGCTTTAACAACAAGCATGGCCATTGGCTTTCTGAAGAGATCATTTTTAAGAAATTACCATCAACTTTGAAGAATATCCCTTCAGTGGATAAAAAACGTGGTCGACCAAAAAAGGTATTTAAAGCAAGTTCTGAACGTACCAAGCAAAGAAAACTGAAGTTATTGGTCTCAGAACTTTCTCCTGAAAGGTTATGCTCGGCAGCAGAAGCCACTCTCATAAAATCTGGCAAAAGATCAGCAGCACAAGTACTGATAATATCAGATCCAGTTATCTCAAGCCATAAAAACCTAACTAAAAAACAAGGGAAAAATTACAATGAAATTGTAAAACAAATGTTGAGAATGCCAACTTTCGACTATCGAAACGAAGATGACGATGAAGATGACGAGGACGGCCATGACTATGATGATGCTGAAGCCGTTGATAGTTAAAAACCTATTTGATTATGTCTAAATTAAGTATGATAGCTTTTTTTTTTACAACTTATTGGATTATGTATAAATAGAGTATGATATTAATATTTAAAAAATATAGGTACCTAGATAACAATCTAGGTACCTATACATATATTTATGAATATATTGTAATGAGAAACCATATTTTAATCTTCTTTATTGAGTTAAATTTTTTTAAGAATAATTTTTTCGATAATATTCACATTTTCATCTTCAGTTTACTTTCATAACACAAAAGAGGTTATGAAAGTAAACTGAAGATGAAAATGTGAATATTTTCAAAAAGCTTAATTAACAAAATATATATAACTGAATAAAGTAAATAAAAACATGTTTTTTTATTTAAAAAAAATATATATAATGAATGTCTACAGTGTTAATGAAAAAAGTATAAATAAAATACATATAATTGTTCATTTACGGCTTGTAAATACACAAATTGAGTTGATAATGACTTTCTTTTACTTTATTAGAGTTATAAATTGTAATAATACTATATTCCTAATCCTAAAATCAAGCTGTTACCCTAATTACATTTTTGTCGGCCTAATTTCCACTTTTGACCCTGTGTGCGACGTCCCAACTTTTTTTGATTATTAAAAATGTTAAAACCTCTTAATATAATAATTGTCAGCTCACGAGTAAGGTGCGAAAATCAAACTTATACATATACTTATACATATACTTATACATATACTTATACATATACTTATACATATACTTATACATATACTTATACATATACTTATACATATACTTATACATATAATTATACATATACTTATACATATACTTATACATATACTTATACATATACTTATACATATACATACTTATACATATACTTTCATCAAGTTGCCATTCCACTAGGGGTGGCCTTACACTTTGTTCTGCCTTGCATACTTCTTTCGTCTACTCGACGTTCATCACTCTCTTCTCTTTTTCTCACTCTGAAGATTCCAGTCATATGTATAATTTCGCTTATTTGATTAACTCATTCTTTCCTCACACTTACCTTCCCCTGCTTACCTTTGTATTTCCTTTGTACACTCTTTTTGTCAGTCCGTCCATTCTTTCTAGATACCTAAACCATCTCATTGCACTCCTTTCCGCATTCATTCATACCGCAGTCGTTTCAGACCTTATTATTCAGAGTCATAAATAAAAATATGTTAATTTGGATATTGCACGTTCTAGCTTTGAACCCTATACCCTTCCTGACGTAACCTTCGGTTGGTTTACTCGTTCTCTACTTTCTGTTTAATTTTGGAGCAAAAGGGGAAAGTTCTTGTTTAAATTGCCGCCAAAAACCAGTCCACGTTTACACTAAAGGCTGGTTCGGACAAGGCGAGTAATTTAGTCAAGTAACGAGTAATTTAGTAGCTAAACGTGTGCGAACCCCAACAATTTAGTCCAGTAGTTAAGTCAATGGTTTAGTCAAGCCGATCCATTTCATTCTATTTTTTCGGGCAAGTAGCGGCCCCGCCCACCGTCCGTGGGCGAGTGTTGCCGAGAAGCCACGGAAAAGTCCGAGTCCGAAGAGCCACGGAAAAGCCCGAGTCTGAGTCGAGTTTATTAGCGGCCGCGCCATTGGCCGCTCACTCTTGGCGGGGAAACGGAAAAGCAAGAATGGCGGCAATTTAAATTGGCTGCAGTTTGAAAAGATAATGCCCGTTTTCAGCAAGAATATTTAAAGATAAAGTGCTGTTTAAAAATATTGAAGTACTTAAGAACTTCTTATATTTGCGAGCCCGATGTTCCGCTCCCTAAACTTAGCGACCTGTCAGTGAGGTTATGTCATGTTTAAACTGTAAATAAGTGGATATACACACCGATATCCTTGGTTTTTTAGAAACTCTTGAGAATATAGAAGTTGCTAGGACTTATCTACGTCCAAAAAGTTTTGAGAAAGGTAATTTTTTTTCGATAAGAATAGTATGACATCGATTTTTGGTGCGGATATCAGCTGTCAAAAATACAATCATGTAGCTCCTTGCTGACAATAGAGCTGTACAAATATAGTTTTGGTAAAGATGTTGTGGAAATAACTATTATCGTCCATGAATTTATTACGTATTTAAAAACATCGATCTTTTACATTGATCGATGTTTATAGGTACCTACCATAAATTTGTCATATCACAGGCCTTATGATATCCTTCAGATGGATTGTTACTTGTTTTGTACAGAAACAATTCAGTGACACACGGGGATAACTAATTAGAGGCATTACAATTTTATGCCACTGTAAGCCATCAGCTGGTATCTGTGACAGACGTGAGAGGCGTATGTAGCAGGATTGAACAAGTTTCTCGCGGTCAGCCTCTGAAAAGTTGAACCATGTTTCTTCTTTAACTTGATAATTGATTGGTGACCGCCGTGTATTTGAAAATGCCGATTTTACATGTCGAATATTGATGTTAATTGTCAACAACGAAAAACGCAACAGAGAAATGCATCTGAATGCAGCTGCAGACTACGAGCCGTATTATAGTGTGTGCATACAAAATATACTTTGTACACATCATTGAAAAGATAAAAATTCAATTAAAAAATAATGTTTGCAGCGTAAATGGTAGATATTATTATAAACATCAAATAGTCATGTGTTGTTTTTATTAAAAATGTGTATATTATTTTATAAACCATAAAATACATTTCGAATTTACAAAAGTCGAGTTTCGAAGTTGTTTGCTAAACAGGCTCCTAGCTAGGTGGCCGGGCATAAATCAGTTAATATTACCAAACCATAGCCAATTTAAAGGGCTTTATAATAACATGATTTTAATACTCAATTAATATTTTCAAACTGCAGCCAATTCAAATTTTCCGCCATTATAGAAAGGGCTTTCTGCAGCCAACTTCGCACTTGTGTACTGTACTGGACCGTAATGCGAACGCTTCACGGGCGAGTAGCGCCCCGCCCACTACTAAATTACTCGTTACTTGACTAAATCAGTGGCCTCGTGCGAACTAGCCTTAAGGGATATTATACAGATAAACTTTTACTGATGTACACGGATCGTAATGAGCATGGTGAAAATCGATAAAAAAAAACGGCGCCATCTTGTAAAACGTCATTTATGATAGTTCACCGTGAAGTTAGCCGCGTTTTTTTTTTGCTTTTGGTTTTTATTTTACACAAAAAAAATACCCAAATCGATAGATTAATTGGTGGAATACTTGCGTCCAATGTTAGAGGAATAAGGTTCGATCCCAACGTGAGATTTTTTTTTTCAAAAAATAAAAACACCATCAACGTTTACTCAGCCTTCACAAAGAATGAGAGCCAGCCATCCGAGAGCTGGGAAAGCCCCACTTCAATTGAAGTGGTCGGAGTAAGGACAGCCCTCTTACCTAAAAAATTAGGTTCAGCGTGCGCCCACTTTGGTGGCAACGCGTTGAGAAGTTGAACAATATGCGCACTTTACTTCGTTTTGCGTTTTTTATGGTTTGGGTCTTATTTCGTCAGTAAACATGCAGCATGAGTGAGTGAAAGTTACAATCATTTACTTGTGGAAAAGCATTGAAAATTAATCTTAATTATTAGTAGGTACTTATATTTTTGCAACATAGATTATGGATTTTAGGAAATATTTGTTGGTAAAATAAATAAACCCACCTTATCATGAATGTATGAAAACAACTAAAGTAAGGTATACGCTTATTCATGGCTATATTTTTTTCTAATTGCAGAATGTCTTACCGTAATGTTTGGGTGTTGATTAATGAATCGAATAAGGAATGCAAGGATAGGAAGATAGCTCTACAGCGGTTCTGACCACCCCTAGCGGAATGGCGACAGTGCTGCCTTAATTCAAGTGCTGTCAGGTTCCCCACAAGGGGGTTGGAATTAAAACCAACCCTCATCATACTGGCAATTATACTAACACCTGTCTCTCCCATACCAACCTGAAAGGGCGGGTTTTCTGTAGTGGCACAGTTAGACGATATTACTACCAATATTGAAAATTAATACCGTCTTTTATTTTTTTTATAGATAACTGTACGTGGCAGGGTACAGTTGCTGTGGTTTAGTTAAATCGAAAATGATCCTGAAATCGGTGTGGCATTGTCAAAAGTGAACCAAGTTTGAAAATTATGGGGGCAAACAAAAAAATAGTGAAATGGTGTCTTTTTAAAACCCAAAATTAAATAATGGCATGGTTTACGGGAAATGAGAACTAACCTCTGCCATAAGGTAACGCAACTAAAAAATGCAACTAAGCTACACATATAGTGTAACTTCTTACCGCGTTATCTCCGAAGAGGTCGCATGTGGCGAGTTGAACCTATTTATTTTTACAGGTCAGGGGGGCGGCCTTACGCCAACCACTTCAGTTGAAGGGGGGGGGGGGGGTTTCCCAGCTCCCTAGCGGGCTGACACTCATTTCTTGTGAAGGCTGAGTAAACCTTGCCGGTATTTTATTTTGGGGTTTGAAATAAGCAGAAATAGTCCGGTCGATAGCTCAGGTGGTAGAGTGCTTGCATTCCATGCCGAAAGCTCGGGTTCGAATCCCACCGAGGGTGTCAGAAATGATTTCCCGTTTCGGTGTTTATTTCAAACCCCAAAATAAAATACCGGCAAGGTTTACTCAGCCTTCACAAGAAATGAGTACCAGCACTCTCGGGAGCTGGGAAACCTCCACTTCAACTGAAGTGGTGGGCGTAAGGCCGGCCCCCTTACCTGTAAAAATAAATAGGTTCAACTCGCCACATGCGACCCCTTCGGGGATAACGCGGCAAGAAGTTACACTATATGTGTAGCTTAGTTGCGTTGCGTTGCGTTACCGAAACGGGAAATCATTTCTGACACCCTCGGTGGGATTCGAACCCCAGCTCACGGCATGAAATGCAAGCACTCTACCAACTGAGCTATCGACCAGACTGGCCGTAAATGTAAAAATAAATAGGTTCCACAAACCACATGCAATCCCTTTGAAGAACACGCAGAAAAGTAATTTCACCATAATGTCTAGCTTAGTTGCGTTAGGAACATAGTTCAACCCAAAAGAATCCAGAAAAAAACCATATCACTTCAAAATTATCTTTTAATTTTCGTTTTTTGTTATTAGAGATAACAAAATTAACTTTACAATATAATACATTTTTTTACAACTATTATAGTCAAGTTTAGAAAAATTAAACATCTTGACAAAGAAAAACTGAAATAAAGTAACTAGCTGTCCAGAACTGCACAGGTCCCTCAAGAATCCTGTCTACATCCTAGAAAGTAAAGAAAAGTAATGATTGGATCCGGTACATTGTGGGTTTACATTTACAAGCAAAGGAACCTAATCCTCAAGTGATGTATTTGAAAGTTGCGCTTGTCTGTTGAAGTAATAATTGCGAATGGGATTTCTGCAAAGGAGAATTTCAACTTCGTACATTTAACTTCTGCAATGAAAGATTTGCAAAATGACAGAATATTTTATTGATGAAGATGAAATCGCCCAAGAGTTCCATACTTCCAGTATCTCAAGGGGCTCATGGATGTTTATTTATAAATGAGCAATTAAAAAAAGAACGCGAAAGCCAACAGATACTGAATTCCTCACTCCGGGTGGCAGTCTGTTCATTGCATTGGTTTCGCAATCCGGAAAACACGGTCCTAAAAATTCGTGCGTTTTTGACGTCGAAATTGCATCAACCTGACAGCACCACTCGTCGCTGACCAGTATCCGAATAATTCATCAGTTCAATCAGCTTCCACAAGAAATAAGAATCAGCCTCCTCAGGATCTGGAAAACCAACACTTCAAGTGAAGTAATTGACGCAAAACCAGCCCCTATACCTACCTATGAAAGTACATAATTACATTCCACAAACCACAGTTGCTTTATACGTGCAGCTTAGTTGCGTTTTTGATCAACGAAGTCGCAATGCTCTGTCTGGACCGGTGCATTCGCTGTGTGAAAGTAGCGATCGTTGTAAGAATGGAGGAATGGTGTGAGGTGGGTGAGATTGTAGAAACGGAGAGAAGGTGGGGAAAGAGAATGGGGAAACTTTAATTGAAAGATCCTCCAACAAAGAACAACTTTGACAGATCCTCTCTCTAACATGTCTGTGCCGACAAGGATACTTATCTATCCATACTCTTTTATATGTCTAAAGGAGACTGATGCTTCTTTACTCAATAATATAAGTTGAAAAAATATTTTTCAGTACTTTCAAATACTCTTTTTCTGGGCTGTAGTCTAGTGGTTAACGCTACCGACTTGCAATTGGAAGCTCGTGGATTCGATTGCCGGAAATTGCCGCGGAAAAATATAATTTAATTATGAAATATGCTCTTCGTAAAGTCACCAAAAATCCATTCAACCTTACACTAACTTATCATCAATTGGTGATGTTTACAGTGACGAATTTGCTGAGGGCTCTTGAGGTGTGATTCATACAAAAACAGCGCTCGTCAAGTAAATCATCCTAACATTTATTTATGTTCTATTAATTGACAATGTTATAGCCAGTCTTACAAATAAATAAATCAAGATATAATTATTGGATTCATTTATTTGGTAAGTTGTTTTTGTGTGAATCACACATTTAAGGCCTTCTGCAAGCTTGGTCGTCGCTAAAGAAAGCGCCAAATCTCAAGCAAGACATAGTTGCTGTAAGGCTGGATGGATACCTGGTTACCGGACTTTGATAAAGACGGATGATTTTTTCAGCCCAGTTAAGATCGCATTTGAAAAGTGAAATATGTTTTTGATCGCCACCGGGAATCGAACACCCTACTTTCCACGCGCCCAATCACGAGTATCACGAGTTCGAGCGCTTAGCCGCTAACCACTAGATTACGGACCAGTCTATCCCTAAATAAAAATAACACCTGCATTTTAATTACAAAAAAAATCTTAAAGAACCCAAAACATAATTTGAATTCTTCTAATTTGAGCGGAAAAGGATGTGTGATGGAAAGGAAAAGGGAGGAAGAGAGAGGGGGGGGGGCAGGTCCTGACCTGGTTTATAAGGAATCGTTGACCCCACAACGATAATATAAGGGAAAGCGTTACGCAATATCACCGGTCCCTAGTCTAGGGGATAACGCTTCGGAATCGCAATCAGAAGGTCGTGGAATCGATTCCCGATTTTTTTTAACTCTCTTCAATAGGCTAAAAAAATAATGTGCTTTTACCAAAGACCGTTTAGGAAACGTCCATCCAGATTAATAGCAACTGGGTCTTGCTTTAGAAGCAACACTTTAAATAGCAGACATTCTAGGCATGTTGCGATGTGTTGCTCACCTCAAGAGTGTTTGTTGTAACTAAAATAATAATAAAGAAGCTGATAAAATAGACTCGGCACATTAATCGACATAGACAAATAATAATAATATTAGGATGATTTATTTGGTGAGCGCTGTTTTTGTGTGTTTTACAGCTCAAGAGCCCTCTGCGAGCTTGGTCGTCGCTGTAGAAAGCCACAATTCTCAAGCAAGACCAAGTTGCTGTTAGGCTGGATGGACTTTTAGTGACCGGTCTTTGGTCAAGGTATATGAAATTTTCAACCCAGCCAAGAGCATATTTGAAAATATAAATGGTATATTTTTTGTACTCCGCCGGGATTCGAACCTAAAACCTTCGATTTGCGAGTCAGAAGTGTTAACCACTAGACTACGGACCGGTCAAAGTTGTGATGTCACACGGTCAAGTTGCTAGGGCGAAGGTTAGCTAATATTTTTGTATTGGTTTCTAAGGACACTTGTCAGAGAACTGTGAGGAAATTTTAAATAATGCCCTTTGGATATTCTTTTCAACTTAAAAATTAATATACTAAAATTTAATTGATTGTTATCATAAAAAATAATTGAACTCACTTCCTTGCGATTACAAGCCTGAAATTTTAACCATTAGACTACTACCAGCCGTACAAGCTTAAAGAAAAACAAGTTACGATATGATGATGAATTTAGTTCACAAAACCGGTTGTACCTTCTAATCTAATCTAATCTAATTTGCAAAGATATGTTACATTGGAGATTCACATTACATGCATTCTCACAACCAGACAGTCTCCCCTCCACTGACCCACGCCCTGTATATCCATCCCATCCGGGGATGTGTCACAGGACTCGCATGCAAAAGTTATGTGAGATGCGAGTGGCAGAAGGCCCTCCCGTGAAGCTACACTTTCCCAAGTGTTTACACAAAGCAAAGGAGGCTCAGAAATCACTAAAAGATTATGGCCGTGGGGTTTAGGGCTCGAGGATTTTAATTTTACAAACAAAAATGCAAAGTGATTCTGAGCGTCTTAACATATGACTTAAGGCCTAAATTCGAGATGTTACTACTGAGACTGTTCGGGAGGTGCTCTCCAGACTAAGTGGCCAACCACCATAGAGGTGGGAAAGAATAAAGAAAAGAAGAAAGAAAATCGGTCTAATTAGACAGACGAGTTCTCGCCATAGCTAGCACAAAACTTTGAAAAAGCCCCAAAGTTAGATTTGTTGGCCACAAAGTCCGCATATCCGATCGGGCCGATGGCCGGTCTGACAGCGTTGAAGAGCGCCTCACGACCAGGCTGCAAGGCTTCGCAGTCCCACAGGATGTGTCGCACATCCTGCAGCGTCGCTCCGCACTCACAACCCGACCCCCTTGAGAGGCCAAGCTGGAAGAGCCTGGCCCTAAATTTACCGTGACCAGTCAAGAACTGACTGGTCCAATGGTCCGGGACCAACCAAGGAGCCTCGTATCTCTCACGGACCGAGGGAAAGAAAGAAAAGGTGGTTCTGCCTTTGTCGGAGGAATCCCATCGTTTTTGCCACACGCGGAGAGCCATAAGCACAACCAGTTTCCGAGTTCCAGAGGATATTCCTCGGGTGGGGGGATCAATGCTATCTTCGCCGATAGTAGCGGTGAGGCCGCGTCTCAAAAGACTTATGGCGTTGGCAACCTGGAGGTGAAGATCCAGAGGAAGGACACCGGCAAGAACGGGGAGACAGTCCGTTGACGCGGATCTGTACGCCTTGGTGAGCAAGCGGAGAGATAATCTCTGGCCGGAAAGGATGACACGCCGCTGTAGACTCAAAAGGCTCTTATCAGCCCAGCAGCCGGCTGCGTAGAGTGCTGTTCCGATGAAGGTTGCCTGATACAAGATACGGAGTGAACGACCTCTAAGTCCCCAAGTGACGTGAGAGAGCCTAGCAACCTTGCCGAAGGCGCCATTACCCTTCTGGATAATGCGCTTTGCGTGTTCGACGAAAGATAGATTACCGTCCAAGGTAACTCCAAGGTAAGTTACTGCTTGGGACAGTTTCACTCTGGAGCCCTCGAAATCGATAATAGGGGGGCGAGCAGGACTGAGACGACCCTTGAGGAGGATGGCCTCGGTTTTGTGGGGGGCAAAGGAGAGTTTATTGCGTGTACCCCAGGAGTGGATAGCTTGCAGGGCAAGTTTAGCCGATGATTCGAGGGAACTTCTGCTGTTCGCCTCAACAGTGAGGAGGGCGTCATCGGCATATGCGCGCATTTCACAGCCGGAAGGAAGTGGTAGTGATAAGAGGTCATCGAAGAGCACATTCCAGAGCATAGGGCCTAGGACAGATCCCTGGGGGCAGCCCCGTGTAATGTCTCGGACGATGATATTTGGGCCCGCATCAAAGATGATGCTGCGCTCCGAAAGGTAGCTGGCAATGGAAGCATAAAGGTTGCCAGGGACCTGTCGAAGTCTAAGCTTCGCAAGTACCATGGGCCACCATGCGCCATCAAAGGCACCAGATATGTCAAGCATCACTGCAAGGACATACTTGCAGCGGGAGGCCTGAACAGCAGCAAGGACAGAGCGGATGGCATCCTCGGTGGAGATGCCGGGCCTAAAACCGAATTGATGACACGATATGGGGAAACCGGCTGTTTTGAAGTGAAACTCGATTCGAGAAGCGATGAGCTTTTCAAGCACTTTGCCGAAAACGGGCAATAGAGAGATAGGGCGATATGCCTTAGGATCAGTCGGGGGCTTAGAGGTGAATTTGGGGATAACCTTGAGGAGGCCCGTCTTCCAGCATCGCGGGAAGACGCCCAGTCGAAGACATTCTGAAAAGAGTGAGCAGATGTCGTTCGGCGCAACAGCCCAAGCCGCCTTGGCAATTAAATTGTCGATGCGGTCAGGGCCGGGCGCTTTACGTGTTGTCAGCCCACAAAAAATTTTGTTGAGTTCCTCCACGGATGGAAGGGTGGAGGAGGGAACATTCATGGGAAGAGCCGTAACACGGCGGATTTGAAGGTCGTGGTCCGTGTCCGCCTCAGGCTCATCCCGGGAAAGGAGCGAGTCAAGAAATGCGCCGGCGGTTTCCGCCAGCGAGCTCGTGACCACCCCGCTCCCAGGAGCCCTAATACCGCATAACACGCCACCCATCGGAGTGGTGTGAGCCACTGAGCGATAGGCAGCGCCCCATGGGTCCGGGTTAGCCGAGGCTGTGACGAATTCCCGCCAAGATTCTCTCTTAGCTACGAGGAGTTTCCTCTTGTAGCCAGAGATCCTCCCGCGCACGGAACGTCTCAACCAGACACGTACAAGTTCGCGCTTGCACATGCCTCATGTGAACCTACAACATAAAAACCAAATCTCAAATGGACATACACCCTGCAACTCTTGCCGTCCTTCCCTGAGACAGGGGTGACATTGGCAAAGTGAACCATTTTTACAGCATGGGTGGTCAGCCGCATACCAACCTATAAGTCAAGGAACAACCTTAATATTTATAAATCTTCGAGTTTTTAAATATTTTAAAATGAAGGGTGACAAAATAAATTCCTCATGAATTATTGAAAACGTGCATCTATTGCGGTGTTATAGCCGTGGGGATCAAGACAGGTTATTTGGAACCGGATAACGCTGGTTCGAATCCCGCGACGATAACTTCGACCCTGGTTCAACAGATGCCGTTGCATGCACACAAGCTTCTGCTTTCGCGTGAAGACAACTGGCCAGGTAAAATAGGTTGGTGGATTGCATTCCTTTCCACAAATCTATTTAAAAAAAAATAAAAAAAATTGATTAATTAGCAAATAAGAAAATCGAGGCATAATTCTTGAAGTTAAATTCAAAACAATAAATTCAGCTTCTATCGTTTGAAAAACATCCCCCGTCAAACAAGATGCATAACCTTTTTTTGTTTAATATAAGATAACGACCCGGTCCCCCGTTTTCCCGATAAACAGGGAAAACCTTTTTTTTTGCCAACACCGCGGTGGGGAAAAACCGTCCCGTTTGCACTTTGTACCGGGCGGCCGTAAATATATCGTCGGTGTTGTAAACTGCAGATAAGAATTTCCCCAATTTGTATCGATATGAGGGATGTGAAGGTTTTTTTGTACATATTTTGTGTCACACCAGCATTTTTTATGGAAAAAAATATTTTGAATCTTATTTACATTTTGTAGAAATAACAGAGCATTCCATTGAAGCAAAAAAAAAAACAAACAAAAAATGGCATAACCCCTTAATTGACTCGCATTTAAAATGGGGGAAAATGTGAACTCACTTGGCCGGGATACAGAAAGGACACCATGGCTTTAATGAAATATTATGTAGGTAATGTAAATATAAAACACAAATTGTATTGATTGTAGAGGCATTCACTTTGTAAACGTTCATCTTAAAAGATCAAAATAAAAACAATTTGGTTTTCGATTACGGCGACTATATTATAATCGTCGGTTTCGCAAACAATCCATTTGTGTCAAACAAAACCGGTCGTAGAATTATAGCCTCATGGATATTAATTTTGTATGAAGAATAAGCTTTTGCTACTCTCCAATAGAAAAAGGCCAGATTTAAAAACATTGACTTTTCAACATAACAAAATTGGCTACGATTTTTGTCAAAAAAGCAAACAAAAAGGAAAGAAAAAACCTTACACTGTTTATTCAAATCAAAAACCAAAAAGGGGTTTGAAAAAAAAATCCAATATTCTCGCTTTCGATGTATGGACACCCCAAAGTACTTTTAGGGAGGCAAAAGTAGTACGGGATCTCGTGAAATGGGTCACCCGGGAAAAGTTACCTAAACTGCCGAAAGCAAAATTTCAAACGTTTTTTCTTTTATTAAATGTATTTTTTTTTTTTTATAATAAAAATGGTTACGAAAAAATAAAAATGAAAACTATGGCCCGTGAGGGATTTGAACCCTCGACCTCCAGTTCGAGAATTCAGTCTGGCGCTCTAACCTATTGAGCTAACGGGCCTTCGCTGCAGAGCGAGGAAAACCTGTTACACAAGCAGATAAGATGAGTCATGCGCATAATATTATCGTATTGATTGTGTTTTTTTACATTAGGTACAATTGCGTCATGCCATGCATGAAGTAAAACAGTCATTGTTTACAATTAAATTTATTATTATTTATTGATTAAATTTGTTTGTTGTTATTTCGCTGGGTTGAAAAAAATCTACGGTTTTATTATAAGACATAAAGGTTCATCCTTACCCCAACTGGGTCTTTCTTGCAGCATTGGCATTGACTAGTGACTGAAAAACCACGCATCGGGCTCTTAAGGTATGACTCACACTAAAACAGCCATTGAGAAATAAATAATATTGAAGTTTATCGTACACTGGTAGTACCGTGCGCGTTTCACTACGCCATTTAATAATGATGATAGTGATAACTTAATATAGCGCCGTTTCGTCGAATGATTTATTCTCACACGTAAAGGAGGCAGTCCTACGCAACACCAGGTCTGATTTTTTTAAATTTGTTTGTTGTATGATCAATATCAAAGTCCACACGACACACTTGAAAGATAAAATATACGCTTTCTGAATATTTGGACAAAATCTGATGAGCGGTTTAGTCAGGCATGGGAAAAAACTTTTCCATACGTTTCTTATGAAAAAACAAGTTCCCCATCCGATCGATATCAACATTCACATGAACCTTTCCAAAAATATTTTACATGTTTTCTGATTATTTTTTTACTTTGTTACGGAATGATATAAATGCTTTAATATTGTAAAACGCTCGTAGACACATAAAGACAGATGGGAAGGGAAAGAAAGGAAGAGAATTACTTCAAAGGGATGAAATCTGCCGTTCATAAAGCGCCCCAGTTTATATTTTTGGATCTACCCCGAGTATAAAACATCACGTAAATACTCAGTCATCGCGTAAAAAGAAATTTGTATACAAACTAAAACACTCACTGAAGGCGATGTTGGATCATCAATGCATTTTTCCGTTTATGCGATGGTAGAGTATTCACGCAAAGTTTTATACTCGGGCTACATTCGTGCAAAGCGACCCCGTTTGTTTCCTTTTGATGACTTGATAATTTCAAAAGATCCCACTTTGAAAGTTCCTGTAACAAATTAACTACTTTCTCTTTTAAATTGTGACTGACTTACTTTCAAATTTTTTTTTTTGACAAACCTTTTCTTCTTTTTTCCATCAAGTGCCACTTTAATCGAATAAAGGCTATAGAAGACGTTGCTGGACCTATAGGTTTGTATGAGACTAAACACACACACTGTAAAGAATGGTTCGCTTCGCCAATGTCACCCCTGTTTCATGTACACATGCACACATCTATTTAATAATGTATTACAAACTTACAATAAACTGTAGAAAAGAAGCTGTAGAAGAACCTGTGTCTTAGGCATAGAAAGCTTGTAAATTATATCTATTTTAATAACGGTTGTTACTTTTAACCCATTCCATACCGACCCCGTCTCTCGCGCGGGATAAAAATACATGTCCAAAATATCGACCCCGCGCGAGAATCGGGTTGGCGCCTTTTTCACTAAAACATTATTTTAATGTACCTATCTATAGATATATTCTAGATTATTGGTGAATTACTTTTGAAACGTCTTTAACAGACAATAAACCACATTTGTTAGGTTTTCTACCATTGAATTTATTTATTTTTAATTTTTAGTGACACTTGTTCTAGCGATCATACTGACATTTGTACGCGCCAAAAATGGCCGGCCGACGTACTTTTCCCGTAAAAACACACCCTGATAAGTTTTGAGATCTACGATCTAAATATAAATCTAAGCTGCAAGGATTTGTATCATTTGAGATTCATATTAAATGCATTCCCACAAGCAGACACGCATAGTGATAAAATTTGTGGATAGTAAGTATAGTAATAGGTAAGGATAAATATATTTAGGAAGAAATTGTAAATAATAAGGATTTTTTCACATGAAAGAATATTTTTTGATTTTTTATCTGAATTTTTGTAAAAATAATTAAGTTTAGAATTTTTTACTACCTCTTTGCTGAAAAATATATACAAAATAAATATAGAGATTTAAATGAACATTCCTTAGCTATAACCTGCATTTTTTTATTCTTTAAAATATTAAGAAAATACAAAGTTACAAGGTGTTAAAGTTGTAAGGAAAAAATGGCAAATTTTGCAATGAAAACAGTCCGGCAGCTTGGTCCAAATTAAAGCAAAATGCATGTGGTACGGAATGGGTTAACATTGATTTGAGAGGCTTTCACTCTGCAATGTTTGTAATCTGGATGACAGTTGTATCTCATACTGCGCTTCAATGCAGTGAGCTAGTTTTAGGCCCATTACTCATTAGCGTAACTTCTTGCCGCGTTTTCCCCGAAGGAGTCGCATGTGGCAAGTGAAACCTATTTCTTTTTACAAGTAAGCCAGCCATCCTAACACAAACCATTTCAGTTGAAGTGGGAGTTTCTCAGCTCCGGAGGGAGCTGGTACTCATTTATTGTGGAGGCTGAATAAATCATGCTCGTATTTTATTTTGGGTAAGATATAAACACCAAAACGGGAAATCATTTCTGAGACCCTCGGTAGGATTCGAACCTGAGCTCTCGGCATGGAATGCAAGCACTCTACCAAAGTGAGCTTTCGACCGGACTTTATATTTAAAGAATGAAAAATGTTTTATTTTTCCACCTGATCTTACAAAAAATGTGAATAGAAAGTTAAGCATTGAGTTATCCTAAAAGCTTTATTAAAGGTGAACGCCCTTATATCTCAAGGGCCTATTCATTTGACTTTTACCCCACTCAAGGAACGGCGGCATTTTTTATATCAATTAGAAGCAAAACCCACTTAGAGAGGTGGCGTGCTGAGAACGGGGGGTGGGTTTAATTTTAGCTTTGAGGTTTTAATTTAGACCTGTAAGAGGAACAAATTAAAAGTGAAAGAAGGTCCATGTCGAGATTCGGCAACGTCCAACTTGTAATTATATTTAGGAGTTGGGTGAACTCAGTTTTGGGACTATGCAGATTAATGTAAATGCGTACAAGTACACAACAGCTTTAAGACGAAGTCCTGTAAGCTGAATCCTCTTCGCTTGCTATCCCGAAGGGGTTGCGTTCGTCATTTTTTTTTTACAGGTAAGGGGGGCAGCCTAACGCCAATTCCTTACTTATAGTGTGTGTCCCAACTCCCGAGGTGGCTGGCTCATATTTCTTGCAAACGCTGAGTAAACCTTTCACGTTAATTTTATTTTGGGTTTGAAAAACTCTGAAACGATAACCCATTTATATCACCTACAGTGAGGATCAAACCCTGGCCCTCGGCATGGAATGCAAGCATTCTAACAACTGAGCTATCGACCGAACCGAACGGCGAAAGATATCGAATATGAAGAATTCAGCATAGTCTAGAGTTTAATGCTTCAGATTCGTAATCGGAAGATCATGGGATCGATTTTCTGAAGCTGACATTTTTTTTTTTCAATTTTTAAATATGCTCTTAACTGGGTAGAAAATATGCCATTAAAACCAAAGACCGGTCATCATAGGTCTATCCAGCCTTACAGCAACTGGGTTTGCATGAGAAATGACGTTTTTAAAGAAATCATCTAGCTTACTTAGTAGGCTCTTGTGGCGTGATTCACACATAAACAGCTCTCCTCAAATAATAAATCTTTTTATTTATCAGGTATTGAACAGTGTCCATTTTCGACCGAAGTCAGTGATTTTTTTCATTTGATCGGCAATTCATAAAGCCTCCGATCTCTTTGTCCATCCACCTCACAGCCTTCACACTAAATCCTTTCATCCTCTCTCTCTCCCACATAGACCTAGAAAGGCTTTGTTGGGCCTTATCTCTTCCAAGGCAGGACCGAACATGTCACCTTGATGGACACTCTAATGTGGGACAAAATAGGACAAAACTTGATAATGAGGAATAAAACAAACAAATATTATATAAGACAAAATCGAACGTATGAAAAAGTAAATAATATCTTCTCATTTATAATAAAAATGAAATGTCGATTGTTAGTAACCGCTTCACTCGAGTTTTAAATCTAGGAAAGGTTAGTGGTTACAAAAAAATTAAACAAATAAAAAATGATTAATTATCGTGGAAGATTCAAATTTGATCAAAGGCGAACGTTGTTTTTGTATGCACTTTTTTATTGCATGGGCAGCTAGGTTATAAAAAATACATCGCAAATACAAAACAAAAAAACAAAAAACATTACTTCCTGCAAAAAAATCATCTTCTAACTGATCTTAGTCATCCATGTGATCAATCCGTCTTTTAATATTTGTGATAAAACTAGGCAAATGTCAAAATTACAAAAGTGCCATTTTTCCTCAATCTCTCTTCATAGATAGATTCATCTCTAATTCTCTCTCTAAGCCAATCACAAAACAGAAAACTCTTCAAACCTCATCAAATATTTATCTCTGTATATAATAAATAAATAATACATAATATAATACAAAGAAGGACGTCCGGAACGCCCAAGACGGACGGATCCTTTGATTTGGCCGAAAAGATAAACAGAATCGGGGTTTAAGTTTAAACTGTAGACTTGTGCGATATCTGGTATTTGCTTACCGGTATTCAAAGCTTGAAAGGTGAATTTGGATAAGTAGAGGAATTGAAGAATTCTAGCATAGAGAAGAATTTTCAAGTCTTGAGTGGCTCTGGCCAATCTACAGTCTAAAGTTGCAAGATGAGTTAAAATTTAACATTGATATTTGCAAGTAAAGACGTGTGAGTTTACGCTTAAACTTGCTGAATCTTTGCTTACAAATAAATACCAAAATTTCCAATTCACATGTAATCCCTGCAATTATTGCCACCATTCCCTGAAAAAGTGTGGCATTAGCTAGGTGAGTCACTTTTAACGATTTGGTTCTTCAACTTTATATGAACCTATCAGTCGATGAATAAAAATGATAAGTAAAGGTATTGTTATGTTAATAGCAAATACAAAATAAATAAATAAAATAGATAAATATTTAGGTAGGTAGATATAACATTTGTAGCTGATGGGAGCTGTATATAAGTAGGGTTAATTTTTATAAGAACCTAGGGTAAAGATATATTATAAGAAAGTAACTAGCAATCATCACCATTATGTACTCGAAGCTTTTGGAAGACCGTTCTCTCGAAGGTTCCAGCAAAATTGGAGTAGAAATTGATCAGCACTTGGTACTCGATAGGCAAATTGGCAAAACAGTTAAGTCAGGTTTCTTCGCTCTCCGACAAATTAGGGCAATCAGAAGAAATCTGACAACGAAGGCCTTAAAAACCGTTGTCAATGCCTTCGTGCTGTCGAAAATCGACTACTGCAATCGCGTATATGCCGGACAGCCCCAGAGCCAGCTGAAGAGACTCCAGTCTGTACTGAATGCAGCGGCCAGACTTATACATGGCACCTCAAAATTTTGCCACATTACGCTGCACCTGAAGTCCCTTCACTGGCTCAAGATTCATGAACGGGTCCAGTATAAGATAGGGTTGCTGGTCTTCAAGAGCCTGCGCGGGACCGCACCGAAATATTTAAAGGATATGATAACTCCAGCCACCACAAGCAGCAGAACAGCAACACTGCGATCAGCAGCATCATGTCGCAGTCGGATAGAGTTTCCAAGAAGGGAAAAGAAGACCGTTTTTGGAGATCGAGCCTTCAAGGTGGCTGCTCCAATGATATGGAACGGCCTCCCAGATGGCCTGCGCGAAATGGATCTGGAGAGTACTTTTAGAAAGGGGTTGAAGACCCACCTGTTCGCGCGCTCATATGAGCAAGAGCCTTTGGGATGACCAAGAGTAATATTATTATTAATATTAAAATTGGCTTCTAGTAACTACTATCGCTGGAGTATAAAAAGCCGCGAACGGCTTGCAGGAGTCAGTATATATACGACACTCTTCTTCTAAACACGAAAAACAGTATAAGTGAACACAAACCTCTAAGTGTACAAACCTCTAGTTTTGTAAAAGGCTTATGCCGTAAATAAATAAATAAATAAATAAAGTGTAAAATAAATATCCTGTAAAGAAGACGAGTTTTTTTTTAATTTGAAGACTATTTGAACCCTAAAAACATAACAGTATAAAATACATAAAATATTAGTATAAAATACATATTCAAAACGAAATGTTCAATTTTAGCAGGCTTTTCGCATACGTCGATGGGATGAAAATATTTATACGGCCATGCTGGTAATGAAAAAAATAGAATTAGCAAATATTTACAAAAATAAATGGTAGAAAATGAGGGAAAAACTTTGAAACCCGGTATTTCCCGGTGTAATATAAGAGCGAGTGATGTTACCGTTGCCTGGATACAAAACCTTGTGTAGCCATTTTGCCGTACCCATAATGCTATCCGGTAAAGGAGGACCCGATATGTTTTATGGCCTCAAGGTGGATCCTGTCCCAAAGTTTAGCCACCCCGGATTATCGAAAACAGTGCGTCAGCGAAGCAGTAAGTCGGTAGACTTAGTAGGAGAAAGGCAGGTCTTAGAGGAAGATACGAAATGAAGGATAGAAATAAAGTAAATAATAATTGAAAACGATAAAAATACAAACAATTAAAGACTTTTTATTGATGATACTTTCTACATAGGTTGGTTAAAGGCTGATCACGTATACTGTAAAAATTGTTTCACTTTGCCAAAGTCACCCATGTTACAGAGATGAGCGAGCAAAGGTTACAGCGTTTCTTTGCAATTTTGTATTTTTATTTTATCGTAATGTAAAATTTGGGGATTTACTGTGCCGGAGTGTCGCCACACTTTAGTCGCAGGCGCCCCGGTGCAATGTGCAACTATAACTCAGTTGAATTTTGTGTATCGCCGCCAAAAGGTCGATCGATGTTTGTTAGATCCCATCCCCGATCCGCAATTGCTTCCGCGCTTCACGGCCCTGAGCAGAAAAAGGAACTGTCCGACATCTGTGCGCGCCTCCCAGAGACCAGAGAAACTCCTGGTAAGTCCTCAGAGTTTCCTTAAGATTTGGATGGCGCACCAGATAGTCGCCTTAGTTAGGGAATCCTAGTGATTGAGCCCCTATGGAAGATAAAGAAATTGAAATACATTCAACTCTTATCACCACTATCAGTAATGGCCCTTTCAAAACGGATCCACCAGTAAGGACACATGCAGCATGTGCAAAGCGCAAACGTGAACTTAACATAAATTTTGTTCATATACATCAAATTAACATAAAATATTAATTTGATGCATATGATATTATCTAGGTTTTTGGCAGTTACTTCGTGAAAGTTCATTTTAATAGATTAAAATAAAAAACTTATTTGTTACAATTCACATGAGTTTTTATTATTTTTTAAACACTACCGGTTTCGGGAGAAGCAATACCTCCCATCTTCAGGTGTAAAAATACTAACATACAATACAAATCATGAATAATTTTGAAAACCTAGAAATTCAAAAAAATATTAATTCAGTAAATAATCTCTTAAATAGTATCATATTTCCTAACACTTCTCCCCTACTTTCTATGTTTCCTACTACACCCCGCCCACATAACACTCCCCCCCTCCCCCTCAGTAATTCAAATCCTCACGTCATAATGTATTGTATGTTAGTTTATATTTACACCTGAAGATGGGAGGTATTGCTTCTCCCGAAACCGGTAGTGTTTAAAAAATAATAAAAACTCATGTGAATTGTAACAAATAAGTTTTTTATTTTAATCTATTGATGTATATGAACTAGATTAAAGATACATAAATGTACAAAAAATCAATGAAATACTTAAAACGCGCCTACATGATTTAATATTTACGTTTTTCATTAAATTAATTTCTTACACTTCATGTTCTTATTATTAAAGTGACATGAATGAAAATCTAAATTTTTGAGTTTCAAAAACTTAAATAAGCTAAAAAATGTGGCCACAAAAAACATTGATTTAGATGAAAAGTACATACAGGATTAAAAAACAAATCATAGTAGATATATAATATATCCTGAAGTAATCTTATCCGGAGGTTTATCCTTTACTTGTTGTTTTTCATCCACAGGATTAAGGGAATCGCGAGCAGAACCTTAATTAAATCTGTCAGCATGAAGGCGCCCCTTAAACTAAAAATGTAGATACAGAAACAAAAATTCGAGAGATTTTTTTCAACCATAATTTGTACGAATTTCATTAAAAGAAATAAGATTTAACATCTCTGCATTTTGGTTGAATTTGTACGTATTTTTTTTGCTTTTTATTTTGGAGTTATTCAAAGGACGACCATTGGAAAAACTTCAAAATACAGATGACTCTAACGACCTTTTCAGACATAACGCATTCTGCCCGGATTGTTTTTGGATGACAAACCGTGTGAAAGCTTTCATACATTTCTATACACTAACGACATCCGACCCGGCGTAGGATAGACAAACACATAGACAAACCGGACAATGACTGTAAATATGAATAAAATTATGCTAGTTGGGTCGTGCAAATAGGTACGTACACTTAAGTGCCTATTTTCGATTTTACTATGTCGATATACGAAGAAAGTATATGCTGCGAGAATTGATGGATGTCGTGGAAGAGGAAGACCGAGAAAGGTATGGATGGACCAAATTTTCGAAATAGCGAGTGAATGGGATAGCCAGAGTCATAATAAAAGGAGAGCTTGTATGAAAATGGTTATGACTCTGGATGAAATGAAAGAAGTATGCAAGGACAGGAAGAAGTGGCGGCTAATCTGCAATGCTGATTTGTAATGTTGGTTTATTAGTTTGCTACATTTTTTGCAAAATAAATTTTTGACGTTTTTTGTATAGATTTCTTTTTAAGGTTTTGTTGTTTTTTTTTATACTAAAATGTTATTTATTACTCGTATTCCTTGACTTATAGGTTGGTATGAGGCTGACCACCCATACTGTAAAAAATGGTTCACTTTGCTAATATCACCCCTGTTTCAGGGAATGTCGGCAAGAGTTGCAGGGCTTATGTTCATTTGAGGTTTGGATTTTATTTGTAAGTACACAATCAGCATTTGTAAGCGCGAACTACACGTGTTTGTTTGTGGGCATACATGTGAGAGCTTTGAATGAATATATCCTTGCAACTTAGATTATAGATTAGGTATAGATATCGCGTGACAAAAGGACGGATACCTTGAAAGTAAGAAGGTGCGAGGGACAAACAAAAATGCGAGAAGTGTTCGCAATAAGTTTGCGGTTTGCATGCGTACACAGTTTGAAAAAGGATGCACAATGGACTGACACAGACTTTACAAAGAGCGGAAAATGTGTATTTCTGTTCTCACTGGCTTAAAAACTCCCGCCAGGGGTGCTATCAAAATATGTGGAAGTAATCAAGATGCGACTCAATTTCATTAAGATGCTATCTATTATATTGGTTGTAAGTTGCCAATATTTATTTAAAACTTAAAATAGTGCAAGGTCACGCTTACACATACTGCATGTGAATTTACAAAAGAAAACCCAAACCTCGAATGAACTTAATACCTCCAACTCTTACCGTTTTTCCCTGTAACAGGGGTGACGTTGAAAAACGTGAACCATTTTTTACAACCTAGGTGGTTAATTTTATAGCAACTTATAAGTCAACGGAACATTACAATTACAACTGAAGCTTACTTTGGGTACCGAAACGATAGGCTTTCATAGTAAATAATACAGAGGGTATAAATTACCTAAAACAATTACAAATTATGATTGTATCTCATTTATAGCCCAAATAATTGTCTGCAGAAATTTATTCGAATCGTTACCGTGTACCTGAGAATGTCTTATTCTATAATAATAAGCAATTAGTGTTCAAATGCCTCTAAATCAATTCACAGAGGGGTTGTAGAATTGCTGGGGGGTTTGAGAGACCCCTAACTGGGGGTTTAACAAGCCCCCGGGGGTTGAAGAGCTCCTAGCGGTCCTTGAAAAGTGATACACTTCAAATGAGGCCTGAAATGTCCGTGGAAGGATTTATTCTGTAAAAACATTGACAATAAAGTTTTATTTATTTTTGTGTTCTTTCATTTGTTAAATAGGCCAAGGTATTTCAAATTTAGTAATTAGTAATTCTACTGAATGTTAGAAGTTTCTTGACTTATAGGTTCGTATGAAGCTGACCCCCATGCTGTAAAAACTTGCTTCACTTTTGACAATGCCACGCTAGTTTCTGAGAAAGGCGGCAGGAGTCGCAAGGTTGATGTTCACGTGAGACTTGGTTTATTTTGTAAGTACATATTCAGCATGAGTAAAGAAAACTCCAAAACCCGCAAATGCTGCAAAACTATAGCCGCAATATAATAATATACTATGGCCTGAAATAGGCAAAACTCTAAAATAACACAAAAATTTGCTATTCTACCACGTGATGAAAAATGGATTACCCCGAGTTCGGAGTTCAGTTTACCGTTTGCATTCAACAGGTAGGTAGATGTTTATTTAAAGACTAACTTTTTCCGGCAACTTTTAGCTTTGCCTGAAAATCTGAAAGTTTCCCTCGTATGTGAAAAGCTGCATAGAAAATGAGCGGAAAAAAGAATTTATTTCTATTGAATTTTATGCTAACGTATTTATGTATCTTTCATGTTTTTTTTTCAATATGAACTGATAATCTTTGGAGATCGTTTATATATTATGTAGCCTAGTGGTTAAAGCTGTAGACAAATCATCATTTACCATATCTTAGTATTTAAAATTGATCTAAACTAGTGTTTTCAAACCTTTTTTCCCCCATCGCCCCTTTATGCGTAAATATATAAGTGCATCGACCCCTTATGCGTAGATGATAATCGTCGGGGGGAAGGTAGGCTCGCGATTTATATAAAAATTAACACAGGTAGACACAGGTTTCAGGGGGCTATCGCCTCCCTATCGCCTCATCGCTCCTCTATAACCTCATCGCCCCCTTATAACCCTACGTAATTTTCACTCCCCAAAGAGCCCAAATCGACCGCAGGTTGGGAACCAATCTTCTTCACAACATGTAAAGGTTAAATTCTGTGATGAATGTAGACGCCAGTTTCTTGAAGGGCTATAAGAAATATTTCAGACTTTTAAGACATTATTACATCGGTTAAGCATGGCCACATTATGGAGCAACCATTCCAGCTAGAATAAAACTGCTTCCTGACACTTTGTTCCTTGCTGTAGAAGAGTGAACCGCAACCAAAGGCTCCCGAGACTTTTAAATAGGTCACATCAACTCCTGAAGATCAGTTCCTAAAATATATTGTTCATTTCATGGTTTCAATAAAATCTAAGATGCAAAAATATATAAATATTTAAATTCATATTAAATGCATGCCCCCATAAGAAGACATGGGCAAGTTCGCGCATTAGCGTGTTGCATGTTTACTTACACAATAAAAACTCAAATCTCAAATACAAAAAAGCGCTGTATCTCTTACCGGCCTTCTATGAAATAGGGGTTAAATTGGCAAAGTGAATCATTTTGTACAGTATGGGTGGTCGGCCTCATACCAAACAATTAGTCCAGGAATAAAATAACAATCTAATGTAAAAGGAATGAAAATGAACAAAAAATCTTTAAGCCCGACAGTATTGCCGATCAACCGCCATTTTTACAGTCCTTGCACTACTTCTATCATTTCATCCAGAGTCATAATATTTTTCATATAATTACAATACACGATAGAGTTGATTTTTATTTGTTATTTAGGGGTTCGAACCTAGTACCCTGGGGTTGGTTAACTCTGTTCTAGAATGATTATGACGCTTCCAAGTCAGGACATTTTCCTTTCGGGTAATTTAATGAAGGAACTTAGTCTGTTTTAGTGGCAATTAAAGTGAGAGATATGCTGCGGTATAGAGAGACAGGGAAAGTGAAAATTATTAAGGCGTTTAGATATATTCTTGATATACAACCTATTCTTACTTTATTATTTTGTACTAAAAAGTATGAGAAAACCCTACATTACAGATCTGTAGCCTTGTGATTAACGCTACAGACTTGTAAAAGGAAGATAGTGAATTCGTTTACCGATGGAGCACAAAAATATATTTTACTAGCAGTACCCGGCGTGTTTCACTACGCCATTTGGGCATGTGGTATCAATTTTTTTCTACAGATAAAAGAGGAAACAACAGGATCAAAAAAAAAAGTGTGCTAATCGGAATCAAGCTTCACACAATTTATCTCTAGGTTAATCTTCACGTTTTCTAAAAAAAAAGGTCTAGGTACAACTGTTAAGCAGCAGAGCCAAGCATAGGGAAAATCGATTGCGGTGCTCCATTTATATTTAAGATAAAAAAATCGGCTATGTAACGTCACTCATCTAATCTATTCTAAGTTGCATGGATATAATTGTTACATTTGGAATTCACATTAAGTGCATGCCCACAAGCAGACACGTATAAGTTCACACTTGCACATTCTGCGTGTGAACCTACAACATAAAAACCCAAATCTCAAATGAACATACACCCTGCAACTCTTTGCTGACCTTCCCTGAAACAGGGGTGACATTGGCAGAGTGAACCATTTTCTATTTATAGTTGGTCAGATGCATATTGACCTATACTAATCTAATCTAATCTAATCTAAGCTGCAAAGATATATATCATTTAAGATTTATACTAAATGCATTCCCACAAGCAGATATGTATAATTTCGCGCTAACACATGCCGCATGTGGACCTACAATATAAAAACCCAATCTCAAATGAACATAAGCCTTGCAACTCTTGCCGTCCTTCCCTGAAACAGGGGTGACATTGGCAAAGTGAACCAATTTTTATATTATGGGTGGTCAGCCGCATAACAACCTATAAGTCAAGGAACGAGAAAAGAATATAAAGAAAAGAATATAAACAATACATTAAATTTTATAATCATACAATTAAAGAACTAATCTATAAAATTCACTATACTCTTTGAGCAAAGTGAAGAAATAAATGTATTCCAAACAATCAGGAATATTTTTCAATGTAACCGCACTGTGAAACGTATGCAGTTGGGGAAAATGCTTCATACAATATGATGCACTTAAGTGTTTTTTCAACTATCTCCATGAAAGTGTTTAATTTATGTTGAATTTTTGACTCCCTGTCCTGTCTTTATCCCGGCCAAGTGAATTCACATTTTTTCCCCACATTTAAAATGTGCTCTATCCATTATTTCAATAAGTGAAAGTTTTAGGTAGTGCACACGGAACATTTTCTATTGACAACAAAATTGTAAGTCGCACGGCCGGGTTAGGTAAAAGGCAAACATTTTGTTTATCTTGGTTGCTTTGGACCATTGTCACATAGAAGAAAGACGTTTAACCGCCGAGAAAAAAACGATCTTTAAATTTGTGGTGAGTATATAATTTTACAGAAATGCGTTTTTTGAAAAAACAACTATATTATGTATATTTTAATTAAAAGTATGTTTCAATAAAAGGTTTTCATAATAATAATATATTTCAATATGGTCTTCTAGTTGTGACCTACGAACTTTTGTTTATCGTATTTTTTATAAGTGCGGGATATAAAAGCTTTCTTACATTTCTAAAATTCAACTTGGAATACTTGAATAACATTTTTTAATTTGGAACTTTTGTCTAGGCCAGGGGTCGGCAACCTTTTGAGTCGGAAGAGCCAAAAATTACAATTTACAAATTTCAAAGTTTTTCCTTGACTTATAGGTTGGTATGAGGCTGACCACCCATACTGTAAAAAATGGTTCACTTTGCCAATGTCACCCCTGTTTCAGGGAAGGTCGGCAAGAGTTGCAGGGCTTATGTTCATTGAAGATTGGGTTTTTATATTGTAGTTGGGGGGAGGGTGGGGGGTGAAAAGCGAGTACAAGTAGCGGAGAGATCGTTAATCGATTCAGAACGATTTAGTTTTTTTCGATCAGAAGTATAATTCTGTGTTTTTTTTATATTTGCGTATGAAGCTAAAGAGCCGTAACTTCACACCCAAAGAGCCGCATGTGGCTGGTGAGCCGCAGGTTGCTTACCCCTAACCAAACCGATATCGATCCACCATATTTGTAAAAAGTCCGGTCTATAGCTTAGTTGGTAGAGTAACTGCATTCCATGCCGAGATCTCGAGTTAGAATCCCACTGAAGTTGTCAGAAATTATTTCTCGTTTCAGTGTTTATTTCTAACCCAAAATAAAATACCGGCAAGGCTTACTCAGCCTTCATAAGAAATGAGTGTCAAGCCACTCAGGAGCTGAATAACATCCATTTCAAGTTGGCGTAAAGTAAAAGTTACTGGGTTGTTCATTTTAGATTTGGATTTTAAATTATGAGTAGGTACACATGCAGCATTTGTAAGCGTGAACTTACATGTGTCTACTTGTGAGCATGCATTTTATATGAATCTTTAATGTAAATGTATATTTGCAACTAAGATTATGTATTGTAGTTGAATATAATGGTCTTCTTCTATTGGGTGGTTTCAAAATTTACCGACCTCGTTGCTGAAATATTGAGAATTGAGAACCATTGTTTATTTGATCACCATCAAACTTCACACGATTCATTCTAAAAATATGTTACATGTTTCCTGAAAATTTCGTCAAAATCGGATGAGCGGTTTATGAGTATAGGGAACATACATACATACATACATACATACATACATACATACATACATACATACATACATACATACATACATACATACATACATACATACATACATACATACATACATACATACATACATACATACATACATACATACATACATACATACATACATACATACATACATACATACATACATACATACATACATACATACATACATACATACATACATACATACATACATACATACATACATACATACATACATACATACATACATACATACATACATACACACATCCTTCTTTATAGATTGCATTCCATGCCGAGATCTCGAGTTAGAATCCCACCGAAGTTGTCAGAAATTATTTCCCGTTTCAGTGTTTATTTTAAACCCAAAATAAAATACCGGCAAGGCTTACTCAGCCTTCATAAGAAATGAGTGTCAAGCCACTCAGGAGCTGAATAACATCCATTTCAAGTTAAGTAAAGTGGGTAAAGTTAAGTAAAATTTTCCCAACTTTTTTTTTTTCCCCATTTTTAGGTTAGGTTAGGTTTTTCCCGACTTTTGGGGAAAAAAAATTTTCCCAATTTTTTTTTTTTTTTCCCAGATTTGAAAGCACGGGAACCATGCGCAGGGGGATAAGTGGGAACAATGCGCAGGGGGAAATTTCCCAACTTTTTTTTTTTTTTCCCATTTTTAGGTTAGGTTAGGTTAGGTTAGGTTTTTCCCGACTTTTGGGGAAAAAAAAATTTCCCCACTTTTGGGGAAATTTCCCAACTTTTTTTTTTTTCCCATTTTTAGGTTAGGTTAGGTTAGGTTTTTCCCGACTTTTGGGGAAAAAATAATTTCCCCACTTTTGGGGAAATTTCCCAACTTTTTTTTTTTTTTCCCATTTTTAGGTTAGGTTAGGTTTTTCCCGACTTTTGGGGAAAAAAAATTTTCCCCTCTTTTGGGGAAATTTTCCCAACTTTTTTTTTTTCCCCATTTTTAGGTTAGGTTAGGTTTTTCCCGACTTTTGGGGAAAAAAAATTTTCCCAACTTTTTTTTTTTTTTCCCAGATTTGAAAGTGGGAACCATGCGCAGGGGGATAAGTGGGAACAATGCGCAGGGGGAAATTTCCCAACTTTTTTTTTTTTTTCCCATTTTTAGGTTTGGTTAGGTTAGGTTAGGTTTTTCCCGACTTTTGGGGAAAAAAAAAATTCCCCACTTTTGGGGAAATTTCCCAACTTTTTTTTTTTTTTCCCATTTTTAGGCGTAAAGTAAAAGTTACTGGGTTGTTCATTTTAGATTTGGATTTTAAATTATGAGTGGGTACACATGCAGCATTTGTAAGCGTGAACTTACATGTGTCTACTTGTGAGCATGCATTTTATATGAATCTTTAATGTAAATGTATATTTGCAACTAAGATTATGTATTGTAGTTGAATATAATGGTCTTCTTCTATTGGGTGGTTTCAAAATTTACCGACCTCGTTGCTGAAATATCGAGAATTGAGAACCACTGTTTATTTGATCACCATCAAACTTCACAGGATTCGTTCTAAGAATATGTTACATGTTTCCTGAAAATTTCGTCAAAATCGGATGAGCGGTTTATGAGTCTATAGGGGACATACATACATACATACATACATACATACATACATACATACATACATACATACATACATACATACATACATACATACACACATCCTTCTTTATAGATATAGATTCAATTATTCATACATGTTCTTCGCTGGTTCAATTTTATTTAATTCTAAGCCTAGAAATATTTACAATACTTGTTCATACTTTGTTTGAGAAAACCCCCCTAATCCAGTAGCACGCCCTAATACAAGCCTATTTAGGTGATATACGCAACAATTGACAGATGGAAGGTAGATTTTCTAAGCCGTGGCGCCAGTTTTCACACCTACCCTGTCTCATATACGGGTGATTGACACGTGGGGGGTTTCCCCTACCCTAGATGGACTAATGAAATCTCATCCCTTAGAAAGTGACAGTACAACGGTTTACTCAGTCTTGCCGTTGGAATAAACTATAGTGTACTAGAACAACTCAACTAAGCTGCGCATACAGTTCAGCTTATGTCTTTCCATTTATTTATAGTTTTTTTTTTTTTTAATTCATTCGAGAATGTAAATGCAATTCACTAACCAATTTTGGCTGGCCAGAAACCAGTATTAACATCATAAATTAATAAAGATTTTTTAATCAAAGAATATAGGTATGTTCAAGTGTATGGTCAAGGGTCTAGATGGGAATCAAACCAGCGTTATTTTATTTAAAATCGCTAAACGAAATTAGTGAATTAACTATGTCGGGCATAGCGCCGATAACAGATATGGAAGCCCATCTTACGCCACAACCTGCATTTAATGTGGGGGTTTCTGGTTTTAATTTATTGTGAAGGCTGAGTGAACGTTGCTGGTATTTTAAAACGGGAAATCTATCACACTCTTGGTGGGGATTGAACCATAGTCCTCTGGTGTAAAAAATATGTATTCTGCCTGAGCTGAGCTGATATTTTTTTATGCTGTTCTAGGAAACGAACCTACTTGCCTACAGTTTACGATCCTGAAGCGTTAACCAGTAGACTACAATCTAACATAATCTAAGTTGCATGGACATTAGTACTTGTGATATTCACTCACTATGCATGTCGCGGTAGAGAAAGACCGAGAAAGGTTTGGATGGACCGAATTCCTGGAATAGCGAATGAATGGGATATCCTGAGTCATAATAAAAGGAGAGTTTGATAAAAAAAGGGTATGGCTCTGGATGAAATGAAAGAAATATGTTAAGACTGAAAAAATGGTGGTTGATCTGTTATGATAAAACCTAAGGTTTTTATTTAATTTTTATGAGTTGCGAGGCTATTATGTTCATTTGATATTTGGGTTTTTATGTTGTAAGTACACATGCGGCATGTGTAAACGCGAATTTCGCGAGTGGTTACTTTGGGCGTGCATCAAATATGAACCTCAAATGTCAATATATCTTTGCAACTCAAATTATAGATTATAAATTAAACAAAAGGAGAATTAGTGACGTCATACGAATGCACATGTTGATCCAACTTCTGACATAATATGACAAAGACATCACAAGCCAGCACACATGTCAAACCACAAGTCTTCCGGGTTCAATTCCCCAAGTAGGTATAAAATATTTCGGTCAAACTCAAGCATAGCGTTTCTCCAAAAACCAAATGCAGAAACTAGAACAGCGCCTCTAGTGAGTGTTTTAATTTCGGTACATTTTATTGGAGTTTAAACGAGAAGTTTCACACTCGGGGTAATGGTGTATATTTAGAAACATGTCAGGCAACTCTGCGGTAGATAACTTTTGCCTCCCAACTTTGAAATGCTGGCAGCCAACGACTTAAGTAGTCAACTGATGCTCTCGCTAAGTGAGAGGAAAAAGAAGAAGAGGATGAATGAAAATTGGCTTTCAGAAACTAAAACGTTGTCAAGAACACATAAAACATATTAAATTAAGGTTTATGACCATTGAACATACATGCAGCGTGTGGAAGAGTAAACTTACTCTATCTACTTATGTGAATACATATAAAATGAACCTTAAATATATTTTTAATGGTTTGTGTATTAACATTGTGACAAAATTCAAAAGTATGTTTACAAATAGCTTTAAAAAACAATTTCTTTTAATTTGAAGCACTATTACTGTAAAGATGACAAATCACAAATGTTTTCGGTCCCCATAAGTAAAGCAAGGTAAAAACTTTGGTAAACCAAACTATGGAGTTTTTATTGAAATTTTGTACACCTGATGATGGTGGGATTGAAAACGTTTGTTATCTTTAATTTTTACAACAAGAGTAAAAATAAAAATAAAATGTTTCATATTAGAAAAAAACTGTTTTCTTTCTTGTTATTTTTAACATTAAGAATGGATTTTCAATGTTAATTTCCTTGACTTATAGGTTGGTATGAGGCTGACCACCCATACTGTAAAAAATGGTTCACCTTGCCAATGTCACCCCTGTGTCAGGGAAGGTCGGCAAAAGTTGTAGGGCTTATATTCATTTGAGGTTTGGATTTAATTTGTAAGTACACATTCAGCATTTCGCACGTTTAATAATAAAGAGCAATAACTCAAAAAACATGAATGTTGGGAAAACGCGTTTGAAGTTCAGACACCCAGTACAACTTGTATGGGATGAAAAAGGCGACCGATGTTTTATCTCGGTCATATTCGTCCAAATTGAACGGCTGTCGCATTCTACGCATTCTTCTCGCATTGTTCTTGCGTTTTATTACAAAATCTCGATTTTCCCAATTTTCGAGTTATTTCTCTTTATTATTAAACGTGCGATTTGTAAGCGCGGAATTCAGGTGTTTGTTTGTGGGCATGCATTTGAGAACTTAAAATGAATATATCCTTGAAACTTAGATTATAGATTACAATACACAAACCATGAAAAATGAATCATTGCTGTTAATACATCTTTGCTAGTTAGATTAAAAAAAAAATGTTCGAGAATGAAATGTATGGAAATGTTGATGGATATGAACGAAAAAATTAAAACATGTAAACTGTATTTTTCGTGAATCTAGACAATGTTTCTTCTTTTTCTTAACCTTCCCTAGAGAGCTTTCAGTTTTACAGCTTGCATATTATATGAGTTTCTCTTTGTTTGATGTGATATGCATCTTGTTTTGGTTTTTATGCGGCCGGAGTGCATCAACGTTGACGCGGAAGTGTCGAAGCACATTAGCGCGCGAGTGGCGAAAGATATAAGCGCGGGAATAAGAGGGACATGAGCGCGGGAACGGGGGGGCATTACTGCCGAAACGACAAGTAGAAACTATGTTTACTCATAGAAACTTGGATCCTGAAAGTTGCAAAGACGTCTAAGGCAGGAGCGTGCACTGAGTAGAGTCAAATACATCAAAGATTTTTTTTTCGTTTGGCTTTAAAAAAAACGAATAAGAAATTAATATGAGTCCTAAAAATGACTCATATTTTTCTATTCCTAATATTTTTTCGTTGGCTTAGAAGTTTGCATCAGCCTGGCCAAATATCGTGCAAAGAATGATGCACCTTGTCTATGTCAACCTGTTTCAGGAAAAGCTGGCAAGAGTTGCAGGGTTTATGATCATTTGAGATTTGGGTTTTTACTTCGTAATTACTCACGAACTTAGACATGTTTGCTTGTGAGTATGCATTTAATATGAAGTATTTCAGTAACATTGATTTCATATTTATGTGGAAAACGCTACATGTATATCTTTCAAAGGTCCTTAGGAACCAATAGAAAAATATAAGCTAGATTTTTACCCGCCCGTGTCATGCCGCAACTTTGTCTATGTAAATAGACCTCATTTTTAGGTATAATTTCAAAATTGAATACATTTTTAATTTCTACTTAAAATTCGGGTAAATTTGTCAGTATCGGATGAACACCCCTAAACATACAGTTCCTTACTTAACTAAGAACTAAGGTGTAAGATCTTACTAAAATCTCTAAAAATCGCACCATAAATAAAATCAACAAATTCAATTTCTCCCCAGCGTATAAAACCTACCCTTAAAATTGGTTTCATCCCCTTCTACAGTTTGGAAACCAGTTATCAGCAGTTTGTTTGTCAGCATTTGCATATACAAGAAAATATTGAGCAGTGGTTCTAAAGATGGGTGTATATTTAAGATAAAATTTTAAGGAAATATAGGAGATATGCGATATGGGTGACACTGATATGGGCGACTTTCGGGAATGTAGGCTTCATTCTCAACGACCTCAACATCTAATAACTGGAAACGCAGGGTCTATGACTATGAGTCATGCGTGCTTCCAGTATCCACCTATCGCATGGAAACAAAAGGGCTTCCTCAGTACAGGGCCAACAGACTGAAGTTGTACCAAAGAGCCATTGAAAGGAGGATGCTGTAAATTAGCTTCAAAGACAACCAGGTTCCACCAGGTTCCCAACCAGGAGATCCGCAGACGCATTGCGGTCACGGATGTCGTTCAGCGAATGGTCTGCTTAAAGTGGTACTGGGCAGGTCACGTCGCAGCACAAGGGGCCGAAAGTGATCCATAAAGTGAAAGTGCGACCCAGGATGTCCAAGCGTAGAGGGAGACCCTAACTGAGGCGGCTGGACGACACCAGGGGAACTGCGGACTGGCGATGGCTGAACACAGCCGTTGATAAATAGCATTCTTTTAAATTCGATGTTTCGGTTTTTAGCTAGAAAGAGCTGTTTAAATCACTACATTTACCAGATGTGTTGGTGACAACCTGTTGGTCTTCAGGGACTATTTTATTTTATCGCTGCTCTAGAGGCAAGCTTGGCGGCCATTCCCCTATCCGCCATTTTAAGGACGCGCTGTCTAGGGGTTACAGGTTCCTCCAAGATGTCTGCAAGGTAAAAACGTTTGAAAAACCTTAGATACAGCCCTTACCCACCCTCTGAGATCTTTTACCACCCTTTCCAATATTCCAACTCCTTTCTTTGTGTAAATTCTGCCAAAAAATTTTTTTTTAGATTCTTGCCAGGCCCCTATTTTTAATATATTTTAATACCGAATTTTTTCACCGACAATTTCCAACCGTGAAATTGTATTATGAAAAAGTTTTAATTAATTTTTCTTTTGTCTTTTTTATTCAGCTTTGTTTACTGATTGAATATCATTTTGAGAATTATTTATCCTACAGAATATTTTTTTTTACAGAAAGGACGGTGAGCCTCATACCAACCTGAAAGTCAACGAACTGATATTAAAAGCTGAGTGGAAATAAACGAAAACCAAAGAAATAAACACATCTAAAATTCCAAGTCAATGCACGTCCGCAAGCAAGCACGTGTACATCCGCATTTGGAAAACCTGCATATGTACTTACAAAATAAAAATAAATCAAAACATGGAAACCCTTACAAACTTTTCCCGAAACAAAGGTGACATTAGAAAAAGTGAGCCAATTTCACAGAATTGATAGTCAGCCTCATACCAATATGGAAATTATGGAATAAAAAATATATATCTGTATAAAAAAACGATGAAAAAAGAATGTCCAATTAAAATTAACATTTACAATTAAAAACCCTACTAAGCTCCACACATAGAGCAACTTCTTTCCGCGTTATCTCCGAAGGTGCCGAATGTGGAAAGTGGAAACAATATATTTTACAGGTAAAATTAAACATCTATAACTGTGAACAATCAGATTAAAATCGAATTACTAATGTGAGCTCTTAATATCTAAGAAAAAAATAAAAGAAGAAAAATTCTTAGTTTTTTGTAATGCAAAAAACCTTTGACTATAATTTTATGTATGCTGCTTTGCAAGGGAAAGGTAGAGAAAAAAAGAAGATGAGAATTAGCATTTTTTCACAAAGAAGAAAGCATCCCTTGCCGCTGAAAGGTTGTACGGGGGGAGACAAACTTTTATTTTATTTGCATTTGAAAAACAAGAAGAGAAGAAATAAATAAGAAGACAACAAACAGGCAAACAATGACGTTCCTGTTTACATCTCACATGAACAAAGGAATGCTAAAGTGAGGTGGTAATTTAAAGAAATTTAAAATAAATAAAAGAAATTTACATCGTATCTGAGGTAAGGAAATGAGACATAGACGGTGAATTAAAGCGAAGTAAAGAATGTGCGGTGGGAATGTCTTATTAAAGAAGAATGACTGGTAAGACTCTGAATGGTAAGATCAGGCAATAAAGCCCAACACTACGCTCGAAAGAAACCGGAGCCAAAACACGAATCGAAGAACTGGTAAGAAGAGTGAACACAATGTTTGGAGAGTGTGCATCTGCAATTAATGGTCCTCTAGCCTGAAACCGCCTGCCTCATCATGTGAGAGAGGTAGAGGATGATGGAAAGTTAAACAATGCACTGAAGTCAAGCAATTTTCTGGCATCATTTGCTTTTTTTTTTTTTGGTCAATAACATTTTTCACTATGAAATGGTGCTCTTTTTAAGTGCAAGTTGTAGAAAAGATATACAAGTTCATATGTTCGTACCATTTCTCCAGATGGGTTATTTTAAGTCCTCCACAAATTGTTTTTTCGTGTTTTCTTAACATCAAACAACTTTCCCTCTGACTGAAACGAAACGTCAAACTGTCTTACAAACTTTACACAGAAAACATAAAAGATTTTCACTTCTTTCCGTTGACATAAGGCATATTGTAACGTTTTTCATATGTTTAGGTTTTAAATTCTAGTTTCTTCATCTTCTTCTCCTTTATGTGCCTCTGCAGTAAAGATTGACGACCATCATAGCGATTTTCACCTTCGATACTGCGGCACGAAAGAGGAATCTTGTGCTTCTGCCAAACCACTGTCCCAAGTTCTTCAACCAAGATGTTCTTCTTTGACTTTGAGCTCATCTTCCCTCAATTTTTCGTGTATGGTGAGATACAGAAGTGAATACTTCTCATTGTCATTATGTGGCCGAAATAAAGCTCAGTTTTTTGCCTTTTGATGGGCATTAGGAGTTCAGCTCTGGTATTCATACAAGGAATAGATTAAAGAATTAATGGTGGGAAATTAAACAAAATCTTACTCAACTCCTCCTTTATTGAAGTAACCAAAATTCTTTATTGATGCATCTCTTACCTGAAACAAAAATTAAAATAAAGTACAAGAAAAAAAAATGTAGTATTATTTAAATGTATTTTTAGTCGTTTCCTCAAAAATATTAGCGAACGGAAATACAGTCCCCCATAATATATAGACCGGTCCGTAGTCTAATGATTAATGCTACGGTTTCGGTAGGCCGTGGGTTTGATTCCCGACTAAGCACTAAATGTATCAGGCATTTTCAATTCGCTGTGTTGACAAACTCATCTGTCTTTACCAAAGATCCATCCAATCTTACAGAAATTCGGTCTTGCTCAAGAATCAGAAAAATCTACAGCAATAACCAAACTCGAAGAGGGTTGTTGAGTAGTGATTCATACAAAAAAGCGCTCATCCAAAAAAGTATATATATTACTATGGACAAAAAAATGTGACGTCACACGGCCGGCTTACTAATGCGAAGAAAACTGAGAAATATCCTTTCAAAGATGTTGAGAGAGCTTTGTGTCCAGGATTCATAGGCATAATTCTAATACAAGCTGAAATACTGCAGAACGGCGGTGAGATGGAAAGTAAAAGCAGAACGTGTGAGTTTACGCGTATACAGTGTGAATGTTATCCAGCAGCTACTAGTATATGGTGAGATGTAGACAAGTGTCAGATTTGACACCCTCCCTTCCATTTCTTCCCTCCACCTTCATACCATAACTCTACCAAATAAGAATACGTAGCCTAAACAGGGTTGCCAATTTCTAAAATTTAGCCATTATGGTTTCTTTAGGTTCAGTTTATAGCAAAGAATGGCATTTTGCTTCTTTTCCATGCCAGAGGAATGAAATTCGATCCTCTCGAAGGGTGTCAGAAATAATTCACGAAATACACAATAGGTACTCCGGTCGATAGCTCAGTTGGTAGAGTGCTTGCATTCCATGCCGTGAGCTCGGGTTCGAATCCTGCCGAGGGTGTCAGAAATGATTTCCCGTTTCAATGTTTATTTCAAAACCAAAACAGAAATACCAGCAAAGTCCGCTTAGCCTTCATAATGAGATGCAGCCTCCTCATGAGCTTCAAGTGACGTGGTTGGCGTAAAGCCATCCCCATTACCGGTGAAAATAAATAGGTTCCACACCCCACGTGCTCCCTGACTATTAAAAAAGTTGATATAAGGTCGACTCCCATGCAATAATAACTTGGTTCACTTTCAGAGCTCCGGTCTTAGGAAAAAGCGGAAGGAGTTGCAAGGTTTGATTTATTTTGAAGAAACATGAAGCATGTGTAAGGATAACTTACACGTGTCTTCTTGTGGACGAGCATTAAATATAAGCCTTAAATATGCACTTGTTGCAGCTTATTTGCGTTTTTTTAAGCACACAAGATCACGCGGTAAGTGCAATACGCGATCATCCATACATGTAGAATGTAAATCCGAAAATAGAGATTCAATATGAATTGGAGACAACAAATTACCTGATTAATTTTAGAAAATACATTAATTTAAGGCAAAGGTACAATGAAAAAGAACGCAAAACTTTATCTCAAAGCCGAAACCTAAAAGTACTGAAAATCCTAGCATGCTCGTATAGTGAAGGGCTAAAAAAACAAAAAAAAAACGGAACACGCTTTCTTATTATTCCGAAAAAAATACTGAAACAGTATGGAAGGGTGGAGAGGGAGAAAGGTGTGTAAAAAGAGAGGGTGAGAAATACAATATAGTCAGAAAAAATACAGTCAGTTTAACATAATGTATATAATAAGAAGGCTATGTGTTACTTCATATATTTTTTGTATCACCTCATCAGACAATACAGAAATCCTGCCTTTAAAAAAGGAAGCTGATGTACCTTGGATACGTTTTGACGGATGCAGATTACTGCTTAGTGCGGAAATATTGATGGTAGAAGAACTTCAGGACACAAAGAAAAAATGTTTCTGGCATCAAGGCTGCAGTAGCTGAAGAAGCTACGTTAATGATTTATCTGTTGATATTTATTTTCGTGAATCACACCTCAAGAGCATCGTAGTGATCGTTGTTATAAAAAGCGCTAATGCTCAAACAAGACACGGTTGCTTATACAGAAACCGTGTCTTGGATAGACCTTTGGATAGAACTTTGGATAGAACTTTGGATAGAACTTACAATTTACTGCCAATAAGAAATTTCGGTAGTTTGATATTCAGTTTTAGTTGATAAATGCACCGAACACACCCGAAGAGACAAGCCCCGCCACAAATCTTTGAAATGATTAATTCTATTTATAAGCTTAACAAACAACTGATCATAAAGATCAATTATATAATAAGCATAAAGCTGGAAAATCACACCAAAAAATTCCCGTTGGCGGCAATTTTGATATATCCTTACATGAAACACCAACAGTTGCAGTCAGTGAAGATGACGCTATCGTATAAATAGTTACTATGGTTACTGTAAGGTAGTTACTTTCGTAGTAACTAAATATAGACAGACGAAATTTTGTGAATTTAATACAAAAAAATAAATTTAACTAAATTTCCGTTACTTCATTATGCTTGAAAATACCGAACCTAAGAATATTACAATTGAATACCTGTAACAGCAGGACCACATACTCGTAGATGAGATTGCGAAAGAATGGAACCTGCAGAGTGAGAATAAGAGTAGAGTATGTATGAGGAAAGTGATGAACGTTAAAGAGATATGCAAGTACAAAGTGGAGACGCATCTGCGGAAGCGCCGCCCACCCCTAGTGGAACGGCGGCAGAACACAGTAACAATAACAGTAGAAGTACTACAACTATAATAAAATACGCACCTAACCTTGAATTAAAAGTATTAAAGCTATAGAACCTAGGAAGCACTATAACAAAAACCAACAGCAGAAGTGTGCACAGCAGAAAAAGCGCTATAGCCGCGTCTGCACTTGCAGCGCTCTCTTTCCTTGACGTCGCGACGCCGAGCTATGTAAACTAAGAGCAGGAGCGTAACTCTGTAAACGGAATGCCGACAACCATTGCTGTAACTATTGTCACTCCGATTCTGAAAAAAATGCAGCTTGACCAAGATGTGTTAGCCAATTATAGGCCTATATCAAATTTATCTTTTGTGTCAAAACTTCTAGAACGAATTATTTCAGAAAGAGTGACAAATCATTTAGAAAATAATAAACTTATGCCCAGAATGCAGTCTGCATATCGGAAACACCACTCCACTGAATCGGCACTTATTCGTCTTATGTCAGACCTGATCTCCTCAATAGAAGGTGGAAATGTTGCCTTGCTGGCAATGTTAGACATGAGCGCTGCCTTTGATACGGTGGATCACGGAACCTTATTACAAAGACTCAAAATTAGCTTTGGTGTTAAAGGCAAAGTACTTGCATGGTTCGAGTCTTATTTACACGATAGAAAGCAAGCCATTAAATTTCAAGGCGAAATATCACCTGCACGCATTCTGAAATACGGAGTACCTCAAGGCTCCGTATTAGGCCCAATGCTTTTTATCTTATATACAAAAGATATTGAAAAGATAGTGAGCAGCTATGGGCTATCAATACATGCATACGCTGACGACTGTCAAGTATACGCTAGCTCCAAGCCTAATGACACTGAAGGGTTGAAATCTCGAATGGCTGCGTGCATTGGAAGGATACAGGAATGGATGACTCTAAACAAGCTGATTCTAAACCCTCAGAAGACTGAAATTCTGTGGGCTGCCACATCAAAGCGTCAGAATCTCTTAGATTTGCACACACCGCTGACACTATCGGGAGGAGACTCTATCTACCCATCAAAAACTGTGGATCTGCTAGGAGTACGATTGGGCACAGACCTGACATTAAGTGAGCAGGTGGATAAAACATTAACAGCATCTTTCTTTGGACTGCGCCAAATTAAGGCAATTCGCAGATGTCTACCCCCTGATGCATTAAAAACCTTGGTCAATGCCTTTGTCCTGTCGCGGGTAGACTATTGTAGTGCGATTTACGCAGGACAAACAAAAAAGCAAAACAATAGGCTTCAATCGGTCCTTAATTCGGCAGCAAGACTGATTTTCGGAACTGGAAAGTTCTGTCATATCACGCCAATACTAAGGAACCTGCATTGGTTGAAGTTTCCAGAGAGAGTAGCTTATAAAATATGCTACACTGTGTACAAGGCACTCAATGGGAAGGCTCCAACATACTTGGCTGAACTGCTATCCCAGCAGTCCAACAAGAGTGATCTGGTGCTAAGATCCTCTGTATCAGGAGGGATAAGACTAAATGAGCCTCATCGTCCATACCGAACATGCTTCGGCGACCGAGCCTTCTACAATGGTGCACCTGCAGTGTGGAATGGACTTCCTCTGGATGTCAAAACCGCAAGCCCAGAGTCGACGTTCCGGAAAAAACTCAAGACCTACCTGTTCAGTGTATCATATCCCAATTAATCCTACACTTTATTTAACTATTTTTATTTTTATGTATTACTATACGAATATATTATTTACCTATAATGTAAGATTATTATGTATGTGCATTCACATGTATACGAGTATGGACATACCCCATTATTTATATTATTCCCTTCATATCTTCTCATTCCTCATATATTTTATACTAAGGGCCCTTGAGGTGTGCTACACACAAAAACGGCGCTTTAAATAAATTATCCAATTATATATATATATATATTAAACTGAGATACAAAGCGGAGTTGTGCGACTTCAGAATTATTAAATAATACACAATATGCAGGCAATTATAATTGACGTATATGTTGGGCATGAAGATGACAACCTTCAATGTGAATAATGGTTCAATTTGCCGAGTTAAGATTTGTTTAAGCATACGTTGTCTGACGTGGAAATATAACAAAATTGCATTTATTTAAAACAAATATATTCCATTTGAAATAGAGTAAAAAAGTTTTTAATCTGTCCTGTAAAATTTGTTATACTGGATATGTGAACTTAACAGGATATGATAGACGAATTATTTTGATCCAGGGTCAAAGTTTTGTCAAGGGGATGGAAATCGAACCAGCGGGTTTTTATTTTAAATTTGCTAGTCGAGATAAGCGATTCGACTTTCTTTGCCATAACGCCGGCAGATTTAAATAGCTAATGAGGCCTGCACATTTCAAAAGTCAAAAAGTTGTGACGTTACACGGCAAGGATGAAGAGGTCTCAAAATAATGATTTGTAGATTTCAGATTTCTTAAAATTAATTAAAACCTCACAAACAAGCTGGACAGACTCTATACAGTACAACTTCTTACTGCGTTTTCTTCGACAAAGTTGCATATAGCAAGTGGTATCTATTTATCTTCACATATAAACCCCTACTTCAGCTGAAGTGGGTTTTCCTGCCTCCAAGGAGACTGATTCTTTGTGAAGGTAATGTTAACCGTGCCGGTATTTTCATTTCAGATTTGAAATAAGTACCGAATCGGGAAATCATTTCTGACACCCTCGATGGAGATCCAGCCCTAGCCTTCTGACATTGAACGCAAGCATTCTACCAACTGAGCTTTCTATCTATAATCTATAATCTAAGCTGCAAGGATATGTTAACATGTAAGGCTCATCTGAAATGCATGCCTACAGACAGGCACATGTAGGTTCGCGCCTACACATTCTGCATGTGTGCATACAAATAAAGAAAACCTCACATGGACATAAACCTTGCAACTCTTGCCGCCGTTCCCTGAACCGGGGTGGCATTGGCAAAAGTGAACCGATTTTTACAGCACGGGTGGTCAGCCTCGTACCAACCTATCAGTCAAGGAGCACAAAAAAATATAAATGATTTACAGAAATTCATAATGAGACACATTACAAATAAAAGTAAAATAAAGTAAGTCGACTATGCTTTACAATAAAATGGTGGTGGAAAATGGCAAACGAAACAATTAGATACGTAAAATATATATATTTTTTTTGCATATCGACAGAATCGTACAATTCCCCTGTCTAGCACAATAAATGTCGCAGAAAGTGAAACCGTAAGACGTAGGAAGTATATACTAGTAGAGAGTAAATACAATGTAGCGTCTAAAAAAGCAGTTATCCAACGTCTAACGTTTAATGTCGCAGTAAAGCCAGCTAACTCTTCTCTTACGATAATATGCAAACGGTTCGGAAAATTGCATTTCCTCAAACAAATCTAAGTGTACAAATTCCGCTTTCTTTTCCTGTCAATCAATCTAAAATGTAAAAAGCAATGTAAAATACAGACATAGCGTATTTTAGTCACGGATCGACACGGCTTTGCTTGAACGTGGTGAAAATCGTAACTAACGTCGCCATCTTGTGTAACGACATTTTTGATAGTTCAATGTGATGCTGGAGAGTTGTTTTCCGGGGTCTGCGGGAGTAGGACCTTCCGGACGTTTCGCCCATATTTACGGTAAAATTTTGGAAAATCAAAAAAAGGCACTCATTATTATACTTCGTATGCTAAACGACAGTTAGTAACAAAATTTGTGGCGACGATGAAAGGGTCGTTTGAGCAGAATGAAAAAGTTAATCTGTCTATTACAAAAAAGGCACTGCCTTTAAAAGAAGCAAAAATAAATGGCTACCACAACAAGGCACTGCCTTTCAAAAATTTTGGCGTGGATTAAAATTTCAAAATAAAGCATTGAACTTTTTCCAATAGATGGCAGTAGCATTTAAATACATTGATATAATTTCGCAGAGGGGAGCCACATTTTTTCCAAGTAGGTACTTGATAAATTTATTAAATTTACGGTGGTGACGATTACAAAATTTGATTACCTAAGTATATTGGAATATTCATGCATAAGCGTGTTGTGGGTTCGAGTCCCGGCTACGTGGAAATGGGTTTGAAACTTGGTTAAGTCGAGGGATGCTACATATGAGATATTTGTTCATAGCTGATTCAGACAAGGACAGTAGAGGGTTGGTGCGTGTCCTAACGAATATAGACAAGACTCCATTGCTCGTTTTTACATTGTAAACTACTTAAATAAATAAAAACACTTTAAAATTATCAACTGTTTTCGTCAGAACTCCTGATGACGATGAAAACCAAAAACTGAGATATTGAAGACGACAAAGCTACAAACAATTTCTGAAAGCCCAACAACCCACTTGGATGCTGAAGAAATTAAACAACCCGATATGAGAATATCCGCGATCTGTCGCCTTAACGTCTAGAAAATTGACCAAAACCCTTTGGTGACCGCGCGTGCGCCGCTGCAGGACCGTCCTCTGGTAATCGGCTGCCCCCAAACGTGCGCGCCAAAAAAAGTGCCGACTGCTTCAAACAGGGACCCTTACACACTCTTAAGCACCCTTAGAGCCCGTTCCCACTTGTCGGGTGTCGGATCCGTATATTAATCGGAGGTTCCAGTGGCACAACATTATGTATGGAGCTATTCACACTTGTCGGAAACCGATTTTGTCCGAAATGTTCTGCCACTGGAACCTCCGATTAATATACGGATCCGACACCCGACAAGTGGGAACGAGTTCTTACAGTGACTGAAGTAATGAAACGGCGCTCTACAAATCTGCATTATCGCAATGCAAACGCAACTAAGCTGGACAGAAAGTGTCACTCCTAACCGCGTTGTCTCCGAAGCAGTCACACGTGGCATGTGGAAGCTATTTATTTTTACAGGCAAGGAGGCCGGCCTTACGCTAACAACTCCAGTTGAGTGAGGATTTTCCAGCTCCGGCGGGAGCCAGTTCTAATTTTTTGTGAAAGGTGAGTAGGCCTTGCCGGTATTTCATTTACATTACTTTAGGTTTATAAATCGACACTCTCGGTGAGAATCAAACCTGAGCTCTCAGCGTTGAATCAAACATTCAACCAAATGAGCTGTCGATCAGACTTCAGTCGTGCAAAAAGCTTTTGACTACTGTCTCTCTCTGAAGAAGGCAAGTCATGGGATGGTAGAAGTCTGAAATTCGGAGTTGGGGTGGGGGCGCAGACGGGGTAAGCGACCGGAAATGGAAGGAGCGCTGGAACGAATGAGAAATCACATTCCACCAAGTTTATTGATATTTTATTGGTTGCCATATATATTTATTCGCGGCTGGGAAGATTGCACAGACGCTCCTGCTCACCGATGTGCCACTGTGCAAATAACGGATAGCGAACCTCGTGGGAAACCTAACACGGGAGAGCCCCTAAAAACGAATAGATGTGCATTAAAAAATGATCAACTGTCGACATGATTTGCGACCAAATTGGTCGACTGTAGACTAACAACTTTGAGTGAACTGAGTTGAGAAAAACAATCGTCGATATAATTGGAAAAGAAACAATCGACGGATAGAATTGGTCAAGTGCGTTTCAGAATGAATTGGTCAACTGCAATCAAAAACAGAATTGGTCGACTGTGTTTAAAAAAGGGTTCGTCGACTGTTGGAATTTTTTTTGTCGTTTGATAGAAAAAATAATTGTTACACTAAGTTGGAGCATTATTTGAGGTTAATTATTTAAGTTGGAACATATTAAGTTTAAAAAATCAATTGATCAAAACTGTTTACAAATAATTAGTTGACTTGGTTAGAGAAGGCCATGGACAACTATTTTATGGTTAAACAGATTGCATTTTTTTTAGTAGAATTGAAAGCAAAAGTGTTCGCGCAATCCAACGCGTTGCCAACAAGTTGTTTATGAGAAATTTATGACTGTGATTTTTCTCCTGCATTTATTCTGCGTTTCTCTTTTCACAACTGTAGTACCCGCGCAAAGCTGTCGCATCAATAAAACTGTCGTTATAAATGAATAAAGAAATCAATATATTCTACAAACAGTCTCCGATACGCCACTGGCTGAAAATATTGAGAAATTTCAAAACGGCAAAAAAATATTTTGATCAATATATTATAGCAACTAAGCTGCATATGTAATACAAATTCTTGCCGCTTTATCTGAAAATGTCGTATGTGACTAAAATAACCTACTTATTTTCACAGGTAAGGGTGCCAGCAATAACAATCCAATTCACTTGAAAGGTGAGGGGGGCGGCCATACGCCAACGATTTTATTTGCAGCGGGAGTTTCCCTGATCCCAGGAAGGGTAGGTTTTCATTTCTTGTGAAGCTGAGTAAGCCTTGCCGATTCTACGATTTCTGATATACGTCCATTTAAGATTTCGTTTTTACATATGCAGCACGTGTAAGGGCAAACTAAAACGTACAACTACTAGTGGGCATACATTTATTATTAATCTTAACTGTTAGATCTTTGCAAGTAATATTATAAATTATACTCGTAGATTATAGAACTATACACCGAAACGCGAAATCAATTCTTATACACTTGGTGCGGATCGAACCCTAGCTCTCCGGCATTTAACGCAATTATTGTTGTCTCCTAATTTTAACTTTAATTTACTTTTTATTTCATACTAGCACTAAATACTAAGACTTATATTTTTTAATTTGATTGTTGCACCCGATGACAAACTGAAATTTTTTGGTTTATCGGGACAAAAAAAATGTTTAATTTTTAAGATTTATATTTCTTGTAAAAATTGTTTATGAAATAAAAAAAAAAAAAAAAAAAAAAATTCAACCAACTGGCAAACTAGCGTTCAAAAAATATTCAACATTATTTTCAATACATATTCTCTAAAAAATATTCCAGATTATTTTTCTATTAATTTAATTCTTATTTCAGTCAATCGACCGTAATCGAAACTACCTCAAACCATAATTTATAGGGCGGGAAACGGGGGAGGGATAACAGAATTACGCCTCCGAGACGAAAAATACAATTACCAAGAAAATTAATAACTGAAACTGCCGAGGGAGCGAAATTCAATTAGCTAACATATTATTTACAAAATCATATATTTCGTTTTATTTTTGTATTATTTTTTTAATTTTGTAAATGTTACGATTTTTTTTGTGCCCCATTTAACTTGATAAATGTCCTTAATTTATGGCAGGATTTTTTTTTTAAATGAATTGAGTTGGTTTGAGCACGGATAGAACAAATAATGAAAAAACGTTGATATGTTTGAATAATTTCAGGATATTTTACATACATTCGTTATAAATCTAACTTACACCCTGTTTCCCCCCCCCCCCCCATTTTAGCGGAAGGCGGCAAGAGTTGCAAGGTTTATGTTCATGTGAGGTTTGGTTTATTCTGTTATAGTTTTAAAAATACGTTGACGCTCATACAATGCTACATTTCTTCAAGTAACAGAGAGCTATTTCTATTTGAGTAAGCACTTCATATATTTACATAACGTAGCATTGACGTGCAGAGCTTTTTTTTTAATTTTTATGCGTAAGGTGGTCAGACATATGCCATTCCCCTTTTTTGGAGTAAAACGAGTAGACCTCCAGATTCTCTGTATTCGGGAGAGTTTTCCGCACAAGAAAAAAATTAATAAAAATCTGAATAAAAAATAAAAAATGCATTTTTAAGCATATGTTGAAAACCAACATGTGCCTGTATGGGATGTTCGCCCCTATAAAAACTCAAATATTTTCTAGGGAAACGACGATGAAAGATATTAGGAACTGTACCCCTAGTATAAAATATTGCGTAAACTCTCCTCGATCGCGTGAATAAAAAATACATACAAAAACTAAATCACTCACAAGGAGTGATATCGCATCTTCCATACATTTTCGATTCAAGCGAACAAGGGGAGTATAATATGAAAATCTCTTATATTGGGAAAATTGTGTCGAAATTCGCCCAGTCACTGCAACTTAGCGATATTAAGATTGCAAGATCAGCTTTGGGGTGGGACATTAGAGAGAAGGGAGGAGGAAGACTAAGACAACGTCGGACCATCAATCAGCGAGTTTAGAACCCAGAAGATCGCGATATACATAGGAGATAGAGAGAGGGGTGCACATAATTCTACCGTCTAGAGCACAGGTTCCGAAACATAGATACGAGAACTTCTTCTTCTCTCTGTGCCTCTTCAGTGAAGATTGGCAATCATCAGAACGATTTGCACCTTCAATACTGTGGCACGAAAGAAGGATCTAGTGTTTCTGCCAAACCACTGCCTCAGGTTCTTCAACCAAAATATTTGCTTTCGACCTGGAGCTCGTCTTCCCCCAATTCTTCCCTGCAATCTTCCCTATAAATACTTCTCAGTTCTCAGTATGTGACTGAAACAAGCCAGTTTTTGCCTTTTGATTGACATCAGGAGTTCGGCTCTGGTATTCGTACGGGAAAGAAACTCGGCATTTGTGACTCGATCCAGCCAGAAAACCTTCAACGTGAGACAGAAGATTCACATTTCAAAGGCAGTGATTCTGTTTTCGATGCACTGTGTAAGTGTCCACCTTTCATCCCATTGAGTGCAATTGGAAAGAAGTAGCATCCCGCCATATGCAGACGTTACTCTAACAAGCGAGATTTTAACAAAGATAAATTTAAGCACCAAATTTTAGCTTAGTTCCTTTATTTTGCGTATGGCTAAAAAGAGTAGCCAATTTTAAGGCCACTGTACCGCGTTACAGATGACGATCAAAGTCTCCATCCACTTCACTGCTCCTGGCGTGGCTTCATGAAGGTGTTTCAGGAGGGTGTCTTCTCATGGGGCACTACTCCATTATGTGCCGGACAGTCTGGTTCTCCATCCACAGTCGCATGCTAAAGAGATATAGAAAATTCCCGTCTATGAAGAAGGAAGTTGCAGTGCGGACCCTGTTTAAGGTTATTCGCAGTTTTCTTGGAGGATTCCACCCTGGGACCTCCTGATGTGCAGAATGCGTGGTTTTTCACATTTCGCTCCCATATTGACTTAGAATAGAGATAATATGTCATGATGGGATCTTAGGACTTGAGGGACAACTGGTCCGTAGTCTAGTGGTCAACACTATGGACTCATAATCGGAAAGTCGTGAGTTCGATTCCCGGCGGATCACAAACCAATATTTATGTTTACAGAAATCGTCTTCGCTGAGTTGAAAAATTATTTGCCTTTACCAAAGACCTGTAGAGAAACCTCATTGTCTCCTCATTGAGGTAAAAAAGGTAAGTAGTTTCAAAAAGATTTAGAACCGCCGGTCTAGACAGACAAGCAAAGTTCACGATGGAAATAAAAGACAAAACAGAATAAGAAGACGGAGGACTATAATTATTGAGGATGGAATCCTTTTACTTCTTATTGCATCTACTCCATCAAGGTTGGCTGAGTAAACTTCTTCCTTTGACTTTAACTACTGATGTATTATTTACTTCCTCGGAGTTTGTCTCCCATATCCTGAAGGAAACATATGACAAAGTACAAAAAATCTAATCATATTTACCGGTCGTAAGTTCAGTAGGTAGACTTTAGTTATACTCACTCACTACCTTGTGAAGTAAAAATCTGTACTTTGGTTAGAGATTAGCTAAAGTAATATTTACACAAGGCCTTACAAGGGACCACCTAGCGTTGTGATTTTACTTTTAAAAGCTCACAAAAAAGGCTCCCTTGCTAGGTTTTATTCATAGAAAAAAACGCTACAAAAGAAACCATCGAAATGAAAATTTCAAGATATTATTTTTCAACTCAATAAAACGCTCGGTCGGACAATACTAAAATAAAGAGATGCTGCTTAATCAATCATCAAAGTTAGGAAGATATGCAAACATTTAAGATTTTAAAAAACACGTGTAAGTTCGCGCTTCTACATGCCGTTTGTGTACATAAACTAAAATAAATAGAATAAGTGGTGACATTGGCAAAGTCAACCACTTTTTACATTACGGGATGTCAGCCTTATACCAACTGATAGGTCGACATAAAATTTGACAACATAAATAATACTGTACATTTAACTATTAAAAAAATAACAATTATTTAAAAATATATTGAAATGAAATGATAATAAATATAAAAAATAAAAATTTAAAAGCCTAAGACGAAGGTATTGCAGATCAACCGCATTTTTTCGGTACTTGTAGACTTTTTCTCATTAAAACCAGAGTCAAAATAATTTTTATACTAGCTCTTATTTTATTGTGACTCTGGATGTACCATTCAGTTTAATATAGGTGAATTAACATGCAACCAGAACATTCTAGGTATTAAAGAATGGTATCATCATCATGAGCTTGACAGCCCTGGGTGGACCTTGGCTGCATCCAGGATTCCCCTCTACTCTCGCCTTTGCTTTCCAGTTCATGGTAGATAAGGTTTAAGGAACAATTCACACCGTCGATATATGAAGTAAAAACAAAAACTGGAGACGCGCGGTCTTTGTCATTATTAAGTCATTAAAAGGCGTGCGAAAAAATGTAAATTTATGTTTTTTGAGGCCTAACGTATTTTTGGTGTTTTTTTTTGTTTTCGAACATTTTTCATCCCTTTTTGTATAAAATGCCAATGCGAATCAATAAGGAATGTTATTTATTTTTTCTTGAATAAACATTAAATTTGTTATTTTTATCACGCCTAAAAAAGTGCTAAAAAATATATTTTTCTTGGCCTAAAATAATATAGTCTTGGAAGAAGGTCACAACTCAGTTGGTAGAATGCTTGCGTTCCATGCCTGAGGGCTAGGTTTAAGTCCTCACCAAGCGTGCTGGTAATGGTTTCATGTTTCAGTGTTTTTTTAAACTCTTAATAAAAATGTCGGCAAGGTTTACTCAAGCTTTACAAGAAATAAGACTTGTCGCGGCGACCAGCTTCTGAGATAATAATATTATCAGATATAACTCGATTTCTATCGGGTAAGGCAAGCTAGTGTGCGTGAACGCCGCGTTGCTACTGCCTGTCTCTAGTCTATACGGCAGCGCCGCTGCGAACCACTGAGAACCAGCTTTTTCAGGAGTTGAGAAAACAAAGAAATCATGTGCAAGCGTGAACTTACACTTGTTTACATATCTTTACAACTTAGATTACAGATTATATATATACACAAAACCGAAACAATATTATGTTAAACTTTTTATTCTCACAGTAGAGAAAGTCAACCACACAACAATCACTAAAAAGTCGGACTAATAAAATCGTCTTAAAAAAATTTAAGCACACTTATTTTCTACGGTTTAACCCTTATTTTTACACTTCATTTATTTCTTCATTTTCAACCCGAAAATTTCAAAGTTTCAACATAATTTTAAATTCCATCAAAACAAACAGATTCATAATCTCAAACTTTTGATTAAGCCCAATTATTATTTCCCTTTTTGGGTTTAAACCATAAAACGTTACAAAACTCACACCCTCTTCTCTAAAAGAAAAACAAGCCATAATGCTAACGACACTGTTTAGTTGTTTTTTCTCGGCTGGGAATCGAACCAGATACCGTCAGAGTGGGGTGATGATGGGTCTGTTTTTGTTTCGACCGGAAATTAGCCCCCCCCCCCCCCCCCTGCCTAGCCTCATAACTGCTAAAGCCTGCGGGAAAGCTGCAGAATATTCGTATTTGTGGGAAACTTGGCGCCCGAGGTTATCAACATTTCAGGATTAATAATGTAAGATTATGTTTTGTGAAGATTAATAATTCGTGAAAGAAAATAAACTGAAATGAATAACTGTAACTCTATCGCGATTCCGCTAAGGGCGGCTAGAGCTTGTGCAGAGCTGCTTCCATTTCTTCATATCCTTGCAAAGTAACTCAAAAAATTTTTCGTGTAGATAGCCAGTGAGAATTTGTGAACTAAATTGTATGTACGCGCTAATGTGACATTCAGTGGAATGTTTTAGTTTCAATTTTTTGTTTCAATTTAACAAGCATGCTTGAAAAATACTTGGATTCTGAATGAAATGCAGGAAGTATGCAAGATCCGAAAACAATATCTGTGGCTAGCAGTGGCGAAGGGTGCCATACAAGCCGGTTACCATCGTCTTCCCTTTTAAAATGATGTAACAAAGTATGTAGTTAAAAAAATATAGGCACAAAGTAAAAAAAAAATACATTTAAAACCAAAGAAACAATACGTATTTTTTCCCCATTGAAACTATGCAGTCTACTTTATTATCATTTTTGCTTCATTTAAAACGGGAAACCGATGGAAATCGGCTTGTATGGCACCCTTTGCCACTGGTGGTTAGGGATTTTGTCTTTTAGCTACTTATTTAACTTATAGGTTGGTATGTGCCTGACCACTGACACTGTGAACAATAGTTCGCTATGCCAATTTCACCCCTGTTTCTCGGCAGAAGTTGCAGGGCTTATGTTTATTTAAAGTAAGGGTGCTAATTTGTAGAAACATACACATGGAGCATTTTTTAAGCTCAGTCCGAGGTCTGCACGTGAATTGGTAAAGGGAACATTGGGTAGTCACTAGGTCGGGTGGCTAGCGACAAGGCAAACAAAAATTTGTTTTTAGTTGCTACTGACGGCAGAACCAAACAAAAATGACGTTTACTCGCAGTTTTTTTTTTCCAAATTCACAAAAATGATCGGAGTCCATTATAGGTGTCTGCTTGTGGATGTCATCAAAGTACTACTCTTTACAACTTAGATTATAGAACTGGCGCTACATTTTTTCAATTTTCCATACACAGAAAACACCATCTCTGGGGTTTTCACAAGAAAATAAAGTAAAAAGTAGCTAGCTGCAAACAGCGAGTAGCCGACGGGAAAAAGATAGTTTGGCATTTGAGTTTAAGTTGGAGGCATATTACGCTAAACGCTGCAAATGAAATAAAAGTGGGCGGCAAGTTCATGAGCGGCAGCGCTTGAGTGTGGTGGAGGGAACAGGGAGAGAAGGATGCTAGGAAAAGGGAGTTGAGAGACGAGATGTACGAGTTGGGATAGTGAAGGGAATATTCGGAATTCGGAAGGTAACAAGGAGGAGGTTTCTCAGAAGTTTCTATTAAATCAAACCACGTGAGCGTAAAATACAAAGTGAGCGTAAAAGAAGAAAATGCATGAAAAAGGTGATGGATATGAAGGAATTGAAAGAGGTATGTCAGGATAGGAAAAAATGGAGGCAACTCTGCAGAGGCTCTGGCCACCCCTAGCGGAATGGCGACAGAGTTACAGTTACAGTTACAGTTACAGTGAGATAGCATGGACTACGCGTCGCATAAATGTATTGACTTCTTTTTTGAAACTAACATATTAAAAATCCAACGCATTTTTCATTTTTCATTTGATAAGCCTAAAATATGTCTCACTAAACAGTTATTTTTCTAAAAAATATGTAACAGAAAGCTGTAAATAATCTTTGAACCACTAAGATGTTAACATTAAAGGTTCACAGTAAATGCATGCCTAGAAGCTAACAAATGCAAGTTTGAAATAATGTACGAGCCCTGCAACTCATGCCGCTCTTTCTTGAAACAGGGTTGACTTTATCAACCGATTTCTACCATATAGTCAGCGTCCAAGGAACAAAAATTATAAAACACATTTTACTTTTACTTAACCGGTCGATAGCTCAGGTGGTAGAGTGCTTGCATTCCATTTCGAAAGCTCGGGTTCGAATCCCACCGAGGGTGTCAGAAATGATTTCCCGTTTCGATGTTTATTTCAAACCCAAAAATATAATACCGGCAAGGTTTACTCAGCCTTCACAAGAAATGAGTACCAGCACCCTCGGGAGCTGGGAAACCTCCACTTCAACTGAAGTGGTTGGCGTAAGGCCGGCCTCCTTACCTGTAAAAATAAATAGGTTCAACTCGCCACATGCGACTCCTTCGGGGATAACGCGGAAAGAAGTTACACTATATGTGTAGCTTAGTTGCGGTTTTTTTTTTACTTTACAAGTAAGAATATTTTTTTCTAAGGTTTGTGCATTCACTGAGTGAAAATTCTTTTTTAATTTTAATTAAAATGATTTATGGGAAAAAAAAATAAAAACAAAGAACACTATCACATTGTTTTAATTTAGTACCAGAATTGAATTCTAAGGTTGTGTTGAACTTAATTTTACGGTATGTTTAGTTATACTCAGTTGAACTATCAATATGTAAGGCCAGGGAGACACATTTATCAGACGAACTATTCAGTCATCCCTCGATTCAAAGTCGCGTCACGTTTAAGGCTTGAACCAGATATCAAGAACCTTCTTCTTCTCCTCCAAGACTTTGTAAAGTAAAGCAGATACTTCAGATCCGTATTATTCTTCTTGTGCTTCCTCAATGAAGATTGGAAATCTTAAAAGCAATTTGTAACTTCGATACTTTTGCTCGAAAGAGCGATCCTGTGCTTCTGCCAAACCGCTCTCTTAAGTGACTTTAACCAAAATAAAATCCTTGCACCTGTAGGTCTTTAACCCTGAATTCTTCCCTGTATGATAAGTTGCAGGAGTGAATACTATTCATTTCTCATCATGTGGCCGATATTAATCAATTTTTGCCTTTTGATAGACACGAGGAGTTTGACTCTGGTATTTATAAGGGAAAGAACCTCGGAATTTGTGACTCACATTATGACAGAATTGTATAGATTTGTGAAGCTCATTTTTTAATATACTTACTGTTGTGTGAATACGTCTTTCCTTTTTGAAGAGTACTGAAGAATGAGTATGTTCCCTTACCTGAAAACGACAAAATATTTTTCTGAAATATATGTATACTTTTTATGCAAAAAAACGCATGTGCGTAAAAGGCGGTTCTGCAATTAAATAAACTACGAGAAGACACTTTTACTATTTACGTTTCTTTTTATCGACTGATAGGTTGGTATGAGGCTGATCCTCCATATTGTAAAAAATGGTTCACTTTGCCAATGTCACCTCTGTTTCAGGGAAGGTGTGCAAAAGTTATACCTAGTTCATTCGAGACTGGATTTTTTATGCTGTAGGTCCACATGCGGCATGTGTAAGGTCAAACTAAAACGAGACTGCTTGTGGGAATGCATGTCATGTGAAACTTAAATGTAATATATCTTTGCAACATATACAATATATATTCTTAGTTGTATAGTAAAACTTAAATGTTTATTAATTTCCGGATGCATTAAATTTAATACCACATTATTTTCTCATCCTTTTACTTCTTCGACAAGTGCCGAGTCAAAGCCCCTCGAAGCACATGCCCCTTAATTTTACTGATCATTTTACAAGTCACCCCTGTGCCATGGAAGGTCAGCAAGAGTTGAAAGGCTTATGCGACACATGCGACATGCGTAAGCGCAAACTTACACGTGTCTGCTTGTGGGAATGCATGCAATATGAATTCTTAATGTATTTTGTATGGTTTGTGTATTAACACTGTGAAAATTCATATTCAATAATTTATTTAGTTTAAGGATTTAAATCAAACACTGTTCTATATTTTTTTTCGATTGTTATATAAATAAATAACACCTTATTAACTTTAAAACACTGTTTATATTTCACAAAAATATCATAAATTTAAAAAATTAAATTTTAGATTAACTACTAACGTTTTCGACCAATATGGTCATCCTCAGGTAGTAAATTTTTTTAACAGAGTTTAAAATAGTCAATATTATGTAAGTCAAATAGGTAAAATTAATTTAATTAATAAATAAGAATATAAAAAAGTCCAAAAATAAAATAAGTAATACATTAGGATAAATTATTGAAATTAGAGCTATTTTTTGAAAACAATAAATCTCACAAATCATACAAAATAAAATAATATAAAAATAAAACATTTCAAGCACACAATAAAAATCATACGACAGATAACAGCCATGGATATAATTAGAAAGAAGAAGAAGATAGTTCACCTGTCAAAAACTATATGTTAAAAGGGTTAAAAGAGAATTAAAACAAAGACAATTAGACAAACAAAAATGCAAAAGAACTAAAATATATGTGGAGACATAAGTAAAACATGAAAAAAAAACATGAATTTTCACAGTGTTAATACACAAACCATAAAAAATATACTGTTCTATATTTTCACTTTTATAATTTTTATTTTTAAATTTTACTAACGTTTTCGATCTTAGATCATCGTCAGGTATATTAATTCTTAATGTACTTAATATACCTTTTTCTACTCCCATTTGGTAATTTACTAATTACAAAACGGCTAACGCAATCACAATGCCATACATTTCTACACCCGTTGCATAATGTTACATTATGCAACCGGTAACCGTGTTAAAATGAACATGTGCGCATGCGCATTGTCAGAATTGGAACCATTTTTTAATTTCAAATGTCAACCTTGTATGGGGGTATGAAGACCTGTCAATCCAAGATGGCCGCAAGCGATCAGCTGATTAGGCTTCATACAATATTAGTGATATTCGGTAGGTAGGAATTACCGTGGTGATGAGACTTTCAACCCTGTTCAGATGAAAATAAATAAGTATATTTTATGTGTAGAGTCAAATAAAAATTGTAAATAGTGCTAAAATTTATCGAATTTATTTATCGGATTGCTCCAAATAAAGCTTTCCTTTTTTCAATGGAAAATAAAAGGCTTGAAAGGAAAACAATACAAAAAATTTCACCGCAAAAAATAAACAAACTCAAAAAGTTACTTGGTTAATAGGTGAGTATGAGGTTGATCACCTATGCTGTACAAATTTGGTTCACCTGCCAATACAACTGCAGGGCATATGTTTATTTGAGTTTTGGGTTTGAATGTTTAAGCTTAAATGCAGGATGTAAAAGCGCGACCTTATACATATGTGTCGGCTTGTGGGCATGAATTCAATATGAAACCTAAATATAATTTATTTTTACAACTTAGGTTAGATTAGATAATCGAAGGGAATGATAAATCACACGTTTTGACAAAGGTAAGGTTGTAATTACTTCAAATGGACGAGTACATTATAATGACTATTATTCACTATTTTGTTAATTCTCTCATGGTCGTAGAAAAAGTATTGTATGCCACTGCACGTAATTAGTCTTTGTAACACTCGTGCTTTCTATTGTGCCATTCGGCTGCGCCTCATGGCACAAACTAGCACTCGTGTTAAAAAGACTATCATTACTTGGCAGTGGCATAAATAACTATTGCAACGTAGATTATAGATTATAAATCAAAAAATATTCCCACATCTTTTACATTACCCATTTTTTGCATAACACTGAACAAAAACAAACAGCGAGACATCACGAACGAAATCAGATAGAATGTTAAAATATTGATAATACTAATGGGATATGGAGCAATATTACATTGTGGGAACATAAAGTTTATTCCGGTTAGATTACCGTCATTATATCACGAATAAAATGGACTTTTTGCATAATTTAGTGACACAATCGTGAGAGAATAATGAACCGAAAATTTCGCATGCGATATGGCTCCAATTGTTCCATGCATCGAGGAATGAAATACAATTGAAAATATAATTTAGTTCCTCGACTTATTTCGTTAAATCTAGACTTAAAGGTTGAAATGAGGCTAACCAGCTATACTGTAAAAAATGGTTGACTTTACCATGATGTCAACCCTACTTCAGGGAAGGTCGACAAAAGCTGAAGGATTTTGCTCATTTGAGATTTTGATTTTGATTTGTAAGTGCACATGCAGCATTTGTAAACGCGAAGTTACAAGTTTCTACATGTGATCTACATAATGTGTCTGATAAATGTTAATTTATCTTTGCAACTGATATTAGATAATAGCTCGGAAATTTAAGTTGCAAATATATATTACCATCAGAGATGCACGTCCACAAGAAGGCACGTGTAAATTCACGCTTGCACAATCGGTACGTGTATTTATTAAATAAAAATCCTACATCTTAACTGAATATAAAACCTTGCAAACTCTTACCGTCCTTACTGAAACAGGTGTGACATTTTCAAAGTGAACCGATTTTACAGTATGTGTGGTTTTCGGTAATTTTATAAAATATCAGTAATACTATCCGGAAAAGGTACGCACACAAAATTAAAGAAAATGTTATCTTTCTGTATAATGTAAACAATATCACAGTATAGCCTACAATTTGAAAGATGTGACCTTTGCAGCTAAATGCCCCCGTTATTTTTCGTTTAAGTAAGCGCTTCATTTTTAAATGTCACCGCGTCCCCCCGGCATTGTGTTATATCGTGGGATAATGCGGGGGGCGAGGAGAAATGCGAAAAGTAGGCTAAGGTACCTCCCCCCCAGCTCACCCAAATAATTATGACGTCAAAGTGTGTCTTTCACTTGTTGCTAGAGCTAATAATAATATTATAATAATTGTCCAATTTTATACAGCGCTATTTAATGGCACTAGCCCCCCCAAGGGCGCTTTTATGTGTTGAAGCTTCTATTAAACAAATGCGTCTTAAGCAACCTCCAGAAACTACCAACACTGGTCTCTGTTCCGAACTCCACAGGCAGACTGTTCCAGCAGGATGGACCAGCCAAACTAAGAGCCCTGTCTCATTAATCTCGAAATATCCATCGATCAAATTAGATAGATAGAAAGCCATAAAAAATAAAATTTGATTTATAAAATATGCTGTTCTCTAGGTTGAAGATTCTAAACCAAATACAGGTCACCAAAGCCTCATCCAGCCTTACACTATGTTGGAGGAAGTTGTCAAGAGCATGTTTCAATGGTGGATGAATTAAATAAATTGTTAATTGTTAATGAGCGAAAAATATTTGGTTACCATGTGTATGTTCCTTAACTTATGGTATGCGACTGACCACACATGCTTTAGAAAATGGTTCACTTTGCCAATGTCGCCCCAGTTTCAGGGAAGGTCGGCAAGAGTTTCAGGTTGCATGTTCATTTGAGATTTGAGTTTTCATGCTGTAGGTTCACATGCGGCATGTGCAAGTCTCATCTGCTTGTGAGAATGCATATAACGTGAATCCCCATTGTTACACATCTTTGCAACTTAGATTAGATTAGATAAGATTAGATTGAATAACTTAATTTCTTGTGTTTAAGACGTTGTAATACATACAAGTTCGATTGAACAACAAGAACTAGTGAACAATGTGATTTCCATTGTCACAGCTCATAATAGTAGGTACATGAAGCATTTACAGGAGAGGGGAAGGGGGTAAGTAAAAAATGCAAAATAAGAAATGTCAAGAGCGTAACAGTTGTACTGGAGAGGCAGGGTTTTACATTTGAGAGGCCCACGCCCACTCTAGGACCCCGCCAGACGTGCAAGAGGCCCTTGAGGGTGAGACTCGTTCTCACAAAACGAATGCTCCGCATCCCCTCAAGTCCTCTGCGCACACAAGTATAAAGCATTGGGTTCAAACTCAGCCGTGCCGTTTTCACAGATGTAGGGTGAAGCAAGTCCAAAATATTACTTATTTGCAATTCGCCAACGTACTTTGCCGCGTCCAGAAAAAGGTATGGAAAGTTTAAAAAAAAATTCATTTATTCATTACGTTGAGTATAACATGTATAGACCGGTTTCGCAAACAAATCGTTTTCATCTTCAGATTGTTTTATATTATAATTTTTTATTGACTTATAGGTTGGTATGCAGCTGACCACCCATCCTGTAAAAAAATAGTTCATTTTGCCAATGCCCCGCCTGTTTCAGGGAAGGACGGCAAGAGTTGCAGGGCTTATGTTCATTTGAGATTGGGTTTTTATATTGTAGGTCCACATGCGGCATGTGTTAGCGCGAAATTATACATGTCTGCTTGTGGGAATGCATTGAATATACATCTTAAATGATATATATCTTTGCAGCTTAGATTAGATTAGATTGTATTATCCAATTAATTGAATTATCCAATAGCACATGTTGAACCGGGGTCAGAGCTATCGTCAATAGGGCACAATGAGTCTCGAACATGCGGAAAGTTAAAAAAAACAACTAACAGTTCATCCTCAGTCGTCGTGCAGAGAGGGAGCCTCGTGAAGACGTTGGCTACGTCGCCAACGAAACGTAGAGAATTATGTAAGTTATCTCGTAACGGTTCGTCTACTATATGATTTTTTTATTACCTAAGAGTGAAATCATAACCTGCATTTTTTGCCGACCATCCCTATAACAGGGATGACATTGGCAAAGTGAACTTCTATTTACTACAGTATGGGTGGTTATAATAAGGAATAATAGTAATAAAAATATTGGTGTTCACGTCAAACAAGCAAATTTGTGATTTCTCCTCAGTCGTATGGCTCTCTTGATTGGGGGTTCTGAATTAATCTTACCATAAAACGTATGGAAACCAAAAAAAAGCGCTATTTCAGTTTGCATACATTTTTTTTGGTAAACCGCTTTGGTTCAGTTTAAACGTTATTTTTTGCACTGTTAGAGAAAATGGTTTAGAGTTGCGAAGCTTGAAATGTGAGGCGTTTTCTCGCTGTATCCAGGTCTTTACTTTTTACTAAGGGTTTTTCGGATTGTTAACATGAGTTTGAATGTATGGTTAGTGTAAGGATAGTAGAAAAAGCGAGTTGCAGAATTTGGTAACATGTTCCAGACTACACAACAGAATTTCTTAAGCATTTTGGACTAGAACCCAAAAAAATCCTACCCAAGTAACCTTTTAGGTTTTAAAAAGGTTCTGCGACTTTTTTGTAACCTTTTTAAAACCTAAAAGGTTACTTGGGTAGACTTATACTGTATATCAACAGGGATTTATCACAACGCATTTGATCCCTAGCTGGTAAATATCGTTTTTTTTAACGGAAAATTCACGTTAGGTGGCGGTTGAGCCATAGATGTGTTGTGTGTGAATAACACCGCAGGAATCTAAGTACTCACGCGTAACATTCGAGTTCCACAGCGCATTGGGCATCAATTGTGCTCAATGACACATAGGGCACAATGGCTGTCTGTGAGAGGACTGGTTTGAGTAGCTGACAGTTGACTTAGCGCCCTGTGGAAAGTGAAACCAGAACATTACCCAATGATACATTGCACCCGTTTGCAACAGTACGTGGTGAGCGTGCTTACGCAGTAGCCTTGTGATTCGCGAGATTGGCGACAGCACTCACTTTAAGAGACGTCTCAAGACCAATCTGTTCACCGAATGTTTTGGGGCGCCCTTGAGGTGACAATGTTATTACGAAACGGCGTGTCGGGTCACGACCATCGGGAAGGCCTTCCGCCGCTAAATAAAGTTATAGCTTTGCATGAGCGTTCTGTGATACGCTTCCCCGGATGGAAGTGTACAAACAGAACGGGTATGAGGATGGGCTTGCGCAACTGTAATGAAAAAAGTCAAGTGATCTGTTCTAATCTTACACTTTTCTAAGGTTTGGGCATTTACGGATACGCATTACTTTCTCTTTCCTACCTTAATTGTTGTTTTACCTTAGTTAGCCTCTGAAGATGGACGGATAAAGTCCGATAGCGCTTAGGCAATGCAACTCAAAAAATGTGAACATATAACTGTGTTGTACCTATACAAAAAAAAGCTAACAAATTGAACCCTTACTTTTTTTACAAAAATGACGCGTACTTATTTGTAAAACTAACCGCTGAAAATACATACTCCAAGGTACATATCAGTATTATTCTGTCGACTAGAGATTTTACATGTCCGCTGTGAACAAGGCATAAAGGAAATCGCCGTTTCTGCACTCACGGCTCGCTCCAGTTTTTAATGCCTTGAAATTGAGAAATTCTTCGCCAAGAAAAAAAGGAGAAATTATAGGAAACTCGTGTACACACGGGTGAAAAAATAATTTCAGTAATGTAGCCTGATGAAAGGGTGGGATGAACGAGTGGGAAGTGAGAAAACTGAAAAAAAAACGGAGAGGTTTTTCAGGATTTTTTAAACAACTCAAGAAGAAAAAATGCGCCCGTGTTGAGTGATGTACAATTGAAATTTTAAAAGCACGACTAGAATCTACAAAATGATTTTCACTTCAATTTACATGATTGAAATCTTAAGAATTTAACTTTTTATTTTGCAAATTGTCATGACTCTACTTTAGGATAACATTGAAAATCTTATGGTGGTGGTAACGCCTTCTGCTAATGAACACAGCCCATGTTTTCTACTGTACACATTACCTTCTATGGTAAGGAATATGAAGACAACGCTATGAATCACTTTGTGTTTTTATACGGTGACACTTGTAAATATTTTCGACCTTTTTATTTTACTGGCTTTTTGTCAGTTATTTTCAAAGTTCTTTACTATAAGCCTGGAAAAGATAGTGTTGACGGGCTCAGACGGGTGCATGACAGTGGGAAGAGTCAGATTAAGGTGGCTGGACGAAATGGTGGCAGATTGCCGTTCGGTAGGAGTATGGGACTGGAGGAAGAAGACCGTGGATAGTGATCTGTGGCTGTGGTTGATCAAGAAGGCTAAGCTGATATCCGCAGTTCGTTGAATAAAAGACTAAATGCTCAAAGCATCCTTGTCCTCGTCCTGTATGTATGTGTCAGAAGGCTCTAGAGCACGTGGACGCTCATACACAGCTGTGATGAAATTCGCAATTTGGCATGCGTATAAATTTAGCGTGCCTTTGCGGTACACACATACAGGCTTTCCAGAACACATCTGAGGCCCATGGTATTATGATCAGATGGGGAATGGAATCATTTAACACCCCCAGGGCGCTACCCGCATTAGCCAAACATTACAGATACCGGAAAACACAATTCCTAACACGACGCAACTAATCTACACATGTAGTGTACTTCTTGCCTGCATTATCCCCGAAGGGTTCGTATGTGGCGATTCGGGACCTATTTATTTTTACGGGTAGGGGAGGCTGAGTAAACCTTGGCGGTATTTATTTTGGGTTTGAAATAAATACCGAAACAGGAAATCATATCTGACACCCTCGGTGGGGATCGAACCCATACTCTCGGCATGAAGTGCAAGCATTCAACCAACTGAGCTATTGACCGCACTTTTTACGTGTCAAATATCAAAAAAGTTGAGATAGCAATTATAGTCCGGGTTGCTCGGACAAAGGTGTGATGTTTTCCCGCGGAAAAAAATCTAATTGCAAACATCTGGGCAAAAAACGCTCCGACTCAATTTAATAGTCGATGACAGTCCCTTAGTACCATGGGGGTCAAACTGAGAAAAAAAGAGGAATACGTACATAAGGTTACAAATATTTACAAGATTAACTTTTTGATCCGCTATGCATTTGAGTACAAACTATAATTTACCAAGCGTGAAATTTAGAGACTTTTTAAACTTATACAATCCAACCCGCAGTGTTGAAACCAGTTATCAAGACTGGCCCCCGTATTCACGATCAAAACTGGCACTTACTTAAGGGCAAACTAGCGCTTAGATTGGGGAAATTCATTTCAAGAACAATACTTAAGGTAAAATTAGCACTCAAGTGCTCCAAAAACTAGCACTTAGGTAAGTAAGGTCGACACGTATATTAACCAACGCTTAAAAGCGCTGTCAAAATATTCCGTCATATTTAATTGTTATCACATTTTTTGTTTGATTGTGAATTTACATGAAAAAATGAATTCTTACTATAAACATGATTTTTACGAGTGTATTAACATTGTTTTGACGAGTTCATTTACATTGCTTGACCATCAGAATTGGGTTTGTTCTCCGGTATGGTCTAGGACCATACTGCAATGACAGATGAACTGTCAAAATATTCCGCCGCATTTCATCAGCACATTTTTTGTTTGGTTGTGAATTATTTACATAAAATAATGAATTCTTTCGATACAGTTGACTTCAACGGGAATAATAACATTGTTTTGTTCAAAAATAGTGTCCCAAGAAAATATATCAGAGACTATAAAGACCCATTTACGTATTACGAAGAGGAAGAATTTAGAAGTCGTTTTTGATTGAAAAAATGCGTCGTTCTGTATACAGTTTTGCCGTTGCTCATTGAGGGTTGCAAAGCCAACAATTTCTTCGATCTGTTATTTTATCTTCTATTACAGGTGTTTCTTTAATCAGAGCCACCAGCAGCTCCTTTTCCGCTGGAGAAAACAACATCTTTTTGGCGCTGAAATCGATCAAAACACTTTACATTGGATATTACATAAATGTATTTTTTAAAACTAATAGAAATTGTAAACAAACAAATTCGTACTTACGGTTTACTTAAATTAGTAATTGCGTTATACGTACTTATTTGTTGTCAAGTTTTATGCAAAGCTGATATGACATTGAAATTTGAAAGAGGCGGCAATGATAAGAGTGAAGTACGCCGAATATCGGTCGGAAGGTACTGACCAATTACAGAGCTGGGTTTTTTCGAGAGCCAATGACAAACCCGTACGTCTCCTGGGGGTTGGGCACTACGCTGATCACTGCTTGAGTGTTCTTTGTGAAACAAAACGCTCCAGAATGTCGACCCTTGAGTAAGTGTAGCGCTTGAGTAAGGCACTTAAATCAGTTTTGATCGTGAATACGGGGGTGGGTGTTGATTTAAACGAAAAAAGATTTTAAGGGACTATTGGCCGAATTTAAGTTATTTGCCTTTACCATGTAGAACCGAACACAAATTAACTGAAAATATTTCATGTTTTGGTACTTCATGTAAAATCAACCTTTTAAGTCATCTTATCATGGAAATCTAATCTAAGTTGCAAAGATATGTACCATTGGGGATTCACTTTATATGCATTTTCACAAGCAAACACGTATAAGTTCGCGCTTGTACATGCCGCATGTGAACCTACAATATAAAACCCAACTCCCAAATGAACATACACCCTGAAACTCTGGCCGACCTTCCCTGAAACAGGATTGACATTGGCAAATTGAACCATTTTCTACAGCATGGATGGTCAGCCACATACCAACCTATAAGTCAAGGAACATACACAACGAAACCTGTAAAAAATACCGTGTTAAGAGTCGTGTTAAAATCACATACAAAACGATGCCTTCGGAACAAGTTAAAGATGGCAACCTTACACAATTTCGTCCTTACGCTATTAAAAGGAAGATTCCACGTTATTCGTGGCTCACTAAATCCCAGTATCCTCCCTGGACTAACTCAGCCAAGTGTACTGCTAGTCCAGGGCTGGTGAGAGCTCATTAGCCATTCAGAATCACGGTGTTTATTCAAAGCAGAATTTGCCACGCGCTAAGACGGGATTAAGGCTAAATAATATAAAAGATGCGGTTAGATTTTCACACTGTGAATCAGCATATTGTTAGTCCTGTATTAATATCTGTCAGGGTTATTCTCAAACAGGAAACCCATGGCTCTTGCGTCGTATAAAATCAAGTATGACGCTAACCCCCCGTGCTGTACAAATTTAGTTCACTTAGCCCTTGTCACCCATGTTTCAGGAAAGAGTAGCAAAAGATGTAGCGTTTAGGTTGAATCGAGATTTGAATTTTTACTTATTCATTACACGTAAATGCTTGTGGGCATGAATTTATTATGAATATTCCACGTATATACCTTATTATTATTATCATATTAAATGCATGCTCATAGGCACATGCGTCTGTGTTAACGCTTGCACATGCTGCATGTATACTGACAAAATAAAATCCCAAATATCTAATGAACATAAATCCTGTGCAGACATAAAACCTTGCGCAGATTTTCCCTGAAACAGGAGTGACATTTGCATAGTGAACCAATTTTCACAATATGGGTGGTCAGCCTCATACCAACCTTTAAAATGATGAAACCGATAATGTGCAATAAAAAAGAACAGCACTTTTATGTAGTCCCTGGGTGTTGGTTGTTAAAAAGAATTTCTCGGAACGGAATGGCGGTTTGTCTGGCGTTAGATTTTATGGAGAAACAGATAAAAGAAACGTCCGCCCCGAGGGAATCGAACCCGGGAATGTTACAATAAACATAACTCACGATCTAGCTACCAAACGGGAAGAAAGAAAAAAGAAAAACAATAATTACGTGGTGTTTACTTTTCAGTTTTCACTTAAAATATTTTTATTTTGGGTCCAAAAAAAATAAACATGGTTCATTATCTTCTGTAAATTTATCATCTTAGGTATCAGCAATATAAACATTCAGGCAGACTACCGAAACTGTAAAAAAATGGTTCACTCTGCTAATGCCACTCCTGTTCCGGGAAAGGCCGGCAAAAGTAAATGTTAATCTGGGGTTCGATTTTTTTATTTTGTAAATACACATGCAGCATGTGTAAGCGCGAACTAGCCGGAGTCTGCGTTTGGGCATGCATTACATTTTAATATATATTTGCAAGTTGATCATAGCGTCTCAGTTTACATCAATGTAATAATTGTATTGGCGTGGCGAGTGAGCCTCAAACGGGAAAAAACATTTATTTATATTTGTTTTTTTCCATCATAGCTGAGAAATAACTGAAGACATTTTTTTACGTCGACTGTCGACGTCGACTTGAGTTTAAGCTCAAGAAGTGATGCAGAATCAGTGGCACGTTGGACACGAACGAAATAGTCATTATGTAAAACAAACAATAAATGAAATACAATACAAAAATTAATACGAGCATTTAGCCGTTAACATTGCGGATAAACCGTCAGTTTTTCTGTCCTTGCATATTTCTTTCATTGCATACAGATTTATAATAGTTTTCTGTATTTTTTCATAAAAACTCTTTTATTATATCTCTGGATAAACCACTCATTCGCTAGAATAATAAAAACAGAAGTTAAAACTTCTAAAATACGAATGAAAGATAGGGATTGTCAATAATCTAAAAGTTTTTTTCTTTTACACGATATAACTGCGTAACTCTAGCCGCCTTTACTTAAAACAGGTGAACAAAAATCACATTATGTGTAGCTTGGTTGCGTGACTGTCCAAATAAAATGTATGGTCCTAAGTTTAGTATTTTATTGTAATCTATCTATAATCTATAATCTAAGCTGCAAGGATATGTAAGCATTTAAGGCTCATATGAAATGCATGCCTACAGACAGGCACATGTAGGTTCGCGCCTACACATTCTGCATGTGTGCATACAAATAAAGAAAACCTCACATGGACATAAACCTTGCAACTCCTGCCGCCGTTCCCTGAACCGGGGTGGCATTGGCAAAAGTGAACCGATTTTTACAGCACGGGTGGTCAGCCTCGTACCAACCTATCAGTCAAGGAGCATTGTAAGATAAATATAAATTACCTCTATATAGGTAGTATTTGAATATAGCTTAAAATCGTTCTAGAACTGACATTCTTTGATGATAAAAAATATTTAAAGCGTGAGGATTACAAACAAAAAGGGAACAATAAAAATTCTTAATTTTCACATTTCGAACGTATTATTCTTTAGATTTGAACCTGGTAACTTTTGATATCAAACCCGACTCGTTAACCACTATATTAATCACGATGAAGTCGAAGGCTATCTTAATGTTTTCATATTAAATTCTGATTTAAAAAAAAGAGAAAAAAAAAAAAAAAAATGTTGTCCTCAGCTGTGTCGGGGTTTCCTGACAAACGTAAAATTTCTTGAAAACCTCATTTAAAGTTCCTGAATGGCCTCGGCCAGAAATTGAATCCGAAGATCGCCCCGTGGTGACACCACTCTTAATTTCTCCTCACATTCTTCATTGTTCTTTATTTGTCCTCAGCTTCCCTGTTTTTTACCTTATTTTTCCTTACTTTTCTTATTTCTGAGCCTTTCTCAGTTTTCTAATCCATTTTCAAAATTTCCGTTTTTTCTTGAATCAGTTTTGAATCAGAAGAATTTTTTCCTCAGAATCCTCATTTTGACGCTGTTTCTATTTTTTTTCAACTTTCCAAAGATTTCTCATTGTCTTATTGTCTCAATTTACTTAATTATTATTTTTATATTTGCAAGTTTCCTAATTTTCTTCAAGCTTAGTTTTCTCAATTTTTCTCATTTTAGCTCTGATCCCTCATTTTTTCCAATGTTAAAATATTTTTTCCTCAGTTTCATCACTTTTCTTACTTCATAGTTGTTCTGTCTTTTTTATTATTCATTAGTTTTCTTATTCTTCCCATTCCGAATTTTTACTAGAATTCTTATTTTTTACTTACCTTTATCTCAGTCATAACTTATTCCCTGGTTTACCTAGTATTCCTCACAAATCCTCAACTTCCCTCTTCGTTCACAGTTTACGCATTTCTTTTAATATTTCCTCATATTACTTTAATTAATCATTCTTATTTTATCACAGAACAACAATTAACTCTCAGTTTTCCCCTTATTTATTCCTCAAATTTTCTTTTTTCTTATTTTTAGTTTACCCTCCACTTCCCCACGTTTTTCCTCAATAAACTTTTCTGCGGATTACCAGCGAAACAATTCATTAATTTTCTCTTTTTTCTCGCTCTTCCTTTTCCACTACTAATAAGCATTTCAATTTATTAAACTTTTTCCCTTCATACTTCTTTTATTTCGGAAAAACAAGAAAAAACTTTTCCGTGAAATTTCTTTATTGAAGCACTTGAAATTGAGAAAAAAATAACAATGCGCCAAAACTGACAAACAAAACAAAACCATTTAAAATTAATAAATATCACAAAAAATATAAGAGCCCATATTTACAAAAAATAGCATTCCGTTAATATTGCTTGCTTTAATGGATCAACAATGGACACGGCACAAATTCCAAAGACAAAAAATAATGTGAAGTCACTCGAACTAGTCGCTAGGTGAAAAGGCTAACAAATATTTTATTAGTTACTGCTAAGAAACATAGTCACATAGACCGGTGACGTTTGGGCGCCGGGAAAAATATAATTTTTCAAATTTTGTGCCGAGTCTGATCAGAACTTACAGATTACAAGCCCGTTTTGTTAACAACGTGACTAAGGACCGATCAATTTACGAGTATAACACATTCTATCAACATTTCACAAATCTGATGAAGCCATACTTTCTCGGTCATCTTTTTCCTTCCACAATTCTACCGTATTTTCAAAACTGCTAGATAACAATCACGTATCTACATTTCAATGCATTTTTAAACTTCCGATCAAACCCCGTGTGTGAATACCGCTTGTAAGCCCTTCCAAAGGCGATATTGCGGAATGGGGAATCGATCCCGGATTCCCAGCAGACCACGCTATACGATAACCACTTGACCAAGTGCGTATAATGTAAACTTGTATGTGAGAGCAAACACGTTTTCGATTTCACAACCAATCCGATATATCGCCGTAACTTCTTCCACTTCGTGTTTTTGAACATCGACAAAAAGAGAGAATGTATGAAAAAGTTTATGTGACTCCGAGTAAAATGAAATAAGTAATGCAAGGCCCGAAAGAAATGGCAGTTGATCTGCAATGTTGGCGGCTAGTGCTCTTAATTGAAATTAAATTGAATGCATTTTTACTTTTTCCGTTAGCTTCTAGTCCACATTTCTGTATATTTTTTGTTATTTGACTAATACGTTGGTGGAAGGCTAACCCACATACTGTAAAAATTTGGGTCACATTTACCAATGCCACTCCGGTCTCAGGGATGGGGAGCAGGAGATGCAAGGTTTATGTTCACGAGAGATTTGTTTTTTTTTGTGAGTGCTCATGCAGCTTGTGTTATTGCGAAATTACACGTGTCTGCCATTGGACGTGCATTGGATATAAGAATATTATATTTTTGAAAAGAATTACACTTCTAATTCACGCGCCACATTATTTTCCCTTCCATCCAGCTTTTCCCTACCATCTCTTGTTACTTCCATTCGCTGCGTTATTTCAGACAGCCGGGTGTTCCTCCATCCTTTTCAGCGAGGTGGTGCCCTCTGCTTGTAGCGCTAAGTATATGAATAGCGCAAATTCGATAACAATGTATGTGTAATGAATACAAATGATTTCTTCACCCCGAGTATAAAAGAATGCGAAAATCTCACCTCGATTGCGTAAATTCAAAATGTTTGAAATAAACGACAGCACTCCTAAGGAGTGATTTAGTTTTCATACATTTTTTTCAATTTACTCGATCACGGTGAGTGTACGCAATGTTTTATACTAGGGGCACAGCTCCCATCTATACACGTTAACAATGTCTAAGACAGTGCATAGATAAATTATTATTCATATACAAGTTGAGCTTTGTTATGAATTTTGAATGTTATATACAGACATCTAGCGCCGGATGGGTGAAACTTTTTTTTACTTTTAAATAAAAGCTAATGGAAAAATTTTGGTAGGTATATTTGTATTTTTTTGGTTGAACAAACTACCTTTACTTCATAAACAAAGATAGTTTGTTCAACTTCATTTTATAAATAGTAACGATAACGTTGTACAGGAGTTAAGTACTTACAGTAAAAGATAATACTTTTAGTTTCATAAAAAAATTATAATGCAAAAATAAACTTGTATCTTCCCCGAAATAATTTACTGCCGTATCTAATTGCATTATAATTTCAGGCACATGGAAGGTATGTTTGCGAAGCGACGTGGCAGTGTGTTGCCAGTGAAGTCCCCCACCCTCTCTTTCGGGAACAGGGGAAAGAGTGAAATCGATCGCACATAGTCTATGGCCAACCCGACGCTTTTATTGCGAATGAGCTGTAATGCAAGTTGCAAAAATAAATTGTCATTTGAGATTAATGCTGAAATAATGCATTCCAGTGATTTATCACAAAATGGCACTATAAGCATTATCTTACTGTTATAGTAGTTAATGAAGGCCCACAAGTAAACAAACACGCGCAAGTTCGCGTGTACACATGCTGCATTTGCACCTACAATTTTATACAAAATCCAAGCCTCTAATGAACATAAAATATGAAACTCTTGTCACCCTTTTCTCAAAATTTGAGTATTTATAAAAAAAACACTCTTACTTTATTCACTTCGACTTTTTTTACAATATAATGAAAAACAGCTGTATAGATTTTTCATAAATATAGTATATGAAAACACAGAAAAGCACGTTCTCTTTGCTATCACATATTTTTTCTATTATACGAAAATCCTAGATTACCGCATTTGGTTCTATACGACTTAGGTTGAACTCAAATTGGAAATTCCTGTAAATTGAACATGGCACATATTTCAGATGCAAGACAATTGTGACGTAACATTGCCAGGTTTCTAGAAAAAATACATACATATATATATATATATATATATATATATATTTGGTCATTAGTTCCTAAGGAATCTAGTCAGAATGCGACCGAAGTATGAAGCACCGGCCGAGAAAAAGTGCTGAGTTTATTGAATAAAAAATACTTGAAACTCAAAATTATCCAAAATTTACTACCAGCTTTAAAAATTGAATTGTTTTCGACAATTCCGAACATTTTTGATGTCCCAAATTTCCCTCGCAAGTGAAGAAAGAAATGTAATTTTATTCTCTAACGTATCTTTGATGCCTTTTTTACGGTTCGTTTTACAGTCCAAAAAAAAAAAAGTTGATCATCACAACGGGCGGAGAAATCGTAGCGATTTTTATGTGCGAAAACAACGAAAATACGAACGCTAATTCCGCTGGTACTTAATCAATTTATTATTCGAATCGGTTGGCGCAAAAATGTTAACTCTGGGTCGGGTTTTTGCCGGAGCTATAACACGGATTAAAGAGAAAGTCTTGGACTGAAGAAGAAGAAGCGGTCGCATTAGGCGACAGGCGAATAGTACCTATTTACTTCTACAGCTAAGGGGGCCGGTATTACGCCAACCGCTTCAGTTGAAGTAGAGGTTTCCTAGCTCCTGAGGGGGCTAGGGCTAATTTAGGCTGAGTAAATCTTGCCGGTAGTTTATTTTGGGTTTGAAATAAACAACAAAACGGGAAATCATTTCTGAAACCCTCGGTGGTATTCGAACCCGAGCTTTCGGCGTAGAATCTAAACACTAACTGGGCCCGTACAATTTTGAGAGCATTTTTGAAAATAAAAAGTTAATTTTTAAGAGTATTTAACAAAAAAAAACTGTGCTTCGCTGTGAATTGACCCCACTACTTTCTGGATACTCAGCGTTAACCACTAAACTACGACCCGTAGGAAATAAACTTGGTAAAGTATTTCAATACGTAGTCATTATGAATGGAGAGTTGTTTGAATGGGACAGTAAGTTGTGTTCAGTGTTTGGTTCGATATAACAGTAATACTGTCGTCTCATTTGATAGTAACAAGAAATGACATTAGTTCGTGCCCCCTCTTCTAGTAGTCTACTGTACATGACGTGTTCACAAAATTATAAGACAAATCAGTATGATTTTGTTACATATGAAGTAATTTTGATGGTTTGGGCATCTAGAAAGAATGGATGATGAGCAACTGACAATAAGAGTTAACCAAGGGATCATCAAACGTATACTGGAAGGGGACGACCGAAGATTTTTGTTATCGCTACACTGTGACCTTTCACACAGCGCTCTCTGTTGCTGAAGTTATTTCCTTTTTCCATTTCCCCTGTCGGGTTTCCCTAAAATAGGCGATCAGCTCGACGTACAGGTCCTTCGCAATTCGGTTGCCAGTCCATTTATGTTTTCCAGCCAGGACATCTGTCTCCTACCGGGCACTCGTACGCAACGCAACGCAAACGCAACTAAGCTACACATATAGTGTAACTTTTTGCCGCGTTATCCCCGAAGGGGTCGCATGTGGCGAGTTGAACCTTTTTATTTTTACAGGTAAGGGGGCCGGCCTTACGCCAACCACTTCAGTTGAAGTGGAGGTTTCCCAGCTCCCGAGAATGCTGGTACTCATTTCTTGTGAAGGATGAGTAAACCTTGCCGGTATTTTATTTTGGGGTTTGAAATAAACACCGAAACGGGAAATCATTTCTGACACCCTCGGTGGGATTCGAACCCGAGCAATCGGCATGGAATGCAAGCACTCTACCACCTGAGCTATCGACCGGACTCGTCGCCCCTCAATATTCCCCTTGAACATAAGTTAGCGAACGTGGTATTTTTTTACCTGCAGTATATGCCCCAGTTGTGGAATCTTCCAAACTTTGATACTTTACAAAAACTCCCTGTCAACTCTAGCTCGCCTCAGGTTGCCTTGTCTGTCCAGGAAATTGTAAGCATAACGAACTTATGGCTGAATTAAACGTGATAGCACTTCCGCATTTCATACACAACCCTTCCTTTACCCCAACAGTATATTATTGACCGCCAAATCAAGAAAAAAGAAGCGTTGTGACACCATTCCATCGATTCAGAGATGGGGGAATACGTTTCCCTGATTACAAGACATCCTCACATCCATCAACAAATTTAGGTTATTAAAAATAAGTTTCAACATTTTTTTAATTAAAAGATCTGTCTTGAAACCTCGTGATCACACCGTGTGTATCAGCTTTATATACATAGATAGAAGAAGGTGGTATACACTGTGCTGGAGAGACGCAGCATTTGTGACAGCTATTAAACATTCTCAGATTATTGCAAACAAACAAGGAAATTATTGTGAACTAGAGGGATATTCCTAACAGATGTGACAAGGACAATTTTTTCTTCAAATAAGAATACTATGATAACTAAGTAAAAAACATGTAAATCCGGTTGCTGGAATGCCTGGATTCCATACTGAAGATTGGGTTCGGTTCTCACCAAGTGTGTCAGAAATGATTTCCCGTATCGGCTTAACTTCAAACCCAAAAATAAAATACAGGAACTACCACTTACTTGCGTTCACAAGAAATGAGAAAGTCTTCCGGGATCAGGGAAAATCCGATTTCAAGAAAAATCGCCGGCGTAAGGTTGGCCGCTTTATCTGTAAAAATAAATACGTTCCAAACGCCGCCGTCGGGAACAACGCATTTAAATGTTTGCGAAAGATTGTGTTGCGTTTATGTACAACATTCTCCGAATGATTCCTGTGAAGTTTGTAAAAAAAAAAATGTTCGAATTTTTTTTCTAACTACATGTTTGGAAAATGTTGTTGCCCATGCCTTACTATACAACTCAATCAATTAAGACTCTATATCTATAATCTATAATCTAAGCTGCAAGGATATGTAAGCATTTAAGGCTCATATGAAATGCATGCCTACAGACAGCACATGTAGGTTCGCGCCTACACATTCTGCATGTGTGCATACAAATAAAGAAAACCTCACATGGACATAAACCTTGCAACTCCTGCCGCCGTTCCCTGAACCGGGGTGGCATTGGCAAAAGTGAACCGATTTTTACAGCACGGGTGGTCAGTCTCGTACCAACCTATCAGTCAAGGAGTACAAAAAATTATAAATGATGTACATAAATTCATAATGAGACACATTACAAATTAAAATTAAAATTAAACTTAATATTACACTTAGAATTAATGCCCTAGCCGCCATTGTTGCAAATCAACCGCCATTCCTTTCGGTCTTTGCATACTTCTTTCAAGTTTCAGAAAACACAGTTTACCCTCGAAATAGATTGTGTGAAGTTTTATGTCGATCGGATCGGAGTACAAACATATTTTCAGCCCAGTGTTGCTAAGGCTTAAGGCGCCACATTACTGATATATCTATAAAGGTCAACAGTCAGCAAAAACCAAGCAGTTTCATTAGTCCATATCAGCCGCATCAGATCGCTTTAACTCCTCTCGGGTAAGTTGCAAACAGTCCGCTGTGTCGCTACAACCACATTAATTACAGCAGCCATTGTCGGCAGCGGCTTTGTGTCGCAAATCTTGTAAAATGGAACACTCCAGATGTCGAGTGTAGCCTGCAGATTGTATAGCACGACTCCAACAGGGGAAGAACAGAAGGCCATCCAGCATTAATCTCGCGTAATTACACCCGGTTATCGGTGCAGACAAAACGTAAACAATCGATACAGGCAAAGACGTGAAAGACAAAGAGAGGAAGGCGCGATTGTTAATGCCATTTTTCACTTGCCCTTTACACCCCAATAGTATCTCAATTTTTAGAAAACCTCAATATTGGTTGAAAAATTTTGGCGATCCTTTTTGTTGATAAGTTTTTTAGTTGATAAGATATTTATTTGGATTTAGCTAATGGCGTAGTTCGATGGATAGTTTAGTTGGTGGAATGCATGCATTCTATGCCATAGGGCTGAGGTTCGATCAACACCAATGTATGATCTATGTTACACAGATAAATTAACGTTTAAGACTCATATTAAATATATGCCCTTAAGCTTGAGCTCGTACATACACATAGGGCTGACGTTTGCAAGGCTAACCAATTTTATTTTTTTAAGGTGATAAAACTTCACATGTACGTAAGCCTTGAAACTCCTGCCGCCTTTCCTTGAAACCGGGGTGGCATTGGCAAAAGTGAAACTTAGCTGTAATAAATCATTAAACCGAGTGATATTTGAAAATGATCTCAATATAAACAGGCATCTATTACATGATTGTAAGGGCGTCCGTCAGGGTGCCGTACTCTCCCCGTTGCTACTCGTTATTTTTACTGCTTGTCTTAAGTAATTTCCAACCGTAATATTTCTCCATTCTTCATTTTCAAAGGAACGTGAAACATGCCTGCGCGAGATACCGGGGGAGGGGCAGGTTTTCATTTCGCCTTTCATCCCCAGTCCTCCCACCCTTGTGGGGACACCTGGAGCTTTGTGGCAAAACTGAGGGAGCTATTTCCGTATTCACAACCGAAACTGCCATCAGTAACAGTGTAATGCTTAGAAAAACACTCTAGCTTTGGTAAGTATAGACAAATATATGAAAAGAGTTTGATAAATAAATTAATTATGCTCAGATGGATCGAGTCATCATGCCAGAGTCAAACCCATGATGTCCGTTAAACGCCAAAAAATGGTATATTTCGCCCACGTAATGAGGAATAACAAGTATGGAATCATGCACGTCATTACAAGGAATCCAGATCCAAGGAGAACAAACTGGTTTCTTTAAGTTACGGTTTTGGCAAAAGCACGATATCCCTCTTTTTTGTGGCAGCTACGTCGAATCAGAAAAAAATACTGAACGCAGCAGCCGATTGAAATGCCGTTACTTTCAACATTGGAGGATGACTGAGAAAGAAGAAGAAATATATGTGTTATAATGTGTGCGTGCCTGGAATCTTTGAGCAAGCGCTAATACGTAATTACTAATCGTAAGTACTAGTGGAAGAGTAGCGTAATAACGTAACTAGTCTCTCTTTAGAACATTCCCGTTCTATTCGTATGTGAGACGGGATTTGCTCGAAACACTCAAGTCAATTTTAACTTAAAGAAGCGTCATTCGTTTCTAAGGCCCGATATTTTTAACGCTGGCATAGCGACCATAGCGAAAAGGACGCTCTTATGTCAATCGTTTGGGCAGTTTTTTTTCAGTTTTAAGTCACATATGCTAACGTTTAAAATACCGGGCCTAAATATTACTTTTGAAATGGATTTTACCACTCTCAATTCTAGTAGAGACTAAGGGTATGTTGTAGAATACGGGGGAGGTAGGTATGTGATGGAAAGTTGGGGGGACCTTTCCCTGATTGCACTCATTGAAGCGGCGCCTCATACAGGGGGGAAGAAAAGGGGTGTCTTCCTGCCGAGAAAGGAATGCCTTAATGCTGGATAAATGTGGAACGAGACAAGAAATGAATGAAATTGAAGCTTGACATCAATGTAGTTCAAGCAAGCTGTTCAACTATATATAATGAATCAAAGCCATTTCAATTGCAAATATCATCCTGTGGCTTCAATAACTTTTATGGTCGAATAGGTAGCATTGGAATTTGGATAGTAGTGTAGCATTAAGAAATACTAAAGTATCTATAATCCATGTATAATCTGAGTTGCAAAGATTTATAGACATGAAAGGCTTATATTTATTGCACATCCAAAAGCATACACGTGTAAGTTCGCGCTAACACATGCTGCATGTGTATTTACAAAATAAGCCGAACCTCACATTAACATAAACTTTGCAACTCCTGCCGCCTTTCCCTTAAAGTGAAATGGCAAAAGTGAACGAAGTTTTTCGAGCACGGGACGTCACGCTAACACCAACCCATTAGTCAAGGAACATTCAAATACCGAGATGTGGACCGTCGGTTATAAATTGAGAATTGTAATGGAAATAAAACAATTAGGGCAAAGAATAAAACAGCCTCGTTTGAATTATAGAAAGGACCAATTCTTAATCAAGAACCAGTTGCTCTAACGCTGGATGAACCTGCGGTGACTGGTCTTATTTAAAAATATTGAACCCAGCGTAGAGCATATTTATAAATAAAGACAATTAACTAAAAAATACAACTACGTAAATTTTGGCATAGGCTTACAAAAAATACGAAAAGCTATCTGGTCTTCATAATGTGCTACATTCAAAATTCATAACAAATACATTGTACATATTAGGATAACTGCCTACATTGAAAGTATAATAGCCAAAGTTTATTTTCGGAGACAATGGCTGCCGAAATCCTTTATTTCCCCGAAGGATTATAGGGTAGCCCATAATATTCCTGAAGACAAATGCCGCCTTTCTTTCAGGTCGGCCCAATTTATTCCAAAAAACACGACAAAAGTCAAACGATATCCCGTTTCTCAAGTATAAAACACTGCGTTGAAACTCAACCAAAGCGCTTCACTAAAACATTATTAAAACCAAAACAGCGCCCTCAGAAAGTAATGTTAAATTCCATGCAATGTTAGTAAAACGCTATGTTTGCGTTTAAATGTATGGTTCTATACTTGGAGTACTTTACAGAGGGGTTGGGGGGTGGAGTAAGGACCCCAGAGTGTTTACCTCAACTCAAAGTTGTAGGGAAAAGAAATTTTATTGCCAGGGAAAAAAACAAAAGTAAGGCCATGGACGTGAGAGTTTTTTTTTAATGAATTGGCAACACTATAATAATTGTTACCTACACGACTCGGTTCCTTTTCATGTCCGGTGCAGGATCAGAAGTGTAATATGATATGGGGTTGTATGAGAGCTTTCACAGGGTTTTCCCGGCGATCCCATATATTTCGCGACCGTATCCGGACCAAAAACGGGCATAGGCTTGTGTAAGTGCGAACTTATGCGTGTATGCTTGGGGACATACATTTGATGTTATTTTTTAATTTTAATGTATTTTTTTAATGAAGTTTTTCAGCAGAAACTTTAAAGAGCTCCATTTTTTGAAATTCGTTTTTAACCTTTCGACAGTCGCGCCTATTTTTATCACACAAGTGGTGAATCTGAATGATCATCATCACTTTTACTAAATCGTCATCAAATACATCTTTTTTATCTAACAACTGTTGAAGAGCACGTGAAAGGTCACAAGACATGTAGCAAAAACACTACCAAACAAGAATACAAGCTGTTACAAAAACCCTGTCAAACAAGTAACATGAGTGGTCGCGTGTTGTAAAATGTACAACAAAAATGTACTTGATTGCTTCTTAGCACTGAACCGTTGGCGGGTGGATGGTGGTTTATACATGAGTAGCCAACTGTCCCGGTTACGAGAGTAGGAACGTGAACGAGAAAAACAACGACTGATGTACTTTTTACGACAGCGCGGCCACCCAAAGGTTAAATTTAAAACTTTGCATTTTGGATAATGGATCACCCTTTTCGTACATTTCTTCCCTTAAAATACACTCTGCATCCATCATAGTTTCACAGTTTCGCGTATCTGATCAAACCATTTTTTTCTCGGCTTTTCTCTTTCCTTCCCGGCTGCGCCTCTGCATTTGTTTATTACTTCACACCGTATGGTATTATTGTTCTGGAGCAAGGCGTTCCCATATGGCGGGGCGTAAATAAGTTTTATTGATATGATAGGATAGCACGGGGTGTATACATATCAAATACATTGCCCTTATTCTGTATTGAAAACAAAGACGAGGGTTCTGAATGCCCCGTGACAAAGGTTACGACGTTATTTGTTTATTATTTTGAATACAAGAGAAAAAAGGAAATACCTACTAAGAAAAGCATAGATTGATCAGACTAGTAAAATTGTACAAACATGGAAAAGAAAAAAACTGTAAAAAGGGTAATGGATATGAATGAATTGAAAGATGTTAAACTAGGATAGAAAGAAGTAAAAAAAAAACACTTTAAATACTCAGGCCAAAATGATTATTTTTTCATTGAATTATACTTTCGATTAGGGTTTTTATTTTGTAAGTACCTACACCTGTAGCATGTGTAACATGTCTGCTTACGGGCATGCATTTAATATGAACCTAAATGCAGGATAAACTCAGTTCCTTGGTCTATTGGTCGGTGTTGCTAGACTTTGAGGTTGGTTTGAGGCTTACAACCAATATTCAGGCCAAAGCGACTCAAATGTCACTATAGGTATCTTTGAAACATAGATTATAGAATATATACTCAATATGGGAGAATACATGAAATAAGACATTAGAACCACAAAAACTAATTTACCTTAATTCAGAAAACCCTTTAAATGGTCAGTGAAGACCTAAGTGCCCGGAAAATCAATCTATTCCTGTATAAAGGTCTATATAGAAAAGAGGAGCTATCGGACTTGGGGTCCTTTCATTACCACTTAATGGAAGAGTCCTTTGTTCCAGCGAAATATATCCACTCTCTGATTACTCTGTTAATTAAAAAAAGATTGATCAGTTAGGCTGATAGTTCAGTTGGTAGAGTGCTTATATTCCATGTAGAGGGCTAGTGTTCGATCTCCACTAAGAGTGTCAGAAATGATTTCCAGTGTCGGTGTTTGTTTCAAACTATAATTAATATAAACCAGCTAGTTTTACTCAGCTTTGACAATAATGAGAAACAGTCGACTCGGGAGCTGGGGAACCCCCAATTCAAGTGAATTGGCTGGCGTAAGGTCAGTGCCTTGCGAAACTGTGAAATAAATACGTTCCCCCCGGACAACGCTGTAGGAAGTTGCTCTATTTGTGCAGAGTAGATACAATAAGTAAAATATAACTGAATAAATCGGTAAAGTGGGAAACGCTACAGATTCGGAATCTGTCGGGAAGTAATGGGTTCGATTCCCAGCGAAACACAAAAAAAACCATTTAAAAAATGTGTGATGACAAATTTCTGTGAATTGACCAAAGCCAAGTCACCAAAGATTCATTAAGCTCTACAGCAACTGGATCATGCTTTTAAGAATGGCGTTTTCTGTAGTGACGACCAAGCTTGCAGAGGGCCCTTGAGTTATGATTCACACAATAATAGCGCACAGCGGTCACCTCTAGAACCTAAAATATTCGATCTTTAGCAACAGCAATTATTTCATGCTTCTTCGCCAAAGAAGTAACACGGCTTCTGATATATGGCTTCGATGAAATGTTGAGAATCCCATTTAACATAAAATAATCAATTTTATTTCTCTCCCCCCCCCCCCACTTCCTCTCAGGGACACTTTTCCTTCCTTTACCTATTTCTATACATCGCCACTATAAGTCGTATAGAAACAAAGGTGGCATTCTAGATTTTTTCAAGAACGAAATAATCACATAGAATCGTAGATAATCATTTTCTCGTTATTTCAATATATTAATCTCATTTTCTAGAAAATCCTACATCGCCGCTTTTGATTCTATACGACACTGGTAACTGCACTGAATACACATTAAGTGTCGCTAAGTGTCCTGCCATTGTTACACTCCCATATTGTGTAGGCAGACGCAGTTGTGTGCAGTGTCTGGACTGATAATGGCGCGATGTAGGGAAATTCACAATGGCGAGAGAATTATCGATTGCAAAGAGTTAAAATTTAAGTTGCACAAATTTAGCAGTAAATATTTTTTTTTATGATATAGGATATGAAAACGCAACAAAGTTGTTTATATAGTACAACTTCTTTCCGCGTAATAATATTCAGGCACTTTCACTTGGTAGAGGCAAGAAAATTGCAAAATAAAATATTAGTTCTCACATCCAATCAAAAAAAAAAATACTTTTCACTTTCATGGTCGGCATTGGATGAAAAATGATCTTCGAATTCTTTCGGATTATACTGTGCTGACGTTTCGAATTCACAAGCAGAAAGCATTTTCAATGCTGGTTATCAAAGCGACGCGGTGGTTTTCGCGTTCTTCCCAAACTTTTATTTCTCATAGACACCTTCTTCATAGACTCGAAAATTTTGGTGTTCCGATAGACCCCCTAAAAATTGTTGCGGCTTTTTGTCTAAAATATCGCCGACCGGGAGCGTAGGCACGAAATTTTCAAAATTCATTTTGTATGTAAAAATTATTTTGACGGGGGGGGGGGGGGGGGGGACACGCAATTTCATAGATGGATGGCCACGGGTTCTTCGTAGACCTCCTCTTTCGACTCGTAGACCCCCATTCTTATGTCAGGTCAATGTAGACCCCCGTAGAGTATCCCGTAGACCCCCAGGAGTCGATATCGACCACTTTGGGAATCACTGGTTAACCCGAAAAAAACCAAAAAAAAAATTTTACCCTACTTACGCCGATCATGAAAGTGAATGATAAAAAAATTGTGAAACAAATCTCTGTTTAAATTGTGCTCAGTTTGATATTAATTAAGGTTTAAAAACATTGCAATTATAATAACAACAGAGTTAAATTTACTTACCAGGATATTAGACGAACCATTGTAAGATAAATTACGTTAATTTTTATTAAAAAAAAAAAAATCATACAACACAGTTTTATTTTCCCATTTTAAGTTAAACTGCCTAAGCGCTATCGGACTTTAACCGTCCATCTCCAGAGGCTAACTGCGGTAAAAAACAAAAGGATTCAAATTTGAGATAGGAAAGAGAAAGTGGGTGGGATCATTCGGGCAGGTGAAATTACATTATGTAAATATGTTAAACGATCGTAATTCCAACTTAAACCTAATTAAAAACAAAGTACATAGGTATAAGAAAAACTCAACAACAAAAATTGCATCGCAGTATGTATCCATAGATATTTTTGTAGAACGCTCAGTTTGAGTTAAAACGTAAAATTAAACCTCGGAGTGTCGTATACAAATCGTCTTGCCGTCTACACTGCGCTCTAGGGTGTTATGTTGTTTTAGTGTGAAACAAGCACGTAACAAGGCACTGAACACTGAACACTGAACACTGAACACTCACCTTTTATTCACTGCAACAGACGATACTTCCTTCCTGCACAAGCTCTGTAACAATAACAAAACAAATATTATAATAACTACTATAACTACATAAATAGTTTATTCAGTTACAAAACCAGATAGACCCTGAGTACGAGTTTTTTCACTTTACTCCAAGTATTGTGTATACGAGAAAAATGTATGTGAACTTGTAAAACACCCCTGGCAAAAAAGGTTTCGAAACTTGTTTTGCCAGAGGTGCTTTACAAGTTCACATACATTTTTCTCGAATACTCGATACTTCGAGTAAAGTGAAAAACTCGTACTCAGGGTACAGTTCTTACAAAGATATATAGATGATTTCATATCAAAGAAAATGCGATCACAATTTGATGACCAATCGTTGTTCAGTGATTAATGTGACGGATCCGCTATCGGAAGTTTGAGGGTTCGATTTCAAGAAGAGCACAAAAAATAGTCGAAAATGCTCTTCGTTGTCAAGGCAACATATATACATACACCTTGTAACGAGATGGATTTGTTTGTTAGGTAAAATGGAACATGAGATTTGAATTTGAATGAAAAGGAAAACAAAGGAATGCAGAAAGAGGGGAGAAGCTTGCTGGCGTGAGAGCTACAAGCATGTGTAATAAAGAATATTATTGTGTTGTGGTTAATTGTGTATACATTGTGAAAGAAATAAAAGTAAACATATTAAAGTGGCTGTTAATTATTAATTGTGTCAATCAGCAGGACTATTGGAAAAACCCTCACATTTTTTATTGTAACGAGATGGATTTGTTTGTTAGGTAAAATGGAACATGAGATTTGAATTTGAATGAAAAGGAAAACAAAGGAATGCAGAAAGAGGGGAGAAGCTTGCTGGCGTGAGAGCTACAAGCATGTGTAATAAAGAATATTATTGTGTTGTGGTTAATTGTGTATACATTGTGAAAGAAATAAAAGTAAACATATTAAAGTGGCTGTTAATTATTAATTGTGTCAATCAGCAGGACTATTGGAAAAACCCTCACATTTTGGCGCCCAACAAATACAGAGGAATTATCTACAATATGTAGCAAGTTTGAATCATTTATAAAATTTAATGAATGTAAGAATTTAAATGTAATGAATGACATAAAAGAGAAAAATGTAATGCAAAAATGCAATTTTTGTAATAAATTAGGACATGATGAAATACATTGTTGGACTAAAAATAGAAAATTAGATTACATACAGAATAAATGTAGAAGTTTCACAAATAATATAGTATGCTACTTTTGTAATAAAAGAGGACATGTGGAAAGAAATTGTTTTATAAAAAATGGAAATTTTAAAAAACACACAGTAATCTGTTACTCATGTAAGCGTACAGGACATGTACAAAAAGATTGTTTTGTTAAAAATAAAAAAAGTGATTATACAGACAAAACAAAAATGAACAGAAATATAAATATACAAAACAGAACAAATACGACATACAATAGTAATTCAAAAAACTTGTAGATAGTCGGCCTTCAGTACAAACACAAAAATCAGAAATGAAGAGCTGGCTTAATTTCATTCAAATTTTTAATAAAAATTATCAAATTGCACCACTCATTTTTGCTAAACAATTTGATAAAAGACCATTTTTAACAGTAAATATTGAGAACAAAAATTTTACAGGTTTACTAGATTCAGGTGTAATTCAGAATAAAAGAAGAGCTTGTATGAAGAAGGTTATGACTCTGGAGGAAATGAAAGAAGTATGTAAGGACAGAAAGAAATGGCGGTTGATCTGTAATGTTGGCGAATAGGGTTTATTAAATTGGAATTTGTTTTTGTTTGTAAATGGATATTTTGTATTTGAATATTATTATTTAATGATGTATAAAATGTAATTTGTCGTGTGTGTGTGTTCCTTGACTTATAGGTTGGTATGCGGCTGACCACCCATGCTGTAAAAATGGTTCACTTTGCCAATGTCACCCCTGTCTCAGGGAAGGACGGCAAGAGTTGCAGGGTGTATGTCCATTTGAGATTTGATTTTTATGTTGTAGGTTCACATGAGGCATGTGCAAGCGCGAACTTGTACGTGTCTGGTTGTGAGAATGCATGTAATGTGAATCTCCAATGTAACATATCCTTGCAACTTAGATTAGATTAGATTAGATTAGGTGCATCTATTTCTGCAATCAATGAAAAAACATTTGATTATTTTTTACAAAGAAATTACAAAATTATAAAAACCCATGATAATATCTCGTTAGCAAATGGTAAAAATATAAAAATACTTGGTAAAATAAATTTAGAGGTAATATGTGACAATCAAATAAAACATGTAGATTTTTATGTTTTACAAGGTTTACAACAAGACTTAATTTTTGGAATAGATTTTTGGATAAAATTTGAATTAGAACCGAGTTTAATAAGTAAAATTACATATTCAAATAGCAAAAATTTTAGTGAATTAGGTAAAATTACAAATAGAACTAAATTAACAGATAACCAATTACAGCAATTAAAAACAATAGAAAATGATTTCAAGGACATCTCTTATGAAAAAATAGGCTTAGGATGCACAAACCTCATTGAACACAGAATTCAGACAGAAGGTCCTCCAATAAAACAAAAGTATTATCCACTCAGTCCAGCAAGACAGAGACAGGTTAACACAGAGTTAGATAAAATGTTAAAAGAAGGTATAGTTGAACAATCCAAATCTTCGTGGTCCAGTCCTGTTGTAATTGTAATTAAAAAGGATGGAACGCCTAGATTTTGTTTGGACTCTAGAAGACTCAATGAAGTAACAAAACGAGATAACTATCCCATTCCAAATTTAAATCAAGTTTTAGCAAATTTACGAAATGCCAAATATATCTCTTCAATAGATTTAAGCAAGGCGTTTTGGCAAATTCCACTAGATCAAATCGTGTCTATGATCAAGGGGATATTGTATGGCGTAAAAATTTCATACAATCAAATGCAGGGAAATACTTCTGTACAAAGTTGGCTCCAAAATTTGTCAAAGCCAGAATAGAAAAGAAAGTTAGCAAGATAGTCTATGTGTTAAAAGATATAGACACAAATGTTATAAATAAATATCACATCAAGGACATAATCAAATTAGATTAACAAAAAAAAAAAAACATATTTTCATGTGTATGAAAATTTGAGGTGATGAATGATACGGTGAAAGTTGATATAAAAGTGATCAGTGAAAGAATGAATTATGAAATATTGCATGAATGAAGGTATGAAACATAAATTAGACAAAGTATTACATATGAAGGTAAAGTTTTTTTTAAAAAAAAAAAATTGATGGACTGATAAATTTATTAATGAAAAATAAATTTGAAATAAATTTAAATATTGGGAAAGATGTGATACATGTTTAAAAAAAAAGTTATTTTAATGAATTGATTAATTAACTGGTGAATGTTTATTATGTATTGTTATTTGATTATTTTGAATTGTTGAATTAAGTATTTAAAAAAAAAACAAATATTTGTTTATAATATTAAATATGAAATTTGTGTAAAAAAAAAAAATATATTAATTTTAGTATGAAAATAATTGGTATTGTTAAAAAAGGTATTAATGACTGAATAATGTATCAGAAACAGGTTTTTTTTTATTTTCATATTTTTGAAATTTATCCTTAAAATAAAACAAAATATGTGGCGCCGGCTGAGCATTATGATACATTATTTACTCATTGTAAAAGAAAAAAAAAAAAAAATTGGGAATGTTTTTTTTTTTATGAGAGGAAGGAGGTGTATTGTAACGAGATGGATTTGTTTGTTAGGTAAAATGGAACATGAGATTTGAATTTGAATGAAAAGGAAAACAAAGGAATGCAGAAAGAGGGGAGAAGCTTGCTGGCGTGAGAGCTACAAGCATGTGTAATAAAGAATATTATTGTGTTGTGGTTAATTGTGTATACATTGTGAAAGAAATAAAAGTAAACATATTAAAGTGGCTGTTAATTATTAATTGTGTCAATCAGCAGGACTATTGGAAAAACCCTCACAACCTTAATGAAATAAAGTCACAAAGGTTTTTCCAGCCATACAGCAACGGTTGTTGCTTGAGAAAGCGCTCTGTAATGCCGAATAAGCTCGCACAGGGCTCTTGAGGTGTAGTTGCACACGAGAATAGTGCTAAAAAACAATACGTTGACTTAAGAAGATGATCAAAGTGGTTTAAAGAAAGATCTATATTTTATTATCTCGTAAAATTAAAATAAGGCACTAGGTTTTTCACTAAATAATTTTGGCTTAAAAAAAATGTTTTCGAATATTAAAAGATTTAAAACGCTTTACAACTTAGTTAAATGTAAGACTATTGTTGAAGAAGGAAAAGTTCTAGGCGGTTAAGGGGAGTGGAAGTTTTGAGTGGAAAAGGAAATGAAAGAAGCAGAATCGAATTAAGGAGAGGGGGGAATTGCATCCAGAGGTAACCGGTGTCAAGGGAGAAAGGAGGTGGCACTTACCGACGGTGATGTAGGGAGGAGTCTGTGCAGGTGAGCAGTGAGGAGATCAGAGAAACTTAATTAAAGCGATAGAGCATTCTTTAAAAACAAACTGGCTATGAGGAAAGACCTTAAGAAAATATTTTACAATTTCCTCTGTACACCTACTTTTTCAGTCTTTCATCATCCATTTATTACACTACATGCTCGAAACGTCTCATCACATTATTTTATACATTTACTTCCAGTTATTTGACTAATAGGTTGGTATGAGGCTGACTACTCATACTGTACAAACTTGATTGATTTTTGCCAGTGCCACCCCCCTAAGTTTCAGGAAATGTCTGAAATGGTTGCATTATTTATATTAATTTGAGATTATATTTTTTTTAATTTTATAAGTTCACATGCGGCATGCGTAAGCACGAGCTTATACGTGCCTGCTCATGGGCATACATTTTATATGAATCCCAAATATATTTTTAATAGTTTGTGTACTGATGATTTACACTGCGAAAATTCTTTCTTAATCTTACCTTACCTTAAAGGGCCTAAAATAAAAACAATAAATATTTATTTATTCACATAACAGTTAACTCTTCACTTTTTACTTTCTTGCTATAGCCGAAGGCTATAAAGAAAGTATTGATTTGGTGTGAAAAAAAAAAATCGAGGTTTTCACGGAAATGAGTTGTCCTGGTGCAGGACATGCCAAAAAACACTATCTTTCAAAAACGTCCGTCTGTATGTGTGTGTGTGTGTGTATGTATGTGTGTCACTTTCCAAAGTATTAGACCTAGAGATACCAAATTTTGGCTACTTCAACTTTTTTGGACATGTATTAAGTATGAATAACACGGCATTACACCAACTTGAAAATTCAAGATGGCTGCCATACAAAAAAAACATAAAATTTCATTTTTCTCAAAAACGGCTCCAAGAATTTTTTTTAAATTTTCAGGATTCCCACAAATTATTTTTTAACTTAATAAATTAGTTATGGCAACACTCTTGCTAATCTGTGTCTATGGGCTGCCATATGAAAAAAACAAACAATTGTGATTTCCTTGAAAGTCAAGGGGTTAACAAAAATATAATGTTCTACAATATTATTAACATAAATTTCTACAAAATGAAAAAAAAAAATTTTTTGAAAAAATTATTATAAAGCTCCGTTTACACGACCTGAAATTTTAAATCGAAAATATTACAAAAACCCATTAAAATGCAAGATATTTAAATTTGTTTTAGATTTGATAGAAATAACAAGTTTATGACTTTAATTCATGATCAAAGATTTTTTACTTTTTGGAAAATTCAAGATGGCTTCCGAAGAGCTGAAATTTTTAAATACGATTTTCTCGAAAACGGCTCCAACGATTTTTCTTAATTTTGTTGTGAATCCATTTATAAACTAGTGCTATCTAATAATTATAACCATTTCTTCATCATAATCTCGGTTTAGGGAGTTGCCATATAAAACAAAAAAATAATGGAAAAATTCTCGGCAGTTAGAGGGTTAATAAAAAAATAATGTACTGCAAATGTAAAACAATAATGATAACTTATATATTCCCATCATTATTTTTTCCAAAAAGTGAATCAAAAGTATAGCCACCATAGAAAGTGAAAAAAAACCATACAAAATGTTTTCGTAATTTTCTTGGTAGTGAAAGGGTTAAAATTAGAAAAAAGGTTGTGATTCTTAAAATTTTATAAATACCAATAAAAATCAGTCGTTACTTTTTCAAAGTATTACTAAAAAGTTTACCCCATTACATAGTCCTATAGTTTGCATACAGAAGGGTTCAATGACCATCTATAACAGGGGTACCCATACTTTTTCTTGAGGAGATCGACTTAGCAAGAATTTATGAATAGGAGATCGACATTTTCACTGTTTAGCCCATGGGTGTCAAACTCAATCGTGGCGGGCCAAAAAAAGGGACGACGGGGGGGGAGGGGGGGGGTAGTCACGCAATTTTCAAAAATTGCCGGGAACCGCTGTCGACCGGTCGATCGCGATCGACCGTTTGGGCACCTCTGATCTATAATAATCTAGAATCTAAGTTGCAATGAAATATAAACATTCAAAACTCATGTCAAATGCATGCCCACAAACAGGCACGTGTAAGTTCGCGCTTACGAATGCTGAATATGTACTGACAAATTAAAACCAAATCTCAAATGAACATAAAACCTGCAACTCTTGCCGACCTTCCTTGAAACAGGGGTGACATTGACACAGTGAATTATTTTTTACACTTTGGGAGGACTGAGCAATGGGAGGAAATTGAGATAAGACTGAATGAAACAAGAGTGGAGATTGTGAAAGAATTTGATTATCTGCGAAGCAAGTTTGAGTCGAATGCGAAATTGACGAAAGAATTGGAAAAGCGCGCTAGTAGAGGAAGAAGTGTAATGGGAACGATTGGAATAATGGCAAGAAATAGGAAACTTATGAAGAATATGAGATCGGCGGTATACGATGGCATATTGGTTCTGACATTGATGTATGGAAGTGAGGCGTGGACAGTTAATGAATGTGACCTGAGTAAAGTATGTACGGTTGAAATGGCTTACCTGAGAGCAATGGCTGGAAGGACACTGAGTGATATAGTACGTAATGATTGGGTGATGAATGAGTGTGGTATAAAAAAGAATATGAGAATGAAAGTACAAAAAATGGATGATTAACAACTAACGAAGAAAGTGTACAAAGGAAATGTCAGAGAAAAATGCGGCAGGGGAAGGCCGAGGAAAGAATGGTTGGACCAAATAGGTGAGATTGCGAAAGAATGGAACTTGCAGAGTGAGAAGAAGAGAAGAGAATATGAAAAGGGTGATGAATATTGAGGAAATGAAAGTGGTTTGTTAGGACAGAAAAAAGTGGAGGCGCATCTGCGGAGGTACCAGCCACCCCTTGTGGAACAGCGGCAGGATACAGTACATCACAGTACAGAGGTCAGCTTCATACCAACCTATAAGTCAAGGTTCTTTCTTGTGTAATTGGCGCTTTTTCCGAGAAGACCAACTTCGCAGAAGGCTCTTGAAGTGTGATTCACACAAAACGGCGCTCACCAAATAAATCATCCAAATACTTTTTATTCACTTAAGAATTTATAAGGATATTCCCATAAAGTCTTCTGTAAGGTGATTATAAAAAATGTGATTCTGACTACTAGCAAAAGGGTTTCCGATATACAGTCCGGCTTTATGGCCGGTAGAGGCTGTGTTGATCAGATTTTCACTCTACGACAACTTGTTGAAAAACAATTGTCGGTGGGGGAGAAACTATTCACGGCCTTTGTGGATCTGGAAAAGGCTTTTGACTCAGTGGACAGAGGTATGTTGTGGGATATTTTGAAAGCATACGGAGTGAATGGAGCTCTACTCAATGCTATGCATGCGAACTATGAGAATAGTATGGCCTGCATTCGTATTGATGGTGAGTATAGTGAATGGTTTGAAGTTTTTAAGGGTGTAAGGCAAGGATGTGTGATGAGCCCATGGCTATTTAACATAGTCATGGACAAGTGTGTTCGAGATGCTAGACTTGATGATTGTGGATTAATGATAAGAGAGAGCAAAGTAAGCGTTCTACTGTATGCGGATGATGCAGTCCTTGTATCTGATTCAGAAGTGGAATTGCAAATGATGCTCTCTAGATTGAACGAAGCTTTGAAAGGTAATAATTTGAAGTTGAATGCAATAAAGACGAAAGTTTTGATTTTTGAAAGAGATGATGAAAATATGAATTATGAATTTAAAATTAATGTTGATGTTGTAAATGAGTTTGTATATTTGGGAAGTAAGTTTGAAAAAGATGGAAGAATGGCCGGTGAATTTGAAAGAAGAATAATGAAAGGCAGGTGTGTACTGGGTGCGACCGCTTGCATCGCCAGGAACCAAAATCTCTCAAAAAATGTTAGATTGGCGGTGCACGGTGGTATACTAGTGCCAACCTTGATGTATGGAAGTGAAGCCTGGACGGTGAGTGAAAGGGAAATTAGTAAAGTCCATACAGTAGAAATGGACTATCTAAGAAGTATGATTGGGAAAAAACGAAGTGACAGGGTGAGGAATGATTTTGTAAGAGAAGAATGTGGTGTAAGGGAAAGTGTGAAAGTGAAGATTAAAAGAAGTATGTTAAGATGGTTCGGGCATTTGGAGAGAATGAGTGATGAAAGATTGACGAAGAAAGTATATGTTGCTAGAATAGATGGATGTCGTGGTAGAGGAAGACCGAGAAAAGTATGGAAGGATCAAATCTCTGAAATAGCGAATGAATGGGATATCCAGAGTCATAATAAAAGGAGGACTTGTATGAAAAAGGTTATGACTCTGGATGAAATGAAAGAAGTATGCAAGGACAGGAAGAAGTGGCGGCTAATCTGCAATGTTGATTTCTAATGTTGGTGTATTCATTTGCTACATTTTTTGCATAGGAAATTTTTGACTTTTTTTGTATAGATTTCTTTGTAAGGTTTTGTTCTTTTTTATATTTAAATGTCATTTATTATTCATATTCCTTGACTTATAGGTTGGTATGAGGCTGACCACCCATACTGTAAAAAATGGTTCACTTTGCCAATGTCACCCCTGTTTCAGGGAAGGTCGGCAAAAGTTGTGGGGCTTATGTTCATTTGAGGTTTGGATTTTATTTGTAAGTACACATTCAGCATTTGTAAGCGCGAACTACACTTGTTGGTTTGTGGGCATACATCTGAGAGCTTTAAATGTATATATATCCTTGCAACTTAGATTATAGATTATAGATTATAGTACGAGTATGCAGGTACACACCGCGATGAAATAAAATTATATTTTTATATTTTTATCGATATATTATATTTTTATTGAAACTGCATAAGCTGGTAGATGATTATAGCTTTGCAAACGTCATACAGTGGGTTAATTTTTGCAAGAAAGTCGAGTGCAGATTCTGTGCAATTTATTTTGTATTGATTATAAATGTAGAACGCTTTCGATCCTCAGATCATCATCAGGTTAACGAAACGCAGACTTTTTCATCACACCATTATAAATGTTTTTATTCATTCTCCTCAAAAATCTCTATATAACCAGTTTTAAACGAAGAGAATACACTTTAATACCATTTCGATACTGAAGATTACTGTAAAGCCTTGTTTATTTTCTTCTTTTTTTCACAGCAACGGGTGGATGTTGTTGCTGGTCTACCCCAGAGACGCTCAAGGAAAAGCGGCAACTGTCGCTAAATAAAACGTTTCCTAAAATGTATCGGAATTTTCACCCAGGATGCTTCACAATCCTTTAAATGAATTCCTAGAATGCAGTCGGAAATTTTTCTAAAACATTTTTGTCGGAGAGTTGAATTTAGTATAGATGGTAAGGAATTTTCGCACAGAATATATATCAGCATTTAAGATTCACATTAAATACATGCCCACTAGCAGTCAAATATAAATATATAGATATGTTAATGTGTGAATCACACATTAAGAGCCCTCGGCGAACATGGTTGTCCCTATAGAAAGCGCCAATTACACACGCAAGACCCACTTACTGCGTGATGGACCTTCAGTGACTGGTTTTAGGTAAAGGAATATGAATTTTGGAACTCAGCGCAGAGCATACTCGTATTTTGAAAATAAAATTATATTTTTTATGCTCCGCCAGGTATTGAACTCACGATCTTCGGATTACGAGTGAGAATTAACTACAAAACTACAGACCGGTCGTACCTGTAAGTTCGCTCTTGCACATGCTGCATTGCACTTGCAGAATAAAAATCTTTCTCATTGCATTCGTCTACAGGAGTTCATTTTTAAAAAGTGCACAAGTGATTTTTACCGGTTTTCTATAAAACAAGAGTGGCATTGAAAATGGAAAATCTTATATCAAATTATAAGTCAAGGCACAACATGCGTTCGTAGAAATTCACTATCTTGCTCTATGCATTCTTTATTTTCCCTTCCTTCCTCTTTCCTTCCTTTACCACTTTAAGTGCGGCTTATGGATACACTAAGGGGGGGAAAACGTTTGTTTTTATGAGACCGGCGCCATTATCGGAGCCCTAAAAACAAGGAATAAGTGCCACATTTTGAAGGCGATTATTTTTTTATATATTTCAACATTTCGATCATTGCTGTACAATTTTTAATGTAACTATGTATATCTTGCAGTTAAAAACTCCCCCATACGTTTTCGGTGAAAACGTATATGTTTGGTATGTCATAAAGCATTAAAATTAGGGAATGAAATCATAATGAAATTTCAGTGAAATCTTGAAAGCACATATTAAGTATTTCGAATACAAAACTTGAAAAATGAAAACAAAACGATACACAAAATTATACTTCATGTTGTCGCTACCTAACCTAAAATTGTTTTGAAAAAAAAAACAATAAAAGACAAAGCGTTTATGCATATACGCAACTCAAAAAAAACAACTAAGCTGAATTATTAGTGCATCTTTCAAACGCGTTTACAAGTGGTGAGTGGAACTTTAATATTTTCACAGGTAAAGGTGCTGGCCTTACGTTAACCGCTTCACTGAAAAGTAAGAGTGTCCCTGCTCCGACATAGAGGCAGGTTCTGATTTCTTGTGAATGGAGAGTAAAGCTAGTCAGTATTTTGTATTAAAATTAACACCGAAACGGGATATTATTTCTATAACCTTTGCCCTCTGACATGAAAAGCAACGACTCTTCCAACTGAACTATCGATAAAAACTCTCGGACCGGATATCGGCTCATTGTTCTCAGCGAGAGTATTAAGTTTCCTAAGATTTCAGATAACTACTTTTCACTGTACAAACTGTACGATTTTTACGTTTTAGGCCACCAAAGAAAAAAACGTTTCCTTCTTAAGTGCATTGGGCCCCCTTTGCTACCCTATCGGGCCCACTTAGCTCCCCTAAAAGCCTCCCTGAGTGTAAAAATAAAAAGCACAAATCCATCACGGGCTATCACCGCTCTAATATTCATAAGTTTGTGGTCTACAGCTCTCGGGAGTTGTTTTTTTAAGGCTTTGTTTTTTCCGGAAGAGGTTGAGCGAAGCAGGAAGAGGGAGGTACCTCAAATGCTCTTTCTTCTTTCTCTTTCTAAAACCCAAGATTTGTTGTATTTGGATGCAAGAATTTTTCAAACTGAGCTATCGACCGGATCCTCTTTAGTGTTGTTTCTCTTCTTCTGTCAGAATACTAAGATTGGTTTGCAGCACCTTCTCGATCTGTGGCAAATTTTTGAGCTCCTCGTAAGAGGAACAGCACATATTTGTAAATTTATCATGTGAGAACTCTCAGCGTGGTCGTCCTCGGTTTGTCCCCTCGATCATCACCTTAATTATAGTTTGCAATAAGCCTTCCTGGCGTATTGCGTATTATATTCATCTTGCACGCCTTTTGAAACAAGTTTTGAGAAGGTGCCTTCCTCCTCCGATTCTATGCAGAACTTCTTCATTCTTTATGTGGTTCCTCCAGGACAACATATCGAAGGCCTCCAGTCTCTTTTTGTCTCCTTTTTCATGAATCCGATGTTTTTAATGAAATCCGCCAATTTTATCGACCCTTGAAATAATGAGTGTAAATATACTTCTGTTTTGAATACATTCTTGTTGATTTTTCACTTATTTTATACATTCAAAATGTTATTCATAATTTTATAAATGAATATGATGTTTTTAAACCCAACAAAGCCCTTATGTGATTTTTTGCCCACTCAGGATTCGAAACCAATATCTTCCGTTTACTGGTCCATAGCGTTAATCGCTTGACTACAGACCAGTCAAAAATCTATTCATTTGAAGTTGTCCAAGTTTGGCAATGCATTTTTATGGCATCAGACAATTCTTCATTCAGCTCCACCCTCATTTCCATCGGCATCCATCTTCCATCGCCTCCTGTTTTATCGCCTCTTGGCGCCAAGAATCCAAGTATAAGACTTTACATAAAATATCTCAACTATAGAAAAAGCATTATTCGAAACTAAAACGTTCACTAGGTTCACTGTATTAGTTTCCATAGATTATTTTGTATATTAAGTTGTATACATGGGTGTATTCGTCTTCCCCATTCTGCTCTTTCGGAAACTGGGGTTGGTCTTGACATTCAAAGGATATTAAATGCGTTATGGGTTTACCGAACCGGCAGTAAAAATGTGTGCCAAAATGTGTTTATTGCTTTTATGAAATTATTCGCGAGTTTTGTTTTTTTTGCTGAATATTTTGTAGACGAAATTATTATTTTTGTTTCCATAAAACTGTCTTGAAATGGGTTCAAGCAAGTGTAAGAGCAGTTGGGAAGAAAATGTGATGTCATTGAGCTGGGTTGCTAGAGAAAAGGCAAACAAAGAGTATGTTATTGGTTGCTAAGGACTATAGTCCCATATAAGTGCGAAGTAAATTAAATTTGTGCGAGTCCATCCGTATTTTAAACGTAAGGATTTTCAATCTGCGTGCCCTGTCGATAGTTCAGTTGATAGAATTATTGTTTTCCCTGCCAGAGGACTAGGTTTCATTCGTCAAAAAGGTTGTTAGTAATTATTTCAAATAAGTTTCATAATTTTTTTAAACCAAAAAAAAAATCCAGCAAGGTTTACTCAGCCTACACAATAAATGAGAACCAACCCCTTTTGCTGAGCTGGAAAACCTCCATTTCAAGTGACATGATTGACCTTACCTTGAAAATTAATAGGTTCCACTCGCTACATGCAAATTCTTGAGAGACAACGTGGTAATAAATTGCACTCTTTATGTGTAGCTCATACCATTTACAAATAACATTAGTATACCACAAAACGTAAATTTTAACTCGTACTTGTATCCAGCCACCATTCCAGTAAGGGTAGCCATCACCTCTGCAGATGTGTCCGTCCTTGCACAATTATTTCACCTCCTCGACATTCATCACTCTCATCTCTTTTTCTCACTCTGTATGTTCAAGTCATTTTTCAATTTTTCTGAGCGCAATGCTAGAGAGCGTTTATTTAAAAATATATTAAACATGCTCACTCGGTCCACAGGATGTTTAGGGGTCCCATTTTCCCTTATTACAGCGTATTTCTGTCGCCCCTTACCCCCAACACTTTACGGGTTAATTCCTCGCATGGTTGGACCCACAAATTTACTTTTAGTCGTAGCGTTCGAGTCTGTATTCGACGCCATTTTCGAAAATTCATTTTTGTTTATTCAAACTTCAGTTCATGCCATTGATGAAATAATCAATATCTTATATTTGTATGACTTAGAAATTTGGGACATTCAGATATACGAAAGGTACCGCCGAGGCATGTAAGATGTGGATTAGGAAGATAACCAAAAAGTCATGGTTTGAAAGGAAGTGCAATAAAATTAAATTTTTAAAAACCCCTAATAAATTGAAAAAAATGTCCATAGATTTTAAAATAAACATTTTAGTTTTAAAATCCGAATGTTTATTTTAATAGCTATATTTACATTTTTTACTTTCTTGCTATAGCCGAAGGCTATAAAAGAAAGTTATGATTTGGTGTGAAAAAAAAATTTCGAGGTTTTCACGGAAATGAGTTGTCCTGGTGCAGGACATGCCAAAAAACACTATCTTTCAAAAACGTCCGTCTGTATGTATGTATGTATGTATGTATGTATGTATGTATGTATGTATGTATGTATGTGTGTGTGTCACTTTCCAAAGTATAAGACCTAGAGATACCAAATTTTGGCTACATCAACTTTTTTGGACATGTATTAAGTATGAATAACATGACATTACACCAACTTGAAAATTCAAGATGGCTGCGATACAAAAAAAACATAAAATTGCACTTTTCTCAAAAACGGCTCCAAGAATTTTTCTTAAATTTTCAGAATTGCCACTAATTAATTTTCAACTTAATAAATTAGTTATGGCAACACTCTTACTAATCTGTGTCTATGGGCTGCGATATGAAAAAAACAAACGATTGTGATTTTCTCGAAAGTTAAGGGGTCAACAAAAATATAATGTTCCACAATATTATGGACAACATAAATTTCTACAAATTTACAAAAAAAAATTTTTGAAAAAATAAATATAAAGCACCGTTTACACGACCTGAAATTTTAAATCGAAAATATTACAAAAACCTATTAAAATGCAAGATATTTAAATTTGTTTTAGATTTGATAGAAAGAACAAGCTTATCACTTTAATTCATAATCATTTTTTTTTTACTTTTTTGAAAATTCAAGATGGCTTCCCAAGAGCTGAAAATTTAAAATGCGATTTTCTCAAAAACGGCTCCGACGATTTTTCTTAAATTTTTTGTGAATCCATTTATATAATAGTGCTATCTAATAATTATAATCATTTCTTCATCATAATCTCGGTTTAGGGAGCTGCCATATAAAAGAAAAAAATAATGGAAAAATCCTCGGCAGTTAGAGGGTTAATAAAAAAATAATGTAGCGCAAATGTAAAACAATAATAATAACCTATATATTGCCATCATTATTTTTTCCAAAAAATGAATCAAAAGTATAGCCGCCATACAAAGTGAAAATTTTCCATACAAAATGTATTAGCAATTTTCTTGGTAGTCAAAGGGTTAAAAATAAATAAAAGGCTGCGATTCTTAAAATTTTATAAAAACCAATAATAATCAATCGTTACTTTTTCAAAATATAACTAAAAAGTTTACCCACCATACAAAGTCCTAGTTTGCATACAGAAGGGTTCAATGACCATCTATAATAATCTAAAATATAAGTTGCAATGAAATATAAACATTCAAAACTAATATGAAATGCATGCCCACAAACAGGTACGTGTAAGTTCGCGCTTACGAATGCTGAATTTGTACTTACAAATTAAAACCAAATCTCAAATGAACATAAAACCTGCAACTCTTGCCGACCTTCCTTGAAACAGGGGTGACATTAACAAAGTGAATTATTTTTTACACTTTGGGAGGACTGAGAAATGCGAGAAAATTGAGATAAGACTGAATGAAAAAAGAGTGGAGGTCGTGAAAGAATTTGATTATCTGGGAAGCAAGTTTGAGTCGAATGCGAAATTGACGAAATAATTGGAAAAGCGCGCTAGTAGAGGAAGAAGTGTAATGGAAACGATTGGAAGCATTACAAGGAATAGGAAACTTACGAAGAATATGAGATCGGCGGTCCACAATGGCATATTGGTTGGTGGAAGTGAGGCTTAATGAATGTGAGCTGAGTAAAGTATGTAAGTGCGGTTGAAATGGCTTACCTGAGAGCAATGGCTGGAAAGACACTCAGTGATAGAGTACGTAATGCTTGAGTGATGAACGAGTGTGGTATAAAAGAGAATATGAGAATGAAAGTACAAAAAAGTACGATGAGATGGTTCAGACATCTTGAAAGAAAGGATGATGAACAACTAACGAAGAAAGTGTACAAAGGAAATGTTAGAGGAAAGCGCGGAAGGGGAAGGCTGAGGAAAGAATGGTTAGACCAAATAGGTGAGATTGCGAAAGAATGGATCCTGCAGAGTGAGAATAAGAGAAGAGTATGTATGAAAAACGTGATGACAGCAAAAAGTGGAGGCGCATCTGCGGAGGTACCGGCCACCCCTAATGATACGGTGGCAGGATACAGTACAGTACAGTACAGAGGTCAGCTTCATACCAACCTATGAGTCGAGGATCTTTCTTGTGTAATTGGCGCTTTTTCCAGAGAAGACCAACCTCGCAGAGGGCTCTTGAGGTGTGATTCACACAAAACGGCGCTCACCAAATAAATCATCCAAATATTTTTTATTCACTTAAGAATTTATATGGCTATTTCCATACTCGCACGGGTATGCAGGTACACACCGCGGTGGAATAAAATTGATCTATTATCGATATATTATATTTTCATTGAAACTGCATAAGCTGGTAGGTGATTATAGCTTTACATACGTCATACAGTGGGTTAATTTTTGCAAGAAAGTCGAGTGCAGATTCTGTGCAATTTATTTAAATTTATAATCGGTTTATATAAATGTTGATACGAAGCTGACCTCCCACGCCGTAAAAATCGGTTCACTTAGCCAGTGTCACCACTGCTTCAGGGAAAAGCGGCAAGAGTTGCATGGTTTTAATATTCATTTGAGATTAGGGTTTCTCTTTTGTAAGTACACGTAACATATACGTGTCTACTTGTGAGCTTGCATTAAATATGAATTTTCACTGTTACTATACTTTTGCAACTTTGATTATAGATTTGAAACTTAGCACTTTTAAGCTAGGTTCACTGTTACAGAAAGCATACAAACAATGTAAAAAGTCATGTAGTGAAACAGTTAACTTTTATGAGCTCGTTCCGCTACTGGATAACACAATAAATATTTGTACTCTCGCCACTGCACTGCAATGCATCGGCGTAGCGTAAATTATTATCGGGAGGAAGAGGAGAATACAAATGGAGGTAAAGAAGCTAAGTAAAGTTTGAAATGAAAATAATGTAACGAAATACACTGGTAGATGTTTATTGGTGTACGTGTGTTTTGAGAGAATGTTCTGGCCCAGACGATTGTAATTGTAAGGTGTGTATGTAGGTAGGAAATGGACTCTTCATGAAATAAATATGTCCAGAATCGTCTATACAACTGTGGTAGTGGAAGTTTCTAGGGCAGGCTGGAATGGCCCCTAGGTTCCGCTATAAGAAGGGCGACAATGGGCTGAAGCGAGTCAGTCTTCGAAGCACTCACACAGAGGAGTATCTAGTTGCCAGGGCGACCAATAAGGTGTAAAATAAATGTAATCTGTACGAAATAAATAAGTGTGTTAAAATAAATCTGTTAGAATAAGTCTGTTAAAAATAAATCTATTGTAAGAAAGTCTGTGTAAATAAACTGTATGGCTAACTTGTGTTAAACTTGTGTTTTAATTAAAAGAACCCAGGAAAAACGTAACAGTGGTGTCCGGTGTGAAGTTTAAAACCAAGTACCAAGTAAAAACTGTGCTTGAGAGTATTGAAAAATATATCTGGACAACATAATAAAAACTAATGAATAAAAAAAAAAAGTTTTAAATAAAACTGATTAAACTTGAATTAAAAACGATCGTGTGGTTACCCGCTAAAAATTTGATTGAAGTGTGGATAGATAACATGTTAATAATATTGTGTTAGTGTTAGTAAATACTCATTAGCCGATCTGACGAAGCAAAGTAAATAATCATTATCTAATATCATTATTTGAAATTTAAAAATAAATATTAAAAGGCGGTACCTACCTACCGTTCAGTATAATTAGATAAATTATTATTTTGCTAAAGTACGTATTTAAAATAACTTTATATATAAAACTCATAACCCGTATTAAATAAATTTGCAAATATTTTTGTTTTGAAGTTTGTTAAAATAAAAAAAATGGCTAAGGTGAACATCAAGGACCTCAAAGCCTATGAGCTTAAGAATGAGCTTCTGGAGAGGGACCTGGAGACCTCAGGAGGGAAGGCGGCCTTACAGGCACGCCTCATGGAGGCCTTGGAACAGTCAGGCGAAGACCCGGCATATTTTGTCATGGCGTCTGGAGGGGACCGCGAGCGAGCCGTGGAAGAGTTTAAAACAAAGATGGCTGCCAACTTCAAGAGCTTGAGGGAAGACCTAGCTGGTTGGAAGGAGGAGATGGCTAAAAACCTAGCCTTAAAAATGTCGGTGGACACTGATAGTGTAAAATTAAGTGATAATCAGGATGACAAAAAGGCCGATATGTCAACTGAGGATGAGTCATCTCAGAAGTTGGGGAAGGGAGACCTGAAGGCCAAAAACAACGGCCAGCTCAAGGCTGAGGACTCAGCTGACAGCAAAGATGACAAAGATGATGTCAAGTCGGCTGAAAACGGCAAGAGTGACTCGGCCGAGGTGAAGGCTGACAAGGATGCGAAGGAGGAGACGGACGCCAAGGAGGAGGATGAGGACGCCAAGGACAAGAAGGGCAAGGCCAAGAAGGCCAACAGTGTGAAGAAGAAGCCCGCGCCCAAGAAGAAGGCGGAGGAGGCCGTGGAGGAGGCTCCCAAGAAGAAGAAGGCCGTGGAGCCGCCGGTGCCCGTGCCCGCGGGCCGGGGCATCCCCATCGACCACATCCCCGACGTGGAGGTGGCCATCTCCAGGTTCAAGATGGAGGACCTCAAGTTCCTGTACAATCAATTGTGCCGCACGAACCTCATCAAGCGCAACAAAAAGAAGTTCAAGGGCTACGAGTTTGAGAAGGACACGCCTGAGCACAAGGCCAAGCTGGAGGAGGTGCAGAAGCTGGAGCCCAAGCAGCTGCGGACGCTGTGCGAGAAGCTGGGCTTGGACAAGAGGGGCGCGCCCACGGAGCTGGCCAGCAGGGTGGTGGGCTTCCTGCTGCTGCCAAAGCAGGCCTCCTCGCACGCCAGGGGGCTGATGAAGGAGAGGCCGGTGACTGACCGCGGCGAGGCCACGGGAGGCAGGCCCAGAAGGTCCGCTGCTGCTATTGTCAAGAGAGGTTACTCTAACGAGGAGTATGAAACAGATCCGGAAACCAAAGTGCGGGGACCCAAAGTCAGCAGGGATGATTTAGGGGATTCAGATGGCTCGTACAACCCGAGTGGCTCCGGACAGGAGGCGGACTCTGACTTTGACCCGTCAGTGAGGGAGGGGGGCGCTCCCTCCCGCAGGCGCCGCGCCCCCGCCCGCAGGGGCTCAGCCAAGCAGAGCAAGCAGAAGGGACGACCCAAGCATGGCGCGGCAGGAAGCCACTCAGCGAGTCAGAGGACGAGAGCGAGAGTGAGAACTTCGCTTCCGAGCAGGAGAGCGGCTCCGACGACCAAGGATTCTGATCCTTTGACGCCGGCGAGCAAGCGGGGCCTAGGAGCGGTGGCCGCCCGGGGACGCAAAGCGGTGCCCCCAGCCAAGGAAAGGCGCCCATGCCGGCCGCCAAGAGGAAAGCACCCCCCCCCACACCAGCCAGCAATGACGGGCAAAACCCTAAGGGGAAAATTCCGTGGAACGTCATTTTTCCTGACCACTGGATGCAACTGTGGGTCAAACTGCCCGTACCTTCTTAAAGAAAAGACTGTTCCGGGGCGGAACAGTCTAAGGGGGGGATAATGTAACGAAATACACTGGTAGATGTTTATTGGTGTACGTGTGTTTTGAGAGAATGTTCTGGCCCAGACGATTGTAATTGTAAGGTGTGTATGTAGGTAGGAAATGGACTCTTCATGAAATAAATATGTCCAGAATCGTCTATACAACTGTGGTAGTGGAAGTTTCTAGGGCAGGCTGGAATGGCCCCTAGGTTCCGCTATAAGAAGGGCGACAATGGGCTGAAGCGAGTCAGTCTTCGAAGCACTCACACAGAGGAGTATCTAGTTGCCAGGGCGACCAATAAGGTGTAAAATAAATGTAATCTGTACGAAATAAATAAGTGTGTTAAAATAAATCTGTTAGAATAAGTCTGTTAAAAATAAATCTATTGTAAGAAAGTCTGTGTAAATAAACTGTATGGCTAACTTGTGTTAAACTTGTGTTTTAATTAAAAGAACCCAGGAAAAACGTAACAATAAAAATGAAACGCTAAGAAATTATAAGTTACATTAGATTGTACCAATCCTTATTTGTCTTTTTGGGGGTCTACCTATAATCTGTTACCTTAGTTGCACAGATAAATTAACACTTACAATTCATATCAAATATGCCCACAAACAGACACGTGTAAGTTCGCGCTTACAAATGCTGAACTTTTACTTACAAATTCAAATGAACATAAGCCCCGCAAATTTTTCCGACTTTTCCTGAAACAGTGGTAACATTGGCCAAGTGGACCATTCTTTACAGTTTATTTACCAGCCTTTTGTTTTGTTTTTTAGTTATTGTTTTTTTGTCTTTCATAATTATATCCGCTTGTTTTTGCTTTGGTTACGGATATCTGCATATAACATCTATGGTCATATTACGAGTAGGTACGTCGATATGCCATAAAATAATATATAGAGGGAAATTGTTCTGAAGTAAACAGCTGGGCTGACGAATTTCAAATGCAATTAGGGCATTATGGAGCCAATTAGGGATTAATGTTAAAATATGCAAAATAACCGGGCTCAATTAATTGAATTATTAAGTTAGTGTGGGGACAGGATCAACCATTATATTTTAGAATTAACCCGGAACTCTTTTGAATTTGGAGCACTTTTCAAACGTCAGTCTTGTATGGGACTGCCGTCTTTAGTAAATGATAAAAAATATTAGACTTTTCCCTAACAACCCGGCCGGGTGACATCACAATACTGAATGCCCACGCGACAAAATGTGAACCGACAAACTGCCCATCGACACAATGCACTCCGACAAAACGTCCATCGACACAATACCCTCCGACAAAACGTACATCGACATAATGACATCATTTTCAAAAAAATAAATATAAGAGTCTTATTCAAGTATAAATAAACCTCAAAACTGTCCTCGGAGAATCAGCATTTGCAAAATGAAATCTATTTATTTTCACAGTTAAGGAAATGTGAACGGTTTCAGGTTTTAAGGCGGCAGAAGTTTTAAGATTGTAAAGATTATGTTCATGTGAGATTTGGTTTAATTTGTATGTATACATGCAGCATGTATAAGCGTGAACTTACACGTGCCTGCTTGTGGTCATGCATCAAATATGAGACTTAAATGCCAATTGATCTTTGCAACTTAGATTATAAACTATTATGGATGAAAAAGATGATTGATACAAATGAATTGAAAGTGGCCACACCCAGTAGAATTTGTTTACAGTAACACTTGAATCTCTGATAATTCAGATTTCAAATGGATATTTTAGTAGTAATAAATTGATATAAAATTCAAGGTTCTTACAAAGATATACATTTTTTAAATAATTCTAAAATGGTTAAATGCACTTGCCCGCCCAGTTCCGCATTCTATAAATATTTAACATTTAATTTTATGTCTGAAATTGAAGGTTGCATTTTTTTTTACAAAATCATAAAACACCATAATTCAAACAACATCATTAAATCTTTTGTTAGGCAGAATACTCGAAACACGAATTTCGTTTTTATGTGTTTAGATTTTTTATTCGAAAATGTCTTCATTTCTGCCCACACAAAAAATTCTTGAGTTTTGACATGGAAAATCAATTTCACACTTATATTTTGTGTTTAAGATTAATATTTAATGTACGCCCACAAGCAAATACGTGCAAGTTCACGTGCGTGACCACCCATACAGTAGAAATTGTCCCCCCTTGTCTATATTCAGTCCACCTAGTTTCAGGGAAGGACTGCATAAGATGCTGGGTATATGTTAACTTAAGATTTGAAAGAAATAAATAAATATTAAGAAGTATACTCCAGAAAATATATTATATATTCCAGAGTATATTTGCCTCTACAAAATACACACTCCTGCATTTTTACTACTTGTTTTTATATTCCCGTAGGTGTTTGACTTTCGAGTAACAAATGTTCAAGCTTTGAAATGATGACGATGATGGAAGTGGTACTCTTGAGGATGTGGGAAGAAGTTGATGATCATGATGATGATGCAGAGGTCACGCGCTGAGGTGCTGGCCACACCTACGCTCAGCTGCTTTTTAATGGAAGTTCAATACCAACAGATAATCAATCTAATGACTTGTTGATTCTATACGGAAACGCATTGATGTATTCGTCATGGTATGTAATTACTTTTCAAGACGAAATTCTTGTTTTTTTTAGTAGGTGCACATGCAGCATGTGTGAGCGTGGACTTGCTAGTGTCTACTTGTGGGCGTGCATTGAATATAAGCCTTGAAAGTCAACATATCTTTGCAACTTACATAATAATAGATTGAAAAGCCTACAAAGTGATCCGAAGTCTGCGTTCGTATCGAATATGGATTATTATATTATCAAGTGATATTACTTCCACAACTATAATGTAGGTAAGTACAGTTCGATGCACTGATACCATAGATGTGAGAAAATGATAGATGGGTTACTTGATTCTATCGCGATTATTTATAATCTAAATTAAGATATACTGACAATTAAGGCTTATATTTAGTGCACGCCCACAAGCAGACACATGTAAGCTTGTGCTCGCATACAAAATGATACGACCTAAACATCATTTGAACATTATCCCTGCAACTCTAGCTGAGTTTCCCTGCAACATGGGTAACATTGGCAAAAGTTAACTAAGTTTTTTACAGCATGGATGGTCATTGGTCAGCCTGTAACGAGATGGATTTGTTTGTTAGGTAAAATGGAACATGAGATTTGAATTTGAATGAAAAGGAAAACAAAGGAAGGCAGAAAGAGAGGAGAAGCTTGCCTGGCGTGAGAGCCAGAAGCATGTGAATTTTGTTATAATTAATATTGTGCTGTGGTTTATTGTGTATACATTGTGAAAGGAATAAAAATAAACATATTAAAGTGGCTGTTATATTATTAATTGTGTCAATCAGCAGGACAGAGAGGAAAAACCCTCACATTTTGGCGCCCAACGTAAAAGAAAAATCTGTAAATGAAATTCCTATGAAGAAAATTTTCTCAAACAAAAACAAATGACATTCGATTCCAATAAATGACATTGAAAACAATACAATATATGAAATGATTAAAATTGGACAGATTTATGGTTGTGAAAGCATCAACACGTTTAAAAGCTAGTGAAGACATCGACTTATACAATTAACAACAAGAAATTACAAGATTTGAAACGCTGTTTGAAAATATTGAAGGTGAGAGAATTCAAACTACCTACATTACGTTCAGAAGAATGGAAATTCAAAAATCGAACGTCGCGGGAGAATGAAGAATGGATATAAACCAGTTTGTTTCAAATCAGTTTAGATAAATATATATAGATGGTGTTATATTTAATTTGTATGAAATTTTTTTTGAGATGAAATGATTTATTCTCTAATTGCATAAATTGAAAATATACAGCAAATGATGAAATCTAAAAAAATAAATAATAAAAAGGATTTAGAAAGTAACACAATGGAGTCCATAAATTTTGATCCTCTCAAATTAAAAATATCTTTTAATGGTGAAAGTGAACCAAATGAATTTATAATAAGGTTAGAAGAATTAGCCAAAGTCTACAAATTAAAATTAGATTATTTGGTAGAGTGTATGCCTATATTTTTAACAGATTTTCCGTTAACTTGGTACAGAGCAATTAACTGTGAATTTGATTGGAAAAATTTTAAAACCAAATTCTTACAACAATTTGAAAAATATGACTTTCAAAGAAATCTTAAGTTAGAAATTTTAAATATGGTACAAGGTCATGATAAATATGTATGTAAAATATGTATGCAGATATAAAAAGTTTTATAAATAAATGTCAAAAATGTAAAATGTATAAGCCGAATAATTTACCTCCAGCAGGAAAAATGGAAAATAGGAAAAGAGTGGATAGACCGTTAAAAATGCTGAGTATTGATTTGATAGGACCATTACCAAAATCAAGTACGGGCTATATACATATATTATCAATAATAGATGTTTTTACCAAATATTGTTGGTTATTTCCTTTAAGAAGAGCTACTACAGAAGAAATAGTAAAATTAATAGAAAATAAAATATTTTTAACAGAAGGAGTACCGCAAACGATAATAACAGATAATGGAAAGAATTTAAAGTCTAATGCATTTAAAGATTTTATGTACTCATATGGAGTACAGAAAATATTTTATACAACTTTATATACTCCCATGTGCAATAATGTAGAGACATATAATAGAACAATAGGATACACATTAGCTATTTTTGTTGAAAATGAACAAAGAAAATGGGATACTTTCTTAGATTCAGTACAAAGCATAATAAATAATACAGTCAATTTAGCAACAGGATACACACCTAATGTATTAGCAAGAGGTAGGGAGATTGTACTAAATGGTGAAATTCATGGTGAAATAGTAAATGATGAAATAGAATCAAAGGAAGACTTAGATAAATATAGAGATATGCATAAAGATAAAATGAAGGAATTAAACACATTATACAAAATTGTAACAGAAAATTTATGGGATGCATATAATAAAAATGCAAATTATTATAATAAAGGTAGATCAAATCGTGTCTATGATCAAGGGGATATTGTATGGCGTAAAAATTTCATACAATCAAATGCAGGGAAATACTTCTGTACAAAGTTGGCTCCAAAATTTGTCAAAGCCAGAATAGAAAAGAAAGTTAGCAAGATAGTCTATGTATTAAAAGATATAGACACAAATGTTATAAATAAATATCACATCAAGGACATAATCAAATTAGATTAAAAAAAATAAAAAAAACATATTTTCATGTGTATGAAAAATTTGAGGTGATGAATGATACGGTGAAAGTTGATATAAAAGTGATCAGTGAAAGAATGAATTATGAAATATTGCATGAATGAAGGTATGAAACATAAATTAAACAAAGTATTACATATGAAGGTAAAGTTTTTTAAAAAAATTGATGGACTGATAAATTTATTAATGAAAAATAAATTTGAAATAAATTTAAATATTGGGAAAGATGTGATACATGTTTAAAAAAAAAAAAAAGTTATTTTAATGAATTGATTAATTAACTGGTGAATGTTTATTATGTATTGTTATTTGATTATTTTGAATTGTTGAATTAAGTATTTAAAAAAAAACAAATATTGTTTATAATATTGAATATGAAATTTGTGTTAAAAAAAAAATGTATTAATGACTGAATAATGTATCAGAAACAGGTTTTTTTTTTATTTTCATATTTTTGAAATTTATCCTTAAAATAAAACAAAATATGTGGCGCCGGCTGAGCATTATGATACATTATTTACTCATTGTAAAAGAAAAAAAAAAAAAATTGGGAATGTTTTTTTTTTATGAGAGGAAGGAGGTGTATTGTAACGAGATGGATTTGTTTGTTAGGTAAAATGGAACATGAGATTTGAATTTGAATGAAAAGGAAAACAAAGGAAGGCAGAAAGAGAGGAGAAGCTTGCCTGGCGTGAGAGCCAGAAGCATGTGAATTTTGTTATAATTAATATTGTGCTGTGGTTTATTGTGTATACATTGTGAAAGGAATAAAAATAAACATATTAAAGTGGCTGTTATATTATTAATTGTGTCAATCAGCAGGACAGAGAGGAAAAACCCTCACAAGCCTTATCGTAACCTACAAATCGAGGAACCAAAATATACCGTGCATTTGACCACATTAAAGTATTCAATAAAGTAATGTAACCTTCAATAACCTTCGGATAAACGACTTCAAAATAAATTGTTATAGTTTTTTTCAGCAACATTTTCCCTTTAATTGAGCCGATTTTTGCACATCTTGCATCTTTTGCAGATCAGAATCTGGCGGCAAATACGATTTCTCAGCTGCAGGGCGGTATATTCTCATTATTGCGCTTCTTTGAGCTCAAAGAAGACCCGAGATATTATATGGGAAGAGAGGCAGAAGTATAGCCCAAGTATACAACTCCACGTTCTAACTCAACCATAGCGTTTTACCAAAACTGTAAAAAGACTTAGATCCGGTACTGACACTCCTTCGGGGAAAACGCTGCAAGAAATTGTTCTAGATGTGCAGCTTAGTTACCTTTTTATGTAATAATGATAATCGGTGGAGCCTATTTTCTGGTACACATTCATCATCATCATCATCTTCTAAAGGCAGAGCCTTGTTGTATCAACCCTCTGTCTCTGTCTGCTGCCATCCTCTTGAGATGCGAATAGGAGGAGACATCCATGAGCCGCTTCAAATCCTTGAAGTATGAAGTTCTTGGGTGACCTCTTGTGCGTTGTCCTAAGATTTTGCCTTCAAAGATGTTGCTAAGAAAGGTGCTATCTCTGATTGAGTGCCCTATTAGCTTGGCTTTCCTCTTTGAAATATGATTAATCAGCTCTCTTCTTTCTTCTACGTCCCGCAACACATTTTCGTTGGACTTCTTTTCGACCCATGATGTCTTGGACATTTTCCTCCATGTCCACATCTCGAATGCCTCCAGGCGGTCTTTCTCGTATTTTTGTACACTCGTATTTGGTACACATTAACCACAAAAAACATGTATGTGTTCCATTTTCTCATGTGCTTTTTTTTCATATCGTTTCTGTTTTTTCTGTACGTGCTATGTGATGATTATCCATGTTCCGTTTATGGTATGCTCTGTTTTGGCGATGTCTTGTTTTGCCATGTGATCTACTGTCACTGTGATGTAATTTCATGTGTTGTTTTGTCACTGCGCTATTCTGTCCTGTTACCACTAACAGCGAGTGTTTGTATCAAAATACATCAAAATTGACGCAAGCGCAACAATTTTGACGTCGTTTTCCAGCTTTCTGGCGGTAAGACATTTGATTTTTATTACCAGTTGTTTGTTTTAGAGTTTTTGAATGGCATTGTAATATTTCCTTAGATTTGGAACGGTGCATGTCACTTCGGGTTTATTCTGTTTTTGGTTTAATCGAACTGTGCCCTTAGTACGAGTTGCAAAACTTGAGTAATGTAAAGTTTACGGCAATTATTAAAGAGTGATTTCCCCCAAAATCTGCCGTTTTTGTTTGTTTGAACTTGATTTTCTTCATCACTGTAACTCTTTTGCTAAGACCATAAAGTGTAAGAAACAAAAACGGCAGATTTTGGGAGAAATCACTCTTTAATATTTTCCGTAAACTTTACTTTTCTCAAGTTTTGCAACTCGTACTAAGGGTACTCATCTTGAGTAAATTGAAAGTAATAGTTAACTGAAATAATATTGAAGTTGAAAATGTCGGCCCTTAAAAAGTCACTAGATCACACTAACGCTATGATTGAGTTTACACGTAAAGTTTACACTTGGGGTACTGAGAAGAAGTCCAGCTCTATTTCCAAGTGTGACATTGGAATATTGGAAATTTATTCCATTTCAGGCGCTTTGGGATTGAGAACTTAAATAGTAAAAAAAACACAACCTGGAGGCTTTACAGTGGGCTCACGATTTTTATGAATTATGTATTTGAAGATAATATTCCTTGACTTATAGGCCGCTTTGAGGCTGACACCCCATGCTGGAAAACTTGGTTATCTTTTGCTAATGCCACCTCGGTTTCAAGGACAGGTGGCAGGAGTTTCATGTTCATGTTTATGTTAGGATTGGTTCATTTTTAAAGCACACATGCAGCATTTGTGTGAGCGCGAACTTACATGTGTCTGTGTGTGGGCATGCATTCAATATGAGCCCTTGTTTCAAGGAAGGTCGGCAAAAGTTGCAGGGTTATGTTATTAATTATGATTTTAATTTGATTTTAATGTGTAAATACTTATGCGGCACTTGTAAGCGCGAACATACATGAATCTGCTAGTGGGCATAATTTAATTATTTTTTCCGATTTATTTTTTTCAATAAAACGGATAAACATGACAATGATCTTGTCGGAAATATGCAAAGATTCAATTAAAAGGCATATGCATGTCCGATGATGGTATAAATAATATGTCTTATTATGATTTCCTCATTTGCATCGAATACCACGCATGACTTTCTACTTACGTACGAGTATTTCAATAAATCAATAAAACAGAAAAATGGAATGAATGTCTATAGTCTAAGTAGCAAAGATATATTGACCTTTTAGGCCTATATTTAAAGCATCCCCGCAGAGTGACACCTGTAAGTTCGTGCTTACACATGCTGCATGTGTAGGTACATAAAAAAAATCAAACTTCACATAAACATAAACCTTGCAATTCTCATCGCCTTTTCCAAAAACCGGGAAATAAGTAAAATAGGTATTCGCAAAATCAAACAAAGTTTTTATAGCATGGCAGTCAGCCTCATAACAACGTATTATTCGAACAAATATAATTAAAATATTCGAAAAATGTCCCGTCGCTAGTTTAGTTGATAGTATGCTTACATTCCATGGCAGAGGGCTAGGGTTCAATCCCCACCAAGGGAGTCACAAATGATTTGTAGAGCCCTGTTTTCGTGTGAATCACACCTCAAGAGCCCTCAAAGAGATTGGGCGTTACTAAAACAAGCGATTATTCTCACACAAGATCCAGTAAGCCTACATGGAAGACCGGTCTTTGGTACAGGCAGATTATTTTGTCAACTAAGGAGAATGCAGTACTTATTTTTCAATTGGGGTGAATCCAACCCACAACTTTCCAATAACAAGTCCGTAAGGTTAACCACTAAGTAATATTTATTTACAGAATGTGCGGTTATCCTCAAAACAACCTTAAAATGAGTTGAGATATTTTTTTAATAATTTTACGAATTTTCGACAGACTATTCGAAACACACGATTAGATAGCCGTTATAATTTCATGCACTGCGATGCACTAGTTTTGAAATGCATCTAAACCAGATGCAGCATTGAAGAGAAAGTAGTTCGAGGCTACGGCCATAGAGAAAACATTCTTATCATATTATTATTACGACCAGACGATCCGACACTCTGTAATTTTAATAAATAAACAATTATCTATAACGTGACGACCCTGCGCGGCTGCATTTTTCAATAGGAAAGTAGAGCAGATTAATGGACTGCAGGGTTGCACAGAACAAATTACATTGACTAATAAAGGAAATAAAGACACAAATGTAATGCAACTTTTTTCCGCGTTGTCCTAGAAGTGGTCGCATGTGATGTCGGGAACCTATTTATTTTAACAGGTAAGGGGACCGTCCTTACGCCAACCACTTAACTTGAAGTGGAGTTTACAAGCTACCGAGTTCTCATTTATAATGAAGGCTAAGTAAGCCTTGCCGGCATAGCTTGCCGGTATTTCATTTTGGGTGAAATTCACACCGTGATGAAAATGTATTCAACACCCCAAGTGCACTTTAATGCGCGCCCACAAGTAGATTCGTATAAGTTCGCTTTTACGTGCTCCCAGTGTACTTAAAAAATAAACCAAACCTCACAAAAACATAATCCTTGCAAATCCTGCCGCCTTCCCCTGAAACCGGGGAGGCATTGACAAAAGTTGACCAAGTTTGTACAGCATGGTTGGTCAGCCACATACCAACCAAGGAATAAAGAAATATGGAAATTCCGACATAAATTAGAGGTTAACAAAAAAAAAATCTAATAAATTACAAGCCCTGACCGCCAACATTGCAGATCAACCGCCATTTCTTTCGGTTCTTGTATGCTTCTTTCGTTTCATTCACTCCATACGAATACATGAAATACTGGCTACACTTTCTTTCGTTAAAACACAGCATATCCTGGATTAGGGGAGCCCTAAGCGGTCGCTGACCCCGAGATAATCTCGCAGGGGGTGATTTTTGTGTTGCCATGTATCATAATTTAAATCCACCTGCATGGGGTTGCCATAACGAAGCCCCGACACGCGCATTGTGTGTAGCACCTATTTATTTATACAGCGTAGTAATTCTAGCCCTCGACGCCTCTTTATGCGCTTGTTATGGCTTTTAGAAATATTATTATGTACTTCATTTAATAAGGTGTGATCAGTGTTTTTTTTATAATTTTCAAAGAGATTTAAAAAAAGTGTTATTATTCACTCGTAATACTGTTTATTTTCAATATTTTTTATTAAAAAAAAAGTTTTCGGTCAGGTGTAGTAATGATGAATTTTATGTGTATGTACCTAAATACACAAACCATTAAATATATTTTGAATTACATTTTTTTTATTGATTGTAGAGGCATTAACTTTGTAATCGTTCATCATTAATGATAAAAGAAAAACAGCTTTGTTTTCGATTACGTGAGTATTTATTTTTATATACCACAACCGGTTTCGCAAACATCCGTTTGCATCGTCAAAAACGGGAAATCATTTCTGACACCCTTGGTGGGATTCGAACCCGAGCTCACGACATGCAATGCAAGCACTCTACCAACTGAGCTATCGACCGGACTAGTTTACCCCTAATTTAGGAAAGGTCGGCCAGGGTTGCGGGGTTTGTGTGTTTATTTGAGATTTGAGTTTTATTGTTATTTTGTAAGTAAGTAAGCGCGAACTAATAAGTATCTGTTTGTGGGCTTACATTAAATATGAATAAAAAAAATAACTTTAAAATTATAGATAAACCAGTTTTGAGCTTTCACCAACAATTACAAGTATAAATCTGATGCACCTTGGAAGGTAAAACCGCGCACGGTAAATACAATTTGTACCAAAATGTATGGCGGAGATAAGAGCGTCGTATGAGCTGCATAAAAGAGTTACTCTCATGATTTTTGTACAAAAATCTGATAAATATTTCTAAACTTCTCATATACGTGTCCCATTTACTTAAAGTTTTTTTAATATGTCTTTTATTTTATATTCCTCTTCCATTTAATTAATTAAAAAGTTTCCTTGTTGATGGTAAGTCAGCCATTTTGTCTCTTTGCTTTATCTACTTTAATTTTGCAGCATTGGCACATGGCCAGACCATCTCAAAATGTCATAAAACAATAAGAGGGAAGAAATTGCTAAAATTTTATTTTCGGAGAATGTGGGACATTTTTGATAACCTTTTCGAGCACCTACGTTAATTTGTTGTACAACATAAGTCGCAATTATAATGGTTACTTATTAAAAAAATACTGTATAAGACATCAGAAAGTCGTTGACGTTTTTACCGATGTCGCTCTGTTTCAGAGAAAGGCGGCAGGAGCACTCATTGGAGATTTGGGTTATTTTTCTCAGTACGCATGCTGCATGTGTAAACATGAACTTATGCGTGTCTGCTTGTGAGCTTGTATTAAAATACATAGGTACGGTTCCACGACAAATCGGTCACAGACAACCCGTCTGAAGACAGGCAGGTCATGGGCAGTTCGTTAACACGACTTTTCGGTTTACGTTATTTCGTTGGCATACTACACATGGTCCACAGACAGTTCTATCACAGAAAACTACAATTAATTCAGACTACAGTAAGTACCAAGGTTCTTTGGTGAGACAATTTTATGTGGGCCTGTGTTGTATGTGAAAGAAATGTCGTGGACAGAAAAATCGTGTGGACGAACCGTCGTGTGACTGATTGGTCGTTTACTTTGCAAGTTAGATTATAGACATCGATATAAATAGAATATAATTTATTCATATCGATGATAATAGATTATAGAGAGTGGATATTTTGGCGTACAGCCATACTTTTTGACATCAATCGTCCAAGCGTACAACTTTTCGTTTTAAACTGACCCATACAATATTACCAAAAAATATAAATAGAAAATAAAACAGCGCCTAGTGAGCGTTAATGTTTCCATACACTTTTTGGTGAAAACAGACGTGAAATTTTTAACTTGGGAAAAAGATCTGGTCTAAGAATTCGCAGCCAATCCCAAGTTTGCAGATTTATGTACTTCTTAAATTTGCCTCGGGAAAAACTCCAAGTTAAATTGTATTGGCAATTTCGTCTTGAAGTCAAGTTTCTTATTTATATATTTGTTTTAAAATAAACATTTCGAAAAGTCAAGGCATGTACTTGTATTTGTACCAAGCCGCCATTGCACTAGGGGTGGTCAGTACTTCCGTAGATGTGACTCATCGTTGGTTTGTACTCGCACACTTTCATCTCCTCGACCGTCATCTCAACGGCTAAAACATTAAAAAAATCATAATCTTTGATGGGAACCAAAAATTATAAACATTATGCATAATATCGGCCCCGTTGATCAATATAAAAGACATAGAAAGCGTACGTTTGTTTCTTCCCATAGATATAGGAGATAATATGTATACAACGAAAAATTGAGACACAAAATATCAACGACATACGTCAAAAAGAGACATAAACATAGGTTTTCCTTGACGGTTGCCTGGAAACTAATTATAACTCGTAATTAGACCTTGTTTGTATGAATACGACGCCATTGGGTGCACTATTTTTTGCACATTAAACAGCTCTGAAATTTCAATGTTTTTTTTTGTTTTTATCAACAGATTCAAAAGTTTTTTCTAAATCACATCACTCCACTACAGTATAAATGTTACGCATGTTCTTCAGAACTGTAATAAAATATTTTTAACAGTTTTGCTACTAAAGTTTGGAGAGACAGTTTGGCATGGACATTCTGCTACCGAATACTTTAAAATCCCCCCCCTCCCTAAATCGTAAATCTTTTATGACCCCTTGCCGGAATTATTATACCAGGGGTAAGAATATACAGTAGAGCGTCGATTATCATAACTGAACAACTACGAGCACTTCATCAAGTGATTAAGAAAATGAAAATATATATGCTGCTTCTTAAGCCTTTTTTATTTATTTGTGAAGAGGAATTCAGTCCACCAGCCTATTTTTGCCTGGACAGAAATAAACATGTGTAAATATTATCAATTAATGATTATTATAATATGTTCGTTCGCAGAATCCTGAAATAGCGAGCGACTGGGATATCCAGTCAAAACCAAAGAAGGGCATCTGTGAAAAAGATTGAGACTCTGAATGAAATGAAATAATAATGCAAAGATTGAAATCAATTCGGTTGATCTGCAATGTTGGCGGCTAAGACTTTTAACTTACATTAATTTCAATGATGTTTAATTTAACTTGTGTATTTTTTTTCGTTAGCTCCAAATTCAATTCCACCTTTCAGTATTTTTTTGTTACTTGACTTAATAGGTTGGTTTGCCACTGAGCCCACATGCTGTAAAAAATAGATCACTTTTGCCACTGCCACCTCGGTTTCAGGGTAAAGAAGCAGGAGTTGCAAGACTTATTTATACTTACGATATACTTTGTAATTATATTAGCACAAACTTACACGTGTCTGCTTTTGGGAGTGCAGTAAATATGAATCTTATGGTAATGAAAATGATAATATTGCAACATTGCTAGTGGGTTATTAAATTAGGCATACAGAATGGGTACATAAAAATCTGTATTCTTATATTATGTAGATTTTCGGCAGTTACTTTGTGAAAGTCCATTTTAACAGATTTAAAAAATAAAATTTCTTTGTTGCAGTTCCCCCCCTATGCACCCTCACCACCACCCCCCATATGCACCCTCCTCTTCTATAGATAATTAGTAACCATACTTGTAATTTTTTTGTGTTAGTTTTTTTTTTCACCTGAAGATGAGATGTTCTGCAATCCCGAAACCGGTCGTGTTATAAATAAAATAAACTCACTGTGAACTGTAACAATAAAAATTTTATTTTTTAAATCTGTATTCTTCTTCTAGATAGGAACAAAAATTTCTTATATGAGAGTAATTACATAGTTATCCATTGTTTCCTTTTGTATCCAACTTGTATATTTTATACAGCTGGTCATGTATTTCACCCTCCGTGTGACTAGGATGGTAAATATAATCTTTACTGTAGATCAGGCTGCACTTATTATAAAAATAATCACAGATTATCCACACAAATTGATTTTAATAATAAATTTGTCGCCTAATTAGTTTGGAATTCCGATAATCGACGCTCTACTATCCTCGGATACAAATATACTACGGGGTAAGGAATCGTAACAAAAGTAAGATACTCAACAAAGTTAAGGAATAAATCCTCAAAGCCCGTATTTTTCCTGTCAATACGTTTAATACCGCCAAGCAGTGCTGTCCGGAGCCAGTCGTAGCGTAAACTGCCATTTATTTATTTGACTTTAACTTTAAAATATCATGTCGCCAGATCTAGGGTTCCATTATTCAAAAAATTAAAAATTAGTATTCCGCTAAAGGGGGGCAGTACCTCCGCAGATGTTTCTCCACTTTGCTCTGTCCTTGCATTCTTCTTTCATCTCATCACTCTCTTCATGCATACTCTTATATTTTTCTTTGTCAGCAGATTCCAGTCATTCTTAATTGAAACAACATAGGGCATACGTCACTTATGATAGGTCATACCACATATGTCACTCATTTTATTATTAAACCTCTCAGAATTAAGTCAATTTTTGAACACCTACCCCGTACGTGATATTATAGAACGGCTTAATGAATGAGGAATATCGATTTCATTCGTTTCATATATATTTTAGAATACTATTCAAGTATGACAGTCATTTATTTTTACATCCTACCAGGAGAGCAAATACATATGTATGTATCTTTAACACTGAAATCCAAAACATAAAGAACATTCTGTCATTCAAGTGCATGGAGTTATCCAAGCGTTAGCTAGATACTTAAAAGTGTTCACAATTCCACCACATTTATTTTATAGGACACAGCATGTAACATTGTACATTTAGTGTACTAACTATTTGTCTGTCGTAGCCTCGTAGAGCCTTTTCCTGTAACGACGTCTACGACAGTTTATGGGCGGTAAATCACAGGAAAACGCCTGTCACACAGACAGTAAACATGACACGCGAAAGCGCGCGTAAAACTTGGGCACGTGTAAGTTTGTGAGGACACGTGTAGTGTTTACTTTGTTCTTTAGTCTGTTTTATATGTAAGACATGTAGCATGTGCAGAAGACTCCAGGATAATCAGAAAGGTCTTGAATGCTGCCCCCTCCGGTAATAAGCGTCCTAAAATGCGGTGGGTGGACAACGTCGAGGCCTACGCCGAAGTTCCGAAGAAATGGATGGAAGCGGCACAAGATAGAGAGTCCTAGACCCTGAGCATGCAAAGCTTGTAAGTAAAAAGAAGTATATTTAACCCTGTCGATCATCAAAGCGTTTCTTGTTTCTTCACCCCTTTGCAGTGCAGGTAAAGGTTCAAATGTATTTTATGGTAAAAGATTGACAACTCGTTTATAAACCGGAAATGTGAGAGGATAGGGGGAAAGAGCGAAAAAAAAATGGCTGTATCAGATTGGTGAAATTTAGAAAGAGAGAAATATACAGGTGGTCTTTAAAACGCGGGTGCATCAGTTGCACCTGCTCATAGCTCTGTGCTATAAAAGTGCAAGATGATAAGACACGAAATACGCCAGGAAGGTCTTCTAGATACCATAGGTGAAGGGTTGATGGCGGCCTGAGGACGACCTCCCCTAGAGTTCCATCAGGATATATTGGCAGATATGTGCTGCTCCTCCTACGAGAAGCTCAACGCCATAGATAGGAGGATTTAGCGAAAACAAATTATGAACATTGTCGCGAGCCAACCTGAGAATTGACAGTGAAATAAAAGAAAAATTATAATACTTGAGAAATTTTCGTTTTCGGTAACGTTTTTTAGGGTTACAAAATGAAAATTTTGAAACACTTCAAACTTGACAAAGTGCTTTTATAGTGACGTGATATAACACAACACCTTAAGACATTTTGAAACGCCTGAAAACTTCAGTATGCTTCAGAAAATCCCAACTCCTAAAGCTGATTATCGTCAGAAATGTTTGATTTTATCACAAACAGTTTGTTAGTCTGACAGATGATGCCCCCCTCAACCCGCTTCTTCTTCCTTTCTGTCATAAAACAAAGATGGCGCTGTTTCCGGTGACAATAATTGGAGACGGCAGATGTCAAATCAAGCCTTAATCCAACATTGACAGAGCCTTAATTAATTATCATCATTTCTATGGAAAAAATGGTAAATTGGGGACAGGGAAATACCCCAAAATATACAAAAGAATTATAACTTTTGGGATAGTCCTCTTGTCTATCTAAAAGGACCATGATTTCCTTATATTTTTCAAGAAACGCATCATATACGCAGAACATTGGTCATCAAAGTTATATTGCTCTTAGGTCCCTTAATTGCAACTTTCGACGATTTCAATTTGACGATCACTTTTTTTGTGATTGGGGTCCTGTCGATAGCTCAATAATAATCTAAGTTGCCACGATGTATTAACATTTAAGATTTCCATTAAATGCAAAAGCAACAAGCAGACACATGTGTGCTTACAAATTAAATTCCAAAATTTAAGTTTTAGAATTTTAGCGTTCCATACCAGTGGACTTGGGTTCGATTCCCAACAAGAGAGCCAGAAATGTTTTCCCGTTACGGTGTTTATTTCAAACTCAAAATTTAAATACCGCCAAAGTTTACTCTGAAATGAGAACCAGCCCCCTCAGGAGTTGAGAAAAACCGCTTCACTTAAAGTGGTTGACGTAAGACTGGCAAAGAGTATGTCCACACGCCACGTGCGACGCCTTCGGGGACGACGCGGTAAGAAAGATATTACATTTTAATACTTTTTAAGGTTATCCACAAACAGCCCAGGGAACGCGAGTCCCTTCGGGTTATCCATACCTTCATCCATCATCACAACCCGCTGCTCAAGCACATGTCATTACAGCAATAATTACCAGTGCCTTAATTATTAAACTTAAGCGAATTACCAAAAAATATATCGAAACTAAGACGCTTACTTCACGCGCTGTTTTAGTATCCTGTTTTTTTGGTTAACGCTACGGCTGAGTTTAAACGCTAGCCTTTATACTTGAGGGGCAGGGAAATCCCCGGATAGGCCCTCAGCTACTAATCTGTCATTTAAAGTTGACGTGTGGTGTTAATTATATCTAAAATACGTGTTAATTTAACGTTTTATTTTACGTACAATATTAGTTGCTATAATCCAAAATCCAAGTTGCAAAAATAAATTCGCATTTAAGGCTCATATATTGCACACGTAAGTTCGAGATTACACATGCTGCGTGAGTATTTAAAAAAACTTCACATAAACAAAAACTCCTACCGCCTTTCTCTGAAACAGGGGCGACATCTTTTTACAGCATAATGGGATTGGTATTATACCAGTTAAGGAAAGTGTCAAAATACGCGAAAATGCATGCCCACAAGCAGATGCATGAAAGTTCGCGGTTACATATTCTGCATGTGTAGTTACAAAATAAAACAAACCTCACATGAACATAAGCCTTGCGACCCCTGCCACCTTTCCGTAAAAAAACAGGGAGGCATTGGCAAAAATCAAGTTTTTACAGCATCTAACTCATACCAACCTATAAGTCAAGGAATCATCTCCTTTATTAAAATAGTTTCCCGCCCAAGCAAACATCCCCCCCTCTCCTTTCCACATCTTGCCTCTGCCACCCCCGTTTTCCGACCTGTGAGGCATTTCGAGCCAAATCAAATACATCCAAATTATTTCCGAACTATGCTGGCACCTCAATATACGCAAACCACACATCTCTACCATCTTTGTAAAAAGAATTCGTAAAGAAGAACGCAATTCACGAATCTATTTTTGCCAGGGCAGAAAAAGGTATTCATCTTCAATCAATATATAATCGAAGTTGCAAAGATATATTAACAGTTTAGGCATGGAGATATGATTTTTATTTTCTATAGTTTGGAATGCCCACTAGCAGAAACGAGTAAGTTCGAGGATGTGCACTTACAAAATCTAAAATTAACATAAATCCTCCCACTTTTGCTGACCTCTCCTGAAGCAGGGGTGATTTTGGCGGAGTGAACCATTTATTACAGTATGGGTGGTCAGCCTCATTACTTACTAAAAGCCAAGGAAAAATATGTTTAAAATTTTATTGAAAATGCAGTCATTTTATTCTCGAAGCGCCGGTCGGTCCATGTTAAAGTAAAATACAATTGCTGCAGTCGAACGAAAACCAAAACAAACGCTTAGGGAGGTACCTTATATATAAAATTAAAACTTAAAGTACGCACTCTGCTCCATCTCTCCCATACACACTAAAGAGTTGAAGGTAATAAGGGATGGAAATAGCTGGTTGAAACTGGAGAAGGGTAGGTTTTAGTTAACGAGTTTCACCCACGAATTCTTTGTGAAATTGTTTCCGATGTTAGTTCAACTAGAATATGTTGATTTAAGGTTTTCGGGGTTGAAAATTCATTGGTTTTAATTTACGGTTAAATGGTCATACAAATTTAAGCATACACAAATTTTAAATACTGATAAAATCATCATCATCAAAGTTGCTTTCAATGAAAAATTAAATTTGAGATTCAAGACCGCTCGATAGCTCAGTTGGTAGAGCGCTTACATTCGATGCCAGAGAGCTTAGGTTGAATCCCCATTAAAGGTGTCACAAATAATGTCCCTTTTTGTTCTTAATTTCTAACACAAAACCAAAGTACCGGTAAGGTATACTCAGCAAAATCAAATCGGGAACAGATAAACCCGGAAATAGATAAGACTTCAAATGAAGTGATAGGCGTAAGGCTGACTTTCCTGCCTGAGTTTTACTCGCCACATGGAATCACAGAATCTTAAATCAAATTTTTCATGTTGATTTTTCCTGAATCAGCAATGACATCAGCAAACATAATAAAATTCATACATAGTATTAGAGGTACCTACTCCACAAAAACATGATTTTCTTAGCGAACGCGTGGAATTTTAAACCCTAAAATTATTTCACTTCAAATTTTATTCATCGTAATTAAACTACGCAAATATTTATCCCATATTTCAGTTGATTTAATTTAAAATAATCAAATACGCTGGCAGCCTTCTCCGTAGATTGTGTCATCTTTAATGCTCCCCCAGCAGCCGCCATCTTTTCCCGTCAGGATTCGAAAGCGCAACATTTAATCCCGCTCTTGACGAGCCGTGACGCTACCCTTTCCATTTACTTATCAACCAGGCGAAGAAGCGGCTTCCAGAAAATTTTGCCTTCGTTACAATTTAGCAATCCCCTCCGAAATATTACATAAATTTGATGAATATAATAATCCGTAGACATTGCCCGCAGGGTATTCTAGTAACCCAACCGTGCGCAGCACATGCAATGCTGTAAGTGCTAAATGTTATAATTGATAAATGAACAAAATATATACACAACATTTTGAACAGACAAATCTCAACGCAACTAAGCTACACATGTAGGGTAAACTTATTGCTACGATGTCACCGAATGGATCTCGCATGTTAAGTGTGAAATCTATTCATTTTTGGAGAGAAGGGGGCCAGCCTTGCGCCAACTACTTCAGTTGAAGTGGTGGTTTCCCAGCTTTCGAGAGGGCTGGTTCTCATGACAATGTGAACGTTGAGTAGTGAGTAAGCCTTGTATTTTTACTTTCGGTAACAAATAAATACCGAAATGGGACTCGTTTCTGACACCCTTGAGGATTGAACACTAGCCCCTGGATGGAATGCAAGCATTCTATCAACTGAGCTATTGAACGAACTAGTTCATTGAATTAGAAAATCTGAATTTCGTATGAAACCGACATCAAGGCATTTTAAAAGATAAGTTGCCTACCTTGAAGGTAAATGTGCGTGTATGGGATGCACGTCCCTGCGAAAACAAAATACTGCCCTCCTATTTTCGGGTTATTTTTTTTAATATTCCACAGAAATACGCATTCTTTTACCTCAAACAATATCTGTATTAACACCCAAAACGACTGGATATATTCATAAAATATATTTATACATTTTGCAAGGTTTTAAAAATGAAAAAAAAAAACAATATGCGGTGTAACAGCCATGATATAAAGATAAACATAACCTTTTATTTCTGTTTACATTTCTACCAAAAATACTGCAAATTAGATGGGAAAAATACATTATTTTTCCTCTGTCATTATTTCGTTTCAAATACTATGGAAAGATTTTACAAAACCCTTTACCACAGTATCAAAATAATAAAGAAGCAATGGTTGATTTAAGAAAGGTACATAGTAACAAATTATTCCATTTTAATCGATTAATGCAGTTTGCATCTATTCTACAAGGCTTATATAACTTAAAAATACGGTCCTATTGTCATTAATGTACGATGCGAAAATGCCTTATATTAACATTAGAGATTCATATGAAATGTATGCCCACAAGCAAACACGTATAAGTTAGCGCGTATACATCCCACATGTGTAGGTACCTACTTATGAAATAAAAACCAGAACCTCAAATAAACATGAGCCCTGCAACTCTTGCCGCCGGACAACATAATTCAAATATCGGGTTTTCACGAAGAAAAAAAAATTTTTTTTGGGATATTCGAATAAATGTTCAAACCCCTTTTGGTATAATAGCAGGCCTTAGCGTGGATGAGTTTTTTACGTCGGGACCCAAATTGGACTGAATTCTTTATGAGATCCATTAGAACAGACGCCCATACAACGATAGAGGGAGGCACGAGGCCTATACCCTAGAAGGTAAACAACGTAGGTAAAAATCTCACTGTATCCAGCCGTCATTCCGCTAGGGGTGGCCAGTACCTGCACAGATGTGTCTCTACTCTGTTCTGTCTTTGCACACTTCTTTCATGTACTCGACATTCATCACTGTCTTCATGCATGCAATCTAATCTAATCTAATCTAATCTAAGCTGCTGCAAGGATATATACCATTTAAGATTTATATCAAATGCATTCCCACAAGTAGACATGTATAATTTCGCGCTAACACATGCCGCATGTGGACCTACATTATAAGAACCCATCTCAAATAAACATAAGCCCTGCAACTCTTGCCGTCCTTCCCTGAGACAGGGGTGACATTGGCAAAGTGAACCATTTTTCCCAGTATGGATGGTCAGCCGCATACCAACCTATAAGTCAAGGAACATACATGACAAATTACATTTTTAAAAACAACATGCAACATACAAACAAATAAGGATGACTTATTTAGTGAGCGCTGTTTTAGTGTCAATCACAACTCAAGAGCCTCTGCGAGCTTGGTCATCACAACAAAGCGCCAATTCTAAAAACACGAACCATTTGCAGGGATGCTGGATGAACCTTTGACGACCGGTTATTTTTTAAAGGCAAACAAATTTTTCAACACAGTGAAAAATATACCTACTCTTATTTGAAAATTTAAATATTTTGTTGTGCTCCGCCAGGAATCGAACTCCTGGCCTTTGTATTACGAGCAATTACGATTAGACTACAGATTGTTCATTGCACTCTTTTGTACTTTCATTCTTATTCTCGTTTACCCCGTATTCATCCATAACCCAGTCATTACGGACCCTATCATTCAGAGTTTTACCAGTCATTTTAAGCGAATTATATAAATCTCTTTCCATGAACCATTCCAGATCAGGTTTCACGCCGGAAATCGAACCCTCAAACTTCTGAGTCCAAAGCGTTAACTTCTATACCACAGAGCTATCAAGAAGTGCGATTGATTTTCATACAGGCAATTTTGTACAAAAAAAAAATTTTAAGGTCGCTTATCTGAATGTTGTAATTTTTTTTTTGAGCTCCGCCCGGAATCTTACCCACTACCTTCCGATATGAATACATTCGTCTTATTAATTTCTTTATGAAAAACCGGCGTTACTTTGATGTTGAAATACATTTTCAATTTAAACCATTTCATTTCCTTATTTGAATGAAAAAAATCTTATTTGTTTTCATCGCGCATAAAATACAAAAAAAAAAAACGAGAAAATATATACGAAATTACAGAGCTAATAGAGAAGAGAAATAAAGAAGAAATTGATAACATGTGGAAGAATAAACACTGCAGTGGCGTAGGGCGAGATTTATAAGAAAGGAATTAGAATGTTTCTCGACTAATATATTATTATTAAATTATAAGCCTTTGCTTATATATAATAAGATTCCTTGACTTATAGGTTGGTATGAGGCTGACCACCCATACTGTAAAAAATGGTTCACTTTGCCAATGTTACCCCTGTTTCAGGGAAGGTCGGCAAAAGTTGTGGGGCTTATGTTCATTTGAGGTTTGGATTTTATTTGTAAGTACACATTCAGCATTTGTAAGCGCGAACTACACTTGTTGGTTTGTGGGCTTACATTTGAGAGCTTTAAATGAATATATCCTTGCAACTTAGATTATAGATTATATTATATAGATAAGGCTGAATGCGCACTACAAAGGAGCTTCTGCCTACCATTAAGCAGAGAAAGCTAATGTACTTTGGTCACATTATGAGAAATGAGAAGTACCGTCTCCTTCATCTTATCATTCAGGGTAAGATTGAGGGGAGAAGATCTCAGGGACGCCGAAGGACATCGTGGCTGAAGAACCTGCGACAGTGGTTCGGCAGAAGCACCAAGTCCCTGTTTCGAGCCGCAGCATCAAAAATCAAAATAGCTATGATGATCGATGATCTTCGTTAGAAGTGGCACAAGAAGAAGAAGGCTGACCCCCATGGTGTAAAAACATGATTCGCTTTTGCCAATGCCACGCCTGTTTCAGAGAAATGCGGCAGGAGTTGCAATTGTTCATGTGAGGTTTTTGGTTTATTTTGTATATTTTCATGTGCAAGCGCGAGCTCGTGCACAAAAAAGCGCTAAGCATCACGCACTGTAAACATCATTGTACCAAGAAGGAAGGTGGAAATGAGGGTGTCATGTGACCTGCCAAAAAAATGATATTTATGTGCAAAAATTTGATACAATATGTACTTTTCTAACCTTCTCATATACATTTTCCTCTTCTTCTCAGTTTGACCACTATGGAATCTAGTGTATTTTTCAATTAAACATTCATGTTATATGGCCCCCACGCCACTGAAACGCTGCTAGCTATAAATAAGAAGAAAATAAAAGAATTACGATTGGAATGGAGTAAATATTCGTATTTATTAAAAATGACCTGAGAAAATACATATTTGTTAAATTTTCTCTCGATACAACTGACAAATACAAGGACACACCGACATACAAATTAAAAAAGCGTTTTCAGACAGTGCTGTAGTCTAGTGGTTAAGGTTTCGTTAATGTTATCGGAATGTAGTGGGTTCGATTCCCAATAGAGCTTGTAAAATATTCTTTGATTTTCAAATAAACTCCAGCCCTCTAGTTTTAAATGTAAGCGTTCTGCCAACTGGACTTCTAAAGTTAACAACATTGCAACCGGTCTATAAACCAATGGTTAACGCGACGGATTTCTAAGGAGAAGATAGTGGGTTCGATTCCTGGTGTAACAAAAATAACCTTTTATTTTAAAATATGCTCTTCGCTGGATTTGAAATAAAATCCGCGTTACCAAAGACCGGTTACAAACGGTCCATCCATTCTTACAGCAACTAGGTTTTGTTTGACAATGAGCGCTCTCTATAGCCTCACACAAGGCTCTTGAGACGTGATTCACACATAAACAACGCATACCAAATAAATCATTCTAATACTAATATTATAAATTTTATCAAACCTACTTTATTTAAAAAAAATGTAATTTGTCATGTATGTTCCTTGACTATAGGTTGTTATGCGGCTGACCACCCATACTGTAAAAAAATTGGTTCACTTTGCCAATGTCACCCCTGTTTCAGGGAAGGACGGCAAGAGTTGCAAGGCTTATGTTCATTTGAGATTGGGTTTTTATATTGTAGGTCCACATGCGGCATGTGTTAGCGCGAAATTATACATATCTGCTTGTGGGAATGCATTTAATATAAATCTTAAATGATATATATCTTTGCAGCTTCGATTAGATTAGATTAGATTACTTGTTACATATAATCGACGTTTTTCTGTTAATACTATAGATTTCCATTAAAGTTTCCCTTACAAATGTGGTTGGTTTTCATTACCCGCTCATAATGGTTCACTCACACGTAACTTTTCCCGGATTTATCCGTTCTGCATCAGGTATCGGGAAAGAGCCGCCATTTAATGGAATATTTTTATCAGATTTTCAAATTTCCTGCCCGTAAGAGAACTCCTTTAAAATTTTTGCCAAATGCCAAAAAACAGGGTTCTCCAAAATTGGCATTAAGCATTTCAAAAATTGTATTAAAAAGTAAAGTCCACAATGTTGCTATGTTATTCGCGTTACGTTTGAATGCATTTATTTGAGATAGTCTTAAATTTGTTTTACTTTCGACAGACTTGTCCGGTCGCTTATCAACGACCACTCGTGTATCCTACTTGCTCGATGCAAAACTCGTCTACACAAGCGCTGAAGAAGAATCTAGAGCCCATTATAGCGTGTCCTGATTCTTCCACCCAAGCAAGTTTGAGTATGTGCTAGAAGGCTCCAGACATGCACACGTATGCTCATCTCAGCGGCTGTGATAATCATGTACTCACAATTATTAATAATTAATCAAGCTGTCCCTGTATTTTTTTTTTGAATCCTAGTTTTGTGTTGACCTCACATGACGTGTTTCAATGAAATTGGCAAGAGTTGCAAAGTTTAATGAATGAAAGGTCATTAAACTCTGCTACTTGAGGTTTTAATTTTAGCATGAATGCATGAACAAATCGTCAATTTTTTTTTGAGATATTTTAATAAGAGGTTATTTACCATAATAGGGGATGATTTGGTGATAAAAGAAGTTCCTTTGAGATGAATTGAATAAAACCTAGAAACAAAAAATGATTGTTTTTAAATTATAATTCACGTCAATATTAGTTACACTTTTCGGATATTATGTGAACCGTTATCGGAGATCGACGTCTTCAGGAGGCACCCTCTTTACACGACGACTGAGGATGAACTCTTAACTTTAAGTATGATAGTGAAAAAAATAACCGGCAAAAACAAACATTGGCACTATAATAAATAAATAATTCATCACCTTCGCCCTTGAAATATACATAATTTTGCATTAATAAATTATAATTGAAAGGTTGTTTTTTAAATAAGTACATCCATTTTTTTCACGACCCTATTTTCACCATACAAGTAACAACTTCATCCATTATTTTCAAGTGGCTCGTACACACAGCCAGTAGTCGAGCGAGTGCGCGAGCAAGTCCGGGTGCAAGCACAGCCGGGAAGCCAGTAGACGATGAGAATTGAATTAGGAACATATAATATACATACATAATATTGGAAAGTGATGCGTGAAAAAGAGGGGAGAGAAAAACAGCCTTTTTGATAACAAAATAACCCAATAAGCGAATTTCAGCCAACTTCTGATACGCGGTTATGATCGTGTAAAACACAAGTAAGAAAATTGCTTGTATTTTACGTTGATGTTTCAGCAAAATTTTCGTTAAGATTTTTTCTAGTGACAGATTTCTTTTTCAAATTTTTAAGACGTCATGAGTGAATGATATTTTTTTTCTTCTTTAAACCTAAGCTATCAAAATATTTTTTGATAGCTTTATAAGTCGAGCTTACGTTCAAAGCAAGTGGGCCAAGATTCGGTACCCGCCAATGATGTCAGAATTTTTTTTGCGTTTAGGTGTTTATTTCAAACCCAAAATCATGGTGCCGGTAAGGTTTATTCAGTCTACAAAAAAATTAACCTGCCCTTTAGGCAACAGAGAGCCCATACTTCAATATCCAAAGGTTGTCGTAACGTCTTCCCCCTTTCTAGCAACAATTCATAGGTTCCACTCGCCGCATGTTTTTTTGGTAGAAAACGAGTCAAGAAATTTCATTTTATGTGCAGATTTGTATTTAAACATTAAAATTTTAGTTTATCTCGTTATTTGTACATTCATTCGTAGATAAACTAAAGTTAGTGCAACAATATTATCTGAGTGTTGGAAATTCGGTAGATTACTGACTACTTTATAATCCTTAACAAAAGTTCTAATTAGATAAAGCCTTTTGTAGTTTCTAAGTAACAACACACTAATTCATAATAAGCAGCATATATTTAACATTATCCAACATAAACGTATATACCATAATATCATAACATAACTTCCCACAGTGTAAGGGATAATGAATTTTCAGTTCCCCAAGTACAAAGCATAACGTTTAAACTTAATCACAGCGCCTTACCAGAAATGCATGAAAACTGAAACGCTCGTTTTGCTCTCATTCATTTTTCTGTAAGCATTATGCTTGAGTTTTAACGTATTGTTTTATACTTGGGTACAGGATGCTGGCATAAACATTACTGGGCCGAGTTCCTACATGCTAATATGTTATATTAATTTAATGGTGTTAGTTAAATAGCATAATACTGTTACACACTAAAACCTCCTCTTCCGACTTAATACGGAATATGAAGCAGTCCAAGAAAACTCGTCTACTGTCTAAAACAAAGAAATTAGGTGTATTTTTTTTTTAAACAGAGTTTTGAAACTACCTAACCCAGGGACCTCTATAAATGTTTTCACTCGAGAAGTATGTAAGAACCGAAAAAATGGCGTTGATATGCAATGCTACCACCGCCAATCAAAAAAAATAATGTTTCATTTTTATTATGATTTTGTATTTGAGTTTTTTTTTCATTTATAGGCTATTTTTTATCTAGTTAATAATGTACATAAAAAAATCTCTTACTTAAAGGTTGGTATGAGGCTGACTACTTATGATGTAAGAACTGATTCACTTTGTCAATGTTACCTCTGTTTCGGGGAAGGACGGCAAGATTTGTTGCCACGTGCAGTGTTTGTGTACAATCGATATTTAGTTTTTTTGCAGCAAGTTCAATCGCAACTTTACACGTGCCTGCTTCTTGCCATACATTTAACATTCATTTTATGTATCTTTGCATTACAGATTATAGATAGAACCATCATATACGTAGACCAATTACAAATAATTCGATTCGAAAACCAAATCATACGATTATTGAGGCTATATTATGTAAATGACGCACTTTTAACAAAAACCACGTTATGATATAAATTATAAAGTAGCAGGTATAGGGGTGTAATGCAGTTAGCTACAACAGCTAGTGATGTGCTAAATGTCAGCTAGCGTGGATAATGTTGAGAGTAGTGTATTAGCTACCTCATAATAATGAAGATTAATTCATAACGCAAAAAATAAAAACAAAGTTTTTCTTCGAGAGTTGAGTATAATATCTCGAGCGCTTTCAGAATGTTAACACACCATTTTCAAGAAAACAACTGTCAAAAAACAGAATAATACCTACCTAGAATTTTCTCCTGAAAACACTATTGTAGTTTTTAGAAATTATGCTTTTTTGTCACTTGTTCTCTTGATAATGGTGTGCTGACACTCGGAAAAGCGCTCCAGATATAAAACTCAACTCGAGAAGAAAAGCTTTTTATTTTATTGTTGCTTTATAAATTTAAAATTATCTTCACAACGTCAATACAAAAACCGTTAAACTAAATTTAAAAAAAAACGTTAAATTTTATAATGTTGATAATCAAAATCCAGGGTCAGAACATTATGTATGAAGCTATTCACACTTGTCTGAATCCTCCGATTAATATACGGATCCGACACCCGACAAGTGGGAACGGGCTCTAAGGGCGCTTCTACGTTAGCTATCGTAGCTTATGTTGCTGAGACCATTTTAGCTACCATCGTGCTTATTTTCAGTTCCCGTATCAGATGTAGAGCCTATAGCTGACGAAGCTAATATTACATCTAACCTTATCTACGAGAGCTTGTATTATGATAGCTATTATGCCTTATGATAGATATCGAAGCTAGGGTTGAATGTTTATGCAACTCATTTAAGCTAAGGTAACCGACGTTGTACTTATTTTTAGCTAGCGCAGATGATAAAGAGCCTAGAATTAGAAAATACGCTATTATTGTGTGCTATGATAGCTATCGTAGAACGTTGAGGAGACTGTAATAAAAACAAGCGTAGCTATCTTCGTAACTATTTTTAACTACCGTTGCCTAAAGTTTGCTACCATAGCTAGTGTTGTGTCAAATGTTAGCTACCATAGCTTAGAGATGTTTCCTTTGTTAGCTACATAGTGTTGAACCTATTGTTAGCTAGCGTTCCGTATCCAGACATGTCCCGAGAGACCTGTTACAGAACAAACTATGCGGAGCTCTATGAACAGACTGTCCGCACTGAAATATAACTGTTTTTATGAGGTTTAAGGTCTTTTAAACGCAATTTCAACACGTTTTCAAGTCTCCAAAAATAAAGATATTACTTGTTTCCTTTTAATTAAAACCCTTTCATTTTTGTTCTTGTATCCAGCCTCTAGGGGTGGCTAGTATCTCCACGGGTGGGGATCTAGATCCAGCCCTCTATTTTTAAACGCAAGCATTCTACCAACTTTCTTCACTGTAAAGTAATTTACAAAAGATTTATTAATTCCCAAAAATATCACACAAAGTAGCCAACATACAACCTGAAAAATAACAAAAAAGAGTTTCAATTGAAAAAATATCATGTTAAAAATGGTTTGATGAAAAAACATGGCAAATGAATAATAATAATAAAAGGGAAAATGTTTTTTTTTGGTAAAAAAACATAAAATAAAAGATCGCGGCAAAAAGCAAATGAAATGTGTTGAAGATAAACAATCACGTGTAAAATTAATGGGAAAATTATGAAAACAAACATTGCAAAAAATTCAAAATAAATCATTTTAGCGTTATGAAAAATCAAAATTAGGTTCATAAAAAAACTGAAAACATTGCGAGTACAAAATGATGGTAAAAATGGTACATGAGAAATAGTACCATAAACGGCAAATGAAAAACTATGGCTAACAATCTAAATCTATATCTGAGTTGCAAAGATATATATCATTTGAGATTCATATTAAATGCATTCCCACAAGCAGACACATGCAAAACCCAATCTGAAATGAACATAAGCCCTGCAACTCTTGCCGACCTTCCCTGAAACAGGGGTGACATTGGCAAAGTGAACCATCTTTGCACAGTATGGGTGGTCAGCCTCATACCAACCTATAAGTCAAGGAATCATAGCAAAATGCCAATGAACAATGAAGAAATTTTGACGAATAAAATATGGAATGTAAATAAATTACATATCCACATTACAAAGATAAATTAACATTTAAGATTCAAGATTCATAATTAAGATTCATAATAAATATGTGCCCACAAGCAGACACGTATAAGTTCGCACTTAGGTACACATGCCGCATGTGAAATAACAACAAAAAATTAAGAACAAAAAGGAAATAAAGGATAATCATTTTCTGAAGGCAGTGCCTTGTGAGACAAACACCCCAAATTTCAGATCAACATCCATAAGCCCAAGATCATGGCTAAAAAAGCGAAAAATAAATAGTGGCAAAAAATGATATTCTCAACCAATAAAGAGAAGTATATTTCTCACGTTGTGGTCCTGTCCTCCGCAACCTCACCACGTTGTCCCACCTTGGGGTGGCTTGTGCCCCCTACCCTCCCCCTCCCCCCAAGCTGCCCCCACCAACACCCCTCCACCCCTAGGGCGCCATATTGATTTTCTAGGGCGTGTAACCCAAGAGCGCGGAGTTACGCAATACAACCGTGAGTACACATAGCAAGAGGTTTCACTTTTAACTGGAGATAATACACGCCGCTTATATTGCCATTCTTAAGTGTTATAGATTAATAAAAAAGGCGGGAAAGATTTTTTTTAACTTTTTTCCTGTATATGCGAATTTACAGGTGAGTATATTAAGCACACTAAGTCACAAGTAAAATAAATTTAAAAAACTCATGAAATCTTTCAGCGAAAACTTTGTAGAACTCTATTTAAAAAAATGAACCTTAACACAAAAGACAGTTTTATTCTACTGATATTTTTGTGAATTGTTATTGAACTAATAATGATTTTTGACCGGTTTCGGCCTCTTAGCTGTCTTCAGATAAATTACAATAAATAAAATCCAGCCTTACACCATTATAGGCTGGATGGTCATTTGGTAGTCAGGTAAATTTTTCAACGCCGGGAATCGAACCTATGACTTTCTGATTATGAGCAGCATTAACTACGAGACTGAGAACCATTTAATATTAATATGAATTCAAAATTGGTTAGTGATGACTTTGCGGTTGGTATGAGCCTGAGGAATACATGGTTTATTTTTTAAAAAGTCACCCTTGTTTCAGGCGGCAAGAGTTGAAAGGTGTACGTTCACAATATTTTTATTTTTTTATTTGTATTTGTACACATAAAGCATGTGTAGCGCAAACCTAAGTTGCTAACAAGCTAACAATGTAAGCATGCGTTAACAAGAAAACTTCAATATTAATGAACAGTCCGGTCAATTCGATAGTTAACTGCCGATAAGTTGCCGCTCCCTACATTAAGATTGGTATATTTATCGCTTGCCGAGTCCATCATAAGATACGGCCTCACTGCATGGGGACATTCTTGCGCCACCAATATTAAAAATGTACAAAATGTTCAAAATGCTCTCTTAAAATTAATTGCTCCCATAAATGTATATAACCAAAGGCAGAATATACCATTTTTATTCAAATCATTAAATGTCTTGCCTATTAAGGGTATACTATGGAACACAATTATATGTCAACAATTATTTAATGATAAATATAAAAATAAACTAGAGCATGTGTACCAAACAAGATTCACATCTAATGAAGGATTAGTTGTGCCAAGAATTAAGAACAAATATGGACAAAGAACGTTAGATTACCTTGTGCCTAAAATATTTAATTTGTTGCCAAAGGACTTTAAAAGGGACTCTACAAACATTAATAAAATTATAATATATTTGAAGATTTGGCTGGGAGAAAGAACTTCCTTATATTAATTGCCTTAACTATATTTGTGTTTTTACTCTACTCTTGTCTCCTAATTTTAACTTTAATTTACTTTTTATTTCTTATTAGCACTAAATACTAAGACTTTTATTTTTTAATTTGATTGTTGCACCCGATGACAAACTGAAATTTTTTTGGTTTATCGGGACAAAAATGTTTAATTTTTAAGATTTAATATTTCTTGTAAAAATTGTTTATGAAAAAAAAAAAAAAAAAAAAAAAAAAAAAAAAAAAAAAAAAAAAAAAAACTAATTCGAATGCCTTATTCGATCCAACCGTTCAATCCAGAATTGATAAAATTGTATGAAATGTGTTTTCACTCTAAACCTAATTTTAACAGTAATCCTTACATAAATCAATCTACACGATTTGATTCAAAGGCAAAATCTAAGATATATTTACACACACGGTTGGTATCCTCACGCTGATTGCATGAGCCACAAGTCAGTCAGTAAGTCGGCGAATCTGGAAATTAACCAGGCAGCCGTCTGACGTCATTTGGCCGCATTTCAGGAGAGCTGCCTTGCATCCATCCCTTTGCCAGGTTATGAAATAATTACCCCAAGTATAAATCTGCACGTGAAAACTCTGCCATAGCGTTTAATCAAAAATGACAATATCCGACTAATGACTTTATATTTTCTATTTTCTGTCTGTCAGGGATGGATGGAAGTGGCACAAGACAGAGAGTCCTGGAGAATTGTGGTGCGGGAGGCCCTGAGCCTTCAAGGCTTTTGAGGCGAAGAAAGTACGGTAAAGTAAGCAGAGACGACTAACAGATATGTGGATGCATCTTTATGTATTGTATTTGGTATATTTGTTTAGTGTATTAATTTTATTATTTGGTTTTTCTTATACCTGTATTTTATTCGCTTGACATTTTAACATTCTTTACATTCTAACATGCTTTTCTTTTTAAGTTAAATTAGCAAAGAACAGCAACATGCTTGACTTACTTTACCTTTTTTTTTAAATAGCACTAGGTACAAACTGAGAAAAAGAGAAAAACGTAAATGAGAAGGTTAGATAGATCTTGGTCAGATTTTTGTACAAAACTCAACAGAGTAACTACTAACTTGATTGGTGTTGCAACTCACATGATGTCTTCGTCTCTGCCATACATTTTGGTACAAACTGCCGTTTACCATGCGTAGTATTTCGTGCCTTCTTTAAATTTTCCCAACGTTGAAACCGTAAACGAAAATAATAATTTTATGTATTTATTTAAACAGGTTGTTTTGCTTGAGTTTATTCTGAAAGAGGGTGCCTCCTGAAGATCTTGGCTACGTCGCCAACTAAACGTCGAGAATAATGCAAGTTCTCCTATAACGGTTCGTCTAATATCCGAAAAGTGTAATTAACATTGAAATTAATGATGATTATTAAATATTGGTTATTTTGCCTTGGCATATAAAACCAAAGTGCATAAGTTGTTCGGGAGGGAATATTTTGGTACTTAGTGTAGTGTTTAAATCGACCATTCTCATCCTTAATTGTATGAACAGGCAATACGCGTGCAGCACAAAGCGGTATTTTGTTCCATACTTAAGCTGGACTTGGTACAACAATCGTAAAACCAAACCCAAGTAAAGAGGGCAATTTCGGTGTTAGCTTCCACGCAAGTGAAACCAAACCTTTTGTAATAAAAAATTACACTTTCCTCCAGCCTATTCACGCGGAGGGTGCAATACATGACCAGCCATATAAAAATATACAATCTATGTATAATATAAATGGCAAAGGTATATTGGCATTCAGGATTCATATAAAATGTATGCCCATAAGCAGACATGTCGCACGTTTAATAATAAAGAGAAATAACTCGAAAATTGGGAAAATCGAGATTTTGTAATAAAACCCAAGAACAATGCGAGAAGAATAGGTAGAATGCGACAGCCGTTCAATTTGGACGAAGATGACCGAGATAAAGCATCGGTCGCCTTTTTCATCCCATACAAGCTGCCTGAACTTCAAACGTGATTTCCCAACATTCATGTTTTTTGAGTTATTGCTCTTTATTATTAAACGTGCGATGTGTAGGTTCCCGTTTATACATGCTGCATGTGTAGTTAAAAAATAAAAATAAATAAATTTCAAATTTATATACACCACGCGACTCATGCCGATCTTCTCTGAAACAGGGGTGACATTGACAAAATGGACCATTTTTTATAATATGGATGGTGAGCCTCATGGGAATGTGGGCATTAGAATAACTTGCGTTCGACGTTTTATAAAGAAATAAAAACAAATTTTACGAAACATGTTGTAGGGAAGAACGTGTTTCTCAACGTTTTGTCGAAGTTGCATCTGAAGTCACATGGAGGCCAATATACTCACATCAAAGGTCCTACCTGCCATTAGCACGTCAAACAAACATTGCGATACCATAAGTACCGTTTGTTGATATGTTGATGAATTTATATACCCACAATCTTCGATCACGAGCAATAACTTTTCTTTCTGACAACAAAGTTCATGCTTCTTCGTCATTAAAGAGACACATCTGCTGATGACGTCGGATACGAAACATCAAGAAACCCGTTCTTCCTTAGAACACAATTCTTAAAATTGGCGTGTAATTCTAACAAATGGTAACCAATTTTATGCATAAAATTGAAGAGCAAAAAAACAGGTTGCCGTCAGCTGTATTGACTGAAGGGTTGGTTTTTACGACACAACTTGCACGCCGATAGTTGCCGACGGCTGTTTTCATCGTAAAACCAAATTCCTACTAAACACACCCTATATCTAGCGACCAAACCCACACCCATCTCATTCACTCATCGACATTTCTCCGTGTGTAGGAGAGGGACGACGATAGAATGATGATTTAAGCGAGGAGCGATTTCGTATACCGGGTGCAATTTAATTGTTTTTAACACGAAAAAAAAACAAGAAAAACAGGACGTTGAATATTTGGTTAATTTACTTTGTCAAGGAGGTACTATGTACAAAGATTTTATGATTTCTAAAGGAAAACTTTTTCATCCACTTATTCATTTTCTTCTCCACCAATGATATATACGCAATGGATGAACCTTTGGTAAACGGTTTATGGAATATCTATGCATTTTCAACACAGCAACAAGCTTATTTCAAAAATATTTCTGTGTTAACATTCTTCGTTTTTTTTTTTGTAGGGTTTGTGTATTCACACAGTGAAAATTCATTTTATTTAAAATAAAATAATTTTTTCATAAAAATATTGTTGTGAAAATTAAACTAGGTTTAAGAAAAAATAATTTTATTTTAAATTCTTCGTTTTTCTTTTCAATAATGCTCACAACTTTTTGATTACGAGTATGTGAAGTTAACCACTAGACTAAGGATCGATTACTCCAAAAGAATTGTAAGATGTGTCAGCGAGAGCTTACACGTGTCTGTTTGTGGCCATGCATAAAATATCTAAGATCTTTGAAAAATAGTTTTTAGACGGAAATGATAAAAATGTAGATAGTTCAAAGTCCCAAGAGGCGTTAAAGACAGCTTTTTTCTACAGTTTTTGAAATCATACTATTTTTTAACAAACAGGAATCATCATTTGCTTATCGCACGTGCACACGTGTTAAGCTTGCACGTAGTTATGCTGCCTTGCTTACATAATTAATCTAAGTTCTCTCGCTTGGCTGGTTCTCATGTGACTTACGATACCTGACTGAATCTAGAAAGCAGTCACTCGTGATGACTGAGATAACCTTAATCTATACAATGTCTCACAGTCATAACACAACTGCAAATCTATAATCGCAGAGATATAGTCAATTATAAAATTCATATTTAAAGCATGTCCACAAACAGACACGTCTAAGATCACGATTAAAAATGCGGCAAGTTTACTTACAAAATAAAAACCAAAATCCTAAATAAACATTTACCCTGCAACTCTTGGCGACCTTCCCTTAAAATGTGGATGACATTGACAGAGTGGACCAATTTTCACGGCAATTTTTGTGTGCTACCATTGAGAAATTAAATATTTTTTTATCAATAAACTTATGAATGGTAAAAGAAAGACAAATAAAAGCAAGTAAATTTACCGAAATATGAAGATCAAAGAAGTGTGTTCTCGTAAGATGTATTCAGTTCATACCTGAAACAAAGTAAATATTATTAATTTTAATTAAACGAGTACGCAAAAAAAAAAAAAAAACGCAACTAAGCTACACATATAGTGTAACTTCTTGCCGCGTTATCCCCGAAGGGGTCGCATGTGGCGAGTTAAACCTATTTATTTTTACAGGTAGGGGGCCGGCCTTACGCCAACCACTTCAGTTAAAGTGGGGGTTTCCCAGCTCCCGAGAGAGCTGGTACTCATTTCTTGTGAAGGCTGAGTAAACCTTGCCGGTATTTTTATTTTGGGGTTTGAAATAAACACCGAAATGGGAAATCATTTCTGACACCCTCGCGCTCGGTGGGATTCGAACCCGAGCTCACGGCATGGAATGCAAGCACTCTACCAACTGAGCTATCAACCGGACTACAACCGGGAGTACAACGCTGGGTTAACCTTATACAAATGTTGGAATGAACTCTTCCTATCTTTTCGTCCAGTCGATCGCTCCTTTAGTAGAATACTTGCGTTCCATGCAAGAGGGCTAGGGTTCGATTCCCCAAGTGTCAGAAATGGTTGCCCGTTTTGGTATTTCAATCAAACCGAAAATAAAAATACCGTCACGGTATATTCAGCCGTCACAAGGAATGAGAACTAGTCCTCTCGCGAGCTTAATAATTTCCACATCAAGTGATTAAGTAAATATTAGGATGATTTATTTGGTAAACGCAATTTTTGGTGTGAATCACACCTCAAGAGTCCTCTGCAAGCTTGGTTTTTGGCTATAGAAAGTGCCAATTACCCAGGTGCTGTAAGGCTGGATGCACCTTTGATGATGAAAAAAAAAAAATTGTTGTGCTACGCCGGGAATCAAGACCACGACCTTTGGAATACAAGTATGTGTCGTCAACCACTAGACTACAAACCTGTCGATGAAGTGATAATTAAAACTGGGCTCTTAAAGTGTGTCTCACGCCGACTTAACAACAATAAATAAATCATCATCATCATCATAGCCTTTTTTATAAAAAAATTCTGAACATCAAAATTTCACCGGTAAAACTTTTATTACCCAATCAACTATTCAGAAAACTTAGAAGTATGTAAGTATATAAATCAGGTATTCGCTGAAGACTTTGAAAAAAAACACCTGCCTAAAGAAACTTCTTGATTCCACGAGAACAAGTCCGGAAATATGGCGGCCGAACTAATGGCCGTGTAAAAGTTGTGCAACTTACAAGAGAGCCACTTAGTTTGGGCTCGGGGGTTGTCTTGTGATGTCACTGAAAGTCAGTGGCGAAACATGAACAATGCTAGATATTAAAAATATACATACTCGTACATCTTTATTAGATTGGTGAATTTGTGAAAGAATGGGATATACAGGGTGAATGTAAAAAATGGAAATGTATGAAAGACGGTGATGGATACATGAATAAATTTAAAGAGGTGTACAAGGATACTACTCGTAATATATGGAGACAACCATAGAGTAATAATAATTATAACTCTATGGAGACAACTCTTTAGAGGCTTATGCCAATCTTGTGGAATGTGAACAAGGGCGCAGTTACAGTAAAAGCAAAAACGTTCAACCACATCATTCTTATTTCATCTGTTGAACCAGGGTCAAAATTATCGTCAAGGGGTCAACGGTAAACGAACTAGCTTTGGTTCATTTCAAACACGCTCGGTAAGATTACCGTTTTGATCCGCATGGCCATAGCGTCGACAAATTTTACGCAATGGTGAGGACTTTACACACGGGGTGAGTAACTTTAAGTCTTCTTATTTAAAAAAAACCTACATTTTTGAGGTTCAATACCATTAAGAAAATTAAGAAAGGGTAATGGGGATTTTTTTTTGTAAATCGACGCCACTGCATTCTGTATTTCTCTCATATAACGTGTAACGCAAAAACTTGCGGCTTTATGGTAAAGACCATAATGTGTTTTCACTCACACTTAGTCGGGTAATGGCGCGAATAAACTAGAAACAGTGCTGCTGCTTTTACGTGGACAATATCTGATAAAAACTTCGAGATTCCCGAATAAACACGAAGCGCGTGAACAGGTGATCTCTCGGTCAAATGTTGTGCATACTATAATCTAATTTGAAAAGATATATTGAGATTTAAGGTTTATATTTTATGCACGCCCACAAGCAGACACGTGCAAATTCGCGCTTTCACAAGATGCATGTGTAATTGTGTACTTATGTAAAATATGGTGTTAACGGTGTAATGGCCGAGGGGCCAAGTGGGCCGATCGTTCTAGCGTGTTTGAAATGGAATAAAGTTGGTTCGATCCCCGCTTGGGTCATTTGACCATATCTTTGACCCTGGTTCAACAGATGTAATTGGGTAATTATTAATTAATAATTCATTAAAATAAACAATAATGATTTATTAATTGATGATATTAATTCCTGTTTCTGGCCATGCAGAATAGATTGGAGAATTGCATTCCTCTTTACAAATCCATTAAAAAAACAAACAAACCTCACATGAACATAAACCTTGCAACTCCTCCTACGAGGCTTACCACAACATACTGCAATAAAAGGTTCACTTTACTAATTTAAATCCTTTACTAATTTTTCAGGGAAGGGTGGCAATAGTTGTAGAGATTTTTATTATTCATTTGAGTTTTTTTTATTGATTTTGCTAATTAGTGGCATTTTTAATATCAACTTGAAAAGTAAATATATCTTTGCAACTTGGATCATTCATAATTATTTAGTAGGTCACATTTGCGAATTCTCGGATATTTACTCCAGCCTGCTTCAGAAAGCAGAGTTTATTGATTCCATTAGCCTGAAGTACTCTGACGTCAGTATGAAGTGTAGACAACCACTTATAGGCAGTTATATCTCATCAAGGATCGCTTTACAACTTATCAATTAAAACTTCAGCTTCTGTGAAGCCGAAACTTCTATCAATAGTGCTTACTACATAGACAAACAGAGTTCAATTGATCACGGACAAATGCATCAAAAGTTCATTTTGGTGAAGTGCTATGTCTTCCAAATTGCATGAATGGAATGGAGGGGTGGACGCTCACACAGGCACTGGAGAGACGAATCGAAGCGTTTGGGATGACTGTCTACCGGATAATGCTTCGGATCTCTTGGCGTGATCGGATCACCAACGAGGAAGTCCTCCGACGCTTAACAATAATGTAAGTTGCAAGCTTAAGATTTATATAACATGCGTTCTCACAAGTAGACACGTATAGGTTCGTGATAACACATGCCGCATGTAGACTTACAACATAAAAACCCAATCTGCTACAACTAATAGACAAGCCCTGCAACTCTTGGCGACATCCCCTGAAACAGGGTTGACTTTGAAAGTGGTTGACCTGCTTCTTCATGCGTATCATTAGAGAGCTTCTGCCAACCATTACGTATAAACAGAGAAAGCTGATGTACTTCGGTCACGTTATGAGGAATGAAAAATACCGCAGTCTCCATCTTATGATATTAATAAATATTGAAGAAGGAAGTACTCTAGGACACCGAAAGACATCGTGGCTGAAAAACCTAAAAAGTGATTTTGCAAAAAACGTGAAGTCCCTATTTTAAGCTGTTGCATCCAAAATGAAAATAGCCATGATGATCGCCGACCTTCGTTAGAAGTATTTAAAGGCTTCCTTATTCATTTTGTGTCATGGACCCCAAATGACTAAAGTTTGAATAATAATAACAAAAACAGTGGAAAATATTGCTCTTGTTAAATAAACGAAACAATTTATGAGTGTTTCAGCAATTGTGGAAATAAAATGATACTTATAAAAATAATAAACAGTATGGGGCTGATATTAGAGCCCTGTGGGACGCCAAAGTAAACTTGCGCAAGTAATATTGTAATTCTTGTGAAGTTTGTGCCGCTTTCACCAGAGGACGCAGGTGCTTACTTCGTTCTGTATATGTTTCCAACTTTTACCAAGTTTTCAGCGATCCACAAAGGAATAAAGTTGGAAGTATAAAAAAGGACAACGTTCAAGGGAATATGAAATGCGATATTCAAATTTAACTGTATCGAATGAAAATCTTTTACATTCAATTTTACAACAAAAATGACGTGCTTTTCTTGAAATCCAAGTTGCACATTTTTTCTACACAAATTTCTTCTTGATCTTCTCCTTGTGCCCTTTCAGTGAATATTGGATTCATCATTGCGAGGTTTTGTTTTGTAAGTGCACATGCAGCATGTGTAGGCGAGAACTTAAACGACTGCATGTGGGCGTGCATTTCATATGGGCCTTATATGTCAATATATCTTTGCAACTTAGATTATAGAAATATTGTGATGGAAAGAGTCGATCAGGTTTTCGTTTGAATTACAAGATCGATTTTTTTATATGAAATGGTCAGAGATAACGGGATCAAAGACCTGAAAACAATCAATTTACCCTAAAATCCAGTTAAAAGGCTGACGGGATTAGAGAAAGGCCAACTCGAATAGAAAAAAGGCTAACTCGAATAAAAAGGCTGAATCCCATGAAAAGGTCAACAAAATAACAAAAACTCAAGCTGTTCAAGGTTTGCCTGAGGGTACTTCTCCTGGGCCTTTTTCTTTCATTCAGCATATTATATGGGATACTAGCGTTATCCGGCGTGTTTCACTACGAATTTAGGCATGGATAATAAAAGGTGCTATTATTTTTTATGAATAAAATTTTAGCTTTGCTTTATTCCACTTTTATTGGTTTTTTTTGAGTCGTTACTCACGCTTTCGGAAAACCTCCATCTTCGAGTAACAACAAATGATAAAACAAAGCTGGATGTTTTATTTTTTTATTTATAAAAAAATATAGAACAGCGACTTGACCCTCGGCCATAACACCAAAATAAAAGAATAAAAAGCTATGTAGATTTTCCATTCAGAGGCTTTGGTCACCGCTAGCGGAACGGCAACAGAGTCACAGTTACAGAAATGTTGATTCATGAAAGTGATCCAATTTGCTAACGAACGTTCCAAAACTTAATTCGATAATAAAATATTTTTGCCCACTCTCAAAATTTCAAAAATCTACTCTCTTCTATCTTAACTACCCAAAAATAATTAAATCTAATCTACTCATACTTTATCCCCAACGTTACATTTAAAATTTGTCAGCGTTATGGCCGAGGGGGCCAAGTAGGCTGATTATTCTAGCGTATTTGGAATAGAATAACGTTGGGTCATTTGACCATAACTTTAACCCCGGTTCAACAGATGTTATTGGGTAATTAATAATTAATAATTCATTCAAATAAACAATAATGAATTATAAATTGATAATATTTATACCTGTTTCTGGCCAGGCAGAATTGGTTGGTGAATTGCATTCCTCTTCACAAATCTATTTGAAAAAAAAAAAAAACAACCATAGCGTTCACCAATGATGCAGGGAAACTAAAACAATCCTTAATCTTATATTTTTTAAATAGTGCCTTGTTATACCAGCCATTTATCTCAGTTGATTCACGTGTAGGTACTATGTACTTACTTACAAATAATCCAAACCTCACATGAACATAAACCTTACAACTCTTGCCGCCTTTCTCTGCGTGGCATTGTCAATCGTGAATCAAGTTTTTACAGCATGGGGGGTCAGCCTCATTTCAACCTATTGTAACAATTATATAAAAGAAGGACACGCCTGAGCACAATTTTGAACACTATTTTTAAGGTACAAAAAAATACTGAAATGTGAACTTCAATTAGGACCTGACAAAAAAAAAAAAAAAATTACATTAAATTTCATGAAACGTGCTAGCCGCCAACATTGCAGATCAACCGCCAGGTCTTCTTCCTCCAAATCCACAGCCCTCCAAGCGAGAGTTTTGTATACAACAATCTTTTGTTACGCGATGGCTGAGTTTAAACGCAAAGTTTTATTCGAGGTACTTGATTTGACAAACAAATGCATGGCACGAGGATTTGACCCCATTCTCAGTTTAACAGACTAATTGAGAGACACTAAAATTAATTTATATCTGTGAATTAGGCTCCATCAAACTGGACTACGTGAGTGAAGTGAAACATTTTTGTATAAGAAATGTAATAAACTTTAAAAACGTGAAAGAATTTGATTATTTATGTAATAAGTGTCAAATAAATGGAAAACAGACAAAATAACTGGAAAAGCATGCAAGCAAAGAAAGGTGCAAGATGGGAGCTATTGGGAACAATGATAGGTTCTCGAAAAGTATGAGACTGACGGTTCACAATGCAATATTGTTACCGACTCGATATATGGAAGTGAGACATGGACGGTGAACGAAAGTGAACTACGGTAGAAATGACTTTATTTAGCCTAAATATAATAAGTGTGTATGAAATAACTGGTTAATGTATGAGCGTGGTATCAACTAGAGTATGAGAGTGTAAGATCTAAAGAGTAAAAGAGTTAAATGAAGTTCGGGCATCAAGAAATACTGAACAATGAACAAAAGACGACAAGAAAGTACGAAGAGAATGACAAAGGTATTCGTGATAGGGGATAACCGAGGAAAGAATGGATGAATTCAATATAGGAGGTTTGCAAATGGCTGGAATCAGCAGAGTGACAAAATGAAAAGAGCATGAATGAATGTTGAGGAGATGAAAGAAGTGTGCAAGGGCTGAACAAAGTGGAGACATTTCTGCAGAGGCACTGATGACTCCTGTCGGAATGGCGGTTGGATGTGAGATTACGAAATAGGATAAAAAAATGAGCTTAAACTTCCTAGGATGAACAGTGTTAGCGCAGATGCAGTCAAAGCAGACAGAAGGACAGGCGGGAGTGGGAGAGAATCCTGGTTTCAGCCAAGACAACCCCAGATCTGCCAGGCTCGTGATGATGATATGATGAATTTTTTAAACACCACTTAACGAACACAACATCCGATTACAGATGGTTGACAATAACTGACTTAGAGTACAGCCATGTTTGTTTTAATTAAAAATCAGCGCAACCAAAACTACGCAAGCGACACATAGAAATCAAAGGACTATAGTCTCTGAATACTTTCACCATAAGATCTTAATTCCTACAACAATGAAATCATACACAAATTACATATTATAAATTCAAAAATATAGGTAGGTACTATAGAAAACTGAATTTCCATATTGTAGAGAAATATCAGGTCAAATTATTATTTTCTTTGATAGTCTACGCTCTATGTGTGTATGCTGCAAGGATATATTAGCATTCGAGATTCAAATTAAATATAATTATGCCCACAAGCATCACGTGTAAGTTCGCGCTTACATTTGCTGCATGTGTACTTCAAAATAAACAAATCTTGTCTTGTCTTGTATCCTGCCGCCTTTCCTCTAGGGGTGGCCAGTACCTCCACACAAGTGCCTCCACTTGACTCTGTTCTTGCATACTTCTTTCATCTCATCTAATTTCATCACTCTTTTCATGCATGCTCTTCTCTTGTTTCCACTCTGTAGATTCCATTCATTCGCAATCTCATTTATCTGATCAATCCATTGTTTACTAGGTCTTCCCCTTCCACGCTTACCTATTACATTCCCTTTATACACTCTTTTTGACAGTCGGTCTTCACTCATCCTTTCAATATGTCCAAACCATCGCATCACACTTCTTTGAACTTTCACTTTCACGCTTTCTTTTACTCCGCATTCATTTAGAACCCATTCGTTTCTCACTCTATCTTTCAGTGTTTTTCCTGTCATATTTCTCAAATGAGCCATTTCTACGGTGCATACCTTATTTACTTCTCTTTCATTCAACGTCCATGACTCGCTTCCATACATCAGGGTCGGCAACAAAATACAATTGTGTACCGCCATTTTCATTTTCTTTGGTATCCTTTTATTCTTCGCTATTCTACCAAACGCTCCTATCACGCATCTTCCTTTGCTGGCACGCTTCTCTAATTCCTTCGTCATCTTACCATTCGCCTCAAACTTACTTCCTAAATAGTCAAACTCATTCACTACTTCAACTTTTATTCCATTCAAATTAATTGTAAGTTCCTCACATACTTCATTCCTGTCAAAAACTAATACTTTTGTCTTATTCGCATTTACTTTCAAGCTATTCTTACAAAACGCATCATTCAGTTTGGTTAACATCGTTTGGAGTTCCTCCGCCGAGTCAGCTAAAACTATAGCATCATCAGCATAAAGAAGTACTCCAACTCTTGTTTCACCCACTTTCACTCCGCTCTCTGATATTCCAGCTTCTTTTATGCAACTGTCCATGATTATATTAAACAACCATGGACTCATCACGCAGCCTTGCCTCACTCCCTTATATACATCAACCCAGTCACTATATATCCCATCCACTCTTACACATGCCGAACTATTTTCATAGATGGCACGTATCACATTCAGAAGATTATCATTTACACCGTACTTCCTGAGAACATTCCACAGCATACATCTGTCCACCGAGTCAAAGGCCCTCTCAAGATCTACGAATGCTGCGTAGACCACCCTCCCCACAGCCAGATGTTTTTCAACAATCTGTCTGAGAGTAAAGATTTGGTCCACACAACCTCGTCCTGGCATAAAGCCAGATTGAATATCAGAGACCCTGTGATCGGTGGCCATTCTCACTTTTTTTATGACAATTTTGCATAAGACTTTCCCAGGTATACTAAGGAGACTAATGGGCCTGAAGTTACGGCAGTCTTTCTTGTCCCCTTTACCCTTGTAAATAGGGACAATGACCGCCTTTCTCCAAATAAAAAATAATAAATAGAATCTCAAATGAACATAACTCTAAACTGCAACTTTTGAAAACCTTCCCTGAAACGAGTTGTCGTTGGCAAAAGTATGCTTAAATAAAATGGGAAATATACGTCTATAATCAACTTTGTCAAGATAAATTCATAAAAAAATGTTGGAAACTACATTTGCGTCAGTAAAAGAAGAAGTACATATATACTTCTAAATAAGAAACTGTGTTCAGAATTATTTCTTAAAATGGTTTTCAGATAACCGAAAATATGTACCCTCAGTTTATTGTATTATTTTGATAAAAGAAAACATATCCAATAGTAATTCAACAGAAAGAGGTCAAAGTATTCATGAAAAAAGGCTATTTTCGCTGATTAAACATATTGTATATTTTCAAGAAAAACCTCTCAAAAAAATGACAATACTTGTCTTTTATTCTATCTATTACACTCATTTCTGATTTCATATATTTTCGGCGCACACGTAAAAGAAAGCAACTTCCAAAATATAAAAAAAAATGAAGAGAGACATTTTCCGTTTTTTTTTATCAAGTGTGTATCTACCACTCCCCCCCCCCCCTTCCCCGCAATCAACTATTGCTTTTTTAATTTGAAATTGAAATTTTCGCCTTGAAAGGAATCTGTGTTCCCTTCCCAATTTAATCCGGTTTTATTCAAAACCAACATCAATCACCACTTCCTTGCAGCGCCTTACGACAGAACCAAGAACTCAAGCAACACCTTGAAGAAAAGACTTTTAAGAATTGGGGAGCCTCCCACACAGGATTCCTTAAAAAAAAAAAAAAAACTTCAGGAGCAGTTGAAGATGCCTTGTGAAAATATTTGAGCAAAAAATAAAATTTTAAAAATAAACTAATACTGTAATGTTTAAAATAAATACAATAGACTTTCACTGCGTGAACCACCAGACCCTAAAAAATATAATTAAATGTAATATATCGTCGCAACTTAGATCCTAGATTAGAGATTACATTAGTACAAGGTCGAATAATCAATAGACAATACGCTCCCCCAGTTCTTGTTTATCGTATACGCCAATCTTGTCAAATATGACTTTTTCATGCAGTTGTCTTATGAATCAAATTCTACACAATCTGAGGTAAGAAAACCCGTAAAACTCGATAATGTAAGTTTTTAAAAATATATTTTAAATAAATTTCTTGTTTTCATAAGACACATCGGTCCAGTACACATGCAAACATTGCTCATGTAAAATTGTCTCAATGGCGTAAACGATAAACAAGAACTAAGGCAGCGAATATGCAATAATCATACTTCGGAAACAAAATGTGCAATTGCATTTGTTTTCTTCTATGATGCCGACATTTTGAAGTTGCTCTTCTATTTTCTAATAATCGTATTTTTTCATTAGGGAGGGGGTGGAACAAAATTCCTTGTCATCATTTGTCAGTATTAAAAAAATCTATCAGACAAATTGCTTGATCGGATAGGCGAGATTCATTCAAAGATTGTCAAACTTTCAGACATCAAAAAATCTTAGTTCGTTAACTGTTAATTTAAATTATGTTTTTAATAGTTTGTGCCTTTACACTGAAAAATATATCAATTTGACAAATAACTCAAAAGAAAACGTTTTTTTTATTTGAAATACTGTTTTCTTTCACCGCTAGGCAAAATTTTGGGATGTGAATTTTAGTACTCTTCACGATTTTATTTTTTGAAAAAAAAAAGTAAAAAGATCTTCTAGCTAATAGAAAAACATAATGAAACAAGACATCTTTTTAAAAAAAATAAAGTAAAACCAAAGTTTCAGAAGTTCTGTTCGTTTGTTATGACAGATCCAAATTTATCAGGGATTTTAAAAACCCCGCGTCTGTCAGAAATATATTAATAAATGATGCCGCCATTTTACCTAAAGGGGGGGAAAATAAACATGAACGCGACATTTCTCATATGACATTATTATTAGCGATTACATGGAGGGAGCAGAGATTTTGGACACCCCTTATTTATATAGACAAAGCTCTTAATCGCATAAAAACGATGGGGTAAAGTATGGGGTGTATACTTTTGGAAAAAGGGTTGAGGGCTAAAATAATCAAAAACGCGACTAAGCTGCACACATAGTACCACTTTTTACCGCGTAAAGTCCCCTTGTGGCGCGTGAAAACTTTTTATTTTCACAGGTAAGGAGGCCAACCTCAAGCGATGTGGGAATTTCCCTGCTCCCGAAAGGGCTGGTACCAACCCATTTCGTGTGAAGGCTTAGTAAACCTTGCCGGCATTGTTATTTTGTGTTAATAAACACCGAAACGGGATTTTTTTCGGCACCCTTGGTAAGGATCGAATCCTAGTTTTCTAGCATTGAACGCAAGCGCTCTACTAACTGAGCCATGAACCGAACTAATAAAATTATGTATAGATACAAAAAATACGCAAGAAAATGCAATTACTGCACCATATTACAAATTCACAGGGTCTAATCTAATCTAATCTAAGTTGCAAAGATATGTTATATTGGAGATTCACATTACATGCATTCTCACAACCAGACACATACAAGTTCGCGCTTGCACATGCCTCATGTGAACCTACAACATAAAAACCAAATCTCAAACGGACATACACCCTGCAACTCTTGCCGTCCTTCCCTGAGACAGGGGTGACATTGGCAAAGTGAACCATTTTTACAGCATGGGTGGTCAGCCGCATACCAACCTATAAGTCAAGGAACATACACGACAAATTACATTTTATACATCTCAGCACACATAATCAAAAATTTAAGTAGCTCTCTTCCTAACATCCATGCCGGATGATGTAACATTTCTTATCTACGTCATTTGTGCGGACTCATTTTTTTTAATGACGTGCATGAAAACATCAAAAGAAAATAATAAACTTCAAATGTAGATATTTAAAAAATCATTTCCAAGAATTGCATAAAGATATAAACATTAAATTATGGTAAATCAGTAAAACAAAAATCCAATTTGAAATTGTTGGATAATGATGACATAATATGGACTAACAGTAATTACTGAGAAAATGCTTCATCACATGTTTAAATAAACTTAAATGTTTGCTTTTTATAATTTTCAAATAATTTCGCTAAATGAGAAATTTTATAGTGGACTATTATACACCAGAGCTTCACAAACTTTCGAGAGCAACCGCCTTCAAGAAAAAATTGAAAACAAAACTACTGTTTTGTTTTCAATTTTTTACTTTTTACTAAAAGTAACACAACTTGTAATTGTATTTGGATCCAGCGGCCATTTCGCTAGGAGTGGCCAGTACCTCAACATATGTGTATCCACTTTGTACTGCCCTTGCAAACTTCTTTCATCTCCTTGACATTCATGACTCTCTTCATGCATACTCAACAATTTTCTCGCTCTGCAGATTCCAGCAATCTCGTTTATTTGATTAATCCATTCTTTCCTCGGCCTTCCCCTTCTGCGAACTTACTTCTTCGGGCTTTGTATTCTTACGGGCCAGCATTTAAAATGAATCTCAAATGTTTATATTTGGTCAATATATACCTATTTGCAAATAGATTATAGCTTCATTTTCATCGTCCATACGTTGCTCATTTCACTCTTATAACCCATGCTTCACTTCCATACATCTATGTCGGTATCAATATGCCATTACGTACCGCCATTCTTAGACCATTTATCTTTAGAAAGGCGCTTAGTTTTTTTAACTGTAATGGACGAATTAAAAACAAATCTCAGCGGGTAAATGTCATACGTCTTTCTGACTAGGGTCCTAAGCAACTAACTACTATTCGTTTATTCGAGTATTCGTTTTTCTTTTCCCTAGTAACCCGGCCGTGCGACGCCACGCTAGTCTTCAAAGTTTGCGAGTCTATCTATAATCTAAATTGCAAAGAGACATTTAAATTTCATATTAAATGCATTTAATGTAAGTTCGCGCTTACAAATGCCGCATGTGTACTTACAAATTACAATCCAAACCTCAAATAAACATTAACCCTGCAACTTTTACGGACCTTCCCTGAAACAAGGTTGACATTGGCAAAGTGAACCATTATCATAATCGATTTGCTATTTATGCAGCAATACAGTTGGAAACCTATGGTACATAAAACACTCACGAAGCTGTAAAAAACCTTATGATAAGACCGCACGCGATATTCCCACACTTCATGGAGAATAGACACGCAAATATATCACCAATCTAGCGGTGCACTTTAAAATGGATTAACAAACGATTTGTAAGCATTACACACTTCTGCTGATTCCAACCGTGTTTCAGGTAAGGTCGGCAAGAGTTGCAGGGCTTGGGACTTGGGTTTTAACGTAGTAAGTTCACATGCGGTATATGTAAGCTTACACGCGTCAAATTGTAGACAAATATTTATGAATATTAAATGTGAATTAATCTTTGCAACTTAAATTACAGATTATTATAAATAGACCCTCTGTAGTCTGGCGGGTATCGGCTTGGACTACTCTCTATAATATACCTTAGTTAAGTTCCGTGTCACAACAAATCGGGCAAAGATAGCTCGTCTCGTGACAGCTCGTCCATGTACAAATCGGTCATACAATAGTTCGTACACACGAGATTTTGGTCAATGAAAATGCGTTCACATACAATATAGGTCCACAAACAGCTCCACTACAGAAAACTTGCTCTCCAAAACCATTGTAATTACTGTAGTTTTCTGTGATGTGTCTGTGTGTGAACAATATATTGTATGAGACTGAAAAGTCGGATGGACGAACTGTCGAGAGACCGATTTGTTCATGGCCGAGTTGTCGGTAGACGGGTTGTCTGTTACCAATTTGTCGTGGAACCGTTAAATTTATATCAGAGCGCAAAAAACACATTGCAAAAAAAAAACAAATTTGTTCTCTCATTTTTCAGTACAAATATTGATCCATCTCCTGCATTTAGTTTTCCTATCCTGTATAGATTATGTTAAACTGAAGTGACGCCTATATCCAGTAAGGGAGAAAAGTGTCACACATCAAGGGCGGGACGAAGCATCGTCTAGGGATGAATAATGTGATCCCCGCGCAAGCCCTTCTCTCATACTCTTCCTTCTATCATACTCTTCCGTTTTTCATACTCTTCGTTCTTTCATACTAGTTCACATAACTCCACTTTAGAAGTCGTACAGAATAGATCGATGAATAAGGTGATAAGAAATGTACAGCACAAAAAGGAACCTTTAAGAATGTGTCTAGACAGGATTTGAACTCATATACTACATACGGTCGATAGCTCAGTTGGTAGGATGCTTGTATTTCGTGCCAGAAATCCGGAGTTCAATCCTTAGCATAAATGTTAACCAGTTTCGGTTTTACACAAATATCTCGGTAAGTTTTTACTTAGCTTTCACAAAAAAATCATAACCATTCCACCCGAGAGCTGGGAAACCCCCTTTATAGTAAAGTGGCTGTAAAGCTAGCCCTCTTACCCGCGAAAATAAATAGGTTTTACTTGCCACACGTTAACACTTAGAGGACAATAATCTAGGACCTTTGGTTTTTTGTTACCTTTAAGTACAATTAAATATCCGCAACCTGCTTCTCAAACATACCGTTTGCATCATCAGGTGGTATAATTAATACTTGATGTAATGGTACAGATCCTAAGTTGATCGTTCGGGGTGTCATCGTGAGAGGGTTTAATAAGAAAGAAAACTATAAGGAATAATTAACAATACAAAATTTACAAAGCCAGTTACCGATAAAAAGCGGACACGAAAGCCACCGCGTCACTTAGATAACCAACCTTGAAAATGCTCGCCGTTCTAGAAAGGAAACGTCGGCAGGTAAAATAATTGGGAATAGAATATGGTCTAACCTATAATCTATAATAATCTATAATCTAAGTTGCAAGGATATATTCATTCAAAGCTCTCAGATGTATGCCCACAAACAAACACGTGTAGTTCACGCTTACAAATGCTGATTGTGTACTTACAAATAAATCCAAACCTGAACTGAACATAAGCCCTGCAACTCTTGCCGACATTCCCTGAAATAGGGGTGACATTGGCAAAGTGAACCATTTTTTTCAGTATGGGTGGTCAGCCTCATACCAACCTATAAGTCAAGGAATACGAGTAATAAATAACATTTAAGTATAAAAAAACAACAAAATCTTAAAAATAAATCTATACAAAAAAACTATCTAATAAAAAAATCTATATAACCTAACCTAAGAGAATCTTAAAAGTTTTTGTCACCTAATTCAATTTAATTTCACTTTTATTACTTCATTTAAATTATCTTTAATCTTAGTTGAAAATATACCAAGGTACATAAATATTGAACATTTTCTCATAATGTATGTCAACAGTTAAACATGTGCAAGGTTGAGCTTACACATGCTGTGCGGTCACTACCAATATAAAACTTACGCCTGAAATGAACATTCAACTGCCCTTATTTTTTTTCAAACAGCAACTTAGATTATTGATATCTTCGGGGCTTTTTTTCTGATCAAGGTGTGATATGAAAGGGGGACGAAACGTCTCTGTGGTACATACTCATAAGTGTTGCGAATGAGAGGTATAAAACAGTTTTGTATTGAAAGTTTGCGACAACAATAAAAAAATATTTATTTTATTCATGATTCCATTTGAAAAGTGGAGGTAGTTTGAAAGCCCTTTGAAAACCTTTCACGATACAAAAAAGTTATTTTTGAATTTACCATAAGTAAGGCATAGAAAATATATTTTTAATATCTACTCTGCTTGCTTCATACAGGAGAAACTGACAAAAAAAAGTAGCAACCGAGTTAAAGTTGACTAACTGCATACTGTACCTACACGAAAATAAGCAACTAAGCTGCGCATATAGTGAAACTTCTCAACGTGTTGTTCCCGAAGGAATCGTTTTCTATCGCATATATTTATTTCATTCCACTATTACCTACTCACATTCCACGCTTCTCTCCCATACATCAGGGTAGGAAACTAATCTAATCTAAGTTGCAAAGATATGCAACATCAAGGATTCACATTATATGCATTTTCACAAGCAGACACGTATAAGTTCGCGCTTAAACTTGCCGCACATGGACTTACAATATAAAAACTCAAATCTCAAGCACCCTGCACCCTGCAACTCTTGCCGACCTTCCCTGAAATAGGAGTAACATTGACAAAGTGAACCATTTTCTACAGTATGGTTGGTCAGCCGCATACTCAATTATGTTTTATGTACCGTCACTTGCAAATCCTTCCGTCTAACACTCACTAGTTTAGCAAAAAGTTATATCAATTATATTGAATACAGTTACACTGAATCAATTATTTGGGCACCGTTAGGCCGCGTGACGTCAAAGCACATCAATAACCAATATTCCGTTTACGAACAAGGACATCTGGGTCACAATATCAGCCAATAGACGGAATATACATACGCACCATAACGTCTATCGAAAAATGTATGGAAACTAAAACTTTGAGTAGAGTCGCTGTTTTAGTTTCATTGCATTTTTAAATAAACTAATTGGTTGAGTTTAAGCTTGGGACACTGGTTAGTGGAGTCAAATTCCTGGAGCGTGCACTGAATAGAGGACAATAAAAGAATGAATTATTGAATTATATGGAACCTTTTTGCATCAAACACATGGTTTCGGCACAAGGATGTGCATCTGTACACAAGGCAGATTGTGGGAAGTCGCACAATCATTGACTACATCTGTGTGGATGAAAGACTGAGAGGAGCCGTAAGAGATAGCCGTGTCTATCGTGGGCCTGAAATATGCAGTGACCACTATCTCTTATGCGCTAAAATAATGATTGGAGAAGTAAGAAAGAAGAAACGTAAGAAGAAAGTAAGAAAGCCAAGAATAAAAGTAGAAAGTCTGAGTGATGAAAACGTGAAAGTGAAGTATAAATCAGAAATACAAAAAAAGTTAAGTGTGAATGAACTTGAAAAGAATGTGAATGAAAAAGATATTGAAAGCATGTGGAAGGATATGAAAGAAAGAATGATTGAATGTGCTCGAAAAGTATGTGGAGAAACGAAAGGTGGAAGATTAAAAGGGGATGCCTGGTGGAATGCTAAAGTAAAAGAGGCTGTGAAAGTAAAGAAGGAATGTTACAAAAAGTGGCTGAACGACAGGAATGATAGAAAGCTAGAAGATGAATATAAGATAGCCAAGCGAATGGCGAAGAATATAGTTTATGAAAGCAAAGCGAATGAACAGAGAAAGATTGATGAAAAAATGAACAGAAGTTTCACCGACAGTAGGAAGGAATTCTGGAGATGGGTCGGTGCCATTAGGAATAAAGATTCTGCATTGACCACCCCAGGAATCAAAAGTGCTGTTGGTGAGATGGTATGGGAGAATGATGAAGTATGTAAGAGATGGAAAGAATATTTTGAAGGGATTTTTGGTCGGGGCGAAAGAAATTTGTTTAGAAAAATGACAGAAGAGAATGAATTTAGGATTTTGAAAGAGGAAATAAAAGTATCTATTGAATGTTTGAAGAATGGAAAGTCTGCTGGGTTTGATGGAATAAATGGTGAAATGTTGAAAGCAGGAGGTGAATGCGTGATAGATTGGATGTACGAATTATGTAAGCTTTGTGTGAATGCAGGAGTAGTACCGATGGATTGGAGGAAGGCAGTCATTGTTCCCATTTACAAAGGTAAAGGGGACAAAAAAGACTGTCAGAACTTCAGACCAATCAGTCTACTCAGTATACCAGGAAAAGTCTTCTGTAAGGTGATTATAAAAAATGTGATTCTGACTACTAGTGAAAGGATTTCCGATATACAGTCCGGCTTTATGGCCGGTAGAGGCTGTGTTGATCAGATTTTTACTCTACGACAACTTGTTGAAAAACAATTGTCGGTGAGGCGGAAGCTGTTCACGGCCTTTGTAGATCTGGAAAAGGCTTTTGACTCAGTAGACAGAGGTATGTTATGGGATGTTTTGAAAGCATACGGAGTGAATGGGGCTCTCCTAGGTGCGGTGCATGCCAACTATGAAAATAGTAAGGCATGTGTTCGTATTGATGGTGAGTATAGTGAGTGGTTTGAAGTTTATAAGGGTGTGAGGCAAGGATGTGTGATGAGTCCATGGCTATTTAACATAGTCATGGACAAGTGTGTCAGAGATGCTCGACTTAATGATTGTGGATTGACGATAGGAGAGAGCAAAGTGAGTGTTTTACTGTATGCAGATGATGCAGTTCTTGTTTCTGATTCAGCAGTAGAATTGCAAACAATGCTCTCTAGATTGAATGAAGCTTTGTTAGGTAACCATCTGAAGTTGAATGCAAGTAAGACGAAAGTATTGATTTTTGAAAGAGATGATGAAAGTATGAATTATGAATTTAAAATTAATGGAATGAATGTTGATGTCGTAAATGAGTTTGTATACCTGGGAAGTATGTTTGAAAAAGATGGAAGAATGACCGGTGAATTTGAAAGAAGAGTAATGAAGGGCAGGTGTGTACTGGGTGCCACAGCTGGTATCGCCAAAAATCAAAACATATCTAAAAATGCTCGATTGGCGGTACGCAGTGGCATACTTTTACCCACCTTGATGTATGGAAGCGAGGCCTGGACGGTGAATGAAAGTGAAATTAGTAAAGTCCATACTGTTGAAATGGACTTTCTAAGAAGTATGATTGGGAAAAAACGGAGTGACAGGGTGAGGAATGATTTTGTAAGAGAAGAATGTGGTGCAAGAGAAAGTGTGAAAGTGAAGATTAAAAGAAGTTTGTTAAGATGGTTTGGGCATATGGAGAGAATGAATGAGGAAAGACTGACGAAGAAAGTATATGTTGGTAGAATAGATGGATGTCGTGGTAGAGGAAGACCGAGAAAGGTATGGATGGACCAAATATCCGAAATTGCGAATGAATGGAATATCCAGAGTCATAATAAAAGAAGAGCTTGTATGAAGAAGGTTATGACTCTGGAGGAAATGAAAGAAGTATGTAAGGATAGAAAGAAATGGCGGTTGATCTGTGATGTTGGCGGCTGGGGTTTGTTAAAGTAAAATTGGTTTTGTGATTTAGTTTTTTATGTCAATGTATATATTGTTATTTTATTGATTTTAAAAATGTAATTTGTCATGTATGTTCCTTGACTTATAGGTTGTTTTGCGGCTGACCACCCATACTGTAAAAAAAAAAAATTGGTTCACTTTGCCAATGTCACCCCTGTTTCAGGGAAGGACGGCAAGAGTTGCAAGGCTTATGTTCATTTGAGATTGGGTTTTTATATTGTAGGTCCACATGCGGCATGTGTTAGCGCGAAATTATACATATCTGCTTGTGGGAATGCATTTAATATAAATCTTAAATGATATATATCTTTGCAGCTTAGATTAGATTAGATTAGATATGGAACCAAAAGTGGCAAGCTAGGATATTTTTGATAATGAGCACATAAATATGTACATACATCGTAAACACGTCATTTTCTGTATATTTATATTATTTTCGAAAAAAAAACAAGTTCACCATCTTTGGCTCGATACAACTCATTATTTATCTACAATACGTTATTCAAAATAGGCGTTGAATAAAACGCACGGTCAGTAGCGGCTCTAGCTAAAACTTGCGGGAGGGGATGACCTTGAAAGAAAATCTTATGCTCACCTGTGACCTGGCCATACACTGCACCAGTCACCTGTTCCCTCCTGCTCACCACCATACAGTAGGCGGGCAGAATAATGGGAATATCACAAGGCTGATGATGCACAGGCCTCTTCAACTATTTGCTTTTTCCCAATTCCATATAAGTAAGGATCACAATGAATCACAGTAATTGTGAAAAAAAAAATCTTTTGTTTAGTCACAATCACATAAAAAATAAACATCACAAATTAACGTTATTTTCATTGCGTTAAATAACTTGTTTCGTTATTTTTAAACTTTCCAAAAGAAACTTGAATACTTTTTTATATGTTTACAATTTCGTGAAGAATTCCTGAGAACTCCGACTTATCACGGTTGAAAATGCCATGGAACTGGCGGTAAATAAATCTAAAAAGTAACAACCTATAGTTAACAAAAGTGAAACATTGACAACCTCTGTTATGCTGGGAGTCTTCGACACAAATCTTAAACAATATTATAATGTGTACCCACATGATTTGCTCTGACGTCACACGGGATCGGGAGACTTATCCCCACGGCCCATACCATGGGCACTCTATCAACGTTTGAAATACGCATGCGCGATAACGTTGTATGTTGTATTCTACAAGCAGTCACCACTAACACATGCAAAGAAATCTCGGTGATCGGAGGAAATATCCCCAAGTACGAATCGTTCAAGTTCGGCCCGGGCGATCGCGATGGCTGAGTGCCGGCCACGTAACAGCCGTACATCGAGATGAATGTATGTACTTCTGTATAACTCGATGTATTGATGGGAGGGGACAAGATTTGAACCCTGAAATTGTGAAAAGCATTTCTCGTATGAGCCAAAATATTTCCCAACAGTTTTAGCGCGCTACGTATATATTACTCTAGAGTTAAATAATTTGTAATTCATTTATATTATATTTCGCTTCTAGTAAATAATTGTTTTTCCATTTCATCCATAGGGATGTTCCCCACCATCCCCCAATGAAGAGCCGCCACTGCGCACGGTAAATGTCAGTTCGTACCAAAACGATGGATGAGATAAGACAGTCGTGTGTCTGATTTTTTAATCCATTCAAATAATCATAACCTTGTCCGCTCTGGCATAGTGCCGCCATATTTGTTCTACTTCAATTATGTACAAAATGTACGCAATAATATGAGATGGTTTGGGCATTTTTAAAGAATGGATTATGAAAGCTTGATGAAGAGTATCTACAGAGATGTTAGAGGCAAAAGAAGACCGAGAAAGGAAAAGCTAGATCAAATATTTTAATGGTTTAGGATACACATAATGAATTTAAAGAAAGAAAATGTATGTAAAAAGTGATGGATATGAATGAACTGAAAGAAGTATGTCAAGACACATCTCTCATAAGTGTAGGAAACTGTAGAGGTTCTGGCCACCCAAAGTGGCACTGCGTAAGTGTTACAGATACAATAATTATTTTGGAACGCTGACCGCATTAATTGTATTTGCGAAATAATTTTAGCCTGTGGCGTATTTCATCCATGTGCTCTACTAGATAGTATAAAGCTTACCTAATTTTTAATATCCCCCCTAAAATATGTAACATATGACTAGATTATATATTACCAATCCTTAGGGTCTATTATCGTTTTATATTCAGTGATCTGTGATTATCGTCAAAGTTCGGATAATTGTAGCTCTTCTTTATTCCAGTAGAATGTTTTGAGGTTTAAAAAAATACACTCTTACGTGTATACTTTTAAAATTATCAAAATACTCACCAATCTCATTACAAAAAACAAACTCCAAGTCTAACGTAAGATATTTAGTTCCAATAAAAAACACACATTGTAAGGCAGGAACGTAATGTTATGAGAGGTTATAGCGCCTCAAGTTTTGAGTCCCAATTTCACAGTGATTATCATCAGTTGAATCTAATCACGCGTGAATACCAGCACGCCCCTTTTATTCACAGCTGTACGCACATGGACTCATATTCTAAAGAACAAAGTGAATACAATAAGTGGCTATCCCGTTCTACGAAATTAAAGATATACCCCTCTATTTTTCTGCCAGTTGGGTTGTACGGACGCGAAGCATGGAGTTTGACTGAGAAACAAGGTTCGTATCATTATTTAAGTAGGATTTTTTTTCTTGGCGCACATACGTCAGTGTTGTATGGTACTGCCCACGTACTGCCGATCTTAACAACGAATAGCAAATATTTATTTTCTCTTTTCCATAGCAATCCGGCCAGGTGACGTCACAATAATGTCTATGCCAATTGACGTGCGGACCTCGTTATTTTATTTGAGTATTCTATTTTACAGAATGATTTGCGTACACCTTCCAATTATAAAAACACAAAGAAAAAGTTACCAATACGAAACAAAAACATCAACAGTTGTAACTGTCCGAATGTCATACACCTCTTTCACACTTCATTGGCTGCAGATGCATTGAAGAGAGACAGAATATGGATGCACGGATCTATTTCTGTTATGTACGGCATTACGTCACGTGTCGGGTCGGTAATGCAGATAACTGTAATACCGACCCAGCTGTAATGGCGTAATCGCATCCAGCCATCTCAGGGCTTCCAAAACGTGTGAAAATAATAGGTTATCGTTCCGCTAGAGGTGACCATTACTTCTGCAGAGTTTACTGCTTTTTACATACTTTTTTTTTTTTTTTTTAGAATAGATTTGTGAAGAGGAATGCAATTCACCAACCTATTCTGCCTGGCCAGAAACAGGTATTAATATCATCATTTAAAAATTCATTATTGTTTATTATTAATGAATTATTAAATAACAATAACCCAATAACATCTGTTGAACCAGGGTCAAAGTTAAAGTCAAGTGACCCAAGCGGGGATCGAACCAACGTTGTTCCATTCGAAACACGCTAGAAAGATCAGCCCTCTTGGCCCCCGCGGCTATAACCCCGACAACTTTCATACCTTACTAAATCCATACAAGAATTGATTTTGATCTTCCCAATAATATTTTTGTTTGGTAAAATGTAAGTAGGATCTAAAGAGATTCTTATTACGACATTCATAATTTATAATATTGTAAACGTAGGAATGTGTTGGCTGGCCAACAGCAAGCGACCGCGAATACCATCACGCTGCTTTGATAAATCGCCTTGAGAATGCTTTCTGCTCGTGAAAGTGAAACGTCGGCAGATGTAAAATCTGCAAATAGAACATGGTCTAGCATTTCCATATGCAGACACATATAAGATTGCGTGAACTTACGACATAAAAACCCAATCTCAAATGAGCATAAGTCCTGCAACTCTGGCCGACCTTCCCTGAAACAGGGGTGACAGAGTATGACTTCTAATGGGGTGACGAATTAAAAAAACATTGAGGAACGATGGAAACATCTACGTACCTGAATAACACCTGAAGGAATAAAACAAATCACGAAGAAAATAATCTTATTTGTACCGTTGCTTTGGTTCGTCTGGTCAATGGCTCATTGACAGAGTGCTTGCATTCCAAACTGAAAGCAAGGGTTCGTTTCCCGCCGAGGGTGTCAGCAATGATTTTCAATTTCTGTCTTCATTTCAAATCCAAAATCAATATACCGACAAGATTTAATTTACTTTCACAATAAATGAGACCCTTCACCTGGGGAGTAGGGAACCTCCCACTTTAAGTGAAGTTGTATAAAAACACACGCCGAAAGCGACACTTTCAGGGACAAGGCGGTAAGAAACAAAATAAAATCACCAAGTCCTCTGCGACACTACAACAAGTGTCATAGACCTCTTAAGTCACTTAAATCTGGAAGTCTCCCACACAGGATTCCTACAAAAAATACACCATATGCCCACCTTTTTTGCGTTTTTTAAGGAGGACAGCGTTGGTAAAAGTTAATGAATGAGTCTAAGACACACCCCGGATTATTGTACCAATAATTATGATGAATATATGAGTGCATTTTACAAGCTGGTTTTGATTAATTCTTCATATGGTCATTTGATTTGTAATTTATAAAATAAGATCCATATCCCATACTGCAGGATGAAGAAAAATAATAAAAACAATTTCACTGTTTCTCAAACGAAGCCGCGCCTTAATAGCTTCCGGTCAGTGATTCTAAATATTGCTACGACTGTTAACAATATTATAAAACTCATGTGATATTGCGGGCCACATGACAATGACACCCCTGTTTCAGGGAAAAGCGGCTAAAGTTGATCGCTTTTTGAAAATTCGAGGTTTGAGTCTTCCTTTGTAAAAACGCAAACAGTTTGTATAAGCGCGAACTCACACGTGTTTACTTGTGGGCATTCATGCTACGCGGATACAAGTGAATGTATATGACGGCTAAAGGAGGGCGCTGTTATGAATTTGCGGCCTTCGCACTCCTAAAATAAATGGGTATTATTTGGTTTTTCTTCAGCAAAATCAATCTTAAATATAGAGATTCGGCTAACAGCACACTGAACTATCAAAATTGTCGATTTACAAGATGGCGATGTTAGTTCCGATTTTCACCACGTTCAGTTTGAGTTGTGTCGATATATAATGTGAATCTTAAATGTGAATGTACATTTTTAACTTAGATTATAGAAAAGACAAGTTGAAACACAAATTCAAATCGAGAGCTGTAACTGTGTCGTCATTTCATGAATTGATAATCTCTTCGCTGGGTTGAAAATTTTGGCTTGAAAGACTTGAAGACTTTCGGTGTTATTTTCAAACAGCAAAGCCATGGCTCATCATTTAATTAACAAACACTGAATTAAAAAACGATGATCCGTAGACCAAATGCAAAGACAAATGTTTCGTAAATAGCACTGTTTGAATCTTGCTTTAATAATAGGCGCTTTCTTAAGCGACGACTAATGTCGCAGAGGGCTCTTGAAATATGATTCACAAAATGACTGCGCTCTTCAAATAAATTATCACAATATTAATTTATGTATTCACAAAAACCTCTAATGAACATAAACTCTACAACTCTTGGGCCCTTCCCTGAAACAGAAATGACTTAAGCAAAAGTGAATCAAGTTCATAATTTCACTAGTATGATCAAAGCATACTTTACTCACTTTTCCCTTACTACTAAGTGAAGTAAAAACTCGCTCTTGAGGTAATTTAGTTACCGTCAAAGTGGTAATGCAGCTATATAAAAGCCAGTCTGCAATTTGCATCTGAACATTGTTGTCGCAGGCATAATCAGCACCTGGTAACTTCGTTATTTACCCTTTCAGTCGCCGGCAGACTGTTTCACTGCCAGCGACGGTAACCTTGTTAAAAAATCCATCGGAAAATGATCCTGGACTTTTGTTTATTAACTATTTCACTTTAAAATATCGGGCATCTAGAAATAATGGGCAACGAACAGCGAAGGAACACTTGTTAAGGCAGTGCCTTGATGTAGCCATCTGTCTCTGTTGGTTGTCATCTTCTTGAGCTGCGAATAGGAGGAGACATCCATGTCTATACTGTTACGCTGTCGTCGGGAGTGGCAATAATCTGTGCAGTCTCCTCCACATCCTTCTACTTCTCTCAGGTCATTCACATCTATCACTTTTTTCTTCTCTTACATTCACTCTGTATATCCCATACCCTCACAATTTCCCTTATTTGATCAAGATTGGTGTAACGGCCGAGGGAGACAAGTGGCTGATTTCTAGCGTATTTGGAATAGAATAACGTTGATTCGATCCCCGTTTGGTTCATTTGACCATAACTTTGATCCTGGTTCAACAGATTTCATTGGATAATTATTAATTGACAATTCATTAAAATGTACAATAGTTCATTATTAATTGATGATAATAATACTTGTTTCTGGCCAGGTAGAATAGGTTGATAATTGCATTCCTCTTCACAAATCATCTATTTACAACAAAAAAAACGCTCCTTTCTTGGTCTTCCCCTTCCCCCCTTGCCTCTTACATTACCTCTGTAGACACTCTTTTTTATTTTTTTAATAGATTTGGGAAGAGGAATGCAATTCACCAACCAATTCTGCCTCGCCAGAAACAGGTATTAATATCATCAATTAATAATTCATTATTGTTTATTTTAATGAATTATTAATTAATAATTACCCAATAACATCTGTTGAACCAGGGTCAAAGTTATGGTCAAATGACCCAATCGAGCCAACGTTGTTCTATTCCAAACACGCTAGAAAGACCAGTCCACTTGGCCCCCTCAGCCATAGCACCGACACTCTTTAACTATCATCCATTCTTTTCAAACGCCCAAACCATCTCATTACATTATTTTTTACCTTCAGATATGCATTTACGTAGCTGAGAACCTTAGTCAAATAGAAGTGTGACGTTTGCACGCTGAAAAAAAATCAATTTCCAAATTAGTGCAAGGTCCAATCTGCCTATTAAAAAACAGTTTTTTTATGATTCCTCTCATAACATAACGTAATTAAGAATGTATGTTAATTTTATTAGTGCAGGTTGTCACGCCCAGGCGGACGCGTTTTCCATAATCAACTTCGCCCGCGCACTGCACGGTTCTTTAGGCTGCATTACAACTGCAGGTCCAGTGGATGCAATTAGCAACGAGATCATGACGTAATTATTAGTCTGGGAATAAAAAAAGTATGGGAAAGTATATTCATGGATCTTTACTTAGTAATAATTAGTTCTTAATCAATGTGCCATTTTCTATTGCTAGTCTAAAATGAGTACTTGTCTGGTAATAAAAAAATGTATCAAAAAGTGTATTCAGGGACTTAGTAATAATTAATTAGTTTGTAATGATTTTTTTTATTTTTTTTATTTTATTATTATTTTTTTTTTTATTTTAGCAAAATAATGCTAATTTAAACAATCTAATCTAATCTAAGCTGCAAATATATAAATAATTTAAGATTTATATTAAATGCATTCCCACAAGCAGACATGTATAATATAATTAGTAACTGTCTGTTACAAAATTTACCGATATCATACAAATATTACCGATATTCGGTAGGTAAGAATTACTGTGATGATAAGACTTCCAGCCCTGGGCGTGACTAATTGACTACGAGAAGTGATGAACAGGGATAGATGGAGGCAACTCTACAAGGAGGCCAAGATCCACACCGGATTTTAGCGCCAAAGATGATGATGATGATTTTTAATGATTTTTTTCTTGTACAACGATTCAAAGGCGTTACAATCACTGGATCAGAAAAATGCAACACTAACAACTTAAACCATTAATAAAATAAATGATTTAATTAGAACCGTGTTAACTGACGTGTTAATTTTATAATTTACGTGACGGCGTTGGGAATGGGGTTCAGTGTTGCCGTACAGCAAAAAATAACGAGTTGACAATCGTCATTATGTGCATGCTAGAACATCCAAGTGCAGCAATATGATATTCCTTTGTGGACAGGGGCCTCTCATGTCGTCAAGGCAATTACGGCAAACGTTTGCGACCACTACATACGTAAGTACATGTCTAAATCTAAATCTAAGCTGCAAAGATATGTATCATTTGAGATTCATATTAAATGCATTCCCACAAGCAGACATGCATAATTTCGCGCTTACACACAATATAAAAAACCCAATCTCAAATGAACATAAGCCCTGCAGCTCTTGCCGACCTTCCCTGAAGCAGGGGTGACATTGGCAAAGTGAACCATTTTTTACAGTATGGGTGGTCAGCCGCATACCAACCTATCAGTCAAGGAGTACAAGCAATTAATACAATCAAATATATAAAACAAATAAACTCTAAGCAATTAAACAGTAAAAAATTAAAAAACTACAACACATATTTTTTTAAATTTAAAATCCTCAGCTTTAACCGCCAGCCTTACAGATCAACCGCCATTTCTTTCGATCCTTGCATACTTGCATATCCAGAGCCATAACCTTTTTCATACAAGCTCTCCTTTTATTATGACTCTGGATATCCCATTCATTCGCTATTTCGAAAATTTGGTCCATCCATACCTTTCTCGGTCTTCCTCTTCCACGACATCCATCTTATGAAGAAAAATTCAATATATCTAATAATTGCCATTGAATTAGAAATCACATACCTACAGGTCATTGTAATCCTTAATTTGAAATTGAACATCTTTTTACTTAGTGCTTTCTTTAAATCAACCATTTCAATTTCAAAAGAGCCGTTTTGTTAACAGATAAAAAAAATAATGAAATATTAGGATGATTTATTTGGTGAGCGCTGTTTTTTTTTTTTAAAGATTTGTGAAGTGGAATGCAATTCACCAACCTATTCTGCCTGGCCAGAAACAGGTAGGTATTAATATCATCAATTATTAATTCATTATTGCTTTTGTGTGAATCACACCTCAAGAACTCTCTGCGAGCTTGGTCGTCGCTTTAGAAGCGCCAATTCTCAAGCAAGACCTAGTTGCTGTAGGGCTGGATGGACCTTGGATGACCGATCTTGGTAAAGGCATTTGAATTTTTCAACCCAGCGAAGAGCATATTTGAAAATATAAATTGTATATTTTTTGTGGTCCTCTGTGATTCGAGCTCACGATCTTCCATGTACGAGTCCAAATCGCTAACCACTAGACTATACGGACCGGTCTGACCTTATCAAATACATTTTCCTATCTTTCTCAACTTGACTGCTATGGAACTTAGTATTTACCTTTTTTTAATCAACCATAATATAGAGATATAAAATATTATTGTGAAAACTAAATTTGAAATTTCTATTTGAACTTTTACATTAATAAATAAAGATTTTAAAATGATTTGTAGCGTCCATAAGTGCTAGATTTGAATACCGGCATGTGTTTACGCACATAAATCATCCCATAGGTAATATTAGACGAGTGCTTTACCAAAATAGCCCTTGCATCTCTCACTGACTCAGAGCATATTATGTTTAAACGATGGAATCCATCAGCGTTTTAATGATTAGACATCGGATCAAACGTATGCATTTGTATAATTCAACATGCATAAAATTTTGTCAGAAAAAAATCTTACTCCAATGATTGCAAAAACGAATAAATCGACTTGCAACAAACTCCATGGACAACAAAATTGTGGCCTCACCCGGCCGGGTTGCTAGCAGAAGGGCAAAACAAAATGATAATAGTTGCTAATGACTAGAGTAAAATAGAAGTGTGGCGTTTGGCCGCCGAGAAAAAATATCTGATTGCAGAGTTGATTGATTTCTTAAAGTGTCTAGGATTCTTGGTCAAGCAACTTTAATTTATAATAATCTTAGTTGCAAAGAAATGCTACATTTTAAATTTCAGAATTATTTAAAGAAAATCAAGTTTTTCTTTACCCGAACACTTAACTTTCTCTCTTTCAAATATCTTATAATTTTCTATAAATTAATAGACAAACGATGAAATATATAACAATTTTTATTGAAGGGTGTTTGAGAAAAGCACATTTCATTGATGTGACCAATGATTCACAAAAACGCAACTAAGCTACACATATAGTGTAAATTCTTGCCGCGCTATCCCCGAAGGGTTTCGCATGTGGTGAGTGAAACCTATTTATTTTTACAGGTAAGGGGTCCGGCCTTACGCCAACCACTTTAGTTAAAGTGGGGGTTTTCCAGCTCCCGAGGAAGCTGTTACTCATTTCTTGTGAAGGCTGAGTAAACCTTGCCGGTATTTTATTATGGGGTTTGAAATAAACACCGAAACGGGAAATCATTTCTGACACCCTCGGTGGCATTCGAACCCGAGCTCACGGGGGGAATGCAAGCACTCTACCAACTGAGCTATCGACCGGACTGATTCGACTTCTGTTTTACAAAATATGCAGACACCAATGCATATCGTTCCTTCTCAGACTGCATTTAATCCGCTGTCTGATGATTATTTTGAGAACGATGTTAGTGTCTCATTTAAAAATAGCTATTACCCCACAGGCAGAAAATTCCTCTACTCTTACAAATGTCACCCCAGTTTTAAACAACACATTTTACTTTTTTGTCAACCATTATAATTTCTTTATTTTCACCCACAATAAATTACTTAGGGAGATTTTGTCAAGTTACAACGTTTTTCAAAAAAAAAAGATAACACATCCTAATAAAAGCGGCGCCTTCCAGACCACATGTCACCCAGAGTAGGATGCCGCGTGAGATTGTCTAACTGAACTTAAAAAATGTACCTCACGCAGTTACAAAAACTACGCTTTTGTTCTCTCCATTTATTTCTCTTAGACCCCGGTGTTCCAAACTTACCTTAGCTACTTTATACTGAGAAACAGATGAATTTATGATAATGGTGCAGATGTTTAAAATTAAAAAGCCCTAGCCGCCAACATAGCAGATCAACCGCCATGTGTTCGGTCCTTTTATATTTTTTTCATTTCATCCAGAATCAAAATCTTTTTCATAAAAAGCTCTCCTTTTATTATGACTCAGGATTTTCCATTCACTCGCTATTCCAAAAATTTGGTCCAACCTAGTATTTCTCTATCTTTCTCAACCACGACATCCATCTTTTCTTGCAACGTATGTATACTTTCTTCGTCAGTCTTTCATCATTCATCCTCTCCATCTGTCAAAACCATCTTAATAAATTTATACATATTTTTATTAAATTTTCAATGGTTTGTGTGAACCATATTATGAATGTACAACTAATCCTATAGAAAATATTTTTCTGTGAGTGTTTTAGGCTTTCATGGCCGGTTTCAGATGATGATGATGATGAGGATGGAGCATCCATTCTTCCGGGCTTGTAGATCATGGTCCAGTATTTCTTCTGAGAAGATTTTTTCTTTATTTGAAAAACTTTTCTTTCCACTGTTATAAACAAAATGTTATAGGACCATCATTAGGTATACGAAACTTATTTATACATGTAGTTTCTTATATCTGATGATGATATGAGGACCGAGATCGTTAGTAATTTTTACAATAATAGTGGAAATAAAACAGTATTTAAAATGAAGAAAAACTGTTTGCGTTAGAGTTGTTCGTACGATTAATAAATTTATTTGTATCTTCACTTTCACTTACACCACATTCTTCTCTTACGAAATCATTCCTCACCATCATCACTCCGTTTTTTGCGAATCATGCTTTTTCAACAGTCCATAATTGAGAGATTTTAAAAGTGCGCAGCAAAGATAGGATCTAGAAGCAATCTAAATTGCTGCAAGCCATAATGCTCAATTTCTCGCGAATATTAGCATGCGAAATGAACGTTGAACATGCCACATTTTCATGATCTAGGAACATGCAAGGCGAAAGAAAAGCATGCGATATTTTCTGCACACGAAACTGCATTGCACCACTTCTGCAAACTGACGTTGGTTGGTGAGAAAATTAGGAGAATATAATTTTCAACAAATACAAAAATAGGAAAATAAAACAGTAATTTGTGCTCATCTTTTTTAAATTAGAATGGAGTACTACAAAGTTTCCACTGAAACATTTAATGAATTATTTGCGAGAGTAATTTGAAAACTTGATTTAAAAAAGTAACGAAGTACAATAGTGGTATAAATAAGAAAAAGTAGAAAACGTTTGTGATAAGGTTAGAAATATTCAATCAGATCTTTGAACAAAAATCAACAGTTTATGTAGCTTTTGGTACAAACTGTCGTTTACTGTGCGGGGTTGTTAGTGGCGTAATTAATTTTCCAAATCACACTTGAAATAATTAAACCAGTTTTTAAAAACATAAAAGATTTTTTAGGGGCTTGGATCCGTTTTAAGTTGCTTGTCTTGGCATGCGAAACTAAACTGCATACTTAGTTTCAATTTTAACAATTTTGGTACTTATTGCCTTCTGGACATTTGGTTTTTGGATTTGAGGAGTTTTAAAAAGCAGTAAATGCCATGCACAATACACTACAGTTTGTATCAAAATGTATGGCGGGGATGAGGGCGTCGTGTGAACGATTTTTATCACAAAATCTCATAAATATTTCTACCCTATCTCATATATACTTTCCTTTTTTTCTCAGTTTGACCCTTACGGTACTTAGTGCATGTTTTGATCCAAACATTCAATGAATGGAAATTTAAATATTTTCATATGCAGGACCACGTGTTCACGATTACTGAGAAGTAGAAAAAAAACAAGATGCCGTCCCACTAACGGAAGCGGACATCTTGCTTTTATTAATATGACGTTTGGTATGCACTTCTCCATTCATCAGACGTTCCGATACAAAACTGGATAAATAACATCAGGAACTTTTCGTTGAATAAGTTTTTGGCATTTTGACATCACACTTGCTAGCAAAGTTTTTTGTATACATACATTTTTACACATTCTTCATTGGTAGAGCGCTTGCGTTCCATGCAAGGGAGCTAGAGATCGATCCTCATCAAGGGTGTTTTAAGTGATTAAAGTTACGGTGTTACTTTTCAGCTAAACATTAAAATACCGGCAAAGTTTACTCAGTTTTCACAACAAATGAGAACCAGCCCCATCGGGAGCAGGAAAACACCCCCTTCAAGTAAAGTGGTGAGACCTAACCTAGCCGGTATTTTGATTTTGATTTGAAATAAACACCGAAACGGGAAATAATTGCTAACACCCTTGGTGGGAATCGAACCCTTAGCTTTCTGGCATTGAAAGTAAGCACTCTACCAACAGAACCATCGATCGGACTAAACATAAAATGTGTATATTATAAAGAAAAAAATATTTTTCAAAACTATTGTGTATAAATGTAATTTGTCGTGTATGTTCCTTGACTTATAGGTTGGTATGCGGCTGACCACCCATGCTGTAAAAATGGTTCACTTTGCCAATGTCACCCCTGTTTCAGGGCAGGACGGCAAGAGTTGGAGGGTGTATGTCCATTTGAGATTTGGTTTTTATGTTGTAGGTTCACGTGAGGTATGTGCAAGCGCGAACTTGTACGTGTCTGGTTGTGAGAATGCATGTTATGTGAATCTTCAATGTAACATAATATTTGCAACTTAGATTAGATTAGCTTACATTGTGTAAAAAACACAAACTCCTAGGGATTGAACCCTGCACTTTCTAAAAAAAGTTTTAATGTAACCACTAGTCTGACTAGAATACAAACCGTTGAAACATAAAACTGTAAACTGCATTTACTATAAACGCTCTGACATAAATAATGATAATTATACTCCAAGTATACAATTTGCTTAACAAAAAATGCAAGAAAACTAAAACTCTCCCTAGTGTCGCTTTACACGTTGCCATACAAGTTTTGTAATTACTGTAGCTGTTATGTGGTGTGACGTCACTAGACAGGATGCAAGACTTGTTTTAAAATAAGATCACAAAACAAAGAGAAAAGCAACGCCGAGCAGTGTTTATAAACAAAAGAGTGCGACTCTGATGGGGCATCCACACGCTTGCGGCAAACGCCTTGAGGCAAGGGCTTACAAGCGCTTGCAAGCTCTTGGAAAACCAAACAGGGTCATCCACACGCTTGTGCGTGCGTCTGTGTGTGTTAGAATAAGCAAGCATGGCGGACGTCCAGCTTTTAGCTATAACATTTAGATAAACTTATTTTTATTTAAAAAAAAAACAAAACAAAAAGAGAGAAACTAAAATGAAACGAATAATTCGGCAAAGACGATGGTGGATGATCAAAATTCATAGAAACCGTACCGCACCAGAATGCGCGCGCACAAGTATGTGTGTGCCTGGCATGCGCATGCGTGAATTCCCTTTGACTTGCGTCAAAAAACCGACTCTGGTCGGATCGGCGACAAGCCGAGCCAAGGCGGTATAAGCCACGCCCCCAGCTGAGCCAAACGGCCGTCCACACGCTCGACTTGTAAAGAGTTGGCAAGCGTGTGGAAGCCCCATGAACTGGATGGGAGAGTGGAGTCATTTGTTGCGACGAGCGGCTACTGTCTGAGCAGGGTTGTCACTATCTGGGGTGGTCGCATAAGGAATGATAATAATTTAAATCCCGTTTGCGAAATACCCACTGGCCGAACTATCTTAGGGCAAATATTGTGGTATTTAAAAAAATGCAATTATCTACAGATATAATGATTCTTACAGAACCAAAGGCGGCAACTGAATCCGCAGTGGATTGACAGTAATCCTGTCCTAAGTCTTATTATTATTATTTTGATTATATTTTCCCGCTACCCATAATCTAGCGACAATCCCACAAGGAGTGCCACCCGAAGTATGCTGTAAATTTTAGTAACATCGAACCTCTTACTTTTGGAGTCATAGTCACACATCTAATCCAAAGGTTCTTGTTTTGTCGTTTCGTTACTTTTACTTCACGGGAAAGCCTTCCGCCACTTGTGAAAATATTTAGCTTTGTATGAGAGTAGTCCTTTCAACACATACATACAGGATGAATAGGGTATGAGGAGGTGTTGAGTTACAGTAAAATGGCCTATTTTTATGAAAAAACGCGGAAAATTAAATTCTCCCTCTATTTATCCATAATGAGTAATAAGAGTATGCATCTAATTTTCGCAAAAAAAATCTAGAATGCCGCCTTTAATTCAATGAGACTTATATGATCGCTGTAAAATATTCATCACGTTGTCTACAGGTCGAGCAAATTTTAAATAAATGGGGATTATTTTATCTCATAATTTAACGTTCGCCGAGTCTTAGCCATCCCTACAACAGATGAACATTTTGAAACGACCTAAAAATGAAAATATATTCGGGGTTGTAAATTACCCGGGATTTTTAATGGGGGTTTGCACAACCCTGAGAGATATATGACTTAATGACATAATACTAAAATGGCGGCCATTAGAACCAAGTGACAAGGACACCTTTGTATACACACGTAATCACCATACATTCATTATTCTTCATTATTGCATGTAAACCCATGGATAACATTCAAGACCGATCGAAATTGAAGTGGTATGCTAAAGTGTAAAAATCTCCTGGATGGATCGAGTCACAAATGATGATGTGAACCAAGTTTTACCAGAATTGTGGGTCATCCTCATACCAACCTATTAGTCAAAGAACACAAAAAAACTGGCCTTAGCTTGATGACTGACAAACAACACATTCTTAAATATGCCAGTTCTTCGGCATATTGAGTCGACGATCTTTATTATTCAATGATCTGTGGTTTAATTAAGCATTCCATTTTTTTGCCTACCCACACTTGAAATGCTATGCACATCCCTGCTCTGATGCCGCCAAACATCCTTATCGTAATTTCCCTGTTTTTCTCTCTACCATGAGTTTATTCTACACAAAGCAATTCCTTGTTCTGCCGTAATGATATGTTGCATCATATATTATGTAGTGCGCTGTGGGATGATGGCGGATTTATGAAGCAATAACGTCTCTCCCCCACATCATATACTCCTTACTGGATCATATTAAACTGTGAGCTGTATTTCCGAACCTTCCAACACTTGTATATTAATATCACATCAGCCAAGACGGAGCCGACACTCCATAGAGGCAGAAGTAAGCGACGAAGGGTTACAGTTGCATTCATATCTAAAAAATAACATTATAAATTGCATACATAATTTAAATGAGGCACTTGGGTTCAGTCAATCACTCTATTAAAAAATCTGGGGTTCGATCCCCACGAAGGGTGTCAGAAATGACTTTTGTGTTTCAATGATTATTTCAAACCATAAATCGAAATACCGGCAAGGTTTACTCAGCTTGCTCAATAAATGAGAACCTATCGGAAACTCCCACTTTAAGTGAAGAGGCTGGCGTAAGGCCGGCTCTCTTCCCTATGAAAATAAATAGGTACCACACACCAAACCATAAATTCCCACCCATTAGGTTGGTATGAGATTGACTTATAGGTTGGTATGAGGTTGACCACCAATACTGTAAAAAATGGTTCACTTTGCCAATGTCACCCCTGTTTCAGGGAAGGTCGGCAAGAGTTGCAGGGCTTATGTTCATTTGAGATTGGGTTTTTATATTGTAGGTCCCACATGCGGTATGTGTTAGCGCGAACTTATACATGTCTGCTTGTGGAAATGCGTTTCATATTAATCTTAAATGATATATATCTTTGCAGCTCAGATTTAGCTTTAGGGTTACTAATGAGTGAAAAAAAAACAAAACATGTGAGCCTTTGGGGGACAAGTGACAACTAGGTAAAAAGTTTTACTTTATATGCAGCTTAGCTGAGATGCGTACCAACATATTCCATACTAAACGAAATATACCGTTTGGTTGTATATGCCAAGGGAAACTTAATGTAAAATAAATACTACTAGCAAGGGAAACTTTAATGTAAACTAAATACTACTAGCTAAATACTACTAGCTAAATACTACTAGCTAAATACTACTAGCTAAATACTACTAGCTAAATACTATTCACTAACACTGCGAGTTGGATTTGCAAAGTCAAAAAAGCCACAAAATATCACATAAGGCAAAGAGTTTGCACAAAAATATGTAACTGAGATGAGGGCGTCATTAAGCTGGAAAAAGAAGTTACTATTTTTGTAGACAAACCTGATTAATATTTCCACCCTTCTCATATACGTTTTCCTCTATTTCTCACTTTGACCACTATGGTACGTAGTAGTGCCACATATTTGCGTGTGCGATGTTTTTGCCATATCCCCTAGATGCAGTTAAACAGAGAAGCAAGCAATACTCACTCAGCTCACGGCTGTAACTCCATGCAACATACTTCTGGTTTACGACTGTACAAGCTATAAATGACGCCTTCACCATTCCTTGGCAATCATACAAATAAATGCATGTACAGTTAACAGTATGTAGAGGGCCTCGCTAATCCGGACAGGCAAACCACGGACCCTTGGCGGATCATCGTCATCGTCCGGTCGAAAGCTCAGCTAGTAGAGTGCTTGAGTCCTGGAGGATTGTGATTTGTGGTGCGGGAGGCTCTGAGCCTTCAAGATTTGTGAGTCGAAAAAAATAAAATTAAAGTAATTTTAGCCTATCTAATCACTAGAAGCAAGCAACCGATGCGGTTGATAGCTCAGTTGGAAGAGTGATTGCATTCCATCACGAGGGCTCGGGCTCGAATCTCATCGAGGTCGTCAGAAATGTTTTCAGTTTCAGTATTTATTTCAAACCCAAAATGAAACACCGGCTAAGTTTACTCAGCCTTCACAAGAAATGAGTAGGTACCAGTCATCTCGGGAGCTGAAAGATATCCACTTCAACTGAAGTAGTCGGGCGTAAGGTCAGCTCCATTATCTAAAAAATGGATAGGTTGCACTCGCCACACCTTCGGGGCAAGAGGTTACGCTATATGTGTAGCTTAGTTGCAATCATCAGTGAGGTCAAAAGCAGTGGTAAAACTCGCGTGTTCAAAACAATCATACTTTTTTAATTGAATGATACCTTGACTGATAGGTTGGTATGAGGCTGACCAGATATAAAAATAATCTATCAAATATACACATAGGTAGAGCTCCTCCCAGCGTGCTGATGACGGTGAGGGTGCACTGTAAGTAGGAAAACCTGTCATGCAAAAAAAAAAGTGTTCATTTTGTGAGGACACATGAAACATGTGTAAGGCCGAACTCATGCGTGACTGGTCGCGAGCATAGATTAAATATGTATCTAAAATGTAAATATATTTTAGCAACTTAGATTTAAATAGAATGCCTTTCTTCACACCCTCCTTTGTAGACGATTTTAATTTGAAGGAAATTTGAGGACCTCAGTTCTTTGCGGCCCCAACTTACTACAAAATCATGTGGTCCGCAATATCATATGCCTGTCATTACAAGTATTTCTATAAATTTAAACAAGTAACTCGTCTGGTATCATTTTGAATAGAATGAAAAAGATCTGTATTCCGAGTATAAAATATTGCGTGAACTCCCCATAGATACGTAAAAAATAAATTAGAACATACATTTTCGAATAACGCAATCGAGGAGAGTTTATGTGAATGTTTTATATTACGGGTTACTGTTTCTAATTTGAATTAAAATTCAATAATAATTAAAAGCATCCGAATGTAAACTTTCAAATCCCCTATTTATTTTTTCAACCACAAATAAACTTTGAATCTTGTTTATGAGATGGCGTTATGTTGTTTATTTTTAAGAAGTTCTTTGATAGATAATCTCCACAAGTATCTCTAAGTAAAGTGGCTCTTATTGCTCTGCAGTAAGAGTCATTTCTTAGCTTTATACCATGGCAACGATTTATCTAAAAGTCAGCCAAGAACGCATCAGACGAAGTTAGGGTTGACACAAAAAACATTGTAAAGCAAGTCACTTCAAGAATTTGAAGAGTAAATATTTATACAGTTTTAAACAATCCATAATTTAGGTTGCAAAGATATATTGACATTATGGAATTATATTAAATGTACACCCACAAGCAGACACGTAAAAGTTCGCGCTTGCACATACTGCATGTGTACTCACAAAATAAATCAAAACCTTGCAACACCTATAGCATAAGTAAGCCTCATACCAACAGATCAGTCGAAAAAGGAACAAAAAATTAAAATGTGAACAATAATGTGATTGAGATTAATAAATAAATAGATATTCGGCAAAAGTAAAAGAACAAGTTGAACCATGAGGTGGTAACCCTATGTACATTTCACGATTTAAACTCGTTGATTTCTAGATATAAACTCATCCAGCGTGTACCCACTATCTAGAGCTGGGAAGAGCAGTAATGGTGCAATATGTTATTTTAATGCGTTTTTTTTTACTTTCTGTGAGATCACTGTAATCGTATGAATGCGTTTTAAGAGCGAGTGGCAGCTGAACACAACTAGAGGCATACGTGCACATTGTGTCTTCAATTTATAAAATTATATTTTATTCAATAAGCCTATGTTGTATTTCATATTTGTCATTCTTTGGAGTCATTTCAGTCTACAATATGAGAATCGACAATAAGATACGAATACACAAAACATGTGAAGAACTATCATGATCTACGGTGTAGAAGCCAGAGCGAACACAAGAAGAACCAGAGTACAACTTAGAGCATCCGAAATGAGATTTCTCAAAATAATTACAGGCTTAACATTGCGAAACCGCATCCGCAATGACCATGTTCAAAAAGCCTGTGTAAAAGAGCACATAGTTGAGCAGATCCAGTAGGCGATTTTGGAGAGATCATGTCTCGAGGATGAGTCATGAAAGACTTGCACACATCTATCTATAATCTATAATCTAAGCTGCAAGGATATGTTAACATTTAAGGCTCATATGAAATGCATGCCTACAGACAGGCACATGTAGGTTCGCGCCTACACATTCTGCATGTGTGCATACTAATCTAATCTAATCTAATCTAAGCTGCAAAGATATATATCACTTAAGATTCATACTAAATGCATTCCCACAAACAGACATGTATAATTTCGCGCTAACACATGCCGCATGTGGACCTACAATATAAAAACCCAATCTCAAATGAACATAAGCCTTGCAACTCTTGCCGTCCTTCCCTGAAACAGGGGTGACATTGGCAAAGTGAAACAATTTTTATATTATGGGTGGTCAGCCGCATAACAACCTATAAGTCAAGGAACAAGTCAATACAAATAAAGAAAACCTCACATGGACATAAACCTTGCAACTCCTGCCGCCGTTCCCTGAACCGGGGTGGCATTGGCAAAAGTGAACCGATTTTTACAGCACGGGAGGTCAGCCTCGTACCAACCTATCAGTCAAGGAGCATCATAGCTAATAAAATGCCAATAGCAATAAGTCAACGCGCAGCTGGAAGACGTCCTAGAGGTGGAAAGATAGATAGACGTCCTCATCTTCCATGAGCCGTATGACACACGTATTGAAAGATCTAAATACAAAATAGAAGAACTAGAAACTCAACGAAATTAATAAAAGCTTTTAAAATTCCCTGGATAACAAACTTTTTACTTTTGAATATACAGCCAGATTATGTTAAGCCATCTGATTTGCAAGTGACTTTAATATTTACCTTTATATGCCACGTTTAGTCTGGTGAAGAGAGAAGAAAGAGCATACCTGAAAAAATAAAATATTAACAAGGTTAACACAATATTTAGTGTCCAACAAAGCAAATACAGAATATAAAACATCGTTTACCAAGATCTAGGGTGCAACAAGTAAAAAATACCTGTGAAGTTTTGAGTTAAATATGACATTTGAACGAAAATTCACAAAGAATAGTTTCAAAATGTTTGCTATCACTGGTGCTCCAACTGAAACAGTCCACATTTTTCTCTACTCGGTTCAAAGTGCGGCTCCTCCCACAGCGTGCAACTTAGATCAACACACAATGGGTGCTCATTTGTACATAAAGATATCATATCTGTACACATATATAAATCTGAGTCGAGGCCATCTTTAAAGATCATCTCACTTTTACAAACCAGAGATTTCACTCAGTAACTCGTGTTACTGTAACTGTATCCAGCTGCCATTCCGCCCCTGTAGAATTACCACTTGCTTCCATTTATTCCTATCCTAGCGTTCCATAGTGCATAATATATTATGGGGATGGTAATGTGGATTATTTCTTCCTTTTTCTTTTATTGACATAGTTACTCGAGGGAGAGCGTGAGAGCTTTTAAGCGAGAGAACACTACCGATTGATCCCTAGGTACTCATGTTGCAAAGAGCAACCTTGTAAATCTATCTTACCATAGACAGGTTGGGGACATAATTTGTCGGCGCGATGACCAACGCCAAGAGTCTAGCCACTTATCTAGACTAATGTATTTGAAATACAATAACGCTGGTTTGATTCCCGTCGGACCCTTGATCATCACTTTGACCCCGGATCAAGATTTTGTTTTCGATGACGAGAATACCTGTTTCTGGCCAGGCAAAGTATTTTGGTCTATTGCATTTCTCTTCACAATCTATTTTAAAAGATGCCTAATACAATGATACCTAAAAAATTACACTCTCAATTCATTCATTTCATACTTCATACTTTTTTATACATTCCCTTTCTTTACAGTCACTCTGTATATCCCATTATTTTACCATTTAAATTTATTAAAACTGCAAACAAAGAAATCGATGAAGAGAATGTTTTTTGCAAATATTCTACCAATGGGTAATATTGTTGGATCCATAGTCGAGCGGTCACGATTCACGAGTCTGACATTATTGCTCGGTTTGACCTATTCCAGTAACTTCCTCTCCAATGTAATCACCCAATACGGGTAACTGTAAACCAAGGTGGATGCAGAGAGGTGTGTGCACTAGCAGTTTTACTTTATAGCCGTTCTGTCCCTCTTTGTTTTTAAAGGGTCGTTTTTAAAGGTTGATTAAACTACATGTTTCCTTGACTTATAGGTTGGGTTGAGGTATGAGGCTGACCACCCATAGTGTAAAAAATGGTTCACTTTGCCAATGTCACCCCTGTTTCAGGGAAGGTCGGAAAGAGTTGAAGGGCTTATGTTAATTTGAGATTGGGTTTTAAATTGTTAAATCACATGCGGCACGTTTAAGCGTGAACTCATAGGTGTCTGCTTGTGGGAATGCATTTAATATAAATCTTAATTGTAATATATCTTTGCAACTTAGATTATTATTATGGTCCTGGTATAAAATCACTTTAATAAAACCAATCACAATAAATTAATTTATCATTTATCAACTTTATAAAGTTAAAAAATAAAAACATTTATAAAAACTATTTTTAAAAGCATGATATTTTCTCCACTTTTATGCATTTCATTTTACAAAATACGTGTAGACTACCGTCATAATAGACCGTAAGAAGTTTGATGTCGATCGATCAAGAAACTTTTTTTTTCGACATTCATGTTTTATTTATAAAATGTAATTGACATATAAAATATTGTAACTTCGCACGACCGGGTTGCTAGGGAAAAGGTAAATAAATATTTTGTTACTGATTGCTAAGGACGGCAGCCGAGACAAAAAAAATCCAAATTCAAATATGTTCCGAGTCCATTGTTTAGCGTCTGTCGGGGCAGCTAGTATGAAATAATGATTATTTTATTTACTACGAAGTCACGTATTTTGACACAGATCGGACATGTGTTTTCACACATCACATTCTATTGTACTCTATTTAAGGTCATGTACCTCTCAAACAAAGAGGTTGTTGGATACTTCACGTTAAAGTCAAATTCAATACTCAAGTACTTACAGAGGTCACAAATAGTGACTCAGAATGACTCGAGCCGTAGATTTGAGTCATGACTCATGCTCAGAACATTATCATCATCATCACTACCGATTTCTCGGTCATAATTAAATATACTAGCCCGCCTCCTCATGCTACGCATTATTTCTACATTCTAGTTTCCCAGTCCCAGTAGATTGCGATGCCCACAATATATGTGCATGTGTTCTAACCACATAGTTTGTATGAATAACATACATTCAGCGATCAGCTGTTAACGCAACGCTAAACTAACTATCATTGAACAAATACGGTAAGAACCATCGACACCATTCGAGTCTGCAGATCCAGGAAGGCCAAAAATGCGATGAATGGATGATTTAAGGTAGATGCAGTCGAGGCAGACATTCGTAGCTGGTGAGCAAAGGTGATGAACAGGCGAAAGTGGAGGAGAATTCTGGATTTAGCCAAGGCCCACCCGGGTCTGTGGAGCTCATGATCATAAGTATGTTGAATGATAAAACTGTCATGCTTCGTTCATTTATCCACCTCACTGTTAGTTGAGATCGGCGATCCTTCATTTATTAAGGTGCCAAAAAAAGAAGAAGAAGACTGTAATTCTGACTGTAACATAAAATAACTACTTGTTAGTCTTTTATGTGCGTATTTACACAAACCCAATCGAAGAGACATAAATATTTTATAGGCGCTTTACGACTGCAAGTATTGGGACAATATTTTCCGTTCAAACTCACTCACACCGTTCACCAAAAATGTATGGTAACTTAAACCCTTTCTGGAGGCTCTGGACTAGTTTTCGTTTATTTTTTATAAGCCCTTTGGCTGAGTTTAACGTAGCAGTTTTATATTTGGGGAACTGAAGTGTTCGGAGAATATTTTACGACCTTGTTTGCAATTATCGGGCAGGAAAATAAGGATATCTCGGCAGACTCGGGCACAAAGCGCCGAATATGGAACCTTGTACCGAGCACCAATAAATGACCAAATGGAATCTGGTATCAAGTACCAATAACGTATCCATGTGGATCCAGAAAACATACTCATATACGAGGAGGGATCAAAAGATATCCGGATTGTAAAATAAAATTGTCTTTCTGCACTGAAAAAAAACTAATGAGCCATTTTATCATCCTTTAATATACATCAAATTCTTTAAAGACAATGATGAATGAGTAAATATTTGACCTTTTGTAGTCTAGTGAATAACACTTCGAACTCTAAATAGAAAGAAAGCAGATTAAATATCTAGAATAACACAAGACAGATAATTTAATAATCAAAATGCCATTTTTCCATTAGGATGAAAAAAACTTCAACAGACCTGTCATAAAGTTTCATCTGGCCTTACAGCAACTGGATCTTGCTTGAGAAGAGCAGAAGGCTCTTCTAAAGCAACCACTCACCAAATAAAATATTAGCCTTATATTTTGTACACTACATTTCTACCCGCCCAATCCAAAAGTACTTGTAAAAAAATGTAATCAACATGTACCTTATCTAGAGCTTTTGACATTTCAAGACATATACTACGATATACGGGATAAAAGCTAGAGCGGACAAATGAAGAACCAAAGGACTACTCAGAGCATCCGGAATGAAAGCTCTTAGAGTGATCACAGGCAGAACATTGCGTAAAAAAGCCTGTGAAAAAGAGGACATCGCACGCTTAATAATAAAGAGCAATAACTCGAAAATTGGGAAAATCGAGATTTTGTAATAAAACGCAAGAACAATGCGAGAAGAATAGGTAGAATGCGACAGCCGTTCAATTTGGACGAATATGACCGAGATAAAACATCGGCCGCCTTTTTCATCCCATACAAGTTGTACTGGTTGTCTGAACTTCAAACGTGATTTCCCAACATTCTTGTTTTTTGAGTTATTGCTCTTTATTATTAAACGTGCGATATAGTGAGATGGAGCAGATCCAGGAAGCAATACTGGAGAGATCATGTCTCCAAAAATAAGTCGTGAAAGTAAAACATCTAGATGAGATACCTGTTTGGAATTTTATGTATGAAAAATATAAGATTGATTCAAACAGTCAGACAATTTAATCTTCTTCTTCTTTATGGCGAATTCCCGCACACAGCAGAAGCGCCAGTGTTAAGTGATAGTCAGATAACTCAATAATAAAAATGGATATTATGATAAGTTTATAAAACAGTAAGGAAATTTATATTAGATGAATTAAATATGTAATGATAGGCAATTTATTATGGTAGGTAAGTTGAATAATGTATGTGGTGAGTTTAGTCAACATCAATTGTTTATGGTCTGACGTCCAGGTGTTTTATTGGCTGACGTTTGTGGTTGGTCAAGATGAACAGGGTGTTGTTGCATTTTTAGTGAGGTCGGAATGGCATAATATAAAAGCCAGATCTCTCGTAATTTGTGTGTTCTTTTCTTCTCTTGCATTATATCCTGACTGTTTATAACAAAAGTTCTTCTCTCGTATCATATTCTGACTAAATAAAAGTCATCATTATTCTTGTAAACTCTGTAACAAAATCTACAATAAAATCGCACATTGTCAAGCAAGAAAGTTTTTTATAATTATTCTACAGTCCATAACCAGCGACCGAAAAATCTCAACAATATCTACCAATAGCTCATAGCCCAACTGGAAGACCTCCTAAACAGTGGAAAGATAGCTGTAAGTCCTCATCACAGGATCCATGAGCCGATATGAAGTTGTTTTGAATCACAGCTTGAAATATCAAAAAGAAGAAGAAAAAATCTTTTAAAATAAAATGTACTTATTAATTTTTGGTCACCCCTGTTCCTACGAGGTACAAAAATAGAACCAAGTTTTAGCAGAATCTCATGTTCGGACATAGAGCATATTCCTCCCATATCGTCGTTTGGCATCTAAGGATGACAATGGATTTCCGATAGACTACTTTTTATAGTCAAACAAATATATTGCCTCCATGTTGGATCAGAGAATAAGGGAAAATTCATATGGAAATAACGTGGAGTCGGATTTCATATGGAAACAGATAATTTATGATAAGTAAAGCAGTAGGAAAAATCTGGAAGATGACAGAGGAGAGCTTGGTAGAATTGGAAATGAATTGAAAATGTAATGTGATAATAATAATGGGAAGATTTTATTGACGAGCGCTGCTTTTGTGTGAATCACATTTCAAGAGCCTTCTGCGAGCATAGATGTTGCTATTAAAACCATCAATTCCCAAGCAAGACTTACCCCCGTATTCACGATCAAAACTGGCACTTACTTAAGGGCAAACCAGCGCTTAGATTGGGGAAATTCATTTCAAGAACAATACTTAAGGTAAAATTAGCACTCAAGCGCTCCAAAAACTAGCGCTTAGGTAAGTAAGGTCGACACGTATATTAACCAACGCTTAAGCGCTGTCAAAATATTCCGTCATATTTCATTGTTATCACATTTTTTGCTTGATTGTGAATTTACATGAAAAAATGAATTCCTTCTATAAACATGATTTTTACGAGTGTATTAACATTGTTTTGACGAGTTTATTTACATTGCTTGACCATCAGAATTGGGTTTGTTCTCCGGTATGGTCTAGGGCCATACTGCAATGACAGATGAACTGTCAAAATATTCCTCCGCATTTCATCAGCACATTTTTTGTTTGGTTGTGAATTATTTACATAAAATAATGAATTCTTTCGATATAGTTGACTTCAACGAGAATAATAACATTATTTTGTTCAAAAATAGTGTCCCAAGAAAATATATCAGAGACTGTAAAGACCCATTTACGTATTACAAAGAGGAAGAATTTAGAAGACGTTTTTGATTGAAAACATGCGTCGTTCTGTATACAGTTTTGCCGTTGCTCATTGAGGGTTGCAAAGCCAACAATCTCTTCGATCTGTTATTTTATCTTCTATTACAGGTCTTTCTTTAATCAGAGCCACCAGCAGCTCCTTTTCCGCTGGAGAAAACAACATCTTTTTGGCGCTGAAATCGATCAAAACACTTTACATTGGATATTACATAAATGTATTTTTAAAAACTAATAGAAATTGTAAACAAACAAATTCGTACTTACGGTTTACTTAAATCAGTAATTGCGTTATACGTACTTATTTGTTGTCAAGTTTTATGCAAAGCTGATATGACATTGAAATTTGAAAGAAGCGGCAATGATAAGAGTGAAGTACGCCGAATATCAGTCGGAAGGTACTGACCAATTACAGAGCTGGATTTTTTCGAGAGCCAATGACAAACCCGTACGTCTCCTGGGGGTTGGGCACTACGCTGATTGCTGCTTGAGTGTTCTTTGTGAAACAAAACGCTCCAGAATGTCGACCCTTGAGTAAGTGTAGCGCTTGAGTAAGGCACTTAAATCAGTTTTGATCGTGAATACGGGGGTTAGTCCGCTTTACGATTGAAGGGATCTTTGGTGACCGATCTTTGGTAAATGCAGATGAATTATTAAAATAAATATTACGATGGTTAATTTGTTGAACGTTTTTTTTTGTGTATCACACCTCAAGAAACCCTACTGACAGCTTGGTCGTCGCTATCGAACGCACCAATTACAGAACTTAGACCCAGTTGCTGTGAGTCTGAATGGACCATTGGTAACCGGTTTTTGGTACAGGCATAGAATGAATTTTTCAACCTAGCGAAGAGTTTTTTTTTTTTTTTTTTGCTCTCTGCCAGGAATCGAACACACGACCTTCCGATTACGAGTCTAAAACCATTGTACAATAGAGAGATACATATACTATAAAGAATACAGTGTCTTGCCACTATTCCCTGAAATATCAGTAAGCTGTTTAAATTCGCAATGAGATTCTTGGTTTGGCGGAATCATATTTTACAAGACAGTCGACTTCTCCTGATCGTCTCAGACTTCTAGCATGCGCTAGAACTTTCCAGATAATGTAATTGATGTCCGGAAGCAGGAAGAAGACTTGCGCTGCATGAGCGGACTCCAATATTCATATTTCTCCAATTTAGAACGTTCTGGAGAGTGCAGGGGCTACGTTATCCTCCTACACGCTGGGAGTAAGCTGACGAAGAACACGGACTGAATGTAAAAAATATTTTTTCATTTTCTCTGCGTAAAATACAATAGTAGGTAATAGGCACCCAAGGACCACTTAAACAAGTAGGTACTAGCGGCTAAGCTTTTGAACTTTTAAATGGTCATTTGAATGGTTATTTTGTAATTGAGAGATCTTTTTAAATTTATTACACTTTTTGACTTGGTATGAGGCTGACCACCCAAACTGTAAAAAAATGGTTCACTTCGCCAATATGTCTAAGGATGCATGCCATGCAGTGAATGCTTTCGCATGTATCAGAGGGCTGTGTGCACATGCAAAACTGACATTTCTAAGTGTGCGTGTGAGTGCATCTGGAGCATTTGATGCGAGAGGGAATTAGAGAAGGCAATGTGGGAAGTATGAAGACGCGGAATGTAAATACTACATAGAACTGGAGCAGGAGGCGTGGTATGCATAAGGAATCGCCCTCCACTCTCTACTTATTATAAATAATCTATAATCTAAGTTGCACATATATATTAACATTAAAGCTTATATTTTAATGCATGCACAGAGAGACACGTGTGATTTCGCGCTTACGTGCGATTACACAAACTTACTATGAACCTTGCAACTCCTTCCATCCTTCTCTGAAACTGGAGCGACACAGGCAAAGTGAACCATTTTTTTTATAGTTTGGGTGATCAACCACATAACATTCTATTAAATTGAATAATAAATCCACGCATTTGAAATAGGCCACTTAGAATCCGGACAATGTTTTTGTTTGTTGAGTCTAGTGGCTAACGCTGTGATCTTATAATAAAACCTCTGTGGGGTAGAGTTAAAAATGAATGGATAAAAGAGATATTCAAGCTGAAAGAGGCTGTTTTTTTTTATTATTTAAAAATATATTACAAATTATTTATTAACATTTTTTTTTTTTTTTATCCATTGATATTAGAATCTAACCCTCAGGCGAAAGCTGTGAAAGTAAAGGTACAACAAATTAGGTGAAACGGTTTGGGCCTGTAGAATAACAGGTTGAGCGTGTAGAATACCCCCTGCAATAGATCGTGTGAAGTTTGCAGTCGATTGGACTGCAAACATTTTTTCGGCCCTGTGTTACGTCTTTACCCGTGGAAATAAAATTCCAAACACCCAAATGTTTGTTAGTAGTTTTATAAATGAAATGTTATCTGTCAGTGTGTTTTTATTTATTTACATAAAAAAAACACTGATAAGCCTTGCTAGGGGAAAGTCAGAACCTCTCCATGCACGCCAAATCTATGCACGCGCATCTGGAATAGTAGCAATACGAGTATAGCGTAAGATAAAGGCAGATGCATAAAGAAGGAAGCAGTATGGGGGTGGAGACAGAAAATAGCAGGATTTTGAGTTCGTATCTCGTTCAATCAAGTCTATTAGCTGTAACTAGGTTGTCATTCTACTAGGAGTGGACAAAGGCTCTGCAGCGTTTTGTTTACATTTTCTTTCACAAATTTTTCAATAGAAATTGATACCCTCACTCTTAGAAGAAGAGCAAAGACGCCAGTGAAAAGAATAGTGGGTGCAGTGGAAATGAAACACAAGAATGACGGGAAAAACTTATGATGTGAGGACAAAAGTACAAGAAATGTAATGAGATGGTTTAGGCATTGGAAATAATGGACGATGAACGCTTGTCAAAGAGTATCTACAGAGGAAATTAAAGAGACAATGGGGGAAGCGGATGATCGACAAGGGAAATGGTTTAATAAAATTCAAAAACATTCATTTTACTTATGATCCTCGGTTTAACATTTTCTTTATGTGTTCCAAATTCACTTAAGGCGTCTCGCTAATCATATACGCGCTGCACCTACACTAGCTTCGCGGGGAGAAGGACAACAGCAAACAGCGCTGATAGAAAAACACATATTACGAAGCGAAGAGCATTTTGTCTTATTTTTCCTGTATTTCTGAAACTATTTGGAGGTACTGAATAAGAAGGAAGAAGTCGAAACCCTCTGTTTTCCCCTCTGCATTTCTGGCATCCACATTTGTATGGAAATGAGGAGATGGTCCAGAATCAGATAGTCTGCAGTCTGCATCAGGACGATTGGGAGAAACACAAACATATTTGCATCTTATTCTCGGCTTTGTCTTTTCAAAGCGAAATGTATTGGAGACCGGTCTTAGCTGCAACCGTAAATCTGTCGCTATTCCGCTAAGCGTGGCTAGAGCTCCTCCATTTCTTCCTACCATTTTATCAATTACCGGTTGTCATTCATTCATATCCATCACCTTTTCATAAATATCCTTCGTTTTTACTGACTCTGAATGTTCCCTTCGTTTGATTTTCAGGATTTTGATACATCCATCCATCCATTTCGACAATTACCGTTGGTATTTTTCTAACTAGTACGCATTTTTCTCAACAGTTAAAACAGCGGTGATAATGATGTACCCATAACTCTGACGTCACACCCCCTCCCTTTTTTCCCAGCTGACTGGGGATCAATCAATATAGCTCGGCCTTCAGAGTCCGTCCCAGACCTTACGTTTAAAAACTCAACCGTTGCGTTTAACAAAGGATTTAATATGTAAACAAAAACAGCACAGTTAGTGGGCGTTTTAATTTCTTGGTAGAGTTTCAACATAATGTTTTACACTCAGGGTACAGAATCTAACTTAACCTACATAGAGGATTGTTTGTCGCCACGTGTACTAACAAGGTCAAAGGTCAAATACTACATACGGTTAACTATTACATAAGGTTTACTACGTCTTCTTTCTTCTTGTGCCTCTTCAGTGAAGATTGGCGATCATTATAGCAATTTGCACCTTCCATATTTCTACACGAAAGAGGGATCTTTTGCTTCTGCCAGCCCACTGTCTCAAGATCTTCAACCAAGATATTCTATTCCATTCTGGAGCTTGTATTCCCTAAATTCTTCCCTGTATGATAAGATGCAGGAGTGAATATTTGTCATTTCTCATGATGTAACCGAAATAAATATGTTTTACTCAATTGATGAACATCAGTAGTTCGGCTCTGGTATCTTCGGTTCATACGGAAAACAACCTCGGCATTTGTGACTCGATCCATCTACATTTTTTTAGCATCTTTCGATATACGCACATTTCAAAGGCAATTATTTTATCTTAGAGACAGTGTAACTACTTCATGGGGTTATCTTTTATATAAGTCGTTCGGAACCAAAGGCAGAAATTTAATATTTTTTACAAAGCTCAGGTACTTAAATATATATATGGGAACACAAAATATCATTAATTTTCCCTATTTTTTCGAAAAAATGCAGATGGCCGTTTTTAACGTTCCGCGGTGGAATAGTTAAGGCGCTATGGACTAACTCGCAATCGGAAGGTTTGATTCCCAGCGGAGCACAAAAAACGATTTGACACATTAAAAAATTGTAAGAAAACTGAGGTTTCGCTGCCCACTAAGTGATTGCAGCTTAAATAACCATTCTCGATCTGCGCATGCTTCAAAAATATTTTTGCAAAATTCCAAACGACGCCCTTTTTTATTTTTTTTTATTCAAAGTTTTTGATCGTTAATTTGACCCCTTTCCAAATAATATATTTAAAACCCACACGCGTCAAATACAAGCTTTTCCAGAGTTCAAATAGTGAAAACTTTTCATGAAAACTATCCTGGTAAATGGGTATTTCCCATCCATAAAATAAGTATACTTCCAGAGAAAAAAAACCTTTGATTTAATTTACCAAAAATTAGACAATGGAAGTCTTCTTTTGCATTGAAAATAAATTGATATTAGGATGATTTATTCGGTGAGCGCTGTTTTTCTTCTGTTCATCACACCGCAAGAGCCCTCTGCGAGCTTAGTCATTGCTGTAGAAAACGCCAATCCTGAAGCAAGACCCATTTACTAGAAGGCCGGATGGACCTTTGGTAAAGGCAGATGAATCTTTCAATTCCTCAAAGAGCATTTCTTTTTTATGCTCCGACAGGAATAGAGCCCACGACCTTTCGACTACAAGTCTATCGCATTGAGCACGATACGAACTACGGACCTAAGATATATTTTACAATATATGTATTACGGATCGAATGTATAATCTGAAACTCTTATTATGGTCAACTTTTGATTGTAGCAAATAAAGGTTGATAGCTTGTCTCACTGTTCAATTGCGATTAATATTTATTCGGTATTAGTTGGCATTCGAGTTTTGTACAGATCCTTGATGTAGATTTTCTGGTACTGTTTAATCTTAGTTCACTTTTACCAAAGTTACCCTGGTTTCAGGAAAACGCGGCAGGAGTTGCAAGGTTTATGTTCATGTGTGATTTGGTGTAAATTGTAGATACACACGCAGCATGTGTAAGCGCGAACTGACATTATAAGTGTCAGTATATATCTTCAACTTAGATTGATGGACATAGATAGATGGACAAGAATACAAAAAATACTTTTGACATTTAAGTAAAAAAAATTGTTTCAATGAAAGTACACAAGTAAAAGGTCAATTTCATGAGAGAAATGGAGGATGAATAAATAACGAAGTTAGAGAGGAATGAAGAGGAAGATTGTGACATGGCCGGGTGAAATATTGTACTGAAGAAAGTGACTTATGGTCTTAAAAAAGTTTCTTCGCTTTTCTTACAAAATTATCTCAAACAAAAGGGGTTGTAGGCTACAGGGCGGTGAATATTGTAACAAAATTAAAAATATAATCTAAGTTGCAAAGATATCGTCGTGGTACTGAAAGAAGTAACCAACTAACATAATAAAAATATAAACAGGTAATCTGTGAAATATAAAACAAAGTTCATTTTTATTTTTTATCTTTTAAGACCTCTACAATGAATGATCACAAAGTGAATGTCTCTACAATCAATAAAATGGTAAATTACGAGCATATCGACGGTTAAAAGGCAATATGGCATAAGCGAAAAAACTAAATTGTTCAGGAGAGCAGTTTAAAGTTTTAGATTGCAGTAAAATGGCATAACTTTTTTCTTTTTTATCATATCGTTACAATTAAAACAGCCCTAAAATTAAAAAAATAAAGTCATTTATCGGTATTCCTATTAATGTGGTTTTACGATGTTTTACGATTTTTTTTATGTCACAAGCGCCTTTAGGACAAAAAAGGCCAACATCTTGTCGGTTACACCAAAACCATACTTCGAAAACGCAGTTATTTGCTTGGTCACAAACTACAAAAAAATCATCATAGAGCTACGGAAGTTAGCGCATTAAAAAGTGCGAAAATTTTTAAGCAGGATGGTATTTATAACTCTTTTTTGACCAAAACGTCGCTTATTACTTCCTTTTAACCGTCGATATATTAATATTTAAGATTCATACTTAATGCACTCCTACAAACAAATTCGTGCAAGTTAACGGTTGCATAGTTTTCTGCACGTGTAGGTACTTATTAAATAAAACCCAACCTGTCAATAAACATAAACCGAAGTATGATAAGACATATTTGTTTGCTTCCAATAAAATCGTTTGATTTTTTCGACGGATAAACGACACTATATTAATCTATAATCTAAGTTGCAAGGATATATTCATTCAAAGCTCTCAGATGTATGCCCACAAACAAACACGTGTAGTTCGCGCTTACAAATGCTGATTGTGTACTTACAAATAAAATCCAAACCTCAAATAAACATAAGCCCTGCAACTCTTGCCGACATTCCCTGAAAGAGGGGTGACATTGGCAAAGTGAACCATTTTTTACAGTATGCGTGGTCACACGCTTGTGTGAAACTACGGTCCTTAGCAAACAATTAGTAAATATTTGTTTGAACTTTCCCTAGTAACCCGCCGTGTAACGCCACATTTATTTTGTTAGAGGTTTGTTCCCAGTCATACATAAATGGTTTTTTATCCTAGCTATGTATGTCAAATGTCATATATCATTTCGACAGTGAACTATCCCAGGATTGTAAACCTCATTACTAGTCAAATATTTTAGACTTGAATAACCATTGCACCATTGTGTACTAAATTAAGCCGACTTTAGCTGAAACCAAATAAATCTTACTTAGGACAATCTGAACGTCCAGTCAAACCTCAGTACGAGACATTCGAAAATTGAAACTAACAAAACCCAAAGCAACCCTTCCATCAGGCAAAATAAATAAATAAACATATTATACAGAAAGAAAGAAGTGTACAAAAAAATATGATAGATATGAATGAAATGAGAGAGGCATGCAAAGATATAGATAAATGGGAGCATCTGTGCAGATTTTCTTTATTTTTGTCAGGATTTTTTATTTTTATTTTCTCGTTCTTAGCTTTTCACTTGCACTTAAACGAAATGCTTCATCGACACACAAATAAACTCAAATGAAAAAAAACCTTTTGAATAGGTATTCCATTCCACATACTCATGAAATACAAAAAAAAATGGATGTATGGATATTTTGAAACAACGAAAATCATATTTATTTCATTTTAAAGTTGCATTTACGATACACGGTTATAATCAAAAGCTAGTTCCATAAAACAGTATTAACTTTGTAATAATAATAAATAATAATAATAATCTAAGTTGCAAGGATATTATATTCATTCAAAGCTCTCAGATGTATGCCCACAAACAAACACGTGTAAATGCTGATTGTGTACTTACAAATAAAATCCAAACCTCAAATGAACATAAGCCCTGCAACTCTTTCCGACATTCCCTGAAACAGGGGTGACATTGGCAAAGTGAACCATTTTTTACAGTATGGGTGGTCAGCCTCATACCAACCTATAAGTCAAGGAATGACTAGCCAATTTTAAAATGTACTCGAATCTTATTTTATAATTGTTTTAATGGAAAGCAGAAAATTCTCACAATCGTTTATTTGTCACCATATATTTCTAGTCTACATAGCAAAAATAACGCAGGTTTTTTGTACTATTCGTAAACCAAATCAGACGTAATGAGGTTTGAATTGTCCAGTTGGAACTACTTATATAAAACCGTGGGTAGAGATGCGATACAGCACAAGTATCAATTGGTACGTACTAGTTCAGTTGTAGAAAGAGTAATATTAGGTATTATTAGTGATTAAGAAGAGTCGTATGGTTTGAAGCAATTACATAAATCTGAGTTTAGTTCATGACACATTTCATTCTTCAAGTCCCTGCGGGTATACGCAACTAAGCTACACATATAGTGTACATACGGTGACAGTGATTATTGAGGTTGCTATGATTAAAAATAACAATATTTCATTTTTCATTGTATACCTTTTCGCCCTCGTAACTTAATGTAGTTAAGCTACAAACACAGTACAACTGCTCACCGCGTTGCCCCTGAGGGGGCACATGTTGCACCTACAGGTAAGTGGACCAGCCAGACGCCAACGCCTTCAATTTCACTAGAAGTGGAACTTTTCTCAGCTTCCGAGGGGTTTGTTCTCATTTCTTGTAAAGACTGAGCAAACCTTTCCGGTTCTATGACTTTTGAGTTTGGAAGAAACACCGCGACGAGAAATCATTTCTGATAGCCTTGATAGATCGTACCCTAGCCCTCTAACTTTGAAAGTTTTACCGGTACCAACAGAGCTATCGACTGCACTTTCAAGTGCTTGGATATTGGTTCCTTGACTTACAGGTTTGTAGGAGGCTGAAAACATATCCAGATGAATAACTCTTCACTTTCCCCAATGCCCCCCCTGTTTCAGGAGATTTATAGAGTAAAGGTTCATTTCAGGTTTGGGACTTACTTTGTATACCTACGGGCTACAGTACCTACACATGCCGCATGTGTAAGCACAAACATACGAGACTTTTCTTGTGGGCATGCATTTCGTGTGAAACTTAAATATAAATACATTTTTGCAGCTTAGATTATAGATACACACGACTCAATTCACAAAGAGTAATTCATCTATCATAGCACTGTCATAACACAAGGAATTGAAGAAAGCATGACTGAATATCTAAGTTGCAACGTCGCAATCGTAATTATTTATGACGTTTTTAATAAACCATAAACAACAAATGTAGCAGCCATGCTGTGCGCTCTTTCCCGGGACTACACGCAAAGGTTACAGTGAACGAACGTCGGAACAATCAAAACTAACCTTTTCAAATTCATGTTGCTGGCTTGAAAACATTGCAACTCCTTTTTGTACTAAATATAAATGAGCATGCTTGAAAACAGCGCAGCGATGACGGTATCCAGTTAAGATCAATAATCTATGTAATTGACATTTAAGGGTCAAAAAAATGCACGCTGACTGACAGGCACGTGTAAGTGTGGGCTTACACATGCTTCATGTGTACTTACAACATAAAAAGCCCTGCCCTGCAACCTTTACCGATCTTCATGAAACAGGGTTGACATTGGCAAAGTGATCCATTTTTACAGTATGGGTGGTCAGCCTCATACCAACCTATGTGTGAAGAATTGACGATGATTGGATAAATAAAGCGAAAAAGCTTGTGAAAACAAAATTAAGTTTTTTAAAAAAGTATTATAAATGAAAAAAATCCTAAAATAGCAGTTAACATTGTTTTTCTTGAGTCCACTTAAAAAAGTACGATAATATCATATGTCATTACCTGTTAACTTAAACAGTTACTCAGTGACATGTAATCTATGAATCATCCGCGGACTAAAGCAAATATAGCGTACAAGAAAAATGAAGATCCGTGTATCACCTGCGGATCAAACGTTTCTGAATTCTGCTGAAAGCGACGTTTGAAACATAAAACGTACGGCATGTAACCCGACACCAAGGTGCTAATTTATATATATATCTTGAGACCATAATATGCTCAGTTAAGACATCGGATATGACATAATTTTCATTTAAGGAAGACGCAATGTTGTTTACCTAGTTTGTTATTCCTTATATAAGATACGTTCCTTGACTAATAGCAGTGGCGTGCCTACGGTTTCTGCTATGCGCATGCTGGATAATAAAAGTTGCACGAAATCACAAATAATAAATCTCACCCCTTTGTTTCTTTCCTCAGTGTTTCTTAATCTCTTCAGACTTCGATTTGGGATTAATTAATAAATCTTTACATACTTAAGATCCTTACTGAGTACAACTATATTTTCACAGGAATTCATTGTTTACTATAAAAACCGGATTCTCGATCGCAAACAAGGAATAAGTTATTTATTATGATATTTGAACCTGACGCGACAGTGTTTTCAAAACACATTACATAAGTCATTCATAAATCTGTCAACAGCTTCAGTCTGGAATCGTACAATTTAATCGACGAAAAGCTTAGCCTATCCGAATATTATTATCATGCGCACTCCAAGCCACAGCTTCAAGCAATATCTGTGAATGTGTGTTTTCATTTAGAATTCAAAGAGCTTAAGCGACTATATTCATACAAACTTACAGAGGTCAAGCTTTTTCATACGTTAAACAAAGACAGGCATACAATTATCAATCACGTTTGAAGAACAGAGTTTCGTTCGGCAATGACTAATATTAATATCCCACTTTACCTCACAGATGGCAGTAGCAGGAATATTGATGTATATCTTAAATCTACTCAAAAATATTCATTATTTTCATTTCTGAGCGTACGCATGCTTAGCTTTTTAGCTTGTAAGGTAGTCACGCCACTGACTAATAGGTTGGTATGGGGCTGACTCCCATGCTGCAAAAACTCGGTTCACTCTGGCCAATGCCACCCCGGTTTCAGGTAGGTACAGGCGGCAGGTCGAGTTGCAAAGATCACGTTCACATGAAGTTTCGTTTTTTCTTTGTAAGTAGGTACACATGCGGCGCGAATAAGCGCGAAATTTCACTGTGAGCGTGCATTGAGTGTAAGCCTTTAATGCCAACATATCTCTTTACTACTTCGATTAAACATATAGGTATATTGCAGTGGCAAAAAACGCAATTTTTCAGAAGAGAATGGGGTTGAAAGTAAAAAGTTCAAATATATTTTTGTTTCCATTATAAGTGTCGTGTGACTGGTTTGTCCATGACATGTCTGTGATCGATTTGTCGTTGAACCAAAACATTATTTATTATGTTACATCATGAAAAAAACAACATGCCAATTGAAGAGAATGATTTTAAAAATTGAATATAAGAATGACAGCGTGTCTAGTGACGTCACAATCACAATGTGGCGCCCATTTGTCGGTCAGTGTCCCACTTGTTGGGAATTTGGCAATAATCAGTCAATAAAGTCAATTACGACTATATTATCTTGAATTCAATGAACCATAATGACATTATTCTCATTGTATATTCATAGGCCAGTATTAAATATTCCTTAGCGCAGGCTTATTTTGCAAATAAATTACAATATAGGTATTCTGTACTTTTCATTTGTGCAGACTATTTTATTTGATCATATTACGTAGTATTATAGTATACTTATCTATGCACAGTGAAAACGCATCGTTATGACATTTTAATTTCGAACACGGTCTAGCCGCAAAAATGATATTTAAATTTGGAACACAATGATAAGATCCATAGAAACATCGCATAGAAATAAAATTAACAATGTTTTTAATTTTGGAATACTGTTTAATAGCCGCGAAATATTCTAATTTAGAACTGTGTTGGCTGCCGCAAAAAAATATAATCCAATAAAAAGTGAAAATAATGCAGTGTTTTATTGCTTTTATTCCTAAAAATTAAGAATAATAATAAATATGAATTTTCACAGTGTTAATACACAAACAAAACAAAATATAATATATTATATACCTACCTTGCTGTGTCAGTGTGGATACCTAAATGTCTCTAGGATTATATTTATCACCCTCGGGCAACACCCGGCTGCTGATTTATAACGTCATATTTATGCTGCAAACGTAGTTTTTTCAACGGCGTTCTTTTTTCAAAAAGCCGACTGACCCCTGGGTGAAGAAAACAAAAGACTTGAAGATTTTGAAATACACCTTTTTAACGTCCAATAAAAATGTGAGTCATATTGGACGTGAGTCTTCTTCTTTTTTGATTTTAGATCCATTGTAGCATAGGCAAAAAAATATTGAAAAAATAATAATACTAGCTACATAATCAAATAAACAGCCGTAAATAAATATAATTTTTCAATACATTGATTAAGTCGGAAAAGAGTTTCAAAATTATTTATTTACTCGACAGGAAAACGTCACACACGCAGGTCTATGTGACGAGGGTCCTTAAAAACCAATAACAAAATATTGGTTACTTTCTTTTCTAACGATCCGGCTAGGTGACGTTACATTTTTTTATTTATGTCATTTGCGCCTACTCTTAAAAATAAATGAATACATAAGAGATTTAGCAAACGAGGCCTAGTTTTTTTCTGCAATTTTCGCATTCAAATGAGCAGATTTACAACGCACAAAGGGAAAATTAAATGATCAAAGGTTCCACTAACAAGCAGGAAGGTCTCAAAGAACGTATAACTGAGTCACTTGACCCGATATTAGAAAGAAAAAATATACATTATACCTAACGAGAAGATGAAAGAGAACGGAGTGTGAATAGCATAGTCCAAGCCGTAGCGAGTGTGGGCTTGGCACACTTCAAAGAATAGTAATCGCATTACGATTTGTTATATTACCTTTATTTTATGTTATAATCCAGAAAAAATAATCAGAATATTTTGCTTTAATATATTTTTTATCAAACTAACACTAAATAAACCATGATTCGAGACAGATAACATGCACCATGCACGTCATTTCAAATTTCACATTTCGTTTCATTATCCTGTCAAACGTCAAATTCAGAATGTTGCCTTTAGAATAAAACCTATTCCCTTTAAATATATGTTTACTTACATAGGTATAAGGTAGGTGTTCTTCAATTATTAGATTAAAGTAGGAATTAAAAAATTGAAATATTCATAAAAAAAAAAATAAAGGAAACTATAGTGGTCAACAATGTTAAAAAAAAAGCAAGAAAAAGCGCGATGACAGATACACCAATAAAATATTTTTTTATTGAAACTTCATGTTTATTGGTTTGTTTTTCAAAAAACTTTTATTTTATTCAAACACCGTTTTTTAATTCACACATATTATATATTTTAAAACTTTAAATTATAATACAAACGTTTTCGACTTACTTAGTCATAATCAGGTAGTATTTTTTTTTAAATATATTATATGTGTGAATTAAAAAACAGTGTTTGAATAAAAGAAAAGTTTTTTGAAAAACAAACCAATAAACACCAATAAAACTTTGAATTTGAATTACATTCTATCCTTTTATCTTGTCAAACTTCAACTAGGGGATGTTGCCAATGAAATAAAACAATATTCATTTTTATTTGCTATTTCTATAAATTTGGTATTTAGGTTTGATGTTTTATTGTTATTTTTTATATTAATACCACTAAGTAGTAAGTACCTATAAAAATTAACTAAAAGATTCGCGTTTTTATTTTGGACAAAGTTCAAATCTTACAACCACATACCGAGCTTGCATAGGGCTCTTGAGAGTGAATCGCACAAAATAACGTCTGCAGACAAATTAGCATGAAAAATTATTGAAATCAAATCATACTATAATTGATGTACCTGCAAACAAATGGATACATGAAAAAAACATTAAATTCAGTAAAAAATAAAGATATGATTGGGGCGTGCGACTTTTTTTCCTTCGAATTAAAAAAAAATGCGGGAAAAAGTTAAAACACAAAAAGGGATTCTGCGACATAAAAAACAAAATAAAAGCAAATCAGGAATGGCGGACGTGTTCACAAAAAAAGGTATTTTAATTCCGCGGCCCGCCATCTTGTCAGAATAAATAAGTAGATAACAAACGAGCCCTAATAATGTTGCCACATCTCCAAACTTCTGAATTTGTTTTATTTTCATATTTTGACCTAAATATTTCCCTAAAACAAAGTACGGAAACTCTACAAAAAGTGTATGAAAATATAGAAACCCAAAGATATACTCAAATATACAGAAAATCGATAGCACAGTTGGTAGAGTGCTTGCATTCCATGTCGAGAGCTCAGGTTTGAGTCCCACCGAGGATTTTAAAAAGGATTTCCGTTTCGGTGTACATTTCAAACCCAAAATAAAATACCGGCAAGGTTCAGCTTTCACAAGAAATGAGTACCAGCCCCCTCGGGAACTGGGAAGCTCTTACTTCAACAGAAGTGGTTGGCGTAAGGGCGGCCCCCTTGCCCGAAAAAATCAATAGGTTCTACTCGCTACATGCGACCCCTTCGGGAAAAACGCGGCAAGAAGTTACAGACGCTGTGATGAAGCGGTTAAGGCGGTGGCACTCGGATAGCGTCTATTAAAGTAAAGCATGTTCGAGTTCCCGTCGTGTCCTATTGATGATGCCTTTGACCCTAGTTCAACAAATGTCATGTGGTAATCATTCATTAATAATTCGTTCTAAAAATTTGCAATATTAATACATGTTTCTTTCCAGGCAGCATAGGTTGGTGAATTGCAAAACAGGTAGTTGGTGAATTTCTCTCCTCTTATTTCATTTAAGAAACAATATTTTCTCATCATTTCGACGTAGGTATTTACACATTTTCGCAACAATGCTAGATTACCGCTTTTGGTTCCACAAGACGTTCGAGGAGGGGCTAAGGGTTTATCTAATTTTTAAGGCGAAAATCTTCTGGCTCATGGACCTTTAAGTCGAATTTCTCTGCGTGTAACAAATTCTATCCTGCAGTGAATAAAATAGTTCGAAAAGGAAAAGAGCACTCAGTCAATTCCTAGTGCAGCAAAATGAAGCACTCGATATAAAATGCAAAGCTTTAGATTTATGTCATTCGGATTCAAATCCAGTGAAGGGAGTTTACCAATATTGGATTAGGTAGTCTCGCACATAAATGGTTTCCTTTTACATATCGTCTGCTGGGGCAGTGGTGGGCAGATCGAGGCTCGCGGGCGACCTGAGTGCCATGAATTAAATATGTGATGAAGATTATGAACCAGTTAACTTTTTTCATAGGCGCCGTTTTGTGATGTTGCCACTCCAAGGGCGCTCCAAAAGATTCGATGAACAGATTGGTCTCGAAGTGAATGTTGTCGACAATCTCAGGTAGATGTTGGTTCCATGCCCTTGGAGCCGCCACTGCAAAAGCACGCTCACTTTTGCAGACTTGCGTAGAGGCTCATTAGTCAAAATTCTGGATCCACTTTCCGCAGTCAAGTGCTGTTCAAACCAGTTTGCTTGATGAGTTCCGTGAGGTACAGTGATGTCCTTTAATAGAGTGGCCCTATTTTGAGCACGAAAACGCTGAGGAGCGGTTTGAGACAGAAACATCTGGCTCCAGATACACGAAACTTTTTATAGATTTTGTTAAGTATAGAATAATTGCTTTTCATGTCTCAATTCTTGACCAAACAGACTATGTATTGCTGTCGATTATAAAAAAGGGTTGTGTTTTCTTCTTCATTCAGTAGGGCAAGTAATTTGTGTTTTTACTGCAAAAAAACTGCAAGTAAAATTGACAATCTTGAAGAGTATTTACTACCAATAACCTCAAACATTTGATTCTGCCCCACGACTGAGGTGACCCACTTTATTCTCAACACCTTAGTTTTAGGACATAGGCTGTCCGAATCTGACAAACACTAGAATATTGTGAATGACAATATTTGGAAATATCCACCAAGCGACGTCACATTCCCCCCCCCCCCCCCCCGCTTTAACCGATGCGTTTGTCGACCACTGTAGTAGACCAAGCTATGGTGTGTTAGGTTTCTATGAGGGAGGTATTCACCCCCGTCTGGAGGAACGCTTTGTTGCATTCGGGGGAGGTTCCTGACCCCCCTGTGCCTTCCAGAAAGCCGCGTGGAGTTTGGAGAACGAGGAAGCGGAGGAAGGAGGCTTGCATTAAGGATTCCAGGGACGCCTTCAAAGGGGTGGCGCAAGGCACAGCACAGAACTGTGTTTTGCTATTCATAATTCTAATCAATGCAGGCACCTGCATGTGCCCGATACACAGGAAGCGAAAATCTACCGATACATATTTCATAAATAAAAAAAAAAGATTGCCGCGTAGGTACAAAGGAATATTGATGGTGAAATTTAAAAAGCGGAAGGTTTGGGCACGTGAAAACTGAAATGAATGAATATGGAAAAACTGACAAAGCAAATCGTACGCAGGTACATACTACATACAAATTAAAATATATCTATAGTCTATCGTCTAAGTTGCAAACATATAATATTTAACGCATGTTCACAATTAAACATGTGTTAGTTTTCGCTAACACTTGCTGTACATGCGTTCTTACAAAGTAAGACACATACCTCAGTTGAACATAATAATAATATTAGGATGACTTATTTGGTGAGCGCTGTTTTTGTGTGTATCACACCTCAAGAGCCCTCTGCGAGCTTGGTCGTCGCTGTAGAACGCGCCAATTCTCAAGCAAGATCCAGTTGTTGTAAGGTTGGATGGCACTTTACCCACCTCCACCCACCAAGTTCATACAACTCATGCGGAGTCGCTTCACTTGGTGATACTTCACTTGCAATGTTTTTTTGGCGGCGGAAGGCCTTCCCGTTGAAGTTAATCAGCTAAAGTTACTCTACTCAAGAAAGGAAAAAGAGAATCCTCAAATCAGGGGCTAACGCATGACTCTAAGAAGTCCCACCCTCCCCAGAACGTCGAGGTTACTGAAGCTAATGTGCCTGACGGGAGCCCTTCATTGACGTGTATCGAAGGATGGACCTTTCAGTGACCGGTCTTTGGTAAAGGTTTATGAATGGACCTTTCAGTGACCGGTCTTTGGTAAAGGTTTATGAATTTTTCAACTCAGCGCAGAGCACATAAATGGTATATTTTTTGTGCTCCGCCGGGATCCGAATCCACAACCTTCCATTTACGAGTCCGAAGTGTTGCCACTACGGACTACGGACCGGTCCAAGATGCCAACTGCAACTCGTTACGACTTTGCCTGAAGCAGGGTAAACATTGAATAAGTAAACCATTTTTTTACAGTATGGATGATCAGCCTCAAATCGATGAAAGCTAACAAAGGAAGCTATTGCGAATATTGAGATAATGCAAAATGTCTGCCAACAGCTACCGAGGCAGCAGGTTTTCATTACTTGTCAGGCTAAATAACTCTTGCCGGGACTGCTATTTTAAGTTGGAACTGAAACGGGATATCGTGTCTGACACTCGCCATGGTAACCAAACCCTTTGACTTTGAACGCAAGCTTTCTACCAACTCAGCTATCGACCGGAACATATATATTTTTAAATAGATTCATAAAAAGGTATGCATTGGGCCTGGCCAGAAACAGGTATGAACATTATCAATTAATGATTAATTGTTTAAAATTTTAATGACTTATTAATTAATAAGTACCCAATGACATATTTTGAACCAGGGTCAAAGTTATTGTCAATAAGACACGGCCCAGGCGGGGTTCAAATTTGCGCTTGTTTCAATAACGCAAATACAAAAACTGACGCCTTATCAGCTCGACCATACCAGTGACAACTTTGAAATTTGGAATGATAAAAACATAAAGAAGAATAAAAATAAAATATTACATGAATCGTTTAAGTAGAATCAAATACGTCAATCTAGGATTTTTAAGATAAATAGGAATATGCTAAAACTATTTGATCTACGGTGTAGAAGTTATAGCAGTCACAAAAAGAACCAAGTACCAAGTATCCAAAATGAAACTTTTTAGAATAAACGTTAAATTATAGGAACACACTTCATTTTCGAAAAAATCCGAGATTAGCTCCTTTGGTTCTAAACGACTGGTATAAGAAACCTCGGTTAAAACAACCATACAGCACAGGTACTTGGGCATCGTAAAACAAAATTTTATACCAAAAGGTGAGGGTTGCGCACTCACACCGAGTACAGCCATAAAAATTCTCAATTTTATATTTCATTAAATTAACTATATTTTACAGAATCTCATCATGTTATATTTCACGGAGCAGGGCTGCCAAAAGCAGGACCATAAACTGTGTGGCAAAAGCCAGGGCCATAAAGTACGCGCGGTCCTAACCAGAGCCTTGTTGCTGAACAGTATTACGGTGTATGTAAAAGCTACTGCAGACGACTCCAAGGGGTAAGTACATAGCAAGTTTTTAGTGTTAAAAAGTAAGTGACCGGCCCATGTTCTAGTGGTTAACGCTTCGGACTCGTCATAGGAAAGTAGTAGGCTTACCGCGGAGCATAAAGAAATGTATCAATTAATCGTACCAAAGACCAATCTGAAAAGGGGCATACATCCCAAAGATCCTTACAGCAATCAAGTCTTGCTTGAGAAATGGGCCCTGATTCTTGACTTCATCATTTGTTATGGAGAGGGCTCTTGAGGTGCGATTCACACGAAATAAATCACCCTCATATTTTTACGTAGAAACGGGCCGGCGAGTGCGAGTACGCAAATGCGAGGTTATAGATTATGGATTGCGTTTATACTTCTGTTAGTTGGTGCTAGGGTTGTTATCAAAATTGCGGCCATGATTTTTGTATTTCAATATCGGGTTAGAAAACAAAGGAGGGATGCATTAAATATAAGCAAGTACGAGGGAGATAAATAACAAAGCGACAAACGTTCAGGTTTATCGCTCGCGTGCGTACAGTTTGTAGAAAGGAAGAACAAGAGAGTGGCACAAGCTCTCGACCATAGAGTATTATAACTCTATGCTCTCGACAGTGCGGGTCAAAAAATGTGTTGCGCCTACACATGCTGCAACCTAGCGGAATGGCGGCTGGGCACAGTAATAGTTACTTAGAGTACTCGCTCCCCCAGTTCTTGTTTATCGTATACGCTAATGTTGTCAAATATGACTTTGTCATGCAGTTGTCTTATGAATCAAATTCTACACAATCTGAGCTAAGAAAAACCGTAAAACTCGATAATGTGAGAGTTCTTTTAAATATTTTTTAAATAAATTTATTGTTTTCATAAGACACATCGGTCCAGTACACATGCAAACATTGCTCATGTAAAATTTTCTCAATGGCGTATACGGCAAACAAGAACTAAGGCAGCGTACTGTCTCGGTCAGAACGAATTCTAATGTACCGGCGAACTGAACGTACGTAGTTAAAGCAAAAATAAAATTTAGTGCATTTTGAGGGAGTTGAAATAATGCGCCTTTGTTCTTAACAGCATTGTAAAGGAACGCTGAACCCGCCGAGAAGTAAGAGAAACAAGCCGAACGTAAATTGTGTTCAGACAAACATATAAATATTGAAATTTAAACACTTTTCTCGGAATGTAAAGTAAAATAAACAGAAAGCTGCTTTTTCAATGGGAAACGTTATTTTTAAGCTGATTTTTCCACAGCAAAAGTCAGTTGAACGTTGTTTTCGTTGATTTTAACCTATCGTACGTCTCAGGATATGGCGGGCAGGCAAAGTCGAAGCTGAAGCCGAAGTCCAGGGAGTAAGCGGACCATGGAGGGAAGCGGCACAAGACAGAGAGCCCTGGAGGATTGTGGTGCCGGAAAAAAAAAAAGCAAGTAACCGGTACGGTCGATAGCTCAGTTGGTAGAATGCTTGCATTCCTTAAGCGCCCTTGGGGTGGCTAGTGCCACTAAAAGGCGCGATATAAAAAATGGCTAATTATTATTACATAATTTTATTCCATGCCGAGAGTTCGGGTGCGAATCCCACCGTCAGGCGTCATAAATGATTTCCTATTTCGGTGTTTATTTCAAACCCAAAATAGCATACCGACAAGGTTTTTCAGCCATCAAAAAAAAATAAGTACCAGCTTCCTTGGGATCTGGGAAACCCGCACTTCAAGTGGCGTGGTTAGCGTAAGGCAGGCTCCCTTAATCGTCAAAAGAAATGACAAATATCCTCTGTTCTATTGAATCAGACAATGAAAAAATCGGAACGACTCACGTACGAGTAAGATCGTTAGTTCGTTCGTTGTATGACGCTGACTACGAAAATGGTTCACCTTGCCAAAGTCGCTCCTGTTTTAGGGAAGTCGGAAAAGAAGGGTTTATATTCATTTGAGATTTTGTTCTTAAATTTGTAAAGAAACACGCAGCATTCCTAAGCAAGAACTTACACTTCTGCTTGTGGACATGCATTTAATAAATACCTTAAATTTTAAAGTACCTTTGAAACTCAGATTATAGGTAATAATGTAAGCTACATATCTAACATGATTCATAATATTTTGAAATCAACCTTAAATTTAGTTTTTTTTCAGTGGCGTGTATCGCGGCGTTTGGAGAAAGTCCTAAAGGTGAAAGCTTCCCAGCCCTTTGTCTAAATAGCATTTAGAATTCCACTGAGGGGGTAGACACCCTCACTCCGAACGCTGCATGAGGCTGGGGATTATTTGACTGCAACTCTTGACGCCCCCTCCAGGAAGTGAGGGCTGTAGAAGCGGCCTATAGGAAACTGGCACTTGTCAAGTCCTCACTGACGATGCAAGGGGTTGGAAAGCGTTGCAGCGATTCCAAAGTTGGATGTTTTGTTATTTTAAATTTTAGGTAAATCGTGGAAATTTTGTAAATTTATTATTTTTTAAAAAACAAAATAATAAATGGATTGTTTTGCATGAAAGGGCGACCAACTTTTCAGGGTTCATATTTTAGCATCTATAATAAATCTATAATCTAAGCTGCAAAGATATGTTAACTGTTAAGGCTCATATTAAATGCATGCCCACAGACAGGTACATGTAGGTTCGCGCCTACACATTCTGCATGCGTGTATACAAATAAACAAAACCTCACATGAACATAAACCTTGCAATTCCTGCCGCTTTTCCCTGAAACCGGGGTGGCATTGGCAAAAGTGAACCGATTTTTACAGCACGGGGGTCAGCCTCATACCAACCTAGCATTCAAGGAGCACAAAAAATTATAACTGATTTACAAAAAATACTGAACAAAAAATACTCCAATTTAATAAATGAAAATTAAACTTAATATTAAACTTGAAATTAATGCCCTAACCATCATTGTTGCAAATTAACCGCCATTTTTCGGGCCTTACATAGGTACTTCTTTCATTTCATTCAGATTTCAGACTCATAATCTTTTTTATGCACTCTCTCCTTTTGTTATGACTCTGAATATCCCATTCATTCGCTATTTCATAAATTTGGTCCATCCATACTTTTCTCGGTCTTCCTGTACCACGGCTTCCATTCATACTCGCAGCGTACACTCTCTTCGTCAGTCTTTCGTCATTCATTCTTTCCATGTGCCCAAACCACATCAATGAAAAGTAAGGCAAAACAAAATGTACACTGTATAACTTCACACGATCGATCTCGAGGGTATCTAATCTAATCTAAGCTGCAAAGATATATATCATTTAAGATTTATATTAAATGCATTCCCACAAGCAGATATGTATAATTTCGCGCTAACAAATGCCGCATGTGGACCTACAATATAAAAACCCAATCTCAAATGAACATAAGCCTTGCAACTCTTGCCGTCCTTCCCTGAAACAGGGGTGACATTGGCAAAGTGAACCAATTTTTTTATAGTATGGGTGGTCAGCCGCATAACAACCTATAAGTCAAGGAACATACATGAAAAATTACATTTTTTTTTTAAATCAATAAATAACAATATATACATGGACATAAAAAACTAAATCATAAAACCAAATTCACTTTAACAAACCCTAGCCGCCAACATCACAGATCAACCGCCATTTCTTTCTATCCTTGCATACTTCTTTCATTTCCTCCAGAGTCATAACCTTCTTCATACAAGCTCTTCTTTTATTATGACTCTGGATATTCCATTCATTCGCAATTTCGGATATTTGGTCCATCCATACCTTTCTCGGTCTTCCTCTACCACGACATCCATCTATTCTACCAACATATACTTTCTTCGTCAGTCTTTCCTCATTCATTCTCTCCATATGCCCAAACCATCTTAACAAACTTCTTTTAATCTTCACTTTCACACTTTCTCTTGCACCACATTCTTTTCTTACAAAATCATTCCTCACCCTGTCACTCCGTTTTTTCCCAATCATACTTCTTAGAAAGTCCATTTCAACAGTATGGACTTTACTAATTTCACTTTCATTCACCGACCAGGCCTCGCTTCCATACATCAAGGTGGTTACAAGTATGCCACTGCGTACCGCCAATCGAGCATTTTTAGATATGTTTTGATTTTTGGCGATACAAGCTGTGGCACCCAGTACACACCTGCCCTTCATTACTCTTCTTTCAAGTTCACCTGTCATTCTTCCATCTTTTTCAAACTTACTTCCCAAGTATACAAACTCATTTACCACATCAACATTCATTCCGTTTATTCTAAATTCGTAGTTCGTATTTTCTTCATTTCTTTCAAAAATCAAAACTTTCGTCTTACTTGCATTCAATTTCAAATAATTACCTAGCAGAGCTTCGTTCAATCTAGAGAGCATCGTTTGCAATTCTACTGCTGAGTCCGATACAAGGACAGCATCATCCGCATACAGTAGAACACTCACTTTGCTCTCTCCTATCATTAATCCACAATCATCAAGTCTAGCATCTCGAACACACTCGTCCATGACTATGTTAAATAGCCATGGGCTCATCACACATCCTTGCCTTACACCCTTAAAAACTTCAAACCATTCACTATACTCATCATCAATACGAACACATGCCATACTATTTTCATAGTTAGCATATACCGCATTCAAGAGAGCCCCATTCACTCCATATGCTTTCAGGGTTATCTAAACGTTTTCTGCAAAATCTACAAATTTAATCAAAATCTGGCGAGCGGGGCGGAATTTTTACGTATTAATAAAGATTGAATGTTGAGGTGTGTTTCACATCGCATTTGACCGCACCCCTCTGACTCTTCCGGCCCCACGCCTCTCGTGATCCCGCCCCCTGCACCTATGCAAGTCTGAAGCAAGTAGGGTGTTGGCAGCTGAAGAGACACACCCGCACACGCACTCTCGCCCTGACAATGAAAGGGTTTGACAAAAATTAACTGGGATTCACTGGTAATTAAACTGGGTATTGAACCGAAAAAAATTGTCTTTTGATCTGCATTGTTGGCAGCTAAGACTAAGGCTTTGAAATTTTGAATTGTTAATTTTTATTTCTATTCTTCTTCCTTGACTTATAGGTTGGTACGAAGCTGACCACTAATATTGTAAAAAATGTATCACTTTGCCAATGTCAACGATGTTGCAGGGAAGGTCGGCAAAAGTTGCAGGCCTTATGTCCATTTTAGATTTGTTAGCTCTTTATTTTGTAAATGCACATGCAGCATGTGTAAGCGCTTTCTTAACGTGGCTGTTTGTGGGTATGCATTTAATATGAATCTTAAATATGAACATGTATGTTTACAGCTCAGATTATTGATTATCAGTAGATAAATACGTTTGGGACGCTCCAGAAACCACTATCAAGAACGCACCAGTACACTCTACACAAATAGCAGTATGATAGAGAATCACATACCAGTATATGCCATCACAATATGATGGTAAAATCAAACACAGTGCTATTCTTACACATTTTAGTCGTCCGTTGAACCCACGCTTTGACAAACTAATGATGCCAGGGCTGGAAGTCTCATCATCGCTGTCATTCTTACCTACCGAATTTTGGTAATATTTGTATGAAGATTAATCAGCTGTACACTCGCGGCCATCTTGGATTGACAGGTCTTCATACAAATGCATCATTAGTTTATCAAAGCGTGGGCTCAACGTCTAAAACGTCTAAGAATAGCACCGCATGAATTTAGGCTTACTTAAGTCTTTTTTTTAAATAGATTTGTGAAGAGGAATGCAATTCACCAACCTATTCTGCCTGGCCAGAAACAGGTATTCATATCATCAATTAATAATTCATTATTGTTTATTTTAATGAATTATTAATTAATAATTACTCAATAACATCTGTTGAACCAGGGTCAAAACTATGGTCAAATGACCCAGGCGGAGATCGAACCAACGTTATTCTATACCAAATACGCTAGAAAGATCAGCCCACTTGGCCCGCTCGGCCATAACACCGACTTAAAAAAACCGAAAAACCCGGCATTGTCTGTCCCGGGATTGAAAGTCACGCAGCGTCATTAAAGAGGCATATTATATTCAGAAAGGGATGATTAGAAGAAAGGCATGAATAAGGGGACAGGTACGGACAAGAGGACAGGTAGATCCTACTAACTATACTCATATAACATAAGGGGACAAGTAGGTATAACAGAAACAGGTACTTGTGTATAAAAGGGGACACGAATATATGCGGAGGGGACATGTGGATACTAAAAAGGGGACATTCATTTATTTAATGAAAGAGTATAGAAACGAAAAAACTTTTAAAAAGTGAAGGGTTATTTTTTATTTGGAACCACTGACCTGACAGATGTTATCCTGTTCAAATTTCAATCAATGTCGGTGTTATGGCCGAGGGTCAAGTCGATAATCTTGACTACCTTATTTGGAATAGAAGAGTGCTGGTTCGATTCCCGCCTGGCCCCCTGACCATAACCTTGACGCCGGTTCAACAGATGTGAGGGGGTACTAAATTATTAATTAATAGTTCATTAAAATACAAAATATAATTATTTTTTTGGAATTTCAACCTGAAGGATGTTAGAGCCGTGGATTCATCTTTTAGTTGCAGGAAGGTATTTAAACATATTGGTGATAATTTTACATTTTTATAAAATATTTGAACAAAATGCTATTTATTTTGGAGAAATTAAATGCTAGAAGGTGTTCTATGCTTACCGGAAATGAGATTTTTTTAATTTGAAATATAAATCTAATGCGTTTAATTATTGATTGATGAAGTACATAGTTGTTTCTGGCCATACAAAAATAATGTATTCCTCTTGACAAATCCATTTAAAAAAATTATAGTGACCATTTTGTGAAATTGTTGTAAATAAAAGTAGTAAGAAAACGGGAAAAAATTAAACATTCAAAAAGAATATTCAGTTTTTTCATTATTTGAGACATTTCCAAGGCATTTTTCCATATTATTGTGCTAAGCCGGCCGTTCTCGAGTGATGCGGCTACCAACGAATGGCATTTATTTTTTATTAGATTTTCACGGCTTGTTAAATGATCATTATTCACGAAACGACCTCACGCAGAGAATGAAACCTGTTTTTTCACAGGTAAGGGGGTCGGCCTTACGCCAACCACTTCAGTTAATGTAGGGGTTTTCCAGTTCCTGAGGAGGCTCGTATTCATTTCTTATGAAGGCAGAGTAAACCTTGCTGGTTTAGGTTCTTAGTTATCTATCCAGACACGTTTTTATACAGATATTGAAGTAGGTACCTGTCTGGATGGAAAGGGGTGCCATGGCAAGAGATGCATCTCATTGCGCTCAGATGGCGCTGTACAACTAGAGCATAGACTATAGAGACACAAGTCAAACGTTATAATTAAAACATTTATTTTACGTAGAATAACGAGGATTCAAGGGAGCATAAGAACACGCAGTTTAAATATTCAGCTAATCTTCATGAACTCGGCACATAAACAGGCAAGTAAAACCTATTTGTTTTCACAGGTTAGGGACCAGTTATACGCCAACCAATAAACTGAGTAAGTAATGTGTGCATTTTATTTATTCAACAATCAGAATATTTTCTGAAAAAATCACGAAACGGCGCTATATAGCTGAGCATAACCTATTTTCCTTAACTTAGAGGTTGGTAAGAGGCTGACCCCCATACTGTGAAAATCGGTTCACTTTACCAGTATCATCCTTGTTTCAGGGAAAGGCGGCATGAGTGAAACTTGAGATTTGAGTTTTTATTTTGTGATTACATGATTTTTACATGTCTGCTTGTGAGTATTCATTAAATATAAATCTTTGCAACATAAGTTATCGAAAAATACTTACTGACATGGAAATACAGGAAATCATTTTCCATGTAAATATTTATTTAATTTTCCAATAAATGCCTTGATGGCCGTCTCCGATCCTAAACGTCTCTTATATTCTCTATTTCAAATGTTTATTTTTAACCTTCACAGAAAGTACTTACTTAATTCATACAACAATTATTTTAACTTGAATATGTTTAATTTATATTTCAAACGAGAATATTTTTCAATGTATGAGTACTTAGGTAGATTTTCATACCACAAGCAAGTAGAAAAAATATTTATATAAACCACGTTTAATTGTAACTTTATAACCTTACCTTTCAGTCGATCTATACACTTTCAACAGCTGTGTTCTTCAAAGTGTTCAAGGTACTAAAAAAATATCAATCTAAATTGAAAACCTCACAAACTAAATTCAAAACATAACATAACATTCAAAACACATTCATAACACGTTTCTTTTAAAACACTTACAAAAAAAAACAACTAAACAAATACAAGTTGCATACAAACAAAAACACTGACTGATAAAAATGAACACTGAAACACACACACTGGACGTAAAACTATTTTTTTTTATGACACAGAATATTCCGACACTTGAATGTGTGATAAATGTAGCACTGAATGTGTGACAAATTGTATTTATTTGGTTTTTTAATCTGAAATCGTACTGCACAAGCCGAATGTATAACTTTTCACGAAACAAACAGACATACTCCTTCCTTGTGCATCGACACCACACTGAATGAGAAGGGAATGAAACGGGAAGCTAGAGGGGAGAGGAGGGATTGCGTGCTGCCAACGGTGCCTTTATAAGATATGTATTTCATTTATTTTTAGAACATTACCAAGTTGTGAGAGTGCATTAAATGTGAATCCGAAATGTGTACCTATTATTGTAAATTAGATCATATAAAGTAGATCTCAAGATGAAATCTTAACTCTTATAGATAAAGACATAATGCAACAAAGAATGTAGGGTCAGCCTTACGCCAACCAATGAACCCGACAGAGCAAGTCTTGGGTAGGCTGAATACATCTTGCCGGTGCTATGACTTGGTTTGTAAATCACACTAATCCTGTGCTGCGACATGGGCTTACATTTTCACCACGCTACTTACCTTTGATATATTTTTAGGGTTATCTTTCTCGAAGCAATGTACTTTTATCATTTCTTACTTTGTATTGATTTTGAGATAATTTAAATTAAAAGTAAAAACCAAAAACAGAAATCACGAAAGATAAAATTATCTAAACGTTATTAGGTTGAGTTCCCCAAATCGGTTTCAATTGAATCGGCACAAATTACATTGTCGGAAAGTTTTGCTTTTGCTTTTACACGGCAGGGTTTCTCAAGGAGATGGCAAACAAATAATACGTCGTGATTAGGGAATTCAATGCTGCATACACTGGATCACGCATTTTGTTGTGAGTAGAGTCGAGACTTTATATAAAAATATTGAAAAATGTATTTTTATTTTTCGCATATTTATTTTCCAATTACGAACGTTTCCGGTCATCCGATCATCAGCATGTACACAAAAACTCATTTTTCAATTATATTCTTGAAAATTTGTGATGACCGAAAACGTTCGTAAATTTAAAATAAATCTGCAAAAAATCTAGAAATCCAAAAAAATATTAATTCTGAAAATAACCTCTTAAATAATATCCTCTTTCCCAACACTTCGCCATTACTTTCTTTGTTTCCAATTAAGCCCCGCCCCCCACTTACCCCCACCAGTACTACAAATTAAATCCTTGCTTAATTTGGTAATTTTGTATTTTATGTTAGTTGATATTTACACCTGAAGATGGGAGGTACTGCTTCTCCCGAAACTGGTTGTGTTTTTTAAAAAATAAAACTCAAGTGAATTGTAACAAAGTTAAAAAAGTATTTTAATTAATTAAAATGTGCTTTCACAAAGTTACTGCCCAAAATCTAAATAATATAAATCTGCAAATGTAACGTTATATAATTTTAAAAATAAAACACAAACCATTGATTTTTTTCTTTCTATTTCCGACTCTAGTAACAGCAAAATCGGGAATAGATTTCTTAATTTTAATAGGTTGCTTAAGATCCTAATCACATTTACATAAATCTTATGATTGCCCACCGAGAAAACAGATAATTTCAAATTTTGTAAAAGTTTTCATGTGATAATCCAAACATCATATGATTTTTTTTTATCAAAGTCTATCTTGAGGCTTTTGTAGTCTATTTCCTAGAAATAAGAAAATATGGATAATTTATTTTTCAAAGAATTGTAACATTGTCCCTGGCAGCATTTCTCCAGCCCCCCATTGTCTGCATGGCGTGTTGGCGAGTGTTGGTGTCTGTGACCGTGGATGTGTGCGTCTGGAGTGTTGGTGTGTGTGTTAGTCAGATGAGGTTGTGTAGCAAGTAGAGACGGAACGTGACGAGTGCGGGGGTAGAGAATAGAGATCAGACACTGGCAAGCACTGACAACTTCATTGGCAGTCATTGTGAACACTGACAGACACTGGCATCTTGATTGATATTCTCTGAGAGTCACTATACTTACTCACTGGTCTCTTCGTACACACTCACAATCAGTGAAAAGCACTGACATCTTCATTGATAGTCACTGTAAACACTGATAGACACTGGCATCTTGATTGATGATACTCTCAGAAAGCCACTGGTATCGCTACAGACACTCACAGTCGCTGGAAAGCACTGACAAGCTTTAAAATCTTGATAGACATGTGCAATAGCACAAACTATTAGTTTGCTTTTTCTCTAGCAACCCGGCCGTGTAACATCACATTTCTTTTCGACTGGGTTTTTGAACGGGTCCTATGAGGGACGACGGGCTAGTGATTTTGCAGAGACCGACAAAAAACTTTTTTTAGCATACGTATTTTAGATAAGTAGGCCGTAGGTATTTAGTAAGATTCATTGTATTATTATAATTACTAAAATACCTACCTACCTACTGTGAAAAAAACCATAAGTCCATAAAAAAATATTTAACGGGGCGTCCACACGCTTGCCAACCATTCACAAGTCAAGCGCACAGTGTGTCGTCTAGAACATGCTAGCTGGACAAAATGAGTCCATTAGACAAATTTTTGTCCAGCTAGCATGTTCTAGACGACACACTGTGCGCTTGACTTGATGGGGCTTCCACACGCTTGCCAACTCATCTCAAGTCAAGCGCACAGTGTGTCGTCTAGAACATGCTAGCTGGACAAAATTTTGTCTAATGGACTCATTTTGTCCAGCTAGCATGTTCTAGACGACACACTGTGCGCTTGACTTGTGAATGGTTGGCAAGCGTGTGGACGCCCCATGAGATACGTTTTTATTGTGCAGATAAAAATAACATTTTATACCAAAATATAAACAAAATAAAAATATATGAATCTAGAACTTCAGCCATCTGTTAATTTTAGAGTAAACTACGTGAACGACCATCTTACGTTAGAAACCGAAAGTTAAATGCAACATCGAGAGCGTCATCTACTGACATGTCAAAAAACATCTGATTTCCATGGCGCGTTCGGGTAGCTTTTCCGGCGCACGAAAACACGTAAATAACATTAAAAACTAAACGTAAATCCACCTACATGACGCTTCTATAAAACAACATTAATTGCACCATCAAATTCACAGTAAAAAGCGGTAAAAAACAGTGAAAAAGTGGATTATTTGACTTTTACATTTTACAAGGGGCGAGAAAAATTCTGCTGCAACAGCGGAATCTAACAGTCTAAGACGACGGATGCATCAAAATTACGACAAATCTCTGCATTTTGTCAGAAAATGTTTGATTTCAATACTGTTCATCTAATTGTAGTGTAGATATTCGTTCAAAATGATAGCACAAGTGCTTCCCGAGTGGCCGAACCCTCCGAGGCAAAAGAAGATTGTCCCTCCAGAAGTTCCGAACCAGGGGAACTTGGCAGCTAGTTGGCAATGGAGACAAACGGGCCTATGTCCCAGAGGAAGTCTAGGAAACGACACAATCTTCAGGGAGGCAGCTGAAGACAACCTTGTCTTTAAGGAGAAACTGCAAGAAATGGTGAGATGACTCATAACCATCCTGTCACTTCATCAATAATACCATGAGATTCTTCAGGCATTTAGAAAGCATACAAAACGACTTACAAAAAAAAAACGCTCTCCACAGCCCTCAGCTTGTGTGGCAAGGCATTTCACAACATGCAATATTGTTATTGACTGATATATATACCTACCTACCTATTTGAGGATGATTTCTTTAAGTAATCTTAAACATGATAAAAGAGCGCCGTTCTTGTGTGTGTCAAACCGCAAGGACCCTCCTTATCGAGGATGGGATATTTTATAGAGGTGTGCTTTTCGTGCTCCCTTAAAAATGCCACAGATTCTGAATCCCTCCCTCCAGGTGGCAGATTGTTCCACGCTATCAGTCCCGCAATCTCCAAAATTAGTATGTATTTGACAGCGAGGCTGCGTCAACCTGACTGCACCACTCCCTGCTGACCTCAGTGTCTGCCCCCTCACGTTCATCTCAACGGGAGAAAACATGTCTGCTAGATATGACGGAGTCATAACGTTTAGGGCAGAGGTGCCCTTACGGTCGATCATGATCGACTGGTCGATTGCGGGAGGTTTTAAGGTCGATCGCCGAGGATACCTAAAATTTCAGTAATCTATAATAATCTATAATCTAAGTTGCAAAGATATATTCATTTAAAGCTCTCAGATGTATGCCCACAAACCAACAAGTGTAGTTCGCGCTTACAAATGCTGAATGTGTACTTACAAATAAAATCCAAACCTCAAATGAACATAAGCCCCACAACTTTTGCCGACCTTCCCTGAAACAGGGGTGACATTGGCAAAGTGAACCATTTTTTACAGTATGGGTGGTCAGCCTCATACCAACCTATAAGTCAAGGAATATGAATAATAAATTACATTTAAATATAAAAAAGAACAAAACCTTACAAAGAAATCTATACAAAAAAAGTCAAAAATTTCCTATGCAAAAAATGTAGCAAATGAATACACCAACATTAGAAATCACCATTGCAGATTAGCCGCCACTTCTTCCTGTCCTTGCACACTTCTTTCATTTCATCCAGAGTCATAACCTTTTTCATGCAAGTCCTCCTTTTATTATGACTCTGGATATCCCATTCATTCGCTATTTCAGAAATTTGATCCATCCATACTTTTCTCGGTCTTCCTCTACCGCGACATCCATCTATTTTAGCAACATATACTTTCTTCGTCAATCTTTCATCACTCATTCTCTCCATATGCCCGAACCATCTTAACATACTTCTTTTAATCTTCACTTTCACACTTTCCCTTACACCACATTCTTCTCTTACAAAATTATTCCTCACTCTGTCACTTCGTTTTTTCCCAATCATACTTCTTAGATAGTCCATTTCTACTGTATGGACTTTACTAATTTCCCTTTCACTTACCGTCCAGGCTTCACTTCCATACATCAAGGTTGGCACTAGTATACCACCGTGCACCGCCAATCTAACATTTTTTGAGAGATTCTGGTTCCTGGCGATGCTAGCGGTAGCACCCAGTACGCACCTGCCTTTCATTATTCTTCTTTCAAATTCACCGGTCATCCTTCCATCTTTTTCAAACTTACTTCCCAGGTATACAAACTCATTTACGACATCAACATTCATTCCATTAATTTTAAATTCATAATTCATACTTTCATCATCTCTTTCAAAAATCAATACTTTCGTCTTACTTGCATTCAACTTCAAATGGTTACCTTTCAAAGCTTCATTCAATCTAGAGAGCATTGTTTGCAATTCTACTGCTGAATCAGATACAAGAACTGCATCATCTGCATACAGTAGAACACTCACTTTGCTCTCTCCTATCATCAATCCACAATCATTAAGTCGAGCATCTCTGACACACTTGTCCATGACTATGTTAAATAGCCATGGACTCATCACACATCCTTGCCTCACACCCTTATAAACTTCAAACCACTCACTATACTCACCATCAATACGGACACATGCCTTACTATTTTCATAGTTTGCATGCACCGCACCTAGGAGAGCCCCATTCACTCCGTATGCTTTCAAAACATCCCATAACATACCTCTGTCTACTGAGTCAAAAGCCTTTTCCAGATCTACAAAGGCCGTGAACAGCTTCCGCCTCACCGACAATTGTTTTTCAACAAGTTGTCGTAGAGTAAAAATCTGATCAACACAGCCTCTACCGGCCATAAAGCCGGACTGTACATCGGAAATCCTTTCACTAGTAGTCAGAATCACATTTTTTATAATCACCTTACAGAAGACTTTTCCTGGTATACTGAGTAGACTGATTGGTCTGAAGTTCTGACAGTCTTTTTTGTCCCCTTTACCTTTGTAAATGGGAACAATGACTGCCTTCCTCCAATCCATCGGTACTACTCCTGCATTCACACAGAGCTTACATAATTCGTACATCCAATCTATCACACATTCACCTCCTGCTTTCAACATTTCACCATTTATACCATCAAACCCAGCAGACTTCCCATTCTTCAGACGTGAAATAGACACTTTCATTTCTTCTTTCATAATATTCAATTCATTCGCTTCATCTATCTGTTCATAAATTCTTCTTTCACCCTGACCAAAAATTTCTTGAAATGATCAGTGATTTTCTTTCAGTGATCGACATTAAAACTGAATTGACATTTTGCACTCATGTAATTTTACTTAAATGCAAATTTTTTTGTAAGTGACCCAAATAAGGCCTACCTTAACTTTGTTATTACATATAACTAGCGGGCTTATAATAATAATGCAATGGTAATTTGAAATACTTATACTTATTTATTAAACTTTGTAATAAATTAAATAAAATTGCTTTATAAACAAAAATCACACTTTTGTGAACACAAATAACTAAAATGGCATTTTGGCCTTATTGGGAACCCTGTGTCTTAATAAGGCCTACATAAAAACAAATAAGCTTTAATTTTTTTAATGAATACAATACGTTGTCAATACTTATATTAAATTATAGAGGACATGTCTGCACATATAATTATCCTATAGAGAAACCACAAAACACCGTGTACAAATAAAAATAAAAATGTTACTTTTTACTCCGCCAAAACCTTAAGAAATCAAGCGTGCGCTCCGCGTCCTGGATGTTTTGGACTCCAGGATCCAACATGCTCACGCCAGGGACCACTTGTTGTGCTTGTGTGCGTTAATTAATGTCCACACACACTTCTACAAACATTGGCGGCTATTTGAAAACTCGAAGCGGGAAATTTCATCAATAGGCCTTATTAGGACATAGGCCTTATTTGGGTCACCCCTCTTACATTATGAATTATGAGTTATATTTGTTGGGCTAAACAGTTAAAATGTCCATCTCCTATTTATAAATTTTTGCTAAGTCAATCTCCTCAAGAAAAAGTATGGGCACCACTGGTTTAGGGCTGTAAATATCATCAAACACACCACCCTCTTAGCAAAATGAAGCCAATTTACTTCTTGACTTGAGATGTTATGGATATGGAATTTCAGATATGGATAATGTTATACTTACTTACCTAACATTATTTCGGTTTTGAATACCAATACAGAAATGGAATTCTTTTGTATATACCTATTAGTTTTGAATAGTTTCCTTTACGGATATTAGATTTTTAAAGAATTGTGAATGTAAAATAACTACATACATAAATTGCATGACTTCACTTATTTCTAGGTTATCATTTTGTTTTACAATCACTCATGAGTAATTACTGTAGTTTTTTTTTAAACAATGTCAGAATAAACATAACATCCTTGAAATCTTGTACATTATTTAATGTTATCCGAAACATATCGATTTCGGTTACGGATACGGATATCCATAACATCTCTGATTTGGACATCCCAAAGATCAGTCTAGTGGCCGCATTCAGAACTGACTGAAATCTGTTCAGTTGCTTTTTTTTTTACTTATGTATGGAAGTGAGACGTGAATGATGAATGAAAGCAAACTGTGTTACCTTTAAGGCATCATTGTTAACATTTAAGATTTATTTAAAGAACATTTCCACTGAAAGTTTGTGCTTGCACATGTTTTTTTTTTAAATAGATTTGTGAAGAGGAATGCCTGTCACCAACCTATTTTTCCTGGCCAGTTGTCTTCATACTAAAGCAGAAGCTTGTGTATATGCAAAGTATGCGAAGGCATCTGTTGAAACTGGGTCGAAGTTATGGTCAAATGGGCCAGACGTGATTCGAATCAACATTATTCTGTTCTAAATACGCTAGTCAAAATCAGCGACTTTACTCTCTCCGCCATAACACCGACTATGCTGGATATGTACTTACAAAATAAACCAAACCTCACTGCAACTCCTGTTGTCTATCCCTGAAACCGGGTTGGCATTGGCAAAAGTGAACCAAGGTTTTACAGCACGGGGGATCAGCTCATACCAAACTGTTAGTCAAGGAACACTGATATACTTGTAAAATGATACATTTTATTATTTTCAGAGTTTTGATGTCCCAGGTGTTCCCAGATCCACATTTCTGATGGTCTTCAGTCCTGACGGGTAAGACTTTTTAAATGCAAATATCGATTGATAGCTCGGTTAGTAGAGTGCATGCATTCCATGCGGAGAGCTCGTGTTCGAGGGTGTCAGAAATAATTTCCCGTTCCGGTGCTTATTTCATACTGAAAATAAAATACGGGCAAGATTTACTCAGCCTTCACAAGAAATAAGTACCCTCGTGAGCTGGGAAACCACCACATAAGAAGGCGCAAGGCAAGGCCGCCTTACCTCTAAAAATAAATGGTTTTCACTCACCACATGTGACCCCCACGGGAAGAATGCCGCAAGAAGTTGCATTGTATGTGTAGCTTGGATTTGTGCATTAAATACAATTCTGTACCTTAGAGCATAAACAACGGTAGTCACATTTAGTAAAATGTGCAGAAGACGAGTTTTAGTGAAAATGTGAACTTTTTTAAACCATCATAACTTCTAAACTAGACGAGATATTTTTGATCCGTAAAAACTGTTTATCTTTTTTTATCGTTATTTATTTAAAGTGAAGTAATGTGAACAACGTATGTGGAACTTCCGTGGTTTATGCTCGCACTTTTATGTGCATCCCATTTTATTATTACACTTGATATCTCAGTAACTATGAGTCCGAGGACTCCAATTTTTTTACCACTTATAGAACAGCTAATTATAATATTTTCTGCATCATTAACTCAAACACGCAAAAAAGTGGACTTCCGTTGTTTATGCTCTAAGGCAGCGGTTCCCGAATTCTTTTGGCTACGGAACCCTTTTTGGCTCACCGTTTTTGTGCGGAACCCTAGCTAGGCCCTAGAGTCTAGTAGGGCCTAGAGCTCAAGTAAGAAGTAAACTAACTGTAACATTGTTTTTTTTCGTGAGATCACACCATACTGAGGCTTTTTGGCTTGGTGTTCGCATCTTGTAAGTATAGTTTGACTTTAAAAGAAAGACTTTTTAAGATAAAAATATTTATTTAGTTATAACAAAAAGATATTTACTTTATTTAGATGAACTTAATGTGAAGAATGAAATCTTTTCATAGTTTTTGACAAAATAACATTGAATTCAGGTTTTATGTCTGACAATTGGATTCGGAGGTCTGGGGCAGCATTCAGCCTACTCCTAAACTTATTTTTCGTGTAGGCGTAAGCTGAAAACCCAGCCTCGCATCTATAAGTTGACACAAATGGAAGTAACACCATGATAGCCTTTTCGACGATGCCCGTGTATTCGTTTTCACGTGATCACGTGCAGTCTCACTTATCGTGCTGAATCGACTGACTGGGTGACTGGTGATTCGCGGGCGGCGCAGGCGGACGCTGTGACCCCCGCCCCCGCCGCCGCAGCTCCCCGTGCGTCCGCCAGACCTTGCTACCCGTCGCCAACTCATATTTACACTCGCGAGCGGTACCTACCTACATAGATAGGTACCTAAACTAAACGGACTTTTGGAATACAGTATTTTAAATTAAGATAATAATTAAGTTCATTTATAAAATTACCATATCTATATCTCAATATATCAAAGGTACGAGTAAAGCGATTTAAAATAGCTAGAATTAGAAAAAAAACATCAAAATCTTGAATATTTTCGCGGAACCCCTGAGAGCCTTCTATGGAACCCCAGGGTTCCGCGGAACACCATTCGGGAACCGCTGCTCTAAGGTACAGAATTTTTCATATTGTTTGATCTCGCTTTGACCAAGGTCGCATATAACCTCGCTTACAACAGCTCATTCTTCATAACGGCAAGTTAAAATAATTTTGTTGAATGTTTCTCATTCTGAAGCTTCATCTGCATTTGAAGCTGCTTTATCTCAAATGAAGCAGCAAAATAAAGCAATGCTAGCAGATATTTTCCTAGGAAGGAAATTCCTACTAAAAGAGCCCTCCTTGATTACATTAATCCGTTGACCAAGAAGGTTCTTCCACCTTTGGAGATTATTTACTTCTCCAGGACAAGAGGGTGCCCCATCCAACATTTGTCTGGTGAAACGAAAGTCGATGATCAATTAATTCCTGCCAACGCTCAGTCCTTTGACCCTGGAGAGTTTCTTTTTGGGATCTGTTGTTGTGGTCTATTAGAGCTGGAATGTCTGGGCCCATGTCTGTGATGGGCTTCATCAGGGTGAAGATGATGATGAAACTTTAATCAGGAATATATAAGTTTCATTAACATCATCACCTTCACGCTGAAGAAGTCCATCACAGGTATTGTCAAAACGTGCGGAAGCTCCAGCTCCGATAGACCACGGCCAAAAATCCCTGAAAGAAACTCTTCAGTGTCAACTGCTAGTCGTGTAAGCTTAAGACTCCTATTTGAAAAGCTGTGTTTTTCAATGTAACTGAATTGTCTTCCAGGACTAAAGTGGCATCGACGCACGGCAACCACAACGTGTACGTGAGCGAGCTGTCGAGTGGCAGGCACGTGCAGACGCTGGTGGGGCACCCCCGCACTCCCTGGTGTGTGGCCTTCCACCCCGCCAGGACACAGCTGCTGGCCAGTGGCTGCCTGGGGGGACAGGTGCGCGTGTGGGATCTCAATGTGAGTACAAAAAATAATAATAATTTATTCATAAAAATGTTTTACAGAAGATGAACATAGATTAACAAAGATGCACAAACATTATCTATCTCTCTTCTTTTATAGACAAACTGTGATATTGTGTCATGAGTGTCCCAAACCTGTAATGCGGTGACCCGAACACGTCAAGAGATCCGAAGCATTTTCCGGTAGACACTCATCTTGAACCCTTCGGTTTGACTCTCCAGTGCCCAAATATCTCGCTGATTTAATCAAGCCCGTCGCCCTCGGCAAAAAAAGCCTCACACTATGTTCGGCAGAAACCGGAGCCAAGTCACATATTGAAGAGTAAACACAGTGTTTGGAGAGCGTGCATTTGCAATTGCTGGTCCTCTGGCCTGGAACCGCCTGCCTCATCATGTGAGAGAGCTAGAGGACCATGGAAAGTTCCGAAATGCACTGAAGACAAGTAAATTTTTGGCATCACATGCACAAGCGCCCTTGGAGTGACTACATCACGAAACAGCGCTATAAAGAAATCACCAACTCATCATCGTCATCATCCTGTGTGAGCGTCCGTCCCTTTATACCATACTGAGCAATTGGGAAGACATTGCACTTCATAATGTGCTCACCGAGCTTAAGGTGTGGCCTAAATATTTGTTTTACTTTGTTTTTAGGGCGGCAGTGAGACGTGGACCACCACAGACAACACGGTGATTGCCTCGCTGGCCTTCCACCCGAGGGACTGTCTCCTGGTGATAGCCACCTACAACATGCTGTACTTCTGGGACTGGAGCCAGCCACAACCCTTCATGAAGCTGGAGACTAAGACCAACAGGGAGAAAGTCAGGTGACATATTACATATACGACCATCTGTAATCTAAAAGAAAAACTACAAATAAAACAAAGGTCTAACCTGAAAAAACTCAAAATAACATTATAAATATTTAAAAATATAAATGGTAAAACATTGTTTTAATTCACTTTATTTTATTTGTTTATGCTCGAATATTTTCGCCTAATGAGGCATCTTCAAGAGCAGAATGGTTACAAATATATTTTTATAAAATAATTTTCAAAACAATTTTCAAAACAACTTTTTTTCCCAAAACAAAAGCAAAATTCATAGACAAAAATTTTTTTAAACACAAATGTAAGATTCAAAAATGCATTATTGTTAGGTATAATGAAATTAAAAATTTGAATACAATAAAAATAAAATATCAAAATAACACTAAAAAATATCAAAATAACATTTGTTGTGTAATGAAAATCATGAAAGTTAAAGTTGAAAAGTTTATGTACGTGTAATATTAGTTGCAAAGATGTCAGTGGCGTAGCGTGCCATCTCGGCGCCTGGGGCGGGAGACCCATTTTACCGCCCCCATTCTATAGGTTCTTAATTAAAATTAAATTTCACATGCAATGAAGTACCTTTTATTGAAGTTAAAATAGGATGAGCGGTTTTACAAGCGGATTCTACGGGCCTTATGAGCAGCGAAGTCAGAAATAACTTTGTCAAAATCAATATTAGCAGCCAATTCTTGTTCAATCGACAATAAAGCCAAGTTTGATAGTCTAGCGGAGCTCATAGTAGATCTGAGGTAATTTTTTATTAGCTTCAACTTCGACAAACTTCTCTCACAACTTGCAACACTAATCGCCAAAGTAAAATATATACGAATCAAGATGACTATATTTGGAACCGAAATTCCGAGATTCAGTTTTTGAATGAACTGGAGGAGCTCCAGTGGTCCTTTACCACTTATATCTTCCTCTGATTCAGAACAGGCAACAACAACAAACTGCTGAAGACGCTTCCGCTCCATCTGAAACTCGTCCTTGTCGATGTCTTCTAATACATGGGAAAGATCACACTCGAACTTGCTGTCCAAAAGTTTCGCTGGCATCAAAAATCCGAACTTGTCCGATATTTCTTGAATTTGCTGGAATCGAGTCGTCATTTCTTGAATAATCTTGTTGAATGATGCAATCACCTCTCGACGGATTTCCTGTTCGTGAGACAAAGCTGCATCTTCAGAAGATTCATCGCCATGCATGCGTTTTTTCCTGCGAATTCTTCTCGTTTTGAGTTCGATTCCGAGTTTTTCGCAGAGAGTCTTAGCAAAGTCAATTGCTTCTTGCACGAAACGGTCTCTACTTTCCACTAAGAGGGTTTTCAAAGCGCAAAGTTTCTCAGCACACTTATCCACACTTAGTCCTCGTTGCTGCAGGTAAATCTGTGCGTCATCTACTTCAGGTAGCACTGCAGCCCAAAAGCCAAGAAAAGTTGCGAAGTTAAATGACTGCATGGCTGTCAGGAGAAGACTGGCTCCCGATCTTGTTTCGGAAGTTTGAGATGAATCTGTTAATTGTTCCAGTACCTCAAGAACTACCTCAAACTTATTTTTAAGCATCTTGACAGCTATATGTCTAGCGCTCCAGCGCGTTTGAGTGACTCGTTTTACGGCTTGACCTGTGACGGCAACCAAAGCGTTCCATCGAACAGTTAATGCGGAAAAAAAGGCAAACAGCTTCTCGAGAGTTCCAAAAAACGTCACGGAATCCACTGATTCAGAAGCAGCGTGTACCCCAGCCAAGTTTAGTGAGTGGTTTGTGCATGCAACGAATATAGCTTTCGGATTCAGTGCTTTAATCCGGGCTTGAACTCCATTGTGGATCCCTGACATTGTGGCAGCATTGTCATAAGCCTGCCCTCTCAGATTCTGTATGTCCAGTCCGTCTGATGTTATCTTCGCGATTATATCGTTGCTGAGATCTTCTGCATTTTTTCCTTTTGGTTCGAAGAAGTCAATGAAAGATTCTACCACGGCGACTTTTTCTCCTTCGATATGTACGTATCGCAGAACTTGGCTCATTTGGTCATTGTGGGAGATGTCTGGTGTACCTACTGTCGAAGATTACGCAATAATATTTAGCTTCTTGAATACGACGGATGATATTCCTTGACTAATAGGTTGGTATGAGGCTGACCACCCATACTGTAAAAAATGGTTCACTTTGCCAATGTCACCCCTGTTTCAGGGAAGGTCGGCAAAAGTTGTGGGGCTTATGTTCATTTGAGGTTTGGATTTTATTTGTAAGTACACATTCAGCATTTGTAAGCGCGAACTACACTTGTTGGTTTGTGAGCATACATCTGAGAGCTTTAAATGAATATATCCTTGCAACTTAGATTATAGATTATATGGTGGATCGAACTTGCTGTCCCAGTAAGTTCATAAATTCATTCTGAGTTTCTGGAGATAGATACGAAACTGAGACTCTTGCTCCCAGCTTTATCTTTGTCAGGTGTTCCATTAGAAGAGGGTCGTATTTAGCTAGGAGGTGCACTAACTCCAGAAAGTTCCCGCGATCGCCACTATCATCTCCTCGAATGTCTTCTCGATGTCCTCTGAAGGCCAGATTCTGTTAGGCTAAAGCTGGATAATATTCAGCAACCTGTACAGTACATCCCTCCACTTCTTCTCCTCACTTTCGAAAACTTCTTGTTGTTTCTGATCGATGGTTGCTTTACAAAGAGTTATAAAGAGCTCTGTCAGTGATTTCGCAGTTTTTCTTTTAAATAAATATTAAAAAATAGTTGGTGCGCAAAATTTTAGAAAAAAATGGAACATTATAGTGTGTCTGACACATGTAATGAATGAATCATAGATCAGATCTCAACCCGCTTCACTGGCGACCCGCGCCCCCGCGGGCTGCCGCCCGGGGCGGGCCACCCCCTCCGCCCCACCCACGCTACGCCACTGAAAGATGTACAATAAGGCCTCGCCAATCCAGAAAGGTAACACACCCTTGGCAGATTATAATCTAAATAATTGATAATTATTATCAAAGTGTCCAGATCGTAAGTCTGCAAAATTTGAACAACTGTAAAACTTGAACAAAAGAAAGATTTACACACTGAGAAATCAAAAGTAATAATACTGAATAATAGAAATAAATGTAGCATTAATGTTCAGGTTTATAATAAGAAATTAGAAATAGTTGAAAGAATTATGTATTTAGGTATTATAATAGATGATAAGTTAAATTTTAAGTACCATTTTGATCATATAATTAAAAAAGTTAGCAAAAAAATAGGATTATTAAGTAGGATAAAGAAATTTTTAAATACTGAATATAAAATAAAGTTTGACGAAAGTTACGTTTGACTTTTTTTTTTTAAATAAAATTTTAGTGAATTAAAACAGTGTATTATTTAATTAATTATAAAATAAATGTTTATAATACTATGATTAAGCCTCATTTCTCATATTGCTCAACAATTATGTACATGGCAAATAAAGAATATCTAAATTCATTTCAAAAATTACAAAATAAAGCGATGAGAATGTTTCAAAATCAGAAGTATGATACTAAAATTTCAGATATGTTGGTTAGCTTAGAGTGGTTGAATGTGGAGGAGTATCTTAAGTTGAATGCATTAATGTTTATATATAGATTAGAAAATAAGTTATTGCCTGTTCATAATTAGAAATAAGGATGTACATAGTAATGATACTAGAAGGAAAAATGATTTAAGAAAGTTAAAAGTAAGAACAGTGAAATATGACAGAGGAGTTGTGCACAGAGGATTTGATGAATATAATAAAGTACCAGAGGAAATCAAGCAAACTAGTGACGTAATCAAATTTAAGGAGAAAGCTGTAAGGTTCCTACTTGCACAGCGCCTCTGACATAACTGTTTTTGTTTTGACTTGATATGTAATTGTTTAAATTAGCATTATTTTGCTACAGTACAAAAAAAAGTATGCATGTACTTCTTCATCATCATCAATGGCACAACAACCCGGGGTGGGTCCTGTACCCAGAGTAAAAAATATGTACATTTCACCTCAATTACTTAAATCAAAAATTTATCAAATATACGATGGCACTCCTAGAGAGTGATTAAGTTTTCATACATTTTTTATTTACCCAATCAAGGTGAGTTTACAGAATATTTTATACTAAGGGCACTGGTCTTGATAGGCCACAGCAACCGCTGCCTGTCCGACGCCTTTCTGCTCCAATTCCTCACTCCTACTGCACAGCAGTCAGCCACCATTTCGTCTAGCCTCCTTAGTAGATGAATCCACTAGGTGAGGAGCTATCAAAAGTGAATTCTCCTTTTAAAAAGGGGAAAACAAACAGATCATCTATTAAATCAAATACTTTGTGAATAACACTGTTACACTTTTCCATTGATGCGCCACTATCTAGTAATAAAGGCCCTGTCTGCCACCCTTTTTGGATCCCTTGACATAACTCAATCCAACGCGCTTATTAGCTGGTGTTCGGCAGTGCACTGGCTATAGTATAATTGTAATAAACAGTGTGTTTTTGTGTAAATCATTGTCTCTCTGAATTGTAACTGTGAAGACTTGGAATTTTGCAAGCATGTTGAAGTAAAAAAAAAATGGCAGCAAGTAAAACCAAGTCGTACCACCATATAACTAAGGCTACTATTTTATGTGTTTTCAGATTTGTCTCCTTCGACACCCTGGGCCACAAGCTCATCACGGGCATAAGCGTTTGGGCCGAGGGCGCGCCCACATGGGGGGGGGCCGCCTCCCTCTCAGGGGGAGGACTGAGTCCCCCCCACGCCCCACCCCCCGCCCCTGGGGACCAGCTTTCCACCTACCACCAGCTGCTGCAGCGCTACGACAGTCTGGTGCGCAACTACCACAACCTCTACCTGGCCAGGACGCACCTCACCAACACGGTAACTTTTCCTGCTTCTTCTTAATCCTGTTTCTTATTGCTGAAGGTTGTGACCCTTGCGGAAGCAACCACTCTTATGTGTATGCTGCTGTTTTTACTTGATCGGTCCATGGTGTGGGGATCTTTCTCTCTTCTCTTCCAAGCTACTGACCACAACCAGTCATTCCAGGCTATCCTGATTGCCACGGACGTGTTGGAACAATTGAAGAATACGGCATATACATACACTGGCTAGATTCAAGCCATCCAAGTCACACCCCTGTCTTTCCATATTTTGTTTTACTTAAAAATGACATGTATGGCAATGGCAACATTGTGGCACTCACAATCACATACAGCAGGTGGAGCCAAGTCAAGTTCCACCAAATAATGAGAATTTGATGCTGGTTCTAAATGATAGAAATATTACTATGCATGGTTGAGTGAGCTATTTAAGGAAAATCTGCCAGAGTGGCAAGCCATCCAGGAACAAGGATTCGACTCAAGGATTATCATAAGGGACTCACCAAATTCCAGCATTGATCTGCTTCAAATATTTTGTGTATCTTATTTCCTGTCGATCGCATGCACTGTGAATGACAGTCTTTGGAAAAATTTGGGTATGTCCATTGGCACTATCAGTGTTAAACTTTAGCACGGGGTATCAGCAGTGGCGTGACTATCTTACAAGCTAAAAAGCTAAGCATGCGTACCCTCAGAAATGAAAATAATGAATATTTTTGAGTAGATTAAAGATATATATCAATGTTTGTGCTTCTGCCTTCTGTGAGGTCTCTGTTTTTCAAACGTGATTGAGAATTGTATACCTGTCTTTGTTTAACGTATGAAAAAGCTTGATCTCTGTAAGTTTGTATGAAGATAGTCGCTTAAGCTCTTTTAATTCTAAATGAAAACCTACATTCACTGATTGTGCTTGGAGCTGTGGCTTGGAGTACGCATGATAATAATATTGAGATACGCTAGTCCGGTCGATAGCTCAGGTGGTAGAGTGCTTGCATTCCATGCCGAAAGCTCGGGTTCGAATCCCACCGAGGGTGTCAGAAATGATTTCCCGTTTCGGTGTTTATTTCAAACCCCAAAATAAAATACCGGCAAGGTTTACTCAGCCTTCACAAGAAATGAGTACCAGCACTTTCGGGAGCTGGGAAACCTCCACTTCAACTGAAGTGGTTGGCGTAAGGCCGGCCCCCTTACCTGTAAAAATAAATAGGCTCAACTCGCCACATGCGACCCCTTCGGGGATAACGCGGCAAGAAGTTACACTATATGTGTAGCTTAGTTGCGTTTGCGTTGCTAAGCTTTTCGTCGATTAAATTTTACGATTCCAGACTGAAGCTGTTTACAGATTTATGAATGACTTATGTATTGTATTTTAAAAACACTGTCGCGTCAGGTTCAATATCAATATCAAAATAAATAACTTATTCCTTGTTTGCGATCGAGAATCCGTTTTTTTTTATAGTATACAATGAATTCCTGTGAAAATATAGTTGTGCCTTGTAAGGATCTTAAGTATGTAAAGATTTATTGATTAATCCAAAATCGAAGTCTGAAGAGATTAAGAAACACTGAGGAAAGAAACAAAGGGGTAAGATTTATTATTTGTGGTTTAGTGCAACTTTAATTATCCAGCATGCACATTGAAGAAATCGTAGGCACGCCACTGGGTATCAGCCTCATGAAAACCTTATAGTCAAGGGAAAAAAATGAAATACTTTACTAAGGATATAAGAAAATCTGTCAATAAAAGTTTATAATGTTAAAGTAATTCTAAGTACTATTATGCAATGCTTGCAGACTGATCGAGGAACAGACCCCATGGAAGTGGAGCAGAACCCTCAGCATGCTGCCCCTACTTCTGCTGCTGCTGCTGCCGTGGGGAGCAGTGAAGCAAGACCTGCCTCCAGTCAGGCCAACACCTCTACTGAGAGGTGACCCCACAATAAAGACTCCATTGTATGGATATGACCTTGAGATTTGAGCTCTTGGCTGCTCCAATTCCCTGTATAGTCGCATCATTAGATACACACTAATTTTGGGGGCTGTGCTTTCTTGTTACGTTCTCAATGGATCGGAACAGACTAGGAACAGGCAAAAACTGTTTGTGTCTTTAAAGGAGCACTAAAGACTCATGGTTGCGAAAAATCTTATCCTCGATTTGAGATGGCGTTAGAGAGGTGTGACCATGGAGTTATAATATAGGGGAGCGGTAACTAAAGTACTGAATTGGTACATACTTGTTCCCTCTTGCGCTCCTCTTGTGTCAAACGTTGCAGTGGTACCCCGAATGTACGGCGGCAACAATTACAAATATAACGCATAAAATATCACAATGGTTATAATGAAATGAGTGATAAAATTAAAATATGATTATACACTTTGAAAATATAAAATACTGGCATCAATTTTGGCGATCACAATATTTATAACGCGTGTTATCTGTCCACTTTAGCTATTTCCGGTCAAATCGGCAGTCATTTTTTGCAATGCTACCAACATTCAAGATTTTTTTTTTGGGGTTTAGTTGAGTTATTTGTACAAACAAAAATGCAACTGCGAAGTTCTTTGTTCTCTTTCTAACTAATGACCATTTTCGTAAGTAAGTTGAGACAGATATATGTGTCTATTTTCGTTAAAATAACTTCTTGTCCACAGATGTTATTAGTCAATGGGTGTGACATACACAAAAATGGTGCTCTTTAATTATATGTGCATTCTAAATAAATAGTCTCGTGCTTCTTTCAACATGCACACTTATTATGCTGAATTTAATATTGGAAATTATCCTTTGTGAGCTTTGAGCAACATATGTAGCTCAAAAACATACATAATACACAAAACATATTATAAAATTATTATGTACAGATGATTTTCTAAGCTATCATGTTTTTGTTTTGTTTGCAGCAATGACATGGCAGGCCCCAGTGCCCCTTCTATTCCCCCCGCCCCAGTCCCCCCACCAGTCCCACCTCCGGTCCCTCGGTCCTTCCAGAACCTCATCGCCAGGCACATCTCTGCGTTCCAACCCACTCCTCAAATGATCATCAACAACATTGTCAACAACATGTCACCTCCCCTACCAGTCCACGCTTCGTCACTCCTTCCACCGGGGCCCGCGCCACCCCCTCCAAACTTTGTGATGTTTGACGGATCGGTTGCTGCGCCTCGAGAATTAGAAGCTGCCGAATCTCTCGCAAACTTAATGCCACCTCGACCACCTTTACCGGCAATGCCGGCCCCTCCGAGACCTCCAAGTCCTCCTCCTCTACCGCGCTGGCTTCGAAGACCTCTCTGGTATCCACCCTCACCCAATCACTTCCGAAGGGAGATGATAATCTCTCTGAATCACTTGCAGAGCTTCATGGAAAACTCAATAGAAGAAACGCTGAGCTTTTGGGAGGATTACGACACACAACTGCTTAGATCTCGCAATGCGCAATCTCCTGTCGGCACTCCGAGAAGTGGGGAAACTGAAAATAGAAATGCACCTAGTACGAGTACTTCTGAACCTACAACGAGCGCTCACTCTTCTAATTCTGCTCCGAGTACGCCTACGGCCAGCTTAGATGAAGCGTTTGCTGTTGGCGCTTCGTGGAGAAGAAGCTTGGAATCTGAATCTGATTCACCGACTTTAGAATACATCAGAAATATTTTGAGGGTGTCTGGAGATAGATTGTTTTCTCTTATAATGGGGGACGAGTCCGCAGCTGGTCCTGGGTTAGTCGGACAGTTGCACAGTCGAAGAGAACGCTTTTCCCGTACTTCAGACTACATACAACACACCGTCAGATTATTAGCCGCAATGTCTGCAAGGATGAGGCAGGCTGCTTCAGACAATACTGAAGGCTCAGACAGCGACAGGGAGATGTTCAGTCCCCTTCCAATGCATATCTACAGAACTAGAAACGCAAACGCCCCCGATGCAGCAGAAAATAACGAAAGCCCGAGAAGACTGTTCCCTGAATTTGATCCACTTGCGACACCGGACAACTTAGATGACAATTATGATGATGATGATACGTGGATTGGAAGAATAACCTCCCGACCCAGAGATCTTCTTCAAATGGCGAGAATCATGAGAGTGTATGAGTTTGCAAATAACGGAGAAAGGAGAACACCTTCTACAACACAACCGACTACCTCCAACACAAATAACAACAATACAACTCCACCTACAACAAATAACAATAACACATCTGAAACTCCGTCGACAAGCGCTCAAACTGCACAAGAAACTTCTGCATCAAACGAGGCGTTTGCTAGAGTCACTCGAGGTGTGCAAACTATAGAAAGACACACGGAAGCGCTGCGAGCGCTTTGGGAAAACCAAACAACACAGCCTCCTCTTTGGCGTCTTCGCAGAATGTGGGAAGATTTGCGACGTGAACTGAACGCTCTCCATCGACCGGTCTTATCAAGGCAGGCCAGCGTGTACATCCGGAACCCAGTTCTGAGATCTGGTTTTGTAAATATTGGACGGTCTCGCCTAGCAACCGGCAACCGGAACCCTTCCAGACCTCCTAGGCAATCGGAAACAGGGCAACCTCCTACTAGAAGAGAATCTGCAGAGAGATCTCCCAGATTGGATGTACCAAGCACTTCAACTGGTATTACTCATGCTATAGACGCAGCCAGGACGGCTGCTAGGATTAGATTTAGAGATGGAGCTGCCAGATCAACTCCTCGCGATCCAAATCAAGCAATTCGAAGGCGAGTGAGGTCCTTGATGTTGGGAAGGGTTTATAACAGCGGTAATCATCAATTGTGGTTGGGAAGTGGAAGTCAGCGACGCCTTGTTGGTCCAGTTGCGGCTAGAGGTTCTTTCCGGTCGTTCATGCGACGTCAAGAGGTCGAGCTCACAAGGAATTGCATGCGTTTCCATGCTAGGAGAATCCTGGCCATAATGTTTAACATCATAGTCAGCTGCTTGGAAGAAACACAACTGGGCGACCAAATAATCAGCATGTTGCGTGCACTCAAGAAAGCCCTTGGACTTACTTGCTTGCTCATCATGTCACAGCATTCACACAGAACCGCGCAATCAAACGAAGGCCCTGCAACGCCAGAACACAATTTTCTAGAAGTCAACGTATCAAATTCATCAGATTCTGGATTACCACCTTCTAACCAAAGTGATCCATTACTTCTTTCACCCGTAGAAAGTGCTTCCGCAACAGATTCAAATCCCCTCTCACAACCTGTACCGCACACAGCTCCTTTGTCTTCTGCTTCCGCGTTAGTTCCTCCTCCCAAGTCGCCAGGTTGTTGGCGAGCTCGTTTAGCTGTCCAGATATCAGCCGCAAATAGAAACAACTCCAACAACGCCAAGCGACGTAAAGAAATGTATCACCAATTGCAGCGAGCCCGTGCCAAACGAGGTGTGAACCCAACTCTCCGCTCCAAGACTGTAAAAACTGAATCTCGTTCATCCGCATCGGCGTCAAGTAAAACGCAAACGACGCAACTGGTCAAGGACAATGCAGTACCATCTACAAGCGGCACACAAAATAGACTACACGAGATTGTCATCATCCCGACAGAAAATCCTTATGACGTTTCCGCATCTGCGAGTTCGGCATCGTCATTATTAAGTGGTTCTGGCTCTCCAGTTAGATCTCCGATGTTACGACAGATCTTTGTCCCTCGTCGCACCGCAGTAGGACGAGCAACTTTTCGTCGCAGTGCACTAACAAGCGAGTTTGTACGCGAAGTATTGGGTGCATTACGAAGTTCAGAAGTAAGACGACATCAAGTTAGACAACCGGCTGACGCAGAACCTCCTAGATCTCACCAACCGATCATCTTATCAGTTCGAGGGCCTTCCTATTCGAATGCCATGCTGGACGCCATCAGAAGGAGGTCCTATTTGAACAGAGAGATGAGCGGGATGTTTGGGAATGTTGTGGTGCCGATGGTGCAGGTTAACGACATCCCTGTGCCGGCGCCTGACGATGTGGAACCTCCTAGGGGCAGAGAACCGGCTGACTACTTCCCTGCATATGTAAGTCATCATTAGTCTTTTATTTTAATTGTTTTTTTTATGATAGGAAGCATAGTTTATCTACTTGAATCTTCACACTAAATCAGAGGCTATTGACTTATAATATTAGTGAACTCGTAACTATTTTAATGCGAATAGATTCTAAATATAAATTGGCATATTGCCGTAAATAAAGAAAAATAAAAATAAAATATTAGTGCAAAAGGAGAGCCTGTATCAAGAAGGTTATGACTGGAGGAAATGAAAGAAGTGTGTAAGGACAGAAAGAAATGGCGGTTAATCTGTGATGTTGGCGGCTAGGGTTTTTAAAATTAAAATTTGTTTTCTGTTGTAATGGAAAATGTTGTAATAAGATGTTGGAATAAAAAATGTTGTAATAAGAAGTGTAATGGGAACGATTGGAAGAATTGCAAGAAATAGGAAACTTACGAAGAATATGAGATTGGCGGTCCACAATGGTATATTGGTTCCGACATTGATGTATGGAAGTGAGGCGTGGACAGTTAATGAATGTGAGCTGAGTAAAGTATGTACGGTTGAAATGGCTTACCTGAGAGCAATGGCTGGAAAAACACTGAATGATAGAGTACGTAATGATTGGGTGATGAACGAGTGTGGTATAAAAGAGAATATGAGAATGAAAGTACAAAAAAGTACGATGAGATGGTTCGGACATCTCGAAAGAATGGATGATGAACGACTAACGAAGAAAGTGTACAAAGGAAATGTCAGAGGAAAGCGCGGAAGGGGAAGGCCGAGGAAAGAATGGTTAGACCAAATAGGTGAGATTGCGAAAGAATGGAACCTGCAGAGTGAAAATAAGAGAAGAGTATGTATGAAAAAGGTGATGAATATTGAGGAAATGAAAGTGGTTTGTAAGGACAGAAAAAAGTGGAGGCGCATCTGCGGAGGTACCGGCCACCCCTAGTGGAACGGCGGCAGGATACAGTACAGTTAAGGCTAGTTCGAACAAGGCGACTATTTTAGTCGAGTAGCGAGTTATTTAGTGGTGGGCGGGGCTCTACTCGCTCGTGAAGCGTTCGCATTACGGTCCAGAACAGTACACAAGTGTGAAGTTCACAAGATGAACAGGCAGCAACACGATTAAATTTGCCGCCATTCATGCATTTCCGTTTCCCCGCCAAGAGTGAGTCCCTCCAATGGAGCGGCCACTTATGAGCTTGACTCGGACTCGGGCTTCTCCGTGGCCGTCCGGACTCGGGCTTGTCCGTGGCCGTCCGGACTCGGGCTTGTCCGTGGCTACTCGGCCACACTCGCCCACGGACGGTGGTGGGGGGCGCTACTCGCCTGAAAAAGTAGAGTGAAATGGATCGGCTTGACTAAACCATTGACTAAACTACTCGACTAATTTTTTGTGGTTCGCACACGTTTAGCCACTAAATTACTCGCTACTCGACTAAAATAGTCGCCTTGTGCGAACAAGCCTTTAGTTTTTGATGTCCATACATATTATAATTTAGTGATTTTAAAAATGTAATTTGTCATGTATGTTCCTTGACTTATAGGTTGGTATGCGGCTGACCACCCATACTGTGAAAAAATGGTTCACTTTGCCAATGTCACCCCTGTCTCAGGGAAGGACGGCAAGAGTTGCAGGGCTTATGTTCATTTGAGATGGGGTTTTATAATGTAGGTCCACATGCGGCATGTGTTAGGGCAAAATAATACATGTCTGCTTGTGGGAATGCACTTAATATAAATCTTAAATGATTTATATCCTTGCAGCTTAGATTAGATTAGTGTAACGTATCTGAACACAAATTGTCCTTAGTAAGAAAGAGAACAAAGATGCCCCCACTTAAAGATCGCTTTACTTCAACAAAAAAGTGTGATAGAAGTTAGAAAATTCCTGTTGGCACCACGAAACGTCATCTCTGCGTGGAAAGAGGGTGTTTGCAATAGTGAGGAATTTGGTAAAACGTGTATAATTTTGATAGATTACGATAAGCATATTAACAAGGTCCTGATTTCAAGTGCAAAATAAATTTCTATGATTTTACATTTGAATTTGGAAACATTGGAAATTTTGACTGGTTTCGAAATGAAACCTTTGGAGTTGGGAACAGAGACCAGAGTTGACAGTTTCAGGAAGTTGCATAAGACTCCGTTCAAATAAAAAATCCCATTGTTTTTCAAAATATGTTTCTTATACTTTAAGGCCTTAGTAAAAAGTGATATTAATGAAAAAAGGCTTACAGAGGCGACCACTACAGGATCATCGCAGTGTATTTGCTGGAAACTATTGTTTTGTCTACTTATTCCAGTATGTTCCTGAAGAGAGACTGCTGGATGTGGGTCCCCCCCACCTGGGCATGGACTCTCCCTCTCCCATACACCGCATCCAGGTCTGGGACTTCACCAACTATCCGCAGCAGCTGCCTGACATCAGCAACGGTGAGACACACATGCACTTCTGTCTTCTCAACCTCCCAAATATTGCATTTCCAACTCCTCCTGTCTACTTCAGCTGTTTTTGAATTTGTAACCACTGAAATATTGCATGTAAAAAACATCTCAATCAGGTATGACCATCAATCAACATAAGAGCAATTGATGGAGCAAGAAGACTATGTCCTAGAGCAGGGGTCTTCAACCTTTTTTAGTGCAAGGGCCAAACATCGATAACTCATCGTCCGAAGGGCCACAACTTTTCACGACACTTTACCACCTTATCAATAAAATAAAAGACATATGTACATAATTTCAAATTTTAATAATCTTTATTGGTTGAATAAAGTCAATCTTTATTAGTTAATTAAAGTCAATCAATGTGATTTTTGACATTGTTTATTTTTTACAAGTTTGTCAATATTTGTTTTCATTTTTGTGGTTGCAACCCGCAGACTACCTTCCAGATGTGCATCTGTAATTCTCGACCTTGTTGTCGATTTCACATACTTCATACGAGAAAACAGCTGCTCACACACATATGTGCTCCCAAACAATGAAATCATTTTCATGGCATTTTTTCGGATTTCAGGAAACGAGTTGTGATCGACATATTTTGCATAGAAATCAAAAACACCCACGTCGAACTTGTCTTTCAATCCGAATTACACTGCAAATCTATAAGCTCCATCTGAAATTTTTCCGGCATGTCTTCAACGGATACACCGAATGGTCGGGCAAAGAGACTGATGTATTTTTCACTCTCTCTGAAGTCAGAAAACCTCGATTGAAACTCTTTTTTGAGTAAATCTACTGCTTCAACGTATTTATCCACATCTGTACATTCGCAGCTCTTCAGTTTAGGAAAGTGCGTATACTCTTTTTTCAACAACTGGTTTTTCCATAAATCCAGTTTAAACTCAAATGCCTCCACAGTGTCCAGCAGGTTGTTGATGAGATTTTCTTTTCCTTGTAGTTTGGTGTTCAAGTCATTGAGGTGCTGCGTGATGTCTGTGAGAAATGCAAAGTCGCATAGCCAGTCGGGGTCACTAAATTGTGGAACTGGTTTTCCTTTGGTTTCCATGAATGAGGCGATTTCTGTCTTGAGTTCAAAAACGCGTTGAAGCATTTTGCCTCTGCTCAGCCAACGAACATCGGAAAAATATGTGACATCACCATATTCCGCATTAATGTCGCGTAAACAATTTTGGAATTCTCTGTGGTTGAGGCCACGGGATTTAATGAAGTTCACTGTCTTTACGACCACTTTCATCACCTCATCAATATTTGTGGATTGAGCACAAAGATTTTGTTGATGAATGATACAATGGTAATGCATCAAAGAAAGATCTTTGTTCTGTTTTTTAATCAAATCCACGAGCCCTTCATTTTTTCCTACCATGGATGGTGCACCGTCTGTTACAACTGCAGAAAGGTTTGTCAATTCTAAATTATATCGTCTTAGTACTGTCATCAAGCACTCATAAATATCACATCCTTTTGTAGTTCCTTTCATCGGAAAAAGAGCAACCATCTCTTCGGTGATGACAAAGTTATTATCAATGCCCCGAATAAATATAGCTAATTGAGCAGTATCGGTTATATCTGTGCTTTCGTCGAGCGCAACAGAATAGTATACGAACTTCGACGCTCGTTCGTTTAATGAATTTTCTATGTCTATCGCTAACTCTTCAATTCTTCTGGCGACAGTAACACCGGATAAACTAACTTTAGAAAAAAGTTGTTTTTGAGAAGGGCACAATACTTCAGCGGCGGCCTCCATACATTCTTTGATAAATTCGCCATCAGTAAACGGTTTTGATTTCAAAGCTATTTTTCGGAAATAATGTAGCTCACCTTCATGTTTGCTTCATTTTCAATGTTCTGCTTTTGAAAACTATCTTGCTGTCGTTGAAGCTGACTCTTCAGAGCTCTCATTTTATCTTGCCGTAACTGTCCTTTGACTGTCTCAAACTTTGTTGCATGTTTTGTATCGTAATGTCTTTTTAAGTTGTATTCTTTCATGGCTGTGAGTGATTCATGACATACCAAACAGACAGGTTTTTGATTAACACTGACGAACAAGTACAACTCAGTCCACTTTTCTTGAAACATGCGGTTTTCTTCACTAAGTTTTCGTTTTTTACCCGACGTATAAGCCATTTTTAATGTCAAAAATGTCCACGATATAACTAAACTTGCGTAACTGCACACCACAGGTTTTCCGCCTTAAACACGTCAAAACACACCAACTTTGTATCGGCTGCAACTGACTGCAAGACACAGAGTATAGCTGCAAGGTACTGACTCGTGAGACGACGCGTTCCGCCTTAAATATTTATATGCGCGCTTTCTCGATGTTTCGAGAAAGCACGTGAGAGGTCTGGAAAGGGCGAGAGGCATGTATCGGAAGTGGCGCCGTCGTGGGCGGACTCACTCCTGCGGCGAGCGAGCGAGACGCACTCATATGTGTGAAAGAGTGGCATTGCAAATGGCGAGTCGTATATCACTCGTAGATATATATATATATCGCATATCACGGGGCGCGATATTTTATTTTTTTAGCCTCTGGTGGCCGCGGGCCGCAAGAAATTAGCTGGCGGGCCACATGAGGCCTGCGGGCCGCGGGTTGAAGACCTTAGTCCTAGAGTCTAGTAAGGTGAAGTCTTGTTGTAATTAGTTTTCAGGCAGCTGTTAATAAGAACCGTCAAATAAAAATCATTGTTATTTCTTTACGCAATTAGTTCCGCACGTGAATTGACATAGAAAAAATTGTGTCATCACCCGACCGGGCTGCTAGGGAAAATAAATAGGTTGCTAAAATGGGCAGTCCCACATTGACGTTTGCTCGCCTAGAAAAAAGTTCCAAATTCAAAAATGTTCCGATTGCATTGGAGGGATGAAAGGTAGAAACACTGGTTTTCCAAAGTTTTTTGTAATATTAAAAAGGCGGGATAATAATGGAGAGATATTTCAACCTAAAAAAAATAGTCTTGGTGGCTCTCAACCCTTGTGATGGGGGGCGCCATGCTTGACATGCCTGGTATACGGAAACACAAAAGTAGTATTTACCATTTGCGGAAAAAATCCTATTATTTTTTATTGTATACAACTCACATATATGTTGTACAGATTTAAATTTGACAAGTATAAGCCTAAAACTCTTATTAAAATTGGCAGATCAATTTAATGCACATAGTCAAGTAATGGTTACATATTACTGTCTTTCTTTCTTTTCCAGCGACCCAAAATGTGGTGGTGCAGAAGTGCAAGATCCACAATGACGCCAGCATCGACATATCGAGTGATGGACGTCTGTTGGTAGCGCTCATGCTGCCTCAGAGATACCACACAACCAGGACCCTCACACATCAGCTGGGTAACTTTTTGTCCATACTTGACCTTTTCAGGCATCATTCAAGAGTCCAACCTGAGACTGTTCTGTTTTGTACTATTTATTAATGACCTTCCTGATGTAGCCACTAGGTCAGTCTCCCAGCCTCCGTGTTCTCTCTATCTCGCCTTGACTCATCATGATGTTATGTTTGTCACCACCAGGCATCTACTCTACTCCATTTCCTTTTTGTACTTTTTATTAATGCCCTATGTGATGCTGTGCTCATATTTATCTTATCAAAGTCAATGCGTGAAATACGGCCCTTATACTTATTCTCCATACTTGATCTGTTTTGGCATTAGCCAAGGATCCAACCTGGAACCAATCCTTTTTGTACTATTTGTGCTTGCTTTTATGCATTCATCGTGTTGTTATGCTTCTCTACTCCATGCTTGATCCATTCTGGCATCAGCGAAGGATCCAACCTGGGACGGTTCCTTTTTGTGATATTTGTGCTCGCTATCTTGCATTTGTCATGTAATACTTGTCCCTACCAGGCATCTACTCGCTGGACTGGTCATGCCTGGGTGACTGTCTGTACACGACTGCGCTGGAGCAGAATGCAGTGTCGGTCTCGCTATCTCCGTGTGCTCGCTACCTCGCTGTGGGCCTTGGGGTGAAGAGGGTGGCTCTGCATTCCCCAGCCAGGGGCGCAATGGCTGTCATCTACAGGCTGGGACATTCAGACAAAACCGGTGAGTTTTATATTTCATTTATGATGATAATTATTTGACTTATAGGTTGGTATGGATTCCTTGACTTATAGCTTAGACTTAAAACTTATGGTTAAGTTTCTTGCCCCTGTATGTAGAATCTCAATCAAATGTTCAATCTCATTACAGACGGAGGTCTGTGGGCCGTGCGCCGCCTGGAGCAGAGCTGGGACATGGGCGTGACCTCCCTCAACTGCCTCCGCTGGGCACCACAGCCCGGCCAGGGGCTCCTGCTGGCCATCAACACCGGTCAGCTCAAGATGCTCAGCTAAGCTCACCACACACACAACACCACCAGCAATGGCAGGCCTCCCACCATACCCATCTGTACCCGAGTTTAAAGCATTGCATAAATTATTGACTTAAAACAGACCAGAACTCATTTTTACACAAATAGATGCTATATCTATAGATGCACCTAGTGTGACTTTATTGTAAACAGAGATGCATGGGTGAAACACAACAAAAATTCTCTGCAAAATTGGCATCCTTAAACATCGTGTCTGCGACATTTTGCACACGACACACAATAAGTACACATGCCCTGGTGTCTTACCAACCAAAACAATAAAAACACATGTGCATAATTTCCGTGCAGAGATGACGTTAAGTCAGGCCAACATTACTGAGAAATTTTGTAGCTTCTTCCGCGGGTCTCTGTTAACAACAAAGTCAGACTAGGACCATCTTTGTTTTCTTTCTAACTTGGGATGATTTGTGCTTATGTAGGTTGAAACATATACATCATCTATTTGCATTAGAATAGTTTCAGGTTCACTTTTATTATATATCAATTGTATGAAAGACACAACAGAGCTTCTGGGTCTTTTGTTTTTACGCAATGTTTTGTACCGGGGTAGAGAAGACTACAGAACTGCAAATACCTTGAGTATATACATGAATATTTGAATTTGTAAGAAATAAAAGTATTGTAAGAATATTTGTTTCAAATAGAACCAAGGGCCATAATCTATGATTGTTTTTGAATATGAAATAAATAGATGGAAACACAGGAGATGCAATTTTTTGTGTTTCCATGTATTAATTCAATTATTTTTAAATCCAAGATTGCTGCTTTTGATTGTAAACAACTCATACATTAGCATGAGAGGTTCACTGTCAATATGTCAAACCAGCCGGTGCATTTTCGCTTATATGTATTGCATTTGTACTTTTAAGAGAAAACCTGAAACTCAAATGAACATAATCTTGTAACTGTTTTTTGTGAAGCAGGTGTGGCATTGGCAGAAGTGTACCAGTTTTTACAGTATGAGTGCTCAGCCTCATACCAAAATTTTATTTAAGAAAAATAATGACGCATTTAAATGGAAGAAGAATTTACACCGTTATATACATATATTATGTATCCCCTATTTAATCTAATCTAAGTCACAGAGATATATCAATATTTATAGCACTTTTGCTAATGCCACCCATGTTTTTATCATACTAATCAATACCCAAGTATATAACTTTGGGCTTAACTCAACAGAAGCATTTCACCAAAAATGTAGGGACATTAAAACGCTCACCAGAGATTCTGTCTTAGTTCCTTATTTTACATATTTTGGCAAATACTACGGTTGAGATGAATATAAAATTGTATATTTTTTGGGTGCACACCTATGAAGAGGTTTTCAATTCAAAATGATTATTCACTGCCATTTTGAAAATAATAAGAAGTTTAATGCCCTTATTTGCTGTGAAAATTCCCCTACATTATAGGAAAATGCCCCTGTTTACGGGAAAAATAACCCAACTCAGTGAGGAACTTTCCCTGTTTATTTGCCCTATGTACTGTAAAAATCCCCTTTGTAAGGGGAAAAAAACATACTTGGGAATTATTACTGTTCACTTTAAAATGTCTTTATTTACGGGAAAACTAACCCTGTTCACTGGGGAAATATTCCTTCACTTATTCACCTTCCTACAGTAAAAATGCCCTTATGTACCTACAGGGAAAATATCCCAATATACGTGAAAAATTAAAGCTTGTTGATTCTCGTTTTTAACATAATAAATACATCTTAAGTGTTACTTTAATTATTCTAATGCATTTAAATATAAACTGAACTTGCTTTTGTCAAATGTACTGAATAGTTGTATTATTTATATGGCATTTAAATTTCTGAGACACATTTTTGTTGTTGTTTTAGGTGAAGCCACTTTCTCGTTCATCTCAGACAGACACCAAATGTTTGATTATATTAAGCAAGAAGAAGGTTTTGTCTAAAGCTAATATTAGATAAAGCTTGATATGCTAAATGAGCTCTCGAATCTCTAATTAAAGTTAAAAACGGTACCTCAAACTAAAGTCAAGCTCTTTTTTTTAATCTTAGGCTGTATCCAACTGTAGTTTTTTTTACTTTGTCTAAAATAATTTGCTTCGCTATGTATTTCAGAGCTTTGTATGGTTGATACAGTTGAAGTTAACGGCAGGCATTCAGATCGTGTGAATACATTAATTGTACTGAAACAATATAACTCAGGGAAGTACTTAAATCTTGCCTTGTGTGTAGCTGGCCCTCTGCTGTGGAATGCCCTACCCCACTAGCTTAGAGCTGTGGAGATTGCAAGTGCATTAAGATTGTAATTTTAGACAGATTTATTTAGGAGATGCTTCATGAAATAGTGTTATTTTGTAATTTATTACAAAACTGAACCAAAATGATTGCCTTTCTTATAATTATTGTTTTAAGCTTTTGCTAAAATTAGCTACAGATAAAACAACTGTCTAATATTTAACTGTTTCTATCGTTATATACCAAAAAGTTCTGCTTTTCAAACAGAATCTATTTTTTATAGGTTAGGAAACGAAATGACAAGCATTTTGTCTATTATTCGCTTAACAATGTTACTACATACATTTATTTGGTGTGCAATTATAAAGAAATTGCAAAAACATTTTTTTAAACTTTGTAATATTGTTTCCACTTTAGTTTTACAATACATTTTAAACTATATAGCGTAGGTATCCTATTCAAATAATGCATTGAAAAAAAGTTGCAATGCTTTAAAATAATGAAAACATATTATATATGACAGGAGCGGGCACTCTGTAGAAGCCAAAAAAGGTAAAAGCATGTAAATAATGGATTCAACTTACTAATTGGACCATTCTTTTGACTGATTTCATATTGATTTGATTTTTTCAGGCAAAGCCCTTGTGTCTTTACCGTTTTTGCTTCTATTGAGTGTACCCCTGATATTTGGTAGTATTAGTGATGTCCCCAAAGGGTACTCTATTAAGTAAGTTGTACCTTTGTGATCTTGGAAACGTTATGAATTGATGTCCTTTTTTTTTGAACTAATAAATACCTTTTTATCATTATTGAAAATATCCACATCTTTTTTCTTTCATTCATCATTCACAACAAAGGAATTGACTTAATTCTTTTTTTAAGTAGATTGTGTATTTTACTTGCTTTTGAAATAGGGTATATCAGGTTATAGGGCGCTCTCGGCTGGACGAAGGCGGGTGCTCCGCCCTCCTGAGGAATTTGGGCACGGGGTTCCGGAGCAGATGCTCGGGACGCAGGCCCGCCGCAAAGCAAGCAGCCAGGCGGGCGCTTTTGGCGGGTCGAGGGCAGGTGCTCCGCCCTCCAGAGGAATCCGCCATGAGGGACTCAGGCGCGGCCAAGGGCTGGTGGCGCAGGAGATAACGGCAAAGCAGGCTTCCAGAGATGTATCTTCGGCCACGCCTGATCCCGTGCTGTTCGTCCAAGCTTTGAAGAGAGAGTGTCCTCTAGCGTCGGTGTCGGTGGGCTTTATCAACTCCCACCGGACCTGACGCGAAGCTTCTCCGGTTCTTTCCCCCTCTGTCGCTCTATCAACCGCTGTTTTTTCCTAATGCGTAGTTTTCATCAACGGCCGCTTTGTCCAGCCTCTTCTTTTTGACCCGGTTCATTTCTATGGCTAAAGGTGCAATTCATTTTCCCTACTCCCAGGCATAATTTTTTGCCATTCACATGTATATTTATTTTCCCCATTTTGTCAATGACAGTGCATAGCTGGGACATCTTCTTCTTCTTTATAACAGATAGCTAGGACTTCAGCTACCTGACAGGTGGCAGACTGGCATGGGGCTGGACGGAGTGGTGGCAGACTGGCATGGGACTAGAGGAAGGCGTGGACAGGCATCAGCGGCTGCAGTTGATCTACACCGCCGGACAAAAAAAATTACGAGTTACCTGCTACCGCACCGCTTGACTTTACTGAACCCTTTTTCTAAGAAATCCTTTATTGATACCTCTTTCTTTTGTTCGATAAATTAAGGACACATAGTGTCCTTAATTTTGTTATAAAAAATAAAGGTGAATTCACTAAGTATTCAATATTTTTAAATTTTATAAATATGTTTAAATTTTAAACTTTTATTATTCCATCACAAACACTGGACTTTAAATGAACCGTTATGGATCTCTAAGGTTCGGGTAATCTAATACCTGATATATAATGCCAATTTCTAACTACAATAATTCATGAGTAAGATTTTTTAGTTTAACCTTGAAGTAAGGAGTAGTCATCACATAATGTCAAACAATACAAAAAAACTAATTAAATATCAAGAATAATTCATTATATGTCAATTTTAGTTTTTTTTGAGGGCTCGTAATTTTTTTTGTCCGGGGGTGTATGTGGCCAAGACCCACCCCAGATTGTCAAACCATTGATATTTTTTTATTGAGGATTCTCAGGTTCTAAATAAAAAAGATAAGTTTCAGTTTTTTGAAATAATGTATTTATATTTTTTTCATTCACAAAATAATTTTGTCATCAGTCCACAGGTGTTAGTAAGGTCACAGAAAAATATAAATTATAAATACTGGAAGGTAGCGTTGTGAGTCAATGACCCCAACACAACTCAAATACACAAATTTCTGATTTTAAATTGGAATTATGGTCATTAAGACATTCAATACTAAATGAAAAGAAGACACATTTTACAAAATGTTGATGTGAAGATCAAATTTCTTAACGTTTAGTCAGAGTTGTATGCAACACTATCAGGATTTGTATTGAGTCCTCTGTTACCAAAGTCCGGTATTTCCAAGCGCAACAAATTTTGAGAAATCACTGTTTTTTATGTCGGCGATGGTGTAATTTGGAAATAACCATTGACAAAGCTGTTGTTTTTAGTCAAGATATAGCAGACATAGGAAGGAAAAAGAACATGTGCATCAAGGGTACTTATACCTTGACATCAAAATATATAAATAAATCACTGAGGTCGAGATAGAGGATTTTAGAAACAGGCGACTCATTTCTTCTAAGCCCAATTTTAGCTTTATCATAGAAGAGACACATCTTTTGACAATGTTGGATACAATTATGATGAAATTTTGAGAAACGAAACATTGAGAAATTTAATCTTTCACGCATCACGGTTCGTAAAATCTGTTTTTCAATTTAACATTAAACACAAATTCCATTCTGAATCTACTTCGAATACAGTGCAAGAGGATAATTACTAAATAAATACAGTACAATTTACAAAACTTAATCCCATAAGCCCATTAAAAAGTCTTAAGCGAAAAATATACAACTTTTAACACTCCCGCCATTCTTATAATCCAACAGAAATAAGATGACAGCATTCAATTTAAAACAAATATGAAGCAAATTCAACTATAACTGTAAGCAGATGTGCCCAGATCGTAATGAACGTAGGATATAACAAATTATTTCCGGTTATTATTAATATTGGGTATTTTTCCTGCACCTTTTCATGTCCGTCAGTCATCCTGCTGCTGATCGTGAAAAACGGTGTGTCTTTAGGGCCCTGCTGAAGTCTGCCTCCTTGTCCGTCGTTCGCAGTCCATGCAGGTTAGATCATGTTACAATCACAGCTTTAATTTTGTCAACATTTTGCTTTCACCAGCAGATAGCATTTTCAAGGCTGGTTATCAAAGTGATGTTAATTCAGATTCTCACCACGTTCATTACGATCTGTGTACATAAGTAAATTAAAACATGAATGTACAATCAGTACTCTCTCCTTTGGTTTACAAAAAAATTAAATAGGGCTGACCATCCATCCTGTAAAAATAGGTTCACTTTTGGCAATGCCAGCCCTTCATCAGGAAACTAAACTTCTCATGATGCACACATTTATTGATGCGATTGGCAGCAGATTATAAGAATAAACACTTTATTCCAGCCTAGTCACGAGGGTGCAATACGTGACCAGCCATAAGATTTTACAAGATTAGATAGATTAAAAAAGATTAGCGAGAGAATACTGTAGTCCCATTTTACATTAGTTTACAGTAAATCATTTGTAATAATCTCTACCGATTATTAAAAATTATGTTTAGTAAATTCATTTACCAAAAGAAAAAAGCTAGTTCGTATTGGTAAAGCAAGTACCAAATCTAGGGTCCGTTATCTAAATTTTACATACTATTGGGTTCATTACACTGAATTTTCTTTGTCTTTTGGCGTTTTTAATACAAATAAAATTAGTTATAGAACGCAGACTTTATATTATTTGATACAGTCAAACTCGGTTATAGTGATCACCGCTATAATGAGCAATTACTTCCTGATTTATGTTAGTTTGGGCTTGTTTTCATACAAAAAAGTTCAGATGCAACGTTTCTATAAAAAGGTCAAGTCAATGCGTAAAGTAAAAAAAAACAATTTGGAAGTCTAATAATGTTATAAACAAGACAAAGAAAGCTACCTGGCCATCTCGGAAGAGGAGTTTCGGTACGGGGAGGGTTCATAATCCATTCCTGATAGTTACCACTCTAAGACACATTTATTCTTTTGTTTGACTGCTGCCTGCCTAAATTGTATCTGGTTACATCAAAACATACAAATATGTTGCTTTATAAAATGCAGGCTTTCATATCCCAGCGTGAATATTAAGATTAGCAGGTAGGTACTCTTTTTACCTAATCCCAAATGAGTAACTGCTATAAGGAGCAAAATTGATTGATCCCTTTGTGCTCAATATAACCAAGTTTTACTGTATTTTAATTGGATTTTTCATCACTATGCGAGATACAATTCTTGATAAAATTCTCCAACAATAAATATCTAATTAAATACATTACAAGTTGTAAAAGACTGCTTATTATCAAGTTTCATAATTCTGCTTGTCTTCCATTTCCTGTACACATAAGTTGGTCGCCATTTTGTTTACAAACTTCATCATTTCATTGCAGTAACTACATTATATCTAATATGAACCTAACATCTAAATAAACAAGTAAACACTTGTATTCACAAATACTGCTATACATTCTCATAGCATGCTGCAGTACATTCCACAATGCTGCGCTAGTGAAGTATAAAAACAGACTCTACTTCACAGGATGAAGAGTTGTATGTGATATTATAGGTTCGTAAGAGACCAACATAAGGTAGGCAACTCATCTAGCAAAACAAAATTGTATAGTAACATTTTACCACATTTTTTTCCAGAAAAGATATGCATATTTGGCATTAAGAAAAAATTGGGAAAGGGGGAGTATTTTTCAGGGAGGGGAGGGGAGGCATATAGGGGGTTCCGAGCTTTTCCCCGCACCAGGGCCCCTAAAGGGGTTTATCCGGGCCTGGCCACAATTCAATAAGTATCACATTGAGAAGAATGAGTTTCAGGTTTCTTACAGGCATATATTTTAAACAAAATAGGGTGCCACATGCACCTCCCATTTCAAACTTCTATGAATTAAAGTAGTTAATCAACACATAGCACATAGGGAATGGCATGTTTAACCCAAAGCACTATTTTACCTGGAGTAATGATCATGTTATAATAATAATCTATAATCTAAGTTGCAAGGATATATTCATTTAAAGCTCTCAGATGTATGCCCACAAACCAACAAGTGTAGTTCGCGCTTACAAATGCTGAATGTGTACTTACAAATAAAATCCAAACCTCAAATGAACATAAGCCCCACAACTTTTGCCGACCTTCCCTGAAACAGGGGTGACATTGGCAAAGTGAACCATTTTTTACAGTATGGGTGGTCAGCCTCATACCAACCTATAAGTCAAGGAATCATACTACGAGAAATCATGTTACATATTTACAAATAATAATTAAATTTCAAGGTTAATCACACTTTTCCGATATTAGACTAATCGTTATGAGAACTTAAATTATTCTAGATGTTTTGTTGGCAACATAGGCAATGTCTTTTTATTCTCATATTTTCATCTGCTCAATCATCATGCAGAGAGAGAGTGCCTCCTGAAGATGTTGCTACGTTGCCAACGAAAGGCCGAAAACAATGTAAGTTCTCCCATAACGGTTCGTCTAATATCCAAAAATGTAATGTACTATGAAATTAAATTATCATTTGTAAATATCAAAACACCATATTTTTGACTCCCTTGATCTGGTGATACAATATGGTAAAAAACGCAGTAAATCTTGAAGTGAATATTAAAAATACAAATAAAGTGTTCAATTTGAGTCACTGTTTAGAACTCAAATTAATTCCTAATGTGTTATTTTGAAGACAAAGGATAAAATACTTATTGAGAAATGTATCTGTCTTCACCCAATGCACTCTCTTATCACACACAGTAAAGTAAAGTCCATAAACATACTCTACACAGCATCGGAATTGAAAATAGCGGAGCAATCTTTTTGTGAACACTTGTGAGTGTCATTTTTTCACTATTTCATTACATTACACATCAATGCTTCACGACAAATCGACACAGACAAACCGTCCATCGCTAGCTCAGCCATCGGCAAATCGGTCACACGACAATTAGTCCACACAACTTTTTGGTTAATGACATTTTGACCATAATCAACTTGGCCACAGATTGGACAATTTGGTTATACGACAGTTCACCCACACAGACAGACTTTTGTGTTGGCAAAGGGCTCTTGAGGTTTACACAAACATAGCCCTTGCCAAATAAATCATCCTAATAATATTATTATTCTGATAATTCAAGCAACATTTCTGTCACATACAATTAGGGATTGCAATCCAGCAGCATTTTCAATCCAGCTGGATTTTTGCTGGACCAACACTATTCCAGCTGGATCCAGCGCGGATCCAGCAATTTATTGATTTTCGAAGAAATTAAACTGTTTTTTTTTTAAATACTTAGGAAACGTGTTAATTAAACATTTTAACAAAATAACAAATCACAATAATATTTTTTTTAACATAAACTCTTACTTTTAGAGTAGACACACAGAGTAAAAGTTATAACAAAAATAAGTATTTTCTTGACTTTTTATGTAGACAAAATTTATCTTTTTTTCTGGTACCTAGTATGATCTCAAGAAACAAATGGTATTAATGGTATTGTCTCCCAACCGGCTTCTTAATGAACTGCATATATATCTGGCTGCAGAGAAGGCCCTTTCTGCCTCTACACTTGTAATCTAACATTGATAATCGTAAATTAAAGTTAGGTTTTCACCTCTTACTTCCTCACTTTCATAAACAGTCATTTCCTTTTTTAATATCTTATCATAATTCTTCTGAGTTCTCGTTTTTTTCGGTTTCATGAAGTTTTCTTTCTCACATTTTAGCTAAATCTCCAGTACTTGTTTCAATTCAAATTCAGTGTGTCCGGTTTATCCTGTCCATCGTTTTCTACTTCCATTATATCTTCTTGCTCTTGCACTCTTGATGCTTCCGCTAAATATGTGTTTACACGATTCAGCATATTTTCATCTCCTGACGCATTGCATATTTTTTTGGTAATGGGAAATTTCTTCGTCAAACTTCTTCGGGTTCTGTAGATAAATCTGCATACCTGTGACATCGGTAAGACGCCGTTCTCCGATTCTGTTGTGGAGTGCCTCAGAAAGATCTGCACTCAAGATTATGTCCTGGCTTTTTAGTTTGTCTAAGACAAATTTTAGTGTTGTGTCAGCAGTTATCAAACTCGGCTCTCTTCTGGAGAGAACTTCAACGGTCAGTTTAACCGGTTGAAAACTGGCGTCCTGGCGATCAACTCACTGATTAGTGACCACTCTTCAGCTGAGAATTTAGTTTCTGAGCCAGTGTCTATGAAGGCTTTATCGATGCAAACTTTTCAACTTTCAGCAGAAGCGTTCCAGCATGCTGAGCAAACTGCTCCACCTAGTGCAGCAGTCAAGAATCAAACTCAATTCTTTGCCCTTTGCTTCCTTTATATATTTTTGCAAAAACATCTCATCTTTGGTAGATGATCTTTTAAAAGTCTTTACAACTTTTCGCATTTTATTAAAAAGTTCACTGTATCGCTGAATTACTTCATGTTCAGCTGGTGTTAGTTCAATTACTACAACTAGAGCAAAGAGCATCTAGCAAAGCGCCAATGCTGGCAAGCTAGACTTTGCGAAATTATTTGGAAAGTTTTATACTTGCGGATCCGCAGCGCTGGATCCAGCAGCCGGTGCTGGATCCAGCAGGCTGAAAAATGCGCTCGATCCAGCTGGATTGCTGGATGAGGGATCCAGCAATTGCAATCCCTACATACAATATATGGTCCACAGATAGCTCTACCACAGAAAACTATAATTCATTACAACTACAGCAATTACAAATGTTTCATGGAGAGCAAATGTTCTGTGATGGAGCTATCTGTGGGCCTTTGTATTCGACCGAAAAGTCGTGGGATCAAATTGTCCGTGACCGATGTGTCTGTTGACGAGTTATCTGAGACTGAGATGCCATTGACTGAAAAGTCATGTGGGCAAACTGTCGTGGGATCAAATTGTCCGTGACCGATGTGTCTGTTGACGAGTTATCTGAGACTGAGATGCCATTGACTAAAAAGTCATGTGGGCAAACTGTCGTGTGATTGATTTGTACACGGCCGAGCTGTCTGTGGACGAGTTTTCTTTCACCAATTTGTTGTGACACACACATCAATTATCTTAACAAAACAATTGGAAAAAATTGTAATATCTAAACCAATCCGCTCCTGACACATTATAAAAGGGTTTACATTCAGAAAAGTTGAAAAATAACATCTGACATTACAGCAGAAGCAATCAAGTAAAAGTGTAATGGTTTATGTATTGTTATTGTAAGGATTCATTATAAATTAATGAAAAAAAAACAAACTTTTTTCTTCGCAAGTTGAGTTTAATTTCTTGAGCGTTTTTGACTTATTAACACTTCATTTTCAAGAGAACAATTGACTTTAAAAAGCATGATATCTAAAACCTGCAGCAGTATTCAGGAGAAAGTTATAGAGGGCGGAGCTATGACACAGGGAGGGATGGGGGTAATTACTACATCTTTTTGTATTTTTTTAAACTTGGTTCTTTATACTTGCTTTATTAAGGCCCGGTATTTTCATCGTTAGCATAGCGACTTTATACTGAATGAGAAGGACGCACTTATGTCAATTGTGTAGGTAGATTTTTTTTATTAGTTTAAAGTCACATAAGCTAACGTTGAAAATACTGGACCTAAGAAGCAATCAATATGAAATCTTGAATATCTTTTCATGTTTATATAATATAATTACAGGAAGGCCTTGCTAATCTGTATCTCAGTTTATTCGATGATCGAGTTGCAAGGTTTATGTTCATGTGAGGTTTTGTTTATTAGTATGCACACATGCAAAATGTGTATGTGTGGGCATGCATTGAATATGAGCCTTAAATGTTAAGATATCTTTGCAACTAAGATTATAGCAGTAATGGAAAGAGACAAACAAGGGGGAAGCAGGAAGCATTTCACAAGCATCCCGCCGGTCCTGCTGTTGCACGCTTATCTGGTTGTCATCGATTGACCTGCATTTACGTACCTACCGTTTGGTTCAGTTATAGAGCTACATGGCTTAAACTGAATGTAGATGACAGTTGAGCCAGGGCCCTGTTGGGCGAGAAACTAATACAATCAATAGAAATTAATTAATTATTAAACAGATTTACACTAAAAAATATAAGAAATTAATTTGTTTTCCTTCAACAAAATACTTATTTTACTTTAATAACTCACATTGAAATATCAAAAGTGACGTTTTACAAAATTGTGGTGTTAATTCCGTTTTAATGACTATAGGTCGAGCATGTATCTTTCAATGATTATAGTAACTAAGTACATAAATACTTAAATTTTTCCTTTATTCAAGTTTTATAGCATTAAAAATTTTCAGACTACAATCTGGACTTGATAATCTGTTTTTTTCTGTTTGGATTAGCAAGGCCCTACTGTATCACTAAACACAAAAATAAAAAACATTTCAAATAATAAGATAATATACATGATTTATGCATAATCATAAAAGATTAGAGTTCTATTCAATTGCATTTATGGGAACTATCTTTAAAGGCATTTCCACAGAATACATAAAATGGACTCCTAACAATAAAAAAATCCTTAGGCTATGTGACGTCACCCATAGTGAAGAAAAAATGTATTCCTGACAATCAGGAAGCTCGTCTATTTTACAGCACGGGGAAACATACACAGTTGCGGGTAATATTAAATGCAGCACGGAGTAATTTACTGGCTTTTCAAACTACCTACATGATTATTAAAGTTATAAATCTCTCTGTCCTGTCTTTAGCCTAGCCAATTGTCATCACATTTAAATGTGCTGAGAGTCCATACCGTTTTTTTAATTCTATACAAAATTCTTCCTATTTGTTTCTAGAGAATACTAAAAAAGTTGCTAAAATATATGTATGTTCACTTCAGTACATAAATAATTTAACAATATTAAACTATGATTAAAGTTTTAATATTTGTATTTAGCAAAGTGCCTCATGTCTCTTTTGAATAAGAAACTTACATAACTTGCGCTTCTTTCACCAAGAAAAAGGAATTCTCACACTGGTCAGTAGTCTAGTGGTTAACACTACAGATTCGTAATTGAAAGATTGTAGGGTTCAATTCCCTATTCTAAACCTGTGTTTGCCCGCCAAGAAAAGAATCTAATTTATTTTACAAAAAGTTTGCATATTTTTTTTCAAGGTAAAATTATGACAAAAACACTCATTTTCAAAGACAGTGTACCAAATGACACTTAACGAGGGTTTGAGGAAACAAAAATACAAACTAGGAATAGTATTAAAATATGTAGTAAGCTATTTCTGTAGTATTGCCTAACAACTTACTCTATAATAATTATACTTCAAGCATTGATTGTAACTAATTTATTAACTTAACGCAAGCTTCTTCCATTATTTTTTTCCCGTTGAAAATGATATGCCAATTTTGGTAGCCTAACAAGGTGACACAGTATTAATTCTGTTTTGTTGCATGTGTAACAAAACGCACATATTTAAATCATTAAAGGAATGGTTTGTTAAAATATGATATGATTTTGAGACAGAAATCGTTATTGTTGGATGATGTCGGGACAGAAGGTGTCATTGTTACATGATGTTAGAACAGAAGGCGTCATTGTTACATGATGTTGGGACAGAAAGCGTCATTGTTACATGACCTAGGGACAGAAGGTGTCATTGTTACATGATGTTAGAACAGAAGATGTCATTGTTACATGATGTTAGAACAGAGGGTGTCATTGTTACATGATGTTGGGCAGAAGGCGTCATTATTACATGATGTTGGGATAGAAGGCGTCATTGCTTCATGATGTTGGGCAGAAGGTGTCATTGGAACATGATGTTGCATCATTGTTCTATGATGTTGTATCTCTGTTCCATGATTTTAAATGATGTTGCACAATTTTGGGACAGAAGGCCTTACAGTTTAGAGGTTGGGTGTGTTGCAGTGAGTGTTAGTGCTCCAGTGTGGGCTTTAATTCCTTTATCTGTTTGATGAGGTAGGCTTTCTCGTCGTTGAATTGCTCGTCCTCGGAGCGGTCAGTGTGGAACTTGGTGAGGAAGTCCACTAGCTTGTCCTGGTTGCGCAGCAGGATGTCCAGGATGGGCTTCGGCTTGTTGGGGTTCGCGACAAACACCTGCAATACAACATTCATTCACTTAACTAGAAGAGTGGGGAATGCCTTTTAGGGGTAAAATACGTGCAATAAAAATGAAATACTGGTCTTTGGTAAGCCCATAACTCAAGAAAAACTGTACAAATTTGGCGGTTTATAGTCTTACAATAGTTTTTTAATCTCGGCCAGATTATAGCAGCAAAGAAATTGGAAAAATATCAAGCAAGATTTTTAATTCAGGAAAAATTGAGCCTCTTTTGAGCTCCTACACTTACTCGGAGCGGTTAGGAGGACTACCGGGTAAGTGGGTAATGGTTTTCTTAGGCCCGATCTTATAAACATCTGTTAGTTAAATGTTGTAGGTACCTAATTAACCAAAATATAATACAAACGTCACATTTTTTGTCTCATAACGGTCCGTTAGTTTAATTTCCGTAAAAAAATACCGACAGAACTAACCAACAGCTGACTCGCAGATACGCAACTAAACGCAACGCAACTAAGCTACACATATAGTGTAACTTCTAGCCGCGTTATTTTTTATATTCAAACCCCAAAATAAAATACTGGCAAGGTTTACTTAGCCTTCACAAGAAATGAGTACCAGCCCTCTCCGGAGCTGGGAAACCCCCACTTCAACAAAAGTGGTTGGCGTAAGGCCATCCCCTTTACCCGTAAAAATAAATAGGTTCCATTCGCCACATGCGAAACCCTTCGGGGAAAACACACCAAGAAGTTACACTATACGTGTAACTTATAATAAAAATAAAAACTTATGGGTACAGGAGCAATGAGGAAGGGTGTAAGATATTGACAGTATATTGTGTTTGTTGCATACCTTGAATACGTGGAACGCCTCAAACTGTATGTTGCGAGACTTCTCCCTCAGCATGTTCATCATGAGCTTGAGGTTGTCGGGGTTGGAGATGTAGCGGGTCATGACGGAGAAGTTGTGGCGGTCCAGCAGCAGCTCCCCCAGCAGCTTGAGGCTCTGGCGCCGCGTGACGTAGTTCTCCGAGTTGAGCAGCCGCTGGTAGTGGCCAAACACCTTGTCGTAGTTGGCCTCCAGGAACTCGGAGCAGAGCAGCTTGTGGCGCGTGAGGAGTTCCTGCAAATACACACACACGTTTATCTACAGCAGGCATGTCAAACATAGCTGAAGAGGTCATGGGCAGGACCAGAAAATAAAACTTTTCTCTTTGCATTTTGCATGTCCAGCTTAGCTGCTGGGAGTTGCTTCTTACCATGTTGTACTTCAAGGGGTCGATATGGTGAAAACTATTTATTTTTATAGGTATGAAGGAGCCAGTTCCCAGCTCCCGAGAAGGCTGCTGTCTTCACTTATCGGTCTATCATCTGGGGTATCTTCTTCTTTCTCTCTTTCCCTCCAAGTTACCTCTCACAACCAGATGTTCCAGGTTATCCTCATTGCCATGGATAACGTGTCCGAAGGCTCAGACCCCGGTCTTTCCAAATCTTGTCTAGCTTAGACATGGCACTTGGACCAATGGCGATATAACAACAAAAACAGTGCTCAGCAAATAAATCAGCCTCATTGTATCATGTCAATTACCTTAAATGTGGAGAAGGCATCAGAGGCAATATCAAACGTGGAGACTTCCACGTATCTGAAGAAGTTGAAGAAGTCTTCTGAGTAGAGCATAATCTTGGCGAGCGCCTCGTAACGAGCGCACTCTCGCAGCATGGTGCCCCCATTCAGAGCTATCTCCTGGTGCTCATACCTGGAAACATTGTAACATGAGTGCTAGTTTGTGCCATGAAGCACAGCTGAATGGCACAATAGACAGCATGAGTGTTAAAATGGCTAATTACATGCATTGGCATACAATATAATGTTCTCGTCCATTTGAAGTAATTAAAACCTTAACATTGGTCAGAATGTATAATTTATCATGCGCTCAATTATGAAAATATCTTTGATTATTTTCCTATACTGATCTGACGCTGCAGCACATTGTTGAACACCTGCGCCACGTCCTGTTACTTTAGTTTTTACTTTAGCTATCCCTCACCCAGACATGAGTGTGAAGAGTATCTCAGGCTTGGTGCAGATGTACTCCACTGTGGGGGAGCGAGTGCCGATCTGACGCCGCAGCACATTGTTGAACACCTGCGCCACATCCTTCTTGCCCTCAAAGTCAATCCTGTTCAAGTTCTGCCAAACAGAACACAAACATCATTACACACAAAACAGAAATAGAAAGAATTGTTTTTAGGCTTTCACGACCGGATTCAGATTCTTGATTTTGTATTTCCGGCTTTGACCGTGGTCCAAAGTTTTGTTCTTCTTGAGACTTCTTGAAGACTTCAGCTTACGTTTTGTCCCCACTGTGTGTTACTTCTGAGAACGGAGCAGAGCTCTGAAGAAGTGTTGTAAATAACCCTGTCAGAAGTGACTTTAAGACTATAACTTGTTACAGCAGCACTGGACCGTTACATGAAGACAGTATCTTGAGGAGGAGAGGCACCATCAGAAGGAGTAAGGAGGAACATGAGGAGGTCACCTGGATGAGCAGCAAGAGAAGGTTGGTATTGTAGAGCTCTTGAGCTAGCTACACCAGGATTATATCCGCCTGGTACAACATGAAGGAGTAAGGAGGAACATGAGGAGGTCACCTGGATGAGCAGCGAGAGAAGGTTGGTATTGTAGAGCTCTTGAGCTAGCTACACCAGGATTATATCCGCCTGGTACAACATGAAGGAGTAAGGAGGAACATGAGGAGGTCACCTGGATGAGCAGCGAGAGAAGGTTGGTATTGTAGAGCTCTTGAGCTAGCTACACCAGGATTATATCCGCCTGGTACAACATGAAGGAGTAAGGAGGAACATGAGGAGGTCACCTGGATGAGCAGCAAGAGAAGGTTGGTATTGTAAAGCTCCTGGGCCAGCTGAGCCAGAATTATGTCCGCCTGAGGTTCTGCATCAGATGTGCCATACAACATGTTCTTTATCAGCAACTGCAACAAACATACCAACATTACCAACAAACATGCAACATTCATTGTCCAATCTAAGAGCCCATTCACACAGAATGCATTTTTTTCAATAGATTTGTGAAGAGGAATTCAATTCACTAACCTCTTTTTCTGGCCAGAAACAGGTAGTAACATTAATAATTCATTATAACACCAATAATACATTGAGAATAAAGAAGACTCCAGTGGGCTGGACATGTAGCACGTGCAGAGGACACCAGGATCATCAGAACTGTCTTGGATGGTGCCCCCTCAGGTGTTAGACCACTAGACATCACTTAGACATCCCAGGATGCGGTGGGCAGACAACGTCGACGCCGATACCAAAGTTCTGGGAGTGAGTGGAACATGGAGGGAAGCAGTACAAGACAGAGAGACCTGGAGGATTGTGGTGCGGGAGGCCCTGAGCCTTCAAGGTTTCTGAGCCAAAAAAAGACAAAAGAAAGATTCCCACAAGCAGACATGTTTAAGTTCACCCTTATACATGTCGTGTGTGGACTTATAACAAAAAAAACCCAATCTCAAATGAACTTTCATCACTTGCCGACCTTCCCTGAAATAGGGGTGACATTGTCAAAGTGAGTATTTTTTTTACAGTGAGTATGGATGGTCAGCATCATACTAATATCTAAAAAGTGTGAAGTTTCATTGGCCTCTTAAAGTCAGCTTTTTCAAGAGACTTTCAAGCTGGGCAATAAAGAAAGAAATGTCAATGTACCCAGCACATTAAATAACATGGACAAAGTTGTGACATCACACAGCCGGGTTGCTAGGGAGAAAGACACCTAATATGCTGTAATTGGTTGCTAAGAACTCTCATCATGTAGAACTGTAAAGTTTGTTCCCTGAGAAAAAATTCTCGTGGACTCAGGACAAATTTCAAAATATAAGTACTTTTTCTCCTATTAGATAAACTTCACACGTCAATGTGACTGCGACCCATAGAAACCAAAAACAAAATATTTGTCAACCTGTTTCCTCACGACCCTGCCATGCAACGTCTCAATTTTGACAATTCAAATTCATGTGCAACCTCATTTGTTCAGGGTCGATTACGAATTTCGAGCTGAGTTCCTTCTTCCTACTTCTTCTTCTTCTAGTGCCGTGTCAGGTTCTTCCGACGTCAAAGATCACTTAGGAGAATATCTCCCTGCCCATGCTTAAGGTCTATTTTAGTAAATAGGTATGGAATATCTTTCACCAGATTCTTGCTGACGTCCTCTTGCGCCTTGTCGGCCTTCTTGTCCCCTCTCTCCAAGGCACTGACTGCATCCTTCAGGGAGCGCACCAGCTCCGAAGGACTTTTTTGGGACTTTCCAAAAAGTGGCATAGTCTTATAAAGATGTACGCGACCAGGACGACTTAGTCCACATATAATCGTTCCCTGCAATAAAAAACCAACCAAAATCAACACTAGAAACAAAGTAACTCGGATAACTTCCAACAATCAACACAATTTTCAAGTGACATACGAAAATATGTTCACATATACTCTGTGGTTCACACTTGATTTTGCCATTGACATTTCATGCGGTGAAAATGTTGGCTATTCTGAGTACATTAGAAATACAGATACATACGTTGGGTTGTTTAGAAATCCATTAACTCGTAATGTCAATAATTTTAATGCTTTTTAATACGCGATACACTTTTTGCGAAGGATTTCTGTAAAATTCGCGAATTAAAATGAAAAATATTACTCATATTACCGTGAAGTTGTCGGAGGATGGATCGTGCTAGCTTCACGCTGGTTGCAGTGTCACAGCGCTGAAAAATATTTTCCCAACGTTGTTGACAGTGAAAAAATAATTTGGTAGGCTTGTTTTTAAATAGACTCGGTACAGTTATAAAAAGAACCTTGAGAAAAATATAAAAAATATAAGATAAGATCCAATGGATTCATTTTGCTCATCAAATCAAATGGAGCACAAAATCTTCTATCACTAATATAATGCCAAAATATGGGGAAAATATTAACGCAGTGACTTGGCTAGTTAAAGTAATAATCAATGCGCCCGAAATTCCAATAAAAAAATAGAACAGTTGACGTTTGATGCCGCTATTCTGTTTATGAATAATTTTTCACTTTTTTACGGATTATTTTATTATTTGTAATTTTATACCAACTTAAGCTTGTAATTTAGTTGTAAAATTTCCTCGAGATGAACTCTTGCACGGTGGCGGCCCCAGCACCCGACAACGATGGGGACGAACGGTGGATGAGCATTGTAAGTCTGTCACCGCATCTATTTGAATTGGTAAACCAAATTACAGAGCTATATCGATATTTGAGGTTGACTATCCATACACATACTCAAGCAGACACCTGTAGGCTCGCGCTTACACATGTTGTGCTTGTACTTACATCAGATAACATGAAATGCAAATGAACATAAGCTCTGGAACTATTGCCGCCTTTCCCTGAAACAGGAGTGTCATTTGCAAAGATGAACCATTTTTTTTCATTATGAGTGGCCAACTTCATTAACACAGTTGGAGCTCGTGGGAGACTTCCCATATTTGTGGAAATTTGGGAGTCCATTTAACACTAACACTCTAGAAGGTGTTGATTGATTTGAGTTGTTGTGTATGCTTTGGGAGAAAATACTAGCCGACCCGGCACCTGTTAAAAAAAACCATAGACAAATCGGACAGCGTTGTGTATGAAACGGGCGTTAAAGATAAAGTTAACAATGAATAGGATAAAGAGAAATGCAAGAAGTGTTGTTCTGATGAAATATCCTCACTTATTCATCCTCCTCTGGTGTCAACATGGGCAACTCGTAGAACGGCTCACATTCATCCCTTTAAGAACTTGATGTTTTCACGTCATGGTATGAATAACAAGTTACTGGTGTCTGTATTCCACCTCAATTTAATCCTGTTATATTCAAAACCAATTTAAATCACCATTTCCTTTCAGTGTCTCAAAACAATGGCAATGCAATACACAACACAACACTACCCAGCTAACATCCCTGTTGCAAAGGATCTGGGCCGCCACATCATCAACACCTCTACGGCACTACAACAGGCGTCATAGACCTCTAGATTCTCTGAAATCTAGAGAGTCTCCCGCACAGGATTCCTGAAAGAAAAAGACATAACATAATCTTGTCGGTATGTGTTGCAGCACAACAGGTTCCTGTCAGACGCGCGGGACAAGGACCCGGAGGTGATCTTCCTGGGCGACTCCATCCTTCAGTTCCTGGGTCACACGGATGTGTGGAACCAGTGGTTCTCCCCTCTGCACTCCCTCAACTTCAGCATCCACAAGGACAAGACACAGAACGTGCTCTGGAGGATCATCAACGGGGAACTCGATAATGTACATCCCAAGGTAAATCATTGCATTACATTCTTCCTGCAGCTCCTGGGCCACACTGACATGTGGAAAATGGGAAGCTAACACGTGAAAGATCCAAGTGGCATCTCATTAAAATAAACCAATCTTGATATGGGCTGTTCCTCCTATGAGCTCAAAAGCATTGCCTTGAATAGGGAGAAATGACAAAAAAGGTGAATGAACATTTCTGCAAAGCAATCCCGGTTTGAATAAAAGAAGAAGCAAGCTTAGCCTTCTCACTGAAATTGTATCTTTATTGCTTGACTTCTTTTATATTATTTGTACATAAATTCCTTGACTTCTAGGTAAGTATGAGGCTGACCTCCCACACTGTTAATAGTTGTTCACTTTGCCAATGTCACCCCTGTTTCAGGGAATGTCAGCAAAAGTTGCAGGGCTTATGTTCATTTGCGGTTTGAATTTACACATGCAGCATTTGTAAGGGCAAACTTACACGTGCCTGCTTGTGGACATGCATGTAATATGAATCTTAAATGTTAATATATCTTTGCAACTTAGATTCTAGATTGTAATTTAGAACTTTTCCTTTTGCGGGCAATCCCTCAAATAAAGCTTGATGATCCGCAGATTGAAAACACTGCTTTGCGGTAAAATATTTTTCTAGTAGACTTTCACTTACAGTAATTAATTAATATTCAACATTGTTTATTTTGACTTGTTTGAATAACTTACAATTTCTTCTTTTAAACTTAGGTACATTCAGCAGGATATATTTGTGTTTATAATATAAAAATCAAAAGGGGTTTGTTAAAATGGTTTGGACATATGGAAAGAATGAATGACGAAAGACTGACGAAGAGAGTGTACGCTGCAACTATGAATGGAAGCCGTGGTAGGGGAAGACCGAGAAAAGTATGGATGGATCAAATTTCCGAAATAGCGAATGAATGGGATATTCAGAGTCATAACAAAAGGAGAGAGTGCATGAAAAAGATTATGACTCTGAATGAAATGAAAGAAGTATGTAAGGACCGAAAGGAATGGCGGTTGATTTGCAACAATGGCGGATAGGGCATTAATTCTAAGTGTAATATTAAGTTTAATTTTAATTTTACTTTATTTTAATTTTAATTTGTAATGTGTCTCATTATGAATTTCTGTAATTCATTTATAATTTTTTGTGCTCCTTGACTGATAGGTTGGTACGAGGCTGACCAACAGTGCTGTAAAAATCGGTTCACTTTTGCCAATGCCACCCCGGTTCAGGGTGAGGTTTTCTTTATTTGTATGCACACATGCAGAATGTGTAGGCGCGAACCTACATGTGCCTGTCTGTAGGCATGCATTTCATATGAGCCTTAAATGCTTACATATCCTTGCAGCTTAGATTATAGATTATAGATAATGACTGTTTTTTATTTCAGGCGATAGTTCTGCATGTCGGAACAAATAACCTCGAGCACACGGCTGCGGAAGTGGCCGAAGGTATCATGGAAATCATCAGAACGATCAGAGAGAGGCATCCCAATGTCTATGTAGTCATTCCTGTAAGTTTAACACACATTTACTTCTTCCGGCTCATAAGTTATGAAGGTTCAGGGCCTCCTGCACCACAATCTTCCAGGACTTCCTGTATTGTGTCGGCCTCAACATTGTCTTCCCACCGTATCCTGAGACATCCTAGTGGTATGACACCGGAGCGGGCACCATCCAAGACATTTCTGATTATGCACTTACTACACGTCTGGCCCACTGAAATCTTCTTGTTTTATTTGACTCTTGCAGTATGGACCTCAGCTCTCCATTGGTATGAATACACCATCTGTCACCCTCATGTACAGGTCCAAGAATGTGACAATCTCATGTTTTTGATATGAAATATTTCCAAAGGTACAATATATATCTCCTATCTGATTTCTTATTTCAAAAAGCACTGAAATAAAGTTTTAATAAAGGCATAATTCAGTAAAACTTCAGCACTGTGTTCACTACAATACATTATCTATTATGGTTTGGAAGAAAAACATCATCTCTGGAAAGACATATCATATTGTTGTGAATGAGCGTGTACGCTACCACCAGGTAGCTGAATGTCCACAGCAAAGGAAGCATTGTTGTGTCAACAGGACCTATATTTTTTGTTACTGGTGTGTAACATTTTACACTTATTTTTCTTTGTTAGTTCACAAGCATAACTTTTGAATTTTTGAACAATATTCATAAACGAAAATGAATGCTATGATTTTATTGGTTAATTGTTTCACCCAATAGGAATATGATGAGTGATTTTCAATCTTATTGCTGTGTAAAAACTAAAGAAAAATAAAAATAAAACCCGTGATGTCTCTTTAGAGAGCATATCCGTGTTCTGCTTAATTAAAAATACTTTTTTCCCATGATTCCAGAGTTTACTCCCGCGGGGGCAACACCCAAATAAACTGAGAGACAAGAATGCCAAAGTCAACAAGATCATAGAGGAGAATGTTGCCAGCATGCCGAGGGTCGAGCTGGTTTCGGTGGACGCGGGTTTCGTCCAGCCAGACGGTTCCATCAGCCATCACGATATGCATGACTACCTCCTCCTCACAAACGCAGGCTGCCGGAAGGCCTTCGAACCAATCTTCGAACTGCTCACCCAAATTCTCTCCGAAGGAGAGGTGGAAAAGGATCTGACACCTTCGGAATAATGAATGTAAAGATTTTTGTTTAAGTGGAGTCGGAACATTTTGGTTTTTCCTACGCTGGAGTATATCACAGGTTTTTATTTGGTGGATAGAGTCCTTAGCAAGCAACAAAAAAAAGTAGAATGCTGTTTGGTTAGCATTCCTGCAGGGTGAAGCCAGAGGTTTAGGTGACCAGCCCTTTCATTTTCCACTTATCTCGAATGCCGGCGCGTGAGCAGCTAACTGGGCAGTTAAATGTTCTCCTACAAACTATATAGAGAATGTTCTCCTACAAACCATATAGAGAATGTTCTCCTACAAACCATATAGAGAATGTTCTCCTACAAACCATATAGAGAATGTTCTCCTACAAACCATATAGAGAATGTTCTCCTACAAACCATATAGAGAATGTTCTCCTACAAACCATATAGAGAATGTTTGATTTGCTGCTCAGCTGTTCACGCGCAGCCATTTTGTTGTTGCTTTCTATCTACCAATATGATTGCTAGCTAAGTTGAAAATGTAAGCACTGGTCTCCAAATGCAGGGGGAACAGCTGATGGGGCAGTCAAATGTTCTCCACACATTTTTACAGAGAGCAGTATAATTGGTATGAAGATACGATTTGTACTTGTAAAATTGAGCGTCCGGTCAGCTATTTACACGCAGCCATGATTTATTGCTTGCTATCTACTGATACAATTGCTAGTAAAGCTAGCAACTTAGCAAGGTGGTGTCAGGCTTTTTTGTTCAGAGTTCCGACCCCATTGTTTAATGTTTGAAACAATTTTATGATGATGATGAATCCCTTGACCTTATTCCTATTGTCGCCATTTTGTGACTTACCCCGAGTATACAACAACGCTTAAATTCCTCTGTATAATCTATTATCTGTGTTGCAATGATATATTGACATTTAATGCACGCCCACAAGCAGGCACATGTAAGTTTGCGTTTACATATGCTGCATGTGTACTTACAAAATAAACTAAACCTCACAAAAACATAAACCTTGCAACTGCTGCCGCCTTTCCCTGAAACCAGGGTGGCATTGGCAAAAGTGAAGCAAGGTCAGCCTAAAACCAACCAAAATCGGTAAATAAACTCTTGATTGCGTAAATAGAAATATGTATGGAAGATACAAAAGCACGCCAGGCCGTTTTCATACATTTTCTCCATTTATATGATTGAGGAGAGCTTATGCAATGTTTGTACTTCGGGTAATTGTCTCTGCAAGGGCGCTCCTATTTATGTATTTTCATTAAAATAGCATATTATAATTTATTAATTTAACCTGTTTTTTTCCTGATTAACATTTCTAACGGGGCTATTCTTAGACATTTTAGTCGTCGGTTGAGCCCACGCTTTGACAAACTAATGATGCCTGGGCTGGAAGTCTCATCACCACAGTCATTCTTACCGACCAAATTTTTTGTATGAAGGATACTTTGATCAATTATTTGTATGAAGACTAATCAGCTGTTCACTTGTGGCCATCTTGGATTGACAGGTCTTCATACAAATGCATCATTAGTTTGTCAAAGCATGGGCTCAACGAACGACTAAAATGTCTAACCCCCGTATTCACGATCAAAACTGGGACTAACTTAAGGGAAAACTAGCGCTTAGATTGGGGAAATTCATTTCAAGAACAATACTTAGGGTAAAAGTAGCGCTCAAGCGCTCCAAAAACTAGTACTTAGGTAAGTAAGGTCGACAGGTATATTAACCAATGCTTAAGCGCTGTCAAAATATTCCGTCATATTTCATTGTTATCACATTTTTTGTTTTGATTGTGAATTTACATGAAAAAATGAATTCTTACTATGAACACGATTTTTACGAGTGTATTAACATTGTTTTGACGAGTATATTTACATTGTTTGACCATCAGAATTGGGTTTGTTCTCCGGTATGGTCTAGGATCATACTGCAATGACAGATCTATAATCTATAATAATCTATAATCTAAGTTGCAAGGATATATTCATTCAAAGCTCTCAGATGTATGCCCACAAACAAACACGTGTAGTTCGCGCTTACAAATGCTGATTGTGTACTTACAAATAAAATTCAAACCTCAAATGAACATAAGCCCCACAACTTTTGCCGACCTTCCCTGAAACAGGGGTGACACTGGCAAAGTGAACCTTTTTTTACAGTATGGGTGGTCAGCCTCATACCAACCTATAAGTCAAGGAATATGAATAATAAATTACATTTAAATATAAAAAATAGCGAAATCTTAAAAAGAAATGTATAGAAAAAAAGTCAAAAATTTCAGATGAACTGTCAAAATATTCCGCTGCATTTCATCAGCACAGTTTTTGTTTGGTTGTGAATTATTTACATAAAATAATGAATTCTTACAATGAAGTCGACTTCAACGAGTATAATAACATTGTTTTCTCAAAAATAGTGTCCCAAGAAAATATATCAGAGACTGTAAAGACCCATTTACGTATTACGAAGAGGAAGAATTTAGAAGACGTTTTTGATTGAAAAAATGGTTCGTTCTGTATACAGTTTTGCCGTTGCTCATTGAGGATTGCAAAGCCAACAATTTCTTGGATCTGTTCTTTTATCTTCTATTACAGGTTTTTCTTTAATCAGAGCCACCAGCAGCTCCTTTTCCGCTGGAGAAAACAGCATCTTTTTGGCGCTGAAATCGATCAAAACACTTTACATTGGATATTACATAAATGTATTTTAAAAAACTAATAGAAATTGTAAACAAACAAATTCCTACTTACGGTTTACTTAAATTAGTAAGTGCGTTATACGTACTTATTTGTTGTCAAGTTTTGTATGCACAGCTGATATGACATTGAAATTTGAAAGAAGCGGCAATGATAAGAATGAAGTATGCCGAATATTGGTCGGAAGTTACTGACCAATTACAGAGCTGGGTTTTTTCGAGAGCCAATGACTGAGCCGACATCTCCTGGGGGTTGGGCACTAGGCTGATTACTACTTTAGTGTTTTTTGTGAAACAAAACGCTCCAGAATGTCGACCCTTGAGTTAGTGTAGCGCTTGAGTTAGGCACTTAAATCAGTTTTGATCGTGAATACGGGGGTAAGAATAGCATCGTAAGTGTCTAGGTTTCACTTATAGCAAAAAAAAGTGTCGCATTGATGCTTGGGAATGTTTATAATAGTGGAGCTATGCGTTGGTTGGTGAATTGAATTCTTATTCATGAATTTATTTTTAAAAAGTTTGAATGTTCCTCGTCATTTAATGTATTATTTTTATGGGCATTATTTTTTTAAGATGAATTTTGTTCCTTAGTGGCATAATTTTGTTAAAAAATACTTTATATCTGAAAGTTCTTCTCATGTACATAATTCTTACCATTAAAACATTCACTAAGCTACTATGTGTCTGAATCATAAACAATCCTATCTGTTGATTTCAATATTATCTACTTTAAAAGAAAAAAAGATTGCATTATCTAATGATTAAAACATGCTGGATTCCAAAAAGCTCCTGGATGGATCGCGCCACAAATGCTGATTCCCGTATGAATACCAGAGCCAAACTCTTCATGTCCATCAAAATGCAATGCAAAAAAAAAACAATTGGTTTATTTCGGTCACATAATGAGAAATATTCTCTCCCACATCTCATCATTCAGGGCAGAATTGAGAGACAGAAGACAGGCTCCATAAGGAAGGAGAACATCTTGTTTGAAGAGCCAGAGACAGTACGCTCCCCCAGTTCTTGTTTATCGTATACGCCAATCTTGTAAAATATGACTTTTTCATGCAGTTGTCTTATGAATCAAATTCTACACAATCTGAGCTAAGAAAAACCGTAAAACTCGATAATGTGAGAGTTCTTTTAAATATTTTTTAAATAAATTTCTTGTTTTTATAAGACACATTGGTTCAGTACACATGCAAACATTGATCATGTAAAATTTTCTCAATGGCGTATACGATAAACAAGAACTAAGGCAGCGAGTAGTCTGGCAGAAACATATATTCCGTCTTTCATTCAGCAGTATTTAATCTGAAATCCATGTCGGTAAAAAGTCTTTTTACGTGTTGAAAACTTTTAAAATAAACACCGAAATGAAAAAAACATTTCTGGTCAATTTCATGGGGATCGAACCTTAGCTCTTGGCATGGAATGCAAGCATTCTACCAAGAACCCCTGTCGATGACATTTTTAAGAAATTCTGACCCTTGCAGCTTCCTTGGATAATCAGTTTGGCCCTAAGGTTGGAATCTTCATAGAACTCGGATAGAGTTTACGATTCTCAGTAATAAAGAAAAATGACAGCAAGAATGTGAATTTTAACACTAGGCTTCTTATAAGACAAAAATGTCTACATACAATCTATTTTTATATTCTTTTGATGATAAACAATGCATTTGTACATACTTACACATTTTAAATTAAGTGTGCTGCAGAAAGCGCTATGAGCAATAATTTGTTTTTAAAAACTGAGCGATAAAAGCGCACTTTCTGAACAATAGAATAGGAGTACAGAGTATACAGTTCACATTTGAACCACTTTTTTATTCACCTAATTACACATTTCATCTACACTAAAATTGAATTGGAACGTGTGCTCCAAATTTGAATTTTTGTCAATGGGCACACTTACAGGTCTGCGTAACTAAGGTATGAGAAAACTTCAAAATCAGGAAATGTATGAAATATGCCATGGCAGTCCTAGTGAGTGATTTCGTTTTCATACATTTTTATTTATGTATGCAACAAGAGGAGTTCATGCAATGTTCTGTTAGAATCAAATACTTTTCTATCCAACAAAAATTGTTGTTATGTTAAGTCTCCTTTTTTGATTAAATACCAATTTTGTTCTGTGGCACATTCGTTGTAATGGAAAAAACTCACATACGTCTTTCATACCGTTTATTTGATGCTTTTATTGAGTTATTGGGTCAATTTTGTAAATGACATTTTTAGGTTATACTTTTGTTTTTCAAGTAAGAATGTCTTGTTTTGAATATATATTAAGTTCTGCTTATTTATAACTTAGAATTAAGTAGGTATTTGCTAAGGAGTATACAATTAATCTTCTCAAGTCCACATTCATAAATGATGCTATGAGAATTCATAATTTTCTATGTGTATGATAGATCGTTATAAATTTAACCATTAATTATTATTATATGCTTGGAATTGAGTTTTATAGAACTAATGGCTGCAATCTAAGATTATTTTCAAAAATGTGATAAATATACAGAAAGGATGAGAAAATGATATCCTGTGCTGCCATGTATTTATCTGATTTTCAAAAAAAAATTGTAGATTACCATCTTTTGCATTCTTAATGCATTCCATTGTACATAGTTACTATGTGAAAAAAACTCACATACCCCATCTCAATTTTTAAATTGATAGATGCTTGAAAACCACACCAAATTGTATGTTTTCTAAGTATTTGAAGTTCCCATAGTATCCTTTTTGAAAATGTGTGTCAATTTCTAATACAATAAACTAGAACATACGTAGACTCTATTTATGTATGATTTTAGATCTAGTAATTGAACGATTAGAATTAATTTAAAAGTGTATGTAATTTTTTTTCTTAACTTAAATGGTAGACATTCCAAGTTTTTTTTGATAATGTAGGTTTTTTTGTTATATTTTTAAATATAGAATTGTTATTTGTTATGCCAGTGTACCTAGTAAGAAAAAATCATCCTAAATCTATGATTACTGCATAATGTTGGGTGCATGGAAGTCAATGTTGATGTTGAAAAGACAATGAATTTCATCAAACAGGAAAAATAGCTGGAAATAGTATTTATTAAGTGACAGTTGACAGATACCCCAAAAAAGAAGTTATTGTGTTATTGGTGTGTACATAGGTACAAATAGCGTCGGTTTGAAAACCATGAATCTATCTATAATCTATCTATAATCTAAGCTGCAAGGATATGTAAGCATTTAAGGCTCATATGAAATGCATGCCCACAGACAGGCACATGTAGGTTCGCGCCTACACATTCTGCATGTGTGCATACAAATAAAGAAAACCTCATATGGACATAAACCTTGCAACTCCTGCCGCCGTTCCCTGAACCGGGGTGGCATTGGCAAAAGTGAACCGATTTTTACAGCACGGGTGGTCAGCCTCGTACCAACCTATCAGTCAAGGAGCACAAAAAATTATAAATGATATACAGAAATTCATAATGAGACACATTACAAATTAAAATTAAAATAAAGTAAAATTAAAATTAAACTTAATATTACACTTAGAATTAATTCCCTAGCCGCCATTGTTGCAAATCAACCGCCATTCCTTTCGGTCCTTACATACTTCTTTCATTTCATTCAGAGTCATAATCTTTTTCATGCACTCTCTCCTTTTGTTATGACTCTGAATATCCCATTCATTCGCTATTTCGGAAATTTGATCCATCCATACTTTCCTCGGTCTTCCCCTACCACGGCTTCCATTCATAGTTGCAGCGTACACTCTCTTCGTCAGTCTTTCGTCATTCATTCTTTCCATATGTCCAAACCATTTTAACAAACCCCTTTTGATTTTTACTTTTATACTTTCCCTTGCACCACATTCTTCTCTCACTGACTCATTCCTCACCCTATCTTTCCGTTTTTTTCCAATCATACTTCTTAGAAAGTCCATTTCGACCGTATGGACTTTACTAATTTCACTGTCATTCATCGTCCAAGCTTCACTTCCGTACATCAAAGTGGGCACTAGTATACCACCGTGTACCGCCAATCGAACATTTTTCGATAAGTTTTGGTTTTTGGCTATACCAGCGGTGGCACCCAGTACACACCTTCCCTTCATTATTCTTCTTTCAAATTCACCTGTCATTCTTCCATCTTTTTCAAACTTACTTCCCAGATATACAAATTCCTCGACAATTCCGACATTCATTCCATTTATTTTAAACTCATAGTTCATATTTTCATCATCTCTTTCAAAAATCAGAACTTTCGTCTTACTTGCATTCAATTTCAGATGATTATCTTTCAAAGCTTCGTTCAGTCTAGAGAGCATTGTTTGTAGTTCCACTGCTGAGTCAGAGACAAGGACCGCATCGTCTGCATACAGTAGAACACTCACTTTGCTCTCTCCTATCATTAATCCACAATCATCAAGCCTAGCATCTCGGACACACTTGTCCATGACTATGTTAAATAGCCATGGACTCATCACACATCCTTGCCTTACACCCTTAAAAACTTCAAACCATTCACTGTACTCGCCATCAATACGAACACATGCCATACTATTTTCATAGTTTGCATGCACCGCATTTAGGAGAGCCCCATTCACTCCATATTCTTTCAGAACATCCCACAACATACCTCTGTCCACTGAGTCGAAAGCCTGAATGCAAAAGCTTTTATTTGCAGTCTTGATGTATTTACATATTTGTATTGAATATCAAGGTTTTAATTACACTTGATATTAGATGAACTGTTATGGGGGAACTTACATTATTCTTGACATTTCTTGTCGATTTAGCTAACGTCTTCAGGAGGCACCCTGTCTTCACGACGATTGAAGATGAGCTAATTCCTTGTTTTTGAGTCTCGATGAGCTATTTACAATGTTTAAAAAAAACATATTCCATGCATTTTACCTACATTGTGATCATTGGGTATAACTTTTTTTGTATATTTTTTGCAGTATTTAAAGCAAAGTGTTTCTCTTGGATTTGATTTAAAATAATCACATGTATTATTTCAATGATTAAACTTTAAAATAATGTAATATGCAGCACCCCAACTAAGACTTTTTGCTAAGTAAGTAATTTTGTATGGGAAGTTATAGACACTCTATACAACATTGAAAAATAAAATACAATAATAATTCCTTTCTTTCTCACTATTCAACGAGAAAATCTCTTGAAAAAGTTGATTATGTTATCAGAAAAAACAGACAACGTTTAGTATAAATATCTGTTTTTTTTGTTGTAAAAATATTTCACAAAGTTGCAGAGGTGCAATCTAATTTCCATACAAAATTTTGAATACCTTTTAACAATATTTTTTTAATAAAAGCTTGTACTGGGGTTACAGAAGTGAAGTTATTGTAATTTTGTTTATGCAAAAGAAAACGTGATATTGAAATCAAATATTTTTGGATATTAAACGGAGGAAATGAATTTATCTGCTGATGGTTTTTGATTATATTCTGAGACCATTTAAATAACCGATATTACTAATGATTATAAATTCTAGGGTCGGCGGACAAAAGCATATAACTCAAAATAACGTATTTTACAGGAAGAACAAAAAACTGTTTTAAAAAAAAACGAAGTATAAGAGTGCTTCAAAAAAAAAATTTTATTACATAAAACATATACAACACACACAAATAATAAGTTTTTTGTCACCCAAGACCAGTAATTTAGCTTTTGATTGACTTATATGGTCAGGTACACGAGCTAGACCAACTGAATGAAGGAGATATATGGTTTTGTCAGTATAAAATAATCAAATTAAAATATCATCAAAAATATAAAATATTATTTTTAAAAAGGCGTATTAAGCTTAATATATAAGCTTATAACCATCAAATTAAAAAAAAGTAAATGAAATTCTTAGAATAAAATATTTTTGTGTGAATTTAAAATTAGATAGGTAATAATATTGTACAAGATTTAAAATAAAAATGTGTTGTATAAACATGTTGTATAAACTTATTGTATAAACATGGGTAAGTAAGTAAGTAAGTAAAGTAAGATAAAAAAAAGCATTAAAATTCAATTTCTTCGTCACTGAGGATGTCGGGATCAGTGTTTTTGGTTGATGCTGAAGTTTTCAAATTTTTGTAAAAGTCATGAAAAACGGTCGGAATAAGTGGTAAAAGCGATAGTAGATCTTGTTTTTTTTCTCTTGAAATTGCCATAGCTTGGAGCGATATTATGGGTATGGTCTCAGGTACACGGCCGCTTCTTCTATTAAAATTTATAGTTTTAAACGGAGAATCGACATCAAGTGTGTTTTTGAATAAAATGTTTCCCAACTGATGTGAATAACGAAGCCATCTTGTTTCTAGCCACTTAAATTGGATTCCCTCAGAATCTTTATGTCTCAAAACTAGAGGTCCTTTTAAAAGCGAAGAGTTTTAATTTTACTAATGTCTATCAATTAAACAAATATCTATTTAATAAAGTTTTAAACTTTCAATTTTTTTTATGGTCGAAGTTAAATTGAAATCACAAAGACAACGTGTTACTATGAAGACCTCGAAAATGCAACTGCAACCATTGAGGTTATTATAAAGGCGCAACCGTCATACAATCAGGAGAAAAATGTCAAGCCAAAGTCCGTTGGAAACGTTCTAATGCAGATGCAAGGAGACAATCAGTTTTTATCCCGCTTCTGCATCGAATAATGCGCACTGTACTCTCAGGTTAAAACCAGATAGCAATAGTTTAAGCAAACATATGCCAGACTTCAGACACGACAAAATGGGTTGAGATGTCATCATTCTATGACATAAAATTTCCCTACAATAATATTAAAATATGAATGTCAGATTAAAATGAAATGTAACTTTAGTACCTACTTTACTTCTAAAAAGAACTGTCACCCGGCAGTATACAACCTCAACAGGGTTGCATAATGAGTCCATGGTTATTCAATATAATCATGGATCATTGTGTTAAACAAGCGAATCTGGAAGGACATGGCATACAAATTGGAGAGAGAAAAGTCGGAGTTCTGCTTTATGCTGATGACGCAGTATTAATTGCTGATTCAGCAGCGGAGCTCCAGACAATGCTCTCTAGTTTGAACCATGCCCTATGTGTGAACAAGTTGAAAACTAATGCAAGTAAGACGAAAGTACTGATTTTTGACAGAACGGATGAAAATGAAGAATGCACGTTTATGTTGAATCGTACGAAAGTTGAAATTGTGGATGAATTTAGATACTTGGGAAGTATGTTTGAGAAGAATGGAAAGATGACAAGAGAACTCGAGAATAGGGTGTGCAAGGGAAAGCAAGTGGTCGGTGCAATAGGAAGAATAGCAAAGAACAAGCGACTGACGATGGATCTGAGAATGGCGGTACACAATGGCATATTGTTACCGACTTTGATGTATGGAAGTGAAGCATGGACAGTGAATGATAGTGAAATGAGTAAAGTATGTACGGTGGAAATGAAGCATTTGAGAAGTATGAAGTAGAAGGCTCTGGCCACCCCTAGCGGAATGGCGAAAGAGTTACAGTTACAGTCTGTGTCAAATGCGTGACATTAATTAAAATAGAATTCAAAAACTTATTTTTTTTTTAAAATAAATTACAACACATACAATATTTTTAAAATTGCAAACAGCGCATTAGTTGATAAACATCGATTGAAACACAAAATAAAGCTCATACGTTGTTTCGTATTTTTATTAATATTTTTTCCCCTACTTTTAGGGGAACTCTTGCCGTCCTTCCCTGTTTCAGGAAAGGACGGCAAGAGTTGCAAGGCTTATGTTTATTTGAGATTGGGTTTTTATATTGTAGGTCCACATGCGGCATGTGTTAGCGCGAAATTATACATATCTGCTTGTGGGAATGCATTTAATATAAATCTTAAATGATATATATCTTTGCAGCTTAGATTAGATTAGATTAGATTTAGGGGAAAAATATGAAGCTCTCAAGTTTATTGCAATCTCAATTGCACCAAACCATATAACTTCTTTCTGAAATAGAGAACGCTAACGATCAAAACCATATATGTGGAGTTATATCGTTTTGTCCATCTAGATTTTAGATGAAATAAAATATATGATTTGGTACACCTCTTGGCTCCGATACTTCCAAAAGCTTTAGAGTTATATGGTTTTGACAGTTGATGGAGCGATTTTTTTTATCAGGCCTGGTGAAATATCTCATTTTTCGACTTTTTGTAGTTATATGCTTTTGTCCGCCGACCCTAGAATTATGCTTGTATGTTATAAAATAATATTTTGTGCCTGGTATTTCACCAAAGATGTTTGAAATAAAAGCTCAATTTGTACAGATGCTACTCGCTGTCTTATTTAATAAAACCCTGATTATTATCATATCAATGGCACAACAACTCTGGGCGGATCACGGCTTTCTTGATCAACTGCAGCTACCACTGCTTGTCCAATGCTTTCCTCTATCAGTCCCATGGCCATATTGTAGAACAGTTAACCACCATTCCGTCCAGCCACCTTAATCTGTGTCTTGCAACTATCCTGTGCCCTTATAAGTTTGTCCATCATTTCCAGGCACTGATGGTCACAGAACTATTTGACAATCAAAATAAATGACAGCTTTTTTCCTAGTAACCTGGCCGTGTGACGATTTTTTTGTCTATGGAGTGGGTGCTGAGCCCATAAGCCCATTTTGCTTGGGGCATCTAAAAAAAATGGACGATAAATGACTGTCAAAAGTAAGCATGGAAGGGGAAGACTAAGGAAAAATGGATTGATCAAAATATAAGGTTTCAAATAACTGGAAGGAAAGGAGTGATGAGCATGCAGAGAATAATAAATATTTAAATGAAGGAAGTGTAAAAGAACAGAACAAAGTGAAGATACATTTGCGGAGGTACTGGCCACCCCTACGAAATGGCGGCTGAATGCAAGGATTTGCTACATTTTATTTGCAAGTATTTTATTTTGATTTTTTGATACGTACCTACTACAATGATTCCAGCATTCGAGCAAGTTCTATTTTTTTAATTTTACATGTCGGTATCGACCACAGTTTTTCCTCTATGGTCTTTCGCTTGACAGTTGACGGTTCACACTTATGTCGTTTACAAAAAAAATCAACAAAAATGTCCGAAACACTCGCCGACATTGAAATCAGACACAAAAAAGAAAAGAAAGACTTGTTCGCGAAGATACAAAACCTGAAAAAGTCATCCGGAAAGCTGGACAAGAAGAAAAAGAAAGAACTGCAAGACGATGTTTTGAGGTTAGAATCGGAGCTTGAATCAAAACATTTGGATGAAATGAACGCATTCAAGAGCAAAGATCCAACAATAGACGTGGATTCAAACATTATAGAGCTTTTGAAAGATGTTTCAATCGCACCCAGAGTGTCTAAAGCACAAAAAAGACGAGACAAAAAAATGGCTGAAGGAAAAGCGAGGGAGAAAGAAATATTAGAACAAGAGATAGAAAACATAAATGGACCACGTAATCTAGAAAACAAAACCATAAAAAGCATGCTAAAAGAGAAAGGACTATCGGTATACCAGATCCCTTCAAACGGCGACTGTTTATATGGCGCCATCTCACACCAATTGACCCAAACAGGGAAACCACATATTTCAGTAAAAGAATTAAGAAAACTAACGAGTTCCCATATTGAACTCGAAAGAGATAAATACATGCCGTTTATAAGTCATCCAGAAACTGGGGACATGTTGACTGGCGAAGAATTTGACAGTTATTGCCGAGATATAGCCGAAACGACTACGTGGGGTGGCGAAGTGGAGCTCCAAGCCTTGTCTGCGGTTTTAAAGAGTCCCATTCATGTGTTACAAGCGGCAGCACCTAGGTTGATTATCCAAGGGGCAGAGTATCCGGGAAATCCTTTGGTTGTGACGTACCATAGACACATGTATGGATTGGGAGAGCATTACAATTCCACGCAGCCCTTTGTTGAAGAGAATGAAGAAGAGGATAACAATATTTCTGTTAATAATTGAATGTGAAGTAAGGTGTATAGGCATAGGTGTGAATCATGCATAAGGCACAGTGGTGATCGTCTATTGCCTGCGTGTCCCACAATCATAGTTTGCCGCACTAACACCGCAAGCAGCACTGGAGCAAAAAGGGAAACAGCTGATCCTTGTTATTGTGGCGTGGACAAATGGGAGTGGGCATTTTTTGGTTGCCAGTAAGCTTGGACATTAGCGTCTTTAAAAGAAGGACAATCAGCCAAAACTGCCAGTGTGCACACCTTATATATACACCAGCTTGATGCAAAGAAAACTTTTGCATGCCATTTTTAATTTCTATTGCACATTCATTCATCTTTCAACTCAATTGTGATTGATGAAAGTTGCTGAGGAAAGAAAGAAACAAGGCTTGCACGTAATTGAAGAAATATGTCATCGTCATCATAATAAGCTCGACAGCCCTGGGTGGGTCTTGGCTGAATCCAGGATTCTCCTCCACTCTCGCCTGTCCATCGCCTTTGCTCTCTAACACATGTGTCTTCCTTGGCTGCATCTGCTGGATGACCCCGTCCATCCATTGCATTTTTGGCCTTCTTTCCTTGGGGTTGGCATCCTCAATTCTAATTTTGTGACTAGCTCACTGCAGGCTTGATGGAACTGATCACATCTGGCTCTCTGTAGATATCATCAGACTATAGATGGTTTAGAGCAGGGGTTGGCAACTTTTTGAGTCCTAAGAGCCAACACTACAATTTACAAAATTTCAAGTTTGTAAGGAACCACAATTTTTTTCTTGCCAACCATAAACAGTACTCGCATGAACGACAGTATTGACAGGGGATGTTGAGAAGCGAGTACTTGAGAGATAGAATCGGTGCCTAATCCTCGTTAATCGATTCAGAACAATTTTTAATTGTTTTATTTTTGATAAAATAAATTATATTTACGTATGGAACTAAAAAGCCGCAGCTTCACATCCAAAGAGCCGCATGTGGCTCGCAGTTTGCCAACCCCGGATTTAGAGAATCCTCGTTTTAAATGTTTTAATTGATATGTTAACCTTAAATTTAATCACTGCCATTTTGTTTTCAATAGAAGAATCCACATTCAATTGATTTTAAACTGGAATTACGAGTATAGTTGTTTGGTGTGTTAGCAAATTGACATAATTATAAAAATCTGAATATTAGACTAATCGTTGCTTGAAAACCTACTTTCTTTTTATGTTTCGTCAAAATCATAACCTATTAGGATGTACATAACTCAGTTCATCCTTGCTGATTGAGTACATTGGTTATGATAACAACAAAAATCTTCTGTAACGGTACATATTAATATCCAGATTTTAAAATTAATTATAAACTTATATAAATAAGTAATATGAGGCCCGTCCGAGAAGTATTGCAAATTTTGTATTTAGTTATTCATGGATATCTATTTTCTCCCCTTCAAAGTTATTCCCCTCGAATACAATACATTTATGCAAACATTTTTTCCAATCCTCTAAGCACTTATCGTTTTGTGATCTTGTTCAGTTCCTCCTTCAATGCAGTCTTTATCTCCTCAATCATTGCAGTGTTATCCTTTCATGGGCCTCTTCTGTTTTGCACGGGCATTATCATGGTGCAAGTCAGTTTTTTGTTCTACAAATCTGGGCATTTCTGACGGGTTGCTTTGTGCAAATTGTGCATTACTTTCAGGTAATATTCCTTATTGTCCCTCCTACTTCTCTAATGGTGATTCGACGATTGGCCAATAATATTTTCTTCACTTATCAATGTTTTCGTCTGTTGACGTGCTCAGGGGTCCGGCACGCTCACATCTTCTCGGCCCTCTGAGAACATTTTGCACCACCGGTAAACGTTGCTTTGGTCCAAGGTAGCTCCATCATATGCCACTGTCAACATTCCGAATGTGTCCACGACCTTCATTTTGTTTTTCACACAATTTTTTTTTTTTTTGGAATAGGCAAAAATTGAAAATGAACCAAAACACGTCCAAGCAAAACAACTGTCAAAAATGAACTAAACATTTAACATGGCCAATCTTGTCAGCGTAAGTAACGGACATGAATACAAATATAATGCTACAAAAAAACAATGATCAATATACATAGCCCGCCGAAATTAAAAATTTGCAATACTTTTTGAACGGATGGTGTTATTTACTTACCATATTGATAAATTAATTATTATATATTTATAAATATACGAGCGCATGTTTTGTTAGTTAAAAAATGTGTTTCAAAATTTAACAAAAGTAATCGCATCCTTCCCAGTGCAATGTTTTATAAGTATTAAGGATAACAAATTTAATGTTCTTTTCAATGAAATTCCTTTGTCTATGAAAAACCATTTATATTAATTAAATAAAACGCAGTTTAAATTCACTTTTATATTCTTTAACTTTGTCAAACGTTTTCGCCTAAAAAGGCATCATCAGGACAATGACAAATCCAGGATTTGATTTGTCATTGTCTTGACAAATCTAGGATTTGATTTGTCATTGTCTTGATGATGCCTTTTTAGGCGAAAACGTTTGACAAAGTTAAAGAATATAAAAGTGAATTTAAACTGTGTTTTATTTAATTAATATACAATGGACTTTCACTGTGTAAACCACCAAACCCTTAAAAATATTAAAAACCATTTATATCAATACTTACCATATAAAAAACTTTTTTACCATAAGAAATAAAAAAAAACAAAACACAATATTTCGTTTTTCATTTTTAATGTTAAAAACAATGGAGAAAAGCTTCACAACAATAAACCAAATATTATTTTACTACAGAAAGGCAAATATTTTTAGCACTGGCAACCTAAGATCCTGTGCTTCATAACTAGGGATTGTAACTCCCTTGCGGATTCTTATCAGACCTCACACAATCTTTCACAATCAATCTTTGCAATGGGACATTTTAAATCTCCCTAAAACAGAAATATTGGCGATATCTGTAACATTTTTAATCCGTTGAGTTGAAGATATATTTCTTGCACTGCAACCTATCAGGCTTCCGGTTATCAAAAACTCTCAAGATTTTCCAGAACTTTTCAGGATTCATATGTGGCATAGAGTTGACAGAAAATTCACAACCCCTTAGATACAAAAAGGAATATGGCATCTAAATCTAA